>OX578151.1:136438404-137183404 GCA_951213105.1 Amaurobius ferox
AAATCATTTTGGCTCCATCGAACTGGATCCATCCCGAAATTTTATGGTTTAGTTTAAGACCTTAATTTTTACAAAGACCTATAGGGAAGATATACGATCAAGATCTTACTTTCCGGCTGTTTTTGTAGCAATTTGCTCGATTTACTTTAAATTCTAAACATTTAACTCATTAAACATGTCACGTTAAAGATTTTACCACCCAGTGGTATGTCTTTTGCAAACCCTCAGATGGAAACGGATAGGCTTAATGAGAAATCGATATTTTTCTCGATTCACCTTTATTCGTCAGGTGTGGGTGCGAAAATTCTAAAGCCACCGAAAATCCTATAATGATGATTACGCCCCAGGGAAGACATATACATTTCCTGACTATCTTTTTGTGAAAGCAATCATTTATTATGGTGAGACATTAAAATTACTTTTCGACATTTGTTTGGTGATGGATACAGATTGTGAAATGTCTGTTCGTGTTCACGCTAACAGCATATTGTGAAGTACTTATTTTAGGATTTGTTTAGATTGTTTACAATTCAGTATTTTCTAAAGCGATACATTCAGGTATATATAAAAATATCTGATGTGAGCTAAACACGATTTTGTCTACTGAAATTTTTCTCATACTTCGTGATACTTTGATTGACTTTTTTTGCACGAAATATGACATAAAGTAGATACTTATTTAAATTTTTACAGAATTTACTGTTTTAAAACATTTTCGTTTTCATTTGCCAAACTAAAAGCATTTTGAAATGTCGTCAGATCACTAG
Organism: Amaurobius ferox; assembly: GCA_951213105.1. Lineage (NCBI taxonomy): Eukaryota > Metazoa > Arthropoda > Arachnida > Araneae > Amaurobiidae > Amaurobius > Amaurobius ferox. The sequence continues at coordinate 136,439,172 of OX578151.1, forward strand.
AATTACGATAAGAACTTAATATATCTCGAAAATGGTTAATCTCAGAGTAGTGGGGTTGATGTTATTAGATTTATCGTCGGAAATTAAGTGTAAAACAAACATTTAAACATATTCAGACATTGCAGATTTTGTCGATTTTTGAGAGTCTATTTCTCTTAAAATCTAATTTATAAAAATTTTATAAACATTATTTGAGCTAATTTGTCAGTAAAAGTAAATACATATATTGTAAACATATAAAAAAAAACTGATGTGGGCAGCACATGCCTTTCCTTATATAATGCAATGAATGTATTACTTTTACAGCAAAAAAAATAGATTATTCTTATAGTAGATACTTATATTCTTTCCAAGATATAGAATTTTCGTCTATTAGTCGTCATTTTCATCGATTTAGCGTCATTTTATCCATTTGGCGAGATTTTCGTTGATTTGGCAATATTTAAAAGAGTCGCCAAGTTGGCGACATTCCGCCAAAATCTCGCTAAGCGTTATGGACGAAGAAATAAGTTATTCTTACAGCAGATAAATGACTATTGGCGATCAAATACAAAAGTATTGCTCAAAGTACCTTTTTTCATGAATGGAACAAGCTAGATCTACAAGAATGATGTCACCCAATTTATCGCAGGGTATTTCATATAAAAAGTGAACATGTTTCTCTATAGGAAATATTTTTTTTTTATTTTATATGACTTTTTGATAATTTTTTTCAAAAATGTGCTATATCTCGAGAACTATTGGTTCATGTTAGCGTTCTAAAATTCACGTTAATCGTTTTCTAATGAAAAATTACATAAGAAATATCTATTAGCGGTTTATTAGCGGTTTTGATTTTTTGACGATATTTTCAAAATTTCACTCGAAAATTTAGGGGGGGTTCTGAACATTCGATTGTGTATAAAAACAATAGGCTTCCAGCGTTTACGGATTGTGAATTTTTGTACCAAATTTTGTTCGAATCGGTCCATTCGTTTGTCATTTATCGTCTCCACAGACTCACTAACACACACACACACACACACACACAGACATCACTTCAAAAATGTTTAATTCGTAATCAGGGATGCTTGAAACGTGCTCTCCCGTCGGAAACTCGAATTCGAATTTTCGACCCCGTCACAATACTTTCCTTATACATTATGTATATAAGGAAAGTAAAAAGTTGTTGATCACTTTTTTGAATATAACAAATCGTTTCAAGTTCAAGCACAAAAATGACGCACATTTTATACTTCTGTAATGAAATAATAATAATAATAATTTGAATTTTATTTCTGCACGCAACAGAAGAATTTATTTGTAACAAGTAAACAAATTTCGCAGCGTTACATTCATAAATTTCTGTCTTTCTTTCCAGTTTTAAATGTTGGTAGCGAAATGATATCAAGTTCAGTTTTTTATTTCTTCTGAAAGGAAAACCGGTGCAAGTTTTATGAAAATCCTTTTGCATTGTTACCCCTAATTTAAAAATGTCAAAATATTAGTTTTGTAACTTTTATCTGAAAGCTGAGACGAATCGAATGAAACCAAAACCAACACTCTAGCTAGAGTGGAAGTGCTCGATTATTAAGCAATATGGATCAAACATTTTTTAACATTAAATTTTTCTTTTGACATAGCGAATAAAACGGATCGAATGAGATTCAAACCGAGATTCTTGCTAAAATGAAAGTGCTCGATAATTAAGCAAAGTGTTTTTCAGGTTTTTGGTTATTCCTTTAAATCATCATATCTAAATTAGCATAAAAATTAGCGAATTTCATTTATGGTATGTCTACGTGGGGCTTAAAAGCTAATTTCATTTCAGTATCTATTCCGCATTTTTTAAAACTTTATTTTCTATTACACAGCGCCACATATTCCCCTAGCGGTGACTTTTGGAACTAATTTTTTTTTTCGCGGACTCCTTCGTCCCCCGTCTTGTTTAATCTTCCTACAAAATTTTTCGCCTTTCTCGCAATTAGATCGCGAAAACAGAACACTCTCAGCACTGTCAGTTTAATTATGGCCACCCTGTATATATATATATATATATATATATATATATATATATATATATATATATATATATATATATATATATATATATATATAATCTGTTAATCTGTAAGGGAAGTTATATAGGGATTGCTCTTAAGTTCTTTTGAATCCTTTTAGCTTTCTCGGTTGAAGTTTGCTAAAACTGCTGAAACAGGTTCATGAATAGGAAAATGACTATGAAATATTGATTAAGGAAAGTTTGCCGTGCCTCTACCGGCAAATTGAAGAAGTTAGAATTCTTTGGAAATGAAGCAAGATAGGCGAAAATTTTCAATTTCAAAGTTGTAGCGTGTTCTATATTTCGAATAGAAAGATATGTAGTGTATACATAACATGCATAAGAAGTTAAAAATGAGGTAAACGTAAAGCAAATACCTCTTTTACTACTAAAGTAATACCTCTTATACTTCTGATGGAAATGACAAAATACCTCTTATACTTCTGATGGAAATGACAAAATACCTCTTATACTTCTGATGGAAATGACAAAATACCTCTTATACTTCTGATGGAAATGATAAAAAACAGCATGGAAAAATAATAATCCATATAATAAGTTAATTTAAATTTATTTAGAATTATTCTTTATGTTGTAAACAATAAATGCTGTACAAAATTGCACACCCATGAGGCAGTACAATAATTATCGCATTCCAACGACCTCGTTTTATATCGTTTGTGTACATGGTAACTCATAACAGACCATACTAAAAAGGACGCTCTATGACTTTGAAATTGAAAATTTTCTCCAATCTCGTTTCGTTTTCGGAATACATATTCTAACTTTTTCAATTCGCCGCTAGAGGGCGTTGTAAGTTATTTTAATCCTGCGTTGTGAGTTATATAGATCCTGCTTATGTAGCTCTAGGTAGAACGTTTCAGTGGAAAGTTAAAGCAATGCATATGAACTTAGGAGGCATCCTTGTATGTTTTACACATAAAGTTGTTTAAATGCTACTTGAAATAGTTTTTTTGCTGTATAGATATTTGAGAGTACATTTGAAAGTACATTTGTTGCACTGTTGTTGCATATTATTTGTTTTATTTAGATAATTTTATTTGTACCTTATTACACTATTTGATAGAAAAGGGCCGACAATTTTCTAGATTCTAAGACTTAAATTCCTCTTTCAGTTCTTGAATTAACTCTTAGAGCTTCTTACTTTATTCTAAAAACGTTTCTCTATTTTTCATTCTGACATATTGATTAACGTGCGAATCACACACCCAAAGGGATTTTTTAACGCCCTAAACCTGAAAAAAGAGGGATTTCCCCCTTAAATTTGCGAATTCATTTGAGTTCCATTTATCATTGTTTTCAGCAGAATAATAAAAGTTTCACGTGTCTTAAGTTTCCCTGCAGATTCTATGCTCTACTTTCCGTACATTTCCCCCTACAATTTAGTTTATTATTATAAATGCTTGATATTTCTTTCCCTGTCTTAAATGCTACCATGCTGGAAAGCAATATTTACAGTTTTACTAATTCTGTTTATGGGAAGGTCTGGGTCACTTGTCCGTGGCAAAAAGTTTGGCAATCTTGCGTTAAATTTAGAAAACTGTCGCCAACTTAGCGACATTTGGCAAATTTGCAAAAGTTCCAAAAACTGAGAATATCAGTATTAAAAACTTCATGTTGGCAGCACATGATTTTCCCTGCACATCGTGATGAATTTATTTTGATACATTTGGAAATGTTTATTTAGATTGGAGTAAATTATGAAAGAAATGTGACGGGGATGAAACGGAAGTTTGTAACGTGTACATACACACATGCATACATACATACACACATACATTATGTTCGATTAAAAATTAGGGATGATTAAAACGTGAAAATGCGTTGGAAAATCGAATTTTCAATCCCAATAGAATACTTTTCCTATACCCTATACAATATAAGGTCTAGGAAGTACCTTATATAGAATAAGGTATATAAGGTACCTTATACTATAATGTACTATACCATAGTATCTTATTCTATAATTATTCCGGACAAAATTTGGTCGAACACCGGTTTTATGGCAGCTTAGTGTATCATGCTCTAATTCTTATCAACCCGGTTTAAATTTGTCCTTTATCTTATTCAAGAATATAAATAAGGTCGCCACAACTATTTTCGAGCTCCTATTGAGAATGCCGTCAGTCTTTAGTAACATATGCTTTTAGAGTTTTCTATCAAAAGCACTCTATTTCCGTTCAGAGAGATTCAATGCGATTTATTCATGAATAAAGATTGGATTCAGGTTGGAGCGACTCTTAGTATAGAATCCTTTTAAAGTTATACGAATTTGCAAGTGGTATTTGATAGAATGCGCTGCGTTTGAAGGTAAAGAGTTAAATTAAAAACTATGGTGGGCATTTTTTGGCAGTAAAGCGACGAGTTTTCATAGAATTCGCAATGAAAGTTTTAACTGTTTTAGCGCTTGTGTAAAAAAGACCTGATGGGAAGGCAATTACTGATTAAATTTCGAAATAAGACTCAAAACACGAGGAAATGATTTCACATAGAAATAGTTTTAAAATGGCCACCATGCTCAAAACGTACACGGTCTCTAAAAATGAAATATTGAGGTAAATGAAACGAAAGTTTAACTATGTGACAAATTTCATTGTTCTGCTTAAATTATACATAGCACTATTTTAATAGGACAATATCACAAGCAAAAAAATCTGATGTGGGCAACACATGACTTTCCTTATATAATGCAATGAATTTACTACTTTTACAGTAAAAAAATAGGTTTTTCTTATAGTAGATACTTATATTCTTTCCAAGATATTGAATTTTCGACAATTAGTCGTCGTTTTCATTGATTTAGCGTCAATTTAATCCATTTGGCGAGATTTTCGTTAATTTGGCAACATTTCAAAAAGTCGCCAAGTTGGCGACATTCCGCCAAATTTGTCACCAAAATCTCGCCAAGCTTTACTGACGGAGAAGTAAGTTGTATTTTCAATGTAATGGTAAGTTTTCGATGGGAGTGCACGTTTCAAGCATCCCTGATCAAGAATCAAACATTTTAAGGATGATGTCTGTGTGTGTGTGTGTGTGGAGACGATAACTGACGAATGAATGGACCGATTCGACCGAAATTTGATACAAAAATCACAATCCGTGAATACTGGAAAACTATTGTTTATATACGTAATCGAATGTTCAGAACATCCCTAAATTTTCGAGTGAAATTTTGAAAAAATCATTAAAAAATCAAAACCTTCAATAAAGTTACGCAAATAAACATTTATTATGTAATTTTTCATTAGAAAACGATTGACATAAATTTTAGAAAGCTAGCAGAAACCGTTTTCGAGATATTGCACATTTTTCAAAAAAATTATCAAAAAATCTTGTAAAATAAGCGAAAAGTATTACCTACTGAGAAACATGTTCATTTTTCATATGTAATATCATGCGATAAATTGGGTGACATTATTTTCGTGGATCTAGCTCGTTCCATTCATGAAAAAAGATACATTGAGTAATACTTTTGTATTTGAATGCCAACAGTCATTTATCTGCTGTCAGAATAACTTATTTCTCCATCCATAACCCTTGGAGAGATTTTGGCGACGAATTTGGCGGAATGTCGCTAACTTGGCGACTTATTTAAATGTTGCTAAATTAACGATAAACTCGCCAAATGGATAAAAATAAGACTAAATCAATGAAATTGAGGACAAATTGACGAAAATTCAATATTTTGGAAAGAATATAGCTGCTATAAGAATAAACTATTGCTTTTACTGTTAAAGTAGTAAATTTATTGCATTATATAAGGAAAATCATGTGTTGTCCACATCAGATTTTTTTATGAGCTAAATAATCTTAAACAAATGTTTAAAATTTTAGAAAACATACAGAGCGGTGTTTCTTTATGACTGTACTATAAAACTTAAGTTGGGAAACTTTTCTTGAAAGGTTGTTTTTACTTTCCCTACATACATAGCATAATGTAAAGGGTGTTGTATTGTTGTCCCCTACATACATAGCATAATGTAAAGGGTGTTGTATTGTTGTTCCCTACATACATAGCATAATGTAAAGGGTGTTGTATTGTTGTTCCCTACATACATAGCATAATGTAAAGGGTGTTGTATTGTTGTTCCCTACATACATAGCATAATGTAAAGGGTGTTGTATTGCTGTTCCCTACATACATAGCATAATGTAAAGGGTGTTGTATTGTTGTTCCCTACATACATAGCATAATGTAAAGGGTGTTGTATTGTTGTTCCCTACATACATAGCATAATGTAAAGGGTGTTGTATTGTTGTTCCATACATACATAGCATAATGTAAAGGGAAAGTATTGTGACGAGATCGAGAATTCGAGTTTTCGACTGAAGAGCGTATTTAAGCATCCATGAACTCGAATCGAACGTTTATGAGGGGAATGTTTATGTGTGCATATTAGTGTATGTGTCTGTGAATCTGAATACGATATCTCACAAATGAATGAAGCGTTTTAAAAATAATTTGGTATGACTATATCAATCAGTCCATACTGGAGCACTATTGATTTTAAATGCAATCGAATGTTCGACTCCTTCCCCCTTAATTATCGAATGAATTATAAAATATCTGATGTGGGCAATACATGAATTTCTTTATATAATGCAATGAATTTACTACTTTAACAGTGAAAAAAATTGGTTTTTCTTCTAGTAGATACTTATATTCTTTCCAAGATATTGAATTTTCGTCAATCAGTTGTCATTTTCATTGATTTAGGGTCATTTTTAACCATTTGGCGAGATTTTCGTTAATTTGACAACATTTTAAAAAGTCGCTAAGTTGGCGAGATCCCACCAAACTAATAAGTAGACTAACTAATAAGTTGGCAAAGGCGTTCAATTTCAATTTACATGGTGTTAATGCAATGTCAAAAATCTGATGTGAGCAGCACATGACTTTCGCTGAAGACTCAAATTCAGATAATCTTTATTTCTTTAATAATTCATTAGCTTGAGTTTAATTGCACCAAATAACTCTAAATTTGCATTTTTAAAACAATTTTTATTTTTACTTGGTAATTGGACATTTTTTCGATAGCGACGTAACGAAAATGCAAGAAATCTCAAATATCTTGAGAACTGTTAGTCCTAAAGTATAATGGAGTGTGTTATATTCTTTTCCTCGTCAAAAATTGCATATAAAACAAGAATTTAATTGATACATTTCAGCATGCGTAGTTTTTTTTTTTGTAGATTTTGCGATTTTTGGGGGCCATTTCATAAAAAAAGGCAGGTTGTTATTTTCCGAATCGTACTAAAATCGAATCAGCACCAGAATGTCCCACAAGTAACTTATCTACCAAATATTGTGAAATTTGGTCAATTAGTATTTTAGCTAGGGTGGATACATGGAATTTTTGTGAGCCTTTTCGTAAAAAAAGGCATGCGAGTTGCGATTTTCTGCATGATTCCAATACTTTCCCTATATATTACCATGTATTGCAGGGAAAGTAAAAAATAGTTCTGTGATTTTGTTCATCGTGGTTTCTGTGAAAGAAATAAAGTCATCTTATTATGTAGGGACAGTCATGTGCTGCCCACATCAGGTTTTCTTAATTCATAAAAGTAAAATATCTTCTTCTTGTGGTTCTTGAAAATTGAAAACCGAAAATTGTGTTTTTCAAAAATATCCAAAATATTCCAAATAGTATATTTCCCAAATTTGGCCAACAACCAAGACTTAAAAGTTTCATAAATTCTCGAATAAAAAATATATCGCAAAAATGTATTTAAAAGTTTTTCTGCCAAAGTAAAGAAATGATTTTTTTTTATCAAATAAACATGAAATCCCTAGATTAAAATTCTTTCTATTTAAATGAGATTTTTTTGCTGGTGAAAATATACAAATATAGTTTTTCTTGTTCTTAAAGGTAGAATGTATCTTTTCATCAACATTTCAGATAAAATTTAAGCTTTTCCTATACTAACATTAACACTGAATGATGAGTATGAAAATTTAATAAAGTATTTTATTAGGGCCAGAAATAATTATCAAAGATAAAATGTTATTAGTTAAGATAATACGGTAGCAAAAATCCGTTTTAAAGAAATGTTTTAGGTTTATTGTTGCGAATAACTACCATATCTTCACTGAAAATTATCTGTGTCTGATGGAAAACGACTAAGTCGCATTACACGTAACCTTACACGTCCATTTACACGTAACATTTGCACGTCCACGACTGAGAGTCATATTACACGTGACATTTGCACGTCCCCATGTGCTTCTTGACATGTGTTCCCCATGGAGATGCAGCGCGTGTGATACACGCAAACCAATGGAAGGAGGACCACTTGGAGGAGTTGCTGAATGTAACGAGACCTTTCAGACAGTGCTTCAGACAGACAAACAGACACACACACACACACACACACACAGAGATGTCATGCTAAAAATAATTTTTTCGTGTTCTAGAGATCCCAAAACGCGTAGATCGGTCGAATACTCGAGTTGCGATTTTCGGCATGATTTCAATACTCTCCCTATACATTACCATGTATTGAAGGGGAAGTAAAGTAAAAATCTAATGTGGGCAGCACATGATTTTCCCTGCAGACTGGAATTCATATTTTCTTTATTTCTTTATTAATTCATTATATTAAGTTTAATTGCACAAAGTAACACTAAATTTGTATTTTTAATTCAATGTCTGTTTTTATTTGGTAATTTGACATTTTTGAGAAAGCGACGTAATAAAATGCAAGAAATTTCAAATATCTTCAGAAGGGTTAGTCCAAAAGTAATGGAGTTGGTCTTATTCTTTTCCTCGTCAAAAATTAAGTATAAAACAAGCGTTTAATTGATACATTTGTGCACATGTAATCTTTTTTTTTAGATTTTTGCGATTTTTGCGGGCCATTTCGCAAAAAAAGGCAGGTTGTTATTTTCGGAATCATTCCAAAATTTAATCAGAACTAGAGTATCCCACAAGTAACTGATTATCCAAATTTTGTGAAATTTGGTCAATTAGTATTTTATCTATTTCGCTGGAGTTGATACATGAAATTTTTGCTGGCCTTTTCGCAAATAAAAGCGGGATTTATTTTTCCGAACCGTACCAAAAACTAATCAGCACTCGAGTCACACCCAAGTGACTTGCCTACCACATTTTATGAAATTCGATCCATTAGTTATCGAGTTAGAGTGGATACATACATTAGACAGACACACAGACACACACACAGACGTCACGTTAAAAATAGTTTTTCCGTATTCTAGAGGTCTCGAAACGTGTAGATCCGTCGAAAACTCGAGTTGCGATTTTCAGCATGATTCCAATACTTTCCCTATACATTACCATGTATTGCAGGGAAAGTAAAAATCTGATGTGAGCAACATATGACTTGACCTGGAGATTCAAATTCATTTTGTAATTTTTTATTTCATTATGCATTAAATTGTGTTTAATTGCAGAAAATAATATGGATAATTTTCTGATATTATATCCAATTCGTTTTTTTATTGTATCTTCGTTTCGTTTGGCAACTTAATTCACTTTAATTTCTTCAAGTCCTTAAAATTCCTAAAACTACAATATCTCGAGAATGGTTTATTCTACAGTCGTGGGGTCAGATTTATTCGCTTCGTTGTCGCATTTTACATTTAGAACAAGTACTGAATATATTTCATCAAATTTAGTCATTTATTTCAAAATTTCACTATCTTGCACATGTAGTATTTTTGTTAGATCGAATATATTAGATTTGGGGGTCACTTCGCAAAAAATCTAATGTGGGCAACACATGACTTTCCTTATATAATGCAATGAATTTACTACTTTTACAGCTAAAAAAACGTTATTCTTATAGTAGGTACTTATATTCTTTCCATGATATTGAATTTTCTTCAATTAGTCGTCATTTTCATTGATTTAGCGTCATTTTTATCAATTTGGCGAGATTTTTGTTAATTTGGCAACAAATAAAAATGTCGCCAAGTTGGCGCATTCCGCCAAATTCGTCGCCAAAATCTCGCCAAGCGTTATGGACTGAGAAATGAGTTATTCTTACAGCAGATAAATGGCTATTGGCGTTTAAATACAAAAGTATTACTCAAAGTATCTTTTTTCATGAATGGAATGAGCTAGATCCACGAGAATGATGTCACCAAATTTATCGCATGGTATTACACATGAAAAGTGAACATGTTTCTCAATAGGAAATATTTTTATTTTTTACTTTATATAACTTTTTGATATTTTTTTTTAAATGTGCAATATCTCGAGAACGGTTCATGTTAGCATTCTAAAATTAATGCCAATCGTTTTCTAATAAAAAATTACATAAGAAATGTCTATTTGCGTAACTTTATGAGCGGTTTTGAGTTTTTGATGATTTTTTCAAAATTTTATTCGAAAATTTAGGGGGGTTCTGTACATTCGATTGCGTATAACAACAATAGGCTTCCAGTGTGTACGGATTGTGATTTTTGTACCGAATTTCGTTCGAATCGGTCCATTCGTTCGTCAGTTATCGTCTCCACAGGCTCACTGACACACACACACACACACACACATATATTTTCGCACACACACACAGACATCACTTCAAAAATGTTCGATTCCTGATCAGGGATGCTTGAAACGTGCTCTCCCGTCGAAAGCCTGGATTTGAATTTTCGTCCCCGTCACGATATTTTCCTTATACATTATGTATATAAGGAAAGTAAAAAAGCAGATTATGTTGTTCTGAATCATATCAAAATCTATCCAGCACCAGAGTATCTTACGAGCGACTTATCTATCAAATTATGTGTAATTTGATCAATTAGTTTGTCATCTGGAGTGGATACACACAACTTTTGCGAGCCATTTCGCAATAAAGGCAGGTTCATTTATCCCGAACCGAACCAAAATCTAATCAGCACTAGGATCGCGTACAAAATACTTATTTACCAAATCTTATGAAATTTAGTCGATTAGTTGACTTAGAGTTGATATATACAATTTTTGCGGACCATTTCGTAAAAAAATGCAAGCTCTTCTTTTTCGAATCGTATTAAAATCTAATCAGCATCAGGATGATCCGCAAGTGACTTATCTATGAAATTTTGTAAAATTTGATAAATTAGCTTTTCAGTTAGAGTGGATACAGACAATTTTTGCGGGCCATTTCGCACAAAAAGGCGGGTTCTTTTCTACCGAATCGTACTATAAACTAAACAGCACCAGGGTCACACCCAAGTGACTTAACTACTAAATTTTATGAAATTCGGTCCATTAGTTTTTGAGTTAGATTGGATACATACATTGCATAGACAGACACACAGGCAGACAGACAAACGCACACACAGACACACACTCATACGTCATGCTAAAAATAGTTTTTTCGTGTTCTAGAGTTCTCGAAACCTGTAGATCCGTCGAAAACTCGAGTTGCGATTTTCAGCATGATTTCAATACTTCCTTATACATTATCATGTATTGCAGGGAAAGTAAAAAATCTGATGTGGGCAGCACATGACTTTCGCTGCAGACTCAAATTCATATTTTCTTTATTTCTTTAATAATTCATTATATTGAGTTTAATTGCACCAAATAACAGTAAATTTGCATTTTTATTTCAATTTTTGATTTTATTTGAAAATTGGACATTTTTCCGAAATCGGCGTAACAAAAATGCAAGAAATCTCAAATATCTTGAGAACGGTTAGTCCTAAAGTATAATGAAGTGTGTTATATTATTTTCCTCTTCAAAAATTGCGTATAAAATAAGAATTTAATTGATACATTTGAGCATACAGTACTTCGTTTCTTTTTAGATTTCAGCGATTCTGGCGGGCCATTTCGTAAAAAAAGGCAGATTGTTCTTTTCCGAGTCGTACTAAAATCTAATCAGCACCAGAATATCGAACAAGTAACTTATCTACCAAATTTTGTGAAATTTGATCAATTAGTATTTTAGCTAGAGCGGATAAATGAAATTTTTACTGACCATTTCGCAAAAAAAATGCGGGTTCTGATTTCACAAATCGTACCAAAAACTAATCAGCACCAGGGTTACATCCAAGTGACTTACCTACCAAATTTTATGAAATTCGGTCCATTAGTTATTGAGTTAGAGTGGATACATACGTTTCACAGACAGACACACAGACAGACAGACAGACACACAGACAAACACACACAGACGTCACGCTAAAAATAGTTTTTTCGTATTCTAGAGGTCTCGAAACGTGTAGAGCCGTCGAAAACTCGAGTTGCGATTTTCGACATGATTCCAATACTTTCCCTATACATTACCATGCATTGCAGGGAAAGTAAAAAAATGTGTAAAAGTCAAATGGATTTGAGTCGCCGCCATAAACATTTGGGAATTGAGCGGTGTTATCTGTATCTGTACTATTTTAGTAACGAGCTTTTATTCAGGACCTGGGCAACGGCGGGTAATTCGTTCTAGTACAAAATAAATTGAAGTAAAACTTATTTAACGAAAAACTTACGAATCTAGTTTTCAGGCAAAACAGGATATTGATCCATAATAGCGATTCAACCTCCTGATAGAGTAATTAAAGTTTCAGTCGCACCCGCAGTTAACGGATATCAACGTGTTCATTGGAACAGAAACGAAGCCTTTCGCTTACAATCAATTTCAGTGCAGCGCATTTAATTTTAATTAATTACAATGCACACAGTGTCATGTTCGTTACTTATTGCGTTGTATAAAAGTAAGGAAGTTAAAGGAGAAACAAGTTGGTTAATAGCGAACGTCGCGAAAAGTAATTATGTCGAAAAGTGATTAAATACAGTTGATATCGATGTAGAGGACAATTAAAATACCAATTAAAGTTCATATATGATTTTGCTATTGGGAAATCCTGCCTTAAATATTTGTAAAATGTTGTATCAGAGAGGCAACGAACCACCTGCTTGTCATGTGATATTCACAGAAATTCTGAGACGATTCCCTGATTAGCATTAAATTCTTTTGTAAATATTTTGAACACGTTTACATGTGGGATGTGTTTCAAAACAAAAATGTGCCAAATTATTGCTTATATTGCCCTATGAATAATTTGCTGTGTGCAGCATATGATTTTCCTTACATATATATAATATGTAATGACTTTATTTTTTTCCCAGAGAAATTGTGATGTACAAGATCTATAGCACAAAGTTCTTTCCACTCATTTTACACCTTCCAAACTGAAATTGAGAGATTTTTACAACTCATAAATTCAAACAGAATGAGCATTAAAATGCAGTTAAAAATTAATTAATATCGTGAAATAAATGATTATTAGTTAAATCTTTGGCACAATAATACAAAACTATTACAAACAGTTTTAAAGGTGTTGGAATGACCATGCAGGCATCTTTTGATAAAACAACAAGTTTATTCTTAATCTGTGGAATTAAATAAACTCCATTAACGTAATTTATAAATAATAAATCAGAATGTACATGGTCCATCCTTTCTACTATCGTTTGCATCCACACACTTTCTACTATCGTCTGCATCCACGTTCTACGTACCGACTCTTACCATCATTCACCATCCTACGCACTTCGCTTTTTAATAACCTAGTTACCAGCTCCCCCTTTCGTCCGTAATCTGCGCTGCTGCTATTTAAATTTAGACTCTTCCTTTCGCTGGGGAGGACACTGCTTGAAAAATAAGAAGTCAGGAATAGAATGTGTTAATTCTTACACAGTATCTTGTTTTCCCGGCCGTCCAAAACAGTTACCTTACACCTTTCTGGTAGGTCGGGCGGTCTGGGTCTCAACAACAGCCACAGTATCTTGTCTCGTGAGCTGAACGGACTAGATTCACGTGAATGATGCTAGCAGATTTGTTGCGTAATATTAGCACATGGAAAGTGAACATATTGAACAATTAATTTACTACTTTCACAGTGAAAAAATGATGTATAAGATCAACGGCACAATGTTTTAAAGTTAAATTGCACATTTTGATCTTTTCCGGATGACAACATGTAAAAGGATTTCGAAGTACTCAATTTATATTTCGCGCAAAACTCTAAATTTACAATTATCAATATTACAAGCATCCACAATAAGCAATATAATTCATATATGAAATTTTTTTTATAATTAATTTACCAATTTGACGTCATTTCCGGTAATTTACATCATTTTTGCAGCTTTGACTTTATTTGCGTCAATCTGTGGCGACATATCGCCAAGTTGGCGATATTTTGATAAAATTGCCGCCAAATTTATCTCCAAGCGGTACGCACAGACGAAGAGGAGATATTTTCTTATATATAAATGACAATTGGCAAATTATTGGTCGTAAAGATACAAAAGTCGAATTTTCGACCTCATCCCAATACTTTCCCTATGCATTATACTATGCATATACTGAAAGTGATAATAATTTATTATAATGGGAGATGAATGAATTATTAAAACATTTTAATATATGGACTACACTGTTTATTGTGGATGCTATCAATATTGATATGCGCCAATTTAGATTTGTCTGAAAATGAAATTAATTGGTTACTTCGAAATGTTAAACATGTAAAACATTCTGCAGTAGATCTTATTCCCAACTTGGTGATATTTCACCACAGATGGACGAAAATATCGTTAAAATTGCAAAATGGGCGCCAAATTGATGAAATTATTATTTAAATGTTTTAATATTTGGATTTTATTGCTTATTGAGGATACGATCAATACCGATAATTGTTAGAGTTAACGTGAAATATAATTTAGAAATAGTTGACCATGAGTAGTTGAACATATTGTCATCTAAAAAAGCGTCAAATGTGCAATTCTACGTTAAGAACATTGTGCCGGGGTTTCATACACCATTTTTCCACTGTGAAATAAGTAAATTCATTGCATTATATAAAGTCATGTGCTGCTCAGATATGGTTTTCTAAATCGGTAACAACAAGAAGTTTCATTTTAAACAGAAGTTCTAATTTGTGTTTTTCCTTTCCATCATTTATTAATTTATTAATTTATGGAACTAGTATATCAATTTTTTTTCTGAAAACGCCAGAGGAGCCTCTCTTATAGCCAGATACACACTTTCTAGCATTGTCTTTTCTTTACAATCTTGAAAAATCTATATTAAAACATTTATTACTTTCTAAATTTCAGATTATAACTTGTAACTGCTCACATAATAAAAAAAATCTGATGTGGGCAACACATGACTTTCCTTATATAATGCAATGAATTTACTACTTCTACAGTAAAAAAATAAGTTTTTCTTATAGTAGATACTTATGTTCGTTCGAAGGTATTGAATGTTCTTTAATTAGTCGTCATTTTCATTGATTTAGCGTCAATTTTATCCATTTGCCAAAATTTTCGTTAATTTGACAGAATACAAAAAAGTCGCCAAGTTGGCGAAATTCCGCCAAATTCGTCGCCAAAATCTCGCCAAGCGTTATAAACGGAGAAATAAGTTATTCTTATAGCAGATAAATGCCTATTGGTGTTCAAATACAAAAGTATTACTCAAAGTATCTTTTCTAATGAATGGAACGAGCTAGATCCACAAGAATGATGTCACTAAATTTATCGCATGATATTACATATGAAAAGTGAAAAGGTTTCTCAACAGTTAACATATTTTTTTTAATTTATGGGATTTTTTGATAAATTTATTTTAAAAATGTGCAATATCTCAAGAACGGTTCATGCTAGCGTTCTAAAGTTTATGTCCTAAGGAAAAATTACATAAGAAATGTCTATTTGCGCAACTTTATTAAAGCTTTTGATTTTTGATGATTTATTCAAAATTTTACTCGAAAATTTAGGGAGGTTCTGAACATTCGATAACGTTGAAAAACAATAGACTTCCAGTATTCACGGATTGAGATTTTGTACCAAATTTCATTCGAATCGCTCCATTCGTTCATGAGATATCGTCTCCAGAGACTCATTGATACACACACACACACACACACACACACACACACACACACACACACACACACACACACACACACACACACACACACACACGCGCGCAAACACACACACACACACACAGACATCACCTCAAAAATGTTTGATTCGTGATCAGGGATGCCTTAAACGTGCTCTCCCGTCGAAAACTCGAATTCGAAATTTTGACCCCGTCACAATACTTTCCTTATGCATTATGTAACAAGGAAAGTATATAAGGAAAGTAAAAATCAGAGTATTTTAACCGTATAGAAAATGTGTTTTTGAGCTTATCTTAGGGTTATTTTGTAAAGAATAAAAAAAATCTGATAAATTTCTTTTAAATTTTAGAATGATTTATGCATGGCGTCCGATATTTAGATACCAGTTAGAAAACAAGGCTAGATCTCAGTGAAAAAATTACTTTTTAAATGTATTAAAAATGTGTTGGCGATTTTTTTCTATATTTTCGCTTGTATATATGTATTCTTAGAGGTTGTTTTCTTTGCAAATAATTAAAAATACATTATTTATTTTAAGTAGTAAGGAATGTACTGTTCATTCCTTAAGCATTATCCCACTTTTAAAATAAATAGCAAAATTCGAATCCTAATATAAGCTTTGTAAATCGAAGTATATACATACCCACTTACCAAGATCGGAAGGAACTTAATCGATGATCGCCCACGTTCGCCTTCTTCTTCAGGCAACTCCAACTTTTTCTTTCGCTTCGAACATATTAGTAAGAGAACGCACCAGAAAGATTTTGAAGGATTTAACTAAAATTCCGCATGAAATATTTCGTTTCAGAAGACATATTTATATTGAATTCTTTTGTGTTGCTCGCGCTATCATGTTTAGAAATTTAGATGGCATAAACATCTATTTATCATTCTCAGAGATTTCAAGATCTGAATAGAATTTTTGAAAATAAGTTTAAAGATTTCTTTCTTTGATGCTTTGAAAATATTTTATTTAATTTATACACCGATGAATTTATAAAATTTCGGCAAAATAGGATATGTACAACAGGTGACATTTTTTGCAAGTAACAAGTAAAGTGCTACGATTTTGTGGGAAAATGATATGGAGTTTTTTGAATAGATTTCAAAGAGGCTTGACAGGCTAACCATTATAAAAAATCTGATGTGGGCAACACATGACTTTCTTTATATAATGCAATGAATTTACTACTTTTACAGTAAAAAATTTGGCTTTTCTTATAATAGATACTTATATTCTTTCCAAGATATTGAATTTTCGACAATTAGTTGTCATTTTCATTGATTTAGCGTCATTTTTATCCATTTGGCGTGATTTTCGTTAATTTGGCAACATTTCAAAAAGTCGCCAAGTTATGGACATAAATTTGTCGCCAAAATTTCGCCAAGCGTTATGGAAGGAGAGATGAGTTATTCTTATAGCAGATAAATGACTATTGGCGTTCGATTATAAAAGTATTGCTCAAAGTATCTTTTCTCATGAATGGAACGAGTTAGATCCACGAGAATAATGTCACCCAATTTATCGCATGATATTACATATGAAAAGTGAACATGTTTCTCAACAGTTAATATATTTTTTTAATTTATGGGATTTTTTGATACATTTATTTGAAAAATGTGCAATATCTCGAGAACGGTTCATGCTAGTGGTCTAAAGTTTAGGTCAATTGTTTTTTAAGGAAAAATTACATAAGAAATGTCAACTTGCGTAACTTTATAAAAGGTTTTGATTTTTTGATGATGTTTTCAAAACTTCACTGGAAAATTTAGGGGAGTTCTGAACATTCGATTGCATTTAAAAATAATAGGCTTCCAGTATTCACCGATTGTGATTTTTGCGCCAAATTTCATTTGAATCGCTTCATTTGTTCGTGCGATATCTTCTCCACACACACACACACACACACACACACACACACACACACACACACACACACACACACACACACACACACAGACACACACACACAGACATCACCTCAAAAATGTTTGATTCGTGATCAGCGATGCTTGAAACGTGCTCTCTCGTCGAAAACACGAATTCGAATTTTCGACCTGTCACAATACTTTCCTTATACATTATGTATATAAAGAAAGTAATAAGTATTTTAAATTTAATGAAAATCATTAATTCTTTCGAGAGACATCGCACCTTCTCTGACGAAGGTAATGTTACAACGTATCCTTTGGAAAAGTGGGTGTGCCTTCGGGATACAAGAATGAGTCCAATAATGAGTCTACTAACACGTTTATTCATAAGTACAGCGTAAATAGGAGCAATATACAGCAAAACAATACTTAAATGCTTCATTAATTAAAAAAAATAACCGATACTATGCTCAAAACATTGACGAAAGTAATTTCACAAACAAGTAGCTCCTTCAGAGAGGTTGGTGGTATGGGAAGGAGGGTACGGTCCCTGTGGATGCCTCCCCCCACTGGGTTCCGGTGTAAATTGGGTGGCACTTCCCGGCCGTCCAAACGGTTACCTTACACCTTTCTGGTAGGTCGGACGGTCTGGGTCTCAACAACAACATAACAGTAGCTACTATTATCAAAACATTGACAAAAATCACATTTCAACGTAGTTCGTATTACGTCAACTGCTCTCTGACTGAGTGATGATTGCTTTTATAGACTCTCCATAGAAACTTCCGGAAATCTCTAACGTCTCGTAGAATACTGATTATTTCAGGGTGCTCATGATGTTCAGGGTGCTCATGCGGCGACTTCCGCAGGGCTCGAACCTGCGGAAGTCGCCAAATATTGCCAAATCTGGCAATCCTTCTTCGGCATTCTAGAAACCCTAGTCTCACGCCATGGGAAAAGATGACTGTGCGGGTGTTTTGTGCGACTGGTAGTTGAAAGAGACGAAAGTAAGGCGGAGGAAAAAGGACTCTAAATCATTTCAAAAGTTCGCAACAGTAAAATTTCTAATATTTCGAAAACGACCTATATCCCAATAAATTAAATTATCTTTGGGTGAAAATAGTTATATAAATTCATTTTAAAATAGTCAACATATTCAATTTATTATTTTTTATTTGATTTTGATTTCGTTATTCACCTGATTGACATAATCAAAGGACAATCTTGCAATACCTTGAGAATGGCGAATATTAGTTTCATTTTCGTTTTTATTTATTACTTTCCTTATATACATAATGTATAAGAAAAATATTACGACGGGGTCCAAAATTCGAATTCGAGTTTTCAAAGGGAGAGCACGTTTCAAGTATCCCTGATCACCAATCGAACATTTTTGAAGTAATGTCTCTGTGTGTGTGTGTGTGTGTGTGTGAAAGAATGTGTGTGTGTGTGTGTGTGTGTGAAAGAATGTGCGTGTGTGTGTGTGTGAAAGTCTGTGTATGTGTGTGTGTGTGTGTGTGCGAAAGTATGTGTATGTGTGTGTGTGTGTGTGTGTGTGTGTGTGTGTGTGTGTGTGTGTGTGTGTCAGTGAACCTGTGGAGGCGATATCTCACGAATGAATGGAGCGATTCGAATTTGGTACAAAAATTACAATATGTGAATATTGGAAGCCTATTGTTTTAAAACATAATCGAATGTTCAGAAACCCTTAAATTTTCGAGTGAAATTTTGAAGAAATCAGCAAAAAATCAAAACCTTTAATAAAGTTACGCAAAAAGATATTTCTTATGTAATTTTTCCTTAGAAAACGATTGACATAAACTTTAGAAAGCTAGCATGAACCGTTCTCAAGATATTGCACATTTTTCAAATAAATTTATCAAAAAATCCCATAAATTAAAAAAAAACATTAACTGCTATGAAACATGTTCAATTTTCATGTAATATCATGCGATAAATTTGGTGACATCATTCTTGTGGATTTAACTCGTTCTATTCACGAAGAAAAATACTGTGAGTAATACTTTTGTATTTGACCGCCAATAGTTATTTATCTGCTGTAAGAATAACTTATTTCTACGTCCATAACGCTTAGCGAGATTTTGGCGACGAATTTCTTCGGAATGTCGCGAACATGGTGACTTTTTTAAAAGTTGCAAAATTAACTAAAATCTTGCCAAATGGATAAAAATGACTCTAAATCAATGAAAATAACGACTAACTGAAGAAAATTCATTATCTTGTGGGAATAATATAAGTATCTACTATAAGAACATCATTTTTTTAACTGTAAAATTAGTAAATTCATTTCATTATATAAGGAAAGTCATGTGCTGCCTACATCAGATTATTTTTTATTTGGTTTTGATTTCGTTATTCACCTGATTGACATATTCAAATGACAATCTTGCTATACTTTGAGAATGGCGAATATTAGTTTTATTTTCATTTCTATTTATTTATTTATGTTTATGTACAACGGATAAAATGAAATTCTCACAAAGATACAGTACAAATAAAGAAAATCTGATGTGTCCAGCATACAACTATTTCTAAAGACTCATTCATTTTATATTTCGTTCTTTCCTAATGCATTAAAATGAGTTTAATAGCAGAAAATAACAAGGACACTTATTTGAACTGACACCGAATTTATGAATTTCGTTTCCATTTGAAAATTAAACGTATTTTCAAATGGCGGCAATGCAAAAATGCCTAAAAACTGAAACAACTTGAGAACAACAGTTCATTTTGAGTAAAATGTTGACTTAAACGTTTTAATATTTTTGCTGTCAAAAATTAGGTATGAAACAAACAATTTAATAAGAAGACATTTAATAAGAAAGACATTTAATAAGAAATTCAAGCATTCTAATTTTTTAAATTCTACGGGGCGCTAAAATTACTTTTATTCGATGGGATATGGTTACATTATCTTATAGATAGACGTAGTGTAACGACATCTATTAAATAATTTTTAAATAAAAGTAAAAAAAAACTTGCGAAAAATATCCCTTCCAGCTTCAACTCTCAAATTTCTTGAGAATCATGCTTGCCGAAATATGATCAATTCGACGGGATTTCCTTTAATTCCCCGCCAGTATTTAAATAATTTAACGAAATATTAGAGCATTTTGGTCGAAATCGCGAATTCTATTTTACTTTCCTTATATACATAGTATAATGTATAAGGAAAGTTTTGTGATGGGTTCGAAAATTCGAATTCGAGCTTCGACGGGCGAGCATATTTCAAGCATACGTGAACACGAATCAGACGTTTTGAGGCGATGTCTGTGTGTGTGTGTGTGTCTTTGGAGACGATATCTCACGAATGAATCAAGTGATCCAAACAAAATTTGGTACACAAATCACAATCAGTTAATACTGGAAGTCTATTGTTTTTATACTCAATCGAATCTTCAGAACCCTCCTAAATTTTAAAATGAAATAAAAAAAATCATGAAAAAATTAAAACATTCAATAAAGTTACGTAAGTAATCATTTCTGATGTAATTTATCAATAGAAAATAATTGACATAAACTTTCGAACGTTAGCATGAACCGTTCTTGAGATATTGCACATTTTTCAAATAAATTTATTAAAAAATTATATAAAATAAAAAAAAATATTAACTACTGTGAAATCTGTTCACTTTTCATATGTAATATTATGCGATAAATTTATTGTCATCATTCTAGGAGATCTATCTCGTTCCATTCACGAAAGAATACACTTTGGGTAATAGCTTTGTAATTTGACGCCATTAGTTATTTTTCTACCATAATACCAACCTATTTATCCATAAACAGTACTTGGCGAAATTTTGTCGACGAGTTTGGTGGAATATCACCAATTTGGCGAGTTTTAGATGTTGCTAAATTGACGAAAATATCGCCAAATTGATAAAAATGTCGCTAAATTGCTAAGAGTGACGCTAAATCAATAAAAATGACAACTAATTGATTAAAATTCAATAATTCGAAAAAAAAATATAAGATTCTACCATAAGACTCCGTCTGTAACGCTTGGTGAAATTCTGGCGACGAATTTTGCTGCATATCGTCAAATTGGCGACTTTTTAAATGTTGTTAAATTGAAGAAACTGTTGACAAATTGATAGAAAATGTTATCAAATTGATAAAAATATTGCAAAATTGATAAAAATGACGCCAAATAGGATGCAACATTTTGCAAATTTTTAATTCCGTCATATGATGAGCATACCTTTTATTATATAAGAAATGCTCTTCTAAGCATTGACAACTTGGCGATATTTGGCCCTACATTGATGAAAATATCGACAAAATTGCAAAAATGACGCCGACGCGTAATTGATGAATTTATTATCAAAATACTTAAATATGTGGACTATATTGCTCATTGAGTATACTATCAATATTGATAATTGTTAATTTAGAGTTGCGTAAAATATAAGTTAATTAAAAACGAAATAGTTTTAGATGTTTCATCCTGATGTACAATTTATCTCTCCAAATGTACAATTTAACGTTATAAACACTGTCCTGTATATCTTTTCATCACTTTTTCACCTTTAAAGAAGTAAACCCATTGCATTATATAAGGAAAGTCATATGCGGCCCACATCAAATTTCTACTTTCCTTATATACATAATGTATAAGGAAAGTATTGTGACGGGATCAAAAATTCAAATTCGAGTTTCAGACGGGAGAGCACGTTTCAAACAGCCCTGATCACGAATCAAACACTTTTGAGGTGATGTCTGTGTGCGTCTGTGTGTGAAAGTATGTGTGTGTGTGTGTGTGTGTGAAAGTATGTGTGTGTGTGTGTGTGAAAGTATGTGTGTGTGTGTGTGTGTGTGTGTGTGTAAAAGTATGTGTGTGTGTGTGTAAAAGTATGTGTGTGTGTGTAAAAGTATGTGTGTGTGTGTGTGTGTGTGTTAGTGAATCTGTGGAGACGATATCTCACGGACGAATGGAGCGATTTGAATGAAATTTGGTACAAAATCACAATTCGTGAATACTGGCAGTCTATTGTTTTTAAACGCAAACGAATGTTCAGAAGCCCCCCAAATTTTCGTGTGAAATGTTGAAAAAAATCATCAAAAATTCAAAACCGTTAATAAAGTTACGCAAATAGGCATTTCTTATGTAATTTTTCCTTAGAAAACGATTAACATAAATTTTAGAACGCTAGCATAAACCGTTCTCGACATATTGCACATTTTTCAAATGAATTTATAAAAAATTCCATAAATTAAAAAAAAATATTAACTGTTAAGAAGCATGTTCACTTTTCATATGTAATATCATGCGATAAATTGGGTGACATCACTCTCGTGGATCTAGCTCGTTCCATTCATAAGAAAAGATACTTTGAGTAATACATTTGTATCTGAACGCCATTAGTCATTTATCTGCTATAAGAATAACTTATTTCTCCGTCCATAACGATTGGCGAGATTTTGGCGACGAATTTGGCGGAATGTCGTCAACTTGGCGACTTTTTTAAATGTTACCAAATTAATGAAATTCTCGCCAAATGGATAAAACTAAAGCTAAATCGATGAAAATGACGACTAATTAAAGAAAATTCAATTTCTTGGAAAGAATATAAGTATCTTCTATAAGAATAAACTATTTTTTTTGCTGTATAAGAAGTAAATTCATTGTATTATATAAGAAAAGTTATGTTCTGCCCACATCAGATTTTTTTAAACTGTAAAAGTAGTAAATTCATTGCATTATATAAGGAAAGTCATATGCTGCCCACATTAAATTTTTTAAATTGTATGAATCGGATTTTGCGGAAAATGTGTTGCCAAGGTCATGTGATTTACCATAATAGCAATTGGTCTAAAATTGTAGAAAATAGTATTCGTTAACTTTCCGAGCAGAGAAATATAGTCAATGTGGAATTCCAACTTGTTAGAAAGCATCAGATATTGGCTTTTTTTCTGATCAGTTCTATAATTGTTATTAATTGTCGCGTTGCTATCTATTGCAGGAATAATTTACCATTGCAGCTATAAATAACTATGTTATTACTAGGGACAACTAATCCACGGTCGTAAATTTTTTCTTCATACTATTTTATGACATCCTTTTCAGCCGCAGATGATTGTAACTAAGATTCCCCTTTTTCTACAAAGAATCTCATCATAAATAAAGGATTATAGCTTCCGCAGGGGGTACATTGTGGACATTTATAGAACAACCGAAGAACACGTAACATTTTGTGGTTTTGTGATCCTGCCTCAACACTTTCCTTATACATTATACTATGTACATAGGGAAAGTAAATATTAGACAAATTTTCGAGAACCAGTTCAGGATAACGTTCTAAATTTTATCTCATTATTTTTATAATGAAAAATTACATATGAAATGATTATATATTTTAGAATATTAAAGATCATGATTTTTATTAATTTTTTAGTAATTCATTCATAAATTGTGCACTATTTCGAGAACGGATTTTGCTACTGTTCGAAAGTTTATGTTCGTGTACTAATAAAGAATGGCATTTAAAATGATGATTTCTTTTTCATTAGATTTCTTAATGATATTTTTTGATAATTAGGGAGAAGGGGGTTCTTCCGAATATCCGATTGTTTCTAAAATTAACAGGGTCTAACTGTTTACTGATTGACACACACACACACACACACACACACACACACAAACACACACGCGCCCACACACGTACACACACACGTGCACACACACGTACACACACATGCGCACACACACGCGCACATACACGTACACACACACGCGCACACCTGTACACACACACACACACACACACACACGTACACACACACACACACACACAGACGCGCACATACACGCGCACACATACTCACACACATACACACGCACACACACGCCCGCACACACACATACAAACACACACACACACACATACATACACCTCCCAAAGAAAAACGTTCGATTCGAGTTCTGAGATATTTAAACGGGCCTATTCGCTGAAATTTCGAATTCGAACTTTCCACCCCTTCACAGTATGTACCCTATATATTATACCATGTATACAGGGAAAGCTTAAGTTTTCCAGTTCTTCGATTTTTGTATCTTGCGAATACACTTACTAACTCAGACGATATATACATCATAACAATTTCTTCCAGCTATGCATTCTTTTTCTTATAAATCATACTTTTTATCCACACTTTATATTTTTATTACATCAATATTGGTGCAAATATACCGGCTTCCTCAACATATGCAGTGTTTACAGCATTTCACATATCTTGAACCATCTCATTTAACACATGGTTTCAATTACTAATCAAATTCTAAATCATAGCAAATATTAATATGGTGATTCAGATGCATATATCACTAATGGTTAGTGATACGATAATGGACTTTAAGCTTAATATTATATACATGGCCGCTTCATCTGTTATTGTATTGATATTCGATAGTACATTCTCATAATATATAAGATTCCCAGGAAAGTCCTTAAGTACCCCAAATACTTTGTTATGAAAGTGAGTTGTTGAGACCCAGACCGCCCGACCTACCAGAAAGGTGTAAGGTAACTGTTTGGACGGCCTGGTTAGGAAAGTGAGTGTACACATTAGGTGTATCCAAAGTAAAGTGACCATACCTCATCGAATAAGAGGGGTTGCAGCGCTCCTAGAGGGAAATTTTAAAAGTAAATAACGAGTTTGGCATCAAAATGAAATAGACAATACCCAAAGTTGTAAAAAATTATGGAGTAGAATTTGACGATAAAAACTGCTATAGAAGACATTTATTTGATACAATAAGGTTCCTGGGTAATTGCTGTTATAGTTAGGAATGATACAATAAAGAACACTTACATGGAATTAAATGTAGTGTTAAGTCGGTTTAAAATTCCCTTCGTCAGAGATAATGCACATTTGATTTCCAGAAAGAATAGAACCATATGTTTTGACAAGCATTGCAGGTGCCACCGTGTTAGAGGCCCTGATGATACGATTTCTTGACGTATATATTTATTGCCTTCTGTATACGCGTTTTGTTCGTTCCAGGCATCAGGCAGTTTATTATTTAGGCATAGGGTAAACCCCCTTTTATTATTTTTGTGAGAATTATAAAATTTCCAAAAAAAAAAAGACACCAAACATTAAAAATCCAAATTGACATTATATATTATAGGAAGAACGGGTATACAGTTAGCAATAAAGTAAAATTTAATTTTATCTTTAAAAGTTCTCATAAGTAAAATATATTTTACTAGTTATAAAGAATTCGGAATCCATATTAAGATGAATGCAGTTTAGAGAAAGTATGAACTTTATTCCATTTACTGAAGACTTCAAAATATTTTGCATCTATTTCATTTACTTTTCAAACCCAAATTCATCTAAAATCAAGAACTTACAAACATGTTATTCCATTTTGCTGAATAAGACGACTTGTATTTGGATGAAAGAGAAACTCAGCAAAAATTCAATATTTGCTTTCCGTAACAAATGAAAAACAAATACATCAATATAAAGGATATGAATAGATAAGGTGTTTTTCATCCGAGATGCATATAAGAAAATATTAACAAGGGAAATATTTTTCCATATCGATTGTGCAAATATTAAATGAAGTAAAACTTCTGCTGTTCATAAGCGCGGAAAATATACTCGTATAAGTTTATATAATATCTCTATACTAAGGATCGAAATATAATTTCATTTGGTGTGTGGTTATATGTGTGTGTGTCTGTGAGTGAGTGAGTGAGTATGTGTGTGTGTGTGTCTGTTCCTGAGTGTGTGTGTTTGTGAGTGAGTGAGTGAGTGAGTATGTGTGTGTGTGTGTCTGTTCCTGAGTGTGTGTGTTTGTGAGTGAGTATGTGTGTGTCTTTGAGTGTGTGTGTGTCTGTGAGTGAGTGTGTGTGTGTCTGTGAGTGTGTGTGTGTGTCTGTGTGTGAGTGTGTGTGTGTGTGTCTGTGAGTGAGTGTGTGTGTGTCTGTGAGTGAGTGTGTGTGTGTCTGTGAGTGAGTGTGTATGTGTCTGTGAGTGTGTGTGTCTGTGTGTGAGTGTGTGTGTGTGTGTCTGTGTGTGAGTGTGTGTGTGTGTGTGTGTCTGTGAGTGAGTGAGTGTGTGTGTGTGTGTGTGAGTAAGTGAGTGTGTGTGTGTGTGAGTAAGTGAGTGTGTGTGTGTGTGTGTGTGTGACTGTGTGATAGAAAGAGAGAGAGAGAGAAGGGGGATCATATAGTCTTAATAAATTATCTCTGTTTGTCTATTAATCTGTTGGACACGTAGTAGCACATCTAAGCAACCCCAAACTATGAAATTCGGTACAATTTTATACTTCAGGTATCTTTAAAAAACCTCAGGTCAGGTCCGAAGGAAAACACCTCGAAGTGATATTTTAAAAATACGAAATAATTTTTTAATTACTTTGTGTTAAATCTTTGAGAGATTTTCAGACGAATCGGTTCCTTGGTGATGAAAAATTGTATATTATAGAGTTTTCATTATGAAACCATCGGGAAGATTAAAGACCGAGCTTTTCAACGAGATTAAAACCGAATCCGTAGAGCAATTCCTTCTCATTAAAAATCGAAACATGCGTAATTTACGCAATTCTATTTTTAATACTTTCCAACATAGTTGAAAAGTGTTTATGACTTTGTTCATTCTCTCTGTGTATCCGTCATAATATGTTTTACATCTGGATGTTTAAAATTATCAATATATTGTAACTCCAATTAATACTTTCCTTATATACATAATGTATAAGGAAAGTATTGTGACGGGGTCGAAAATTCGAATTCGAGTTTTCGACGGGAGATCATGTTTCAAGCATACCTGATCACGAATCAAACATTTTTGAGGTAATGTCTCTCTCTCTCTGTGTGTGTGTGTCAGTGACTCTGTGGAGATGCTATCTCACGAACGAATGGAGCGATTCGAATGAAATTTGGTACAAAAATCACAATCCTTGAATACTGGAAGCTTATTGTTTTCAAAACGCAATCGAACGTTTAGAACCCCCCTAAAATTTAAAGTGAAATTTTGAAAAAATCATCAAACAATCAAACCTTTAATAAAGTTACGCAAATAGATATTTCTTATGTAATTTTTCCTTAGAAAACAGTTATCACAAACTTTAGAATGAACCGTTTTCGAGATATTGCACATTTTTCAAATAAATTTATAAAAAAATCCCATAAATTAAAAAAATATGTTAACTGTTGAGAAACATGTTCACTTTTCATATGTAATATCATGCAATAAATTTGGTGACATCACTCTCGCGGATCTAGGTCGTTCCATTCATAAGAAAAGGTACTTTGAGTAATACTTCTGTATTTGAACACCAATAGGCATTTATCTGCTATAAGAATTACTTATTTCTCCGTCCATAACGCTTGGCGAGATTTTGCCAAAGAATTTGGTGGAATGTCGTCAACTTGGCGCCTTTTTTTAAATGTTGCCAAATGAACGAAAATCTCGCCAAAGGGATAAAAATAACGCTAAATCAATGAAAATGACGAACTAATAGACGAAAATTCAATATCTTGGAAAGAATATAAGTATCTACTATAAGAAAAACTTATTTACTGTAAAAGTAGTGAATTTATTGCATTATATAAGGCAAGTCATGTGTTGCCCACATCAAATTATTTTATATGGTTTCTGTAATAATAAACAGTTTTGTATTTAAATATCTGTGACACTTAAATATATATTTCGATGCCTTTGTAAGAAAAAGAATGCTGCAGACCGCTCAGTTAACATTCCCCATATAATATATTACTCACACACACTATATACATCACGCCTATACACCCGCTATTAAACCTTTGTTTTATTTCTTACGCAAGACGCTTTTATGATGGCTAAAGAAAGAAATGCCATCTTTCTTTATTTTTTTTATTTTTATCGGTTTGAGTTTTATGAATGGGGAAGAAAGGGTCATAAAACTATTTTCAAGCCATCTAGTCAATTGAGTGGTCATTTTTCTATTACGTACCACGATGAAATCTTTACGACACTTTTATCATCCAAGTTATTTCGTCGAACGAAGAAACAAGTCAAAAATATCTAAAATGTTTTGATGGTAAGCTTTTCTATTTACTTTCTTCGTTAAAAAAATCTTGCTTACCACGTAACTTCTTTCACAAATTCCAATTTATTTTTCCTTTTTATTTTTTGCACATTAACTTGAGTTTTATCGCACAAAGTAACAAATGAAAGGGGTGCTTATATGAAATCACTTCGAATTTGCAGTTTAAAATGAGCTGGAGTGTGGCTTCAATTCGATTTTCTCCTATCAGCACCCATTTATAACTAGCTTGTGGTTTTTTATAGTAAAATTTACAAGAAACATGTCTCTGACGTTGTCGTCAATTGAAACGATCGGACTGACAGACATACCCGACTAAATCATCCTTACAGTTCTATCTTCTAACAAAACACAATTAATTTAATTGATTTAGCGCTATTTTATTAATGGCGACATTTTTATTGATGTGGCTACATTTTTATAAATCTGGCAAAATTTTAAAAAGTTGCCAAATTTGTCACCAAGTGGGATGGTTGGACTGATATACAAACGCTACTGAAGCCTCATTACAGTATTTTCCCAATAAAATACAATCATTTTCATTGATTTAGAGACATGTTTATCAATTATTATTATTATTATTGTTATTATTATTATTATTATTATTATTATTAGAGACATGTTTATCAATTTTGCGATATTTTAATCGATTTGATAACATTTTCGTCAATTTGGCAATATTTAAAAAAACTCGCCAAGTTGGAGATATCCTGCCAAATTCGTAGTCAAAATTTTCGGTCAAAATTATGGACGGTCGGATGAAGAAATGAGTTTTTAAGATATTAAATTAATAATTCTCATAAAGTGACAGGGATTATCATGGGAAGTGAAGTTAATTTTGCAAAGTATTGAATGTTCATTAATTAGGCGTCATTTTCATCAAATAACTAACATCTTTTCAGTTTTGTGACATTTTTGTTTATTTGGCGATATTTTGATCAATTTGGTCACATTTTAAAAAATCGCTAAATTTGTTGTTAAGGTCTACGGTTGGCCTGACAGGCAAACGCTAATTAAAGTACTATCTCCTAACAAAACACATTTAATTTGATTGATTTAATGTCATTTTTATTACGTTACCGATATTTTAATTGATTTAGAGACATTTTTATTCATTTCATTTCACAACATTAAAGAAAGCCGCCAAGTTGGTGATATCCCTCCAAAATTTTCGCCAATCTTTATAGAGACGGATTTACGGATGGAAAAATGGTTTTTTCTTTTAGTGAATTTTAAGTTGCTTCCAATTTTTTTTTAATTTTGCAAAAAAAAGAATTAAAAAATCTGTATCGTTGGCCCAATTGATCACAATGATAGCATGTTACCCTTCATTTTAAAGGGCTTAAAATATTTTGATTGATATCAAGTTTGACAATATACCCCTCAGAGGGTGTAACCTCCCCCCCTCAGGGGGTTAATGACACCATGAGCACGAAATTTGAATAACCGCTATTTATCACTATAATGATTGAAACTGTTAAGTTTTGTGATCATTGAGTTATACATTACGCCTTTTATGCATAATTATGTTCCATTTTGTCCTATGTTGCCATGTTAAGGAAATATAAAAATTTCGCTCAACTTTCATAAAGTTCTATCTAGTTCTAAATTTTTTGTTAACAAAGCCGGATATAAAGTTTCCTGAAAATCCATACATATTTTAGCAGCTATCGTGTGCCACAAGAAATCAACCATAGACAGACATACAGACGGACATCACTTTAAAAATAGTGAAAACGTGTTCAAAATATCATATATTGGCATCAAAATCTCGAATTCAAAAATTTTCGCGACAACAGTACTTTTTCTATACAATATTACATAGTATGAGAAAGCAAAAGAAATCTAATGTTGGCAGCACATGATGACTTTCCTTATACAATACAATGCATTTATTACTTTTACAGTAAAAAAACATAGGTTATTATTATAGTAGATACTAATATTCTTTCCAAGGTATTGAATTTTCGTCAATGAGTCGTCATTTTCATTGATTTTGCATCATTTTTATCCATTTGGCGAGATTTTCGTTAATTTGGCAACATTTGAAAAAATCGTCAAGTTGACGATATTCCGCCAAATTCGTCGCCAAACTCTCGCCAAGAGTTATGGACGGAGAAATGAATTATTCTTATAGCAGATAAATGACTATTGGTGTTCAAATACAAAAGTATTACTCAAAGTGTCTTTTCTCGTAAATAGAGCGAGCTAGATCCAGGAGAATGATGTCACCCAATTTATCGTGTGGTGTTACGTATGAAAAGTGAACATGTTTCTCAACAGTTAATATATTTTTTTAATTTATGGGATTTTTTGATACATTTATTTGAAAAATATGCAATATCTCGAAAACGGTTAATGCTAGCTTTCTAAAGTTCATGTCAATCGTTTTCTAAGGAAAAATTACATAAGATATGTTT
The DNA here is from genome assembly GCA_951213105.1 of Amaurobius ferox. NCBI lineage: Eukaryota > Metazoa > Arthropoda > Arachnida > Araneae > Amaurobiidae > Amaurobius > Amaurobius ferox. Next base: position 136,470,464 of record OX578151.1, read on the forward strand.
ATTTGAGTAACTTTATTAAAGGTCAAAATTTAACTCAAAGATCAAAATTTTTTTCAAAATTTAACTCAAAAATTTAGGGGTGATGTTTCTGAACATTTGATTGTGTTTAAAAACAATAGGCTTCCAGTATTCACGGTTTGTAATTTTTTTACCAAATTTCATTCGAATCGTTCTATTCGTTCGTTAGATATCGTCTCCACACACACACACACACACACACACACACACGCACACAGACATCACCTCAAAAATGCTTGATTCGTGAGCATAGATGCATGAAACGCACTCCCGTCGAAAACTCGAATTAGAATTTTCGACCCCGCCACAATACTTTACTTATACATTATACTATGTATATAAGGAAAGTAATAATTCTCATTTGGCGACAGATTCATTTGCGCGAATTAGTGGCCAAGTTCTTTAAAATTGAAATACAGGGTTACTAGAATAGTCCCTAAGAACTTTGTAAGGAAGTTTCATGAGTGCCCACGTTAGGCCTATCTATATCAAAACGACAATGTTTGATTAAATAAAAATAATTGTAACGTCTAATAAGTAGGAATTTATCGAAAAACTCTTTCAGAACGCATTTATTTGGCTCAATGGGATTATTGGTAAATGACTGTCCTATTCATTAATGTGTATAGAAATACCTAGCTAATATAGAAATATCTAGCATGAGATAAATACGCAAAAGCCTTTTATAAATGTTATCACATTTAGTAAGTTTTCCAATTTTTTATTCATTTTCTCATGCTATATAATACAATATAGAGAAAGCATTGTGTTCACGAAAATTTTCGAATTCAAGATTTTGATGCCAAGTCAATATATGTCTAAAGACTTCCTGAATACGTTTTGACTATTTTTGGAGTAATGTTCGCCTGTCTGTCTGTATATGTAAATGTGGATAGTTGCAGCAAATATTAATAGATGTTTACGAAATTTTATATCCGGCTCTTTTACTGAAAAATATGATGTGGGCAACACATGACTTTCTTTATATAATGCAATGAATTTACTATTTTTACAATAAAAATATAGGTTTTTCTTATAGTGGCTATTTATAGTCTTTCCAAGAAATTGAATTTTCGTCAATTAGTCGTCATTTTCACTGATTTGGTGTCATTTTTATCCATTTGGCGAGATTTCAGTTTAATTGGCAACATTTAAAAAAGTCGCCAAGTTGGCGACATTTCGCCAAATTCGGCGTCAAAATCTCACCAAGCGTTATGGACGGAGAAGTAAGTTATTCTTATAGGAGATAAATAACTATTGGCGTTCAAATACAAAAGTATTACTCAGAGTATCTTTTCTCATGAATGGAACGAGCTAGATCCACGAGAATGATGTCACCCAATTTATCGCATGATATTACATATGAAAAGTGAACATGTTTCTCAACAGTTAATATATTTTTTTTAATATATGGGAAATTTTGATAAATTTATTTAAAAAATGCACAATATCTCGAGAACAGTTCATGCTAGCGTTCTAAAATTTATGTTAATCGTTTTCTAAGGAAAAATTACATTAGAAATGTCTATTTGCGTAACTTTATTAAAGATGTTGATTTTTTGATGATTGTTTCAAAATTTCACTCGACAATTTAGGAGGGTTCTGAACATTCGATTACATTTAAAAACAATAGGCTTCCAGTATTCACAGATTGTGATTTTTGAACCATATTTCGTAAGAATCGGTTCATTTGTTCGTCAGTTATCGTCTCCACAGACTTACTGACACACACACACACACACACACACACATACTTTCGCACACACACATACATACTTTCACACACACACACACGCACAGACAGACATCACCTTAAAAATGTTTGATTCGTGATCAGGGATGCTTGAAACGTGCTCTCCCGTCGAAAACTCGAATTCAAATGTTCGACCCCGTCACAATACTTTCCGTATACATTATGTATATAAGGAAAGTCAAAATCAAGCACTAGATAGAATTTTTTTTAATTCGAGCGAATATTTCGAAGTTTATTCGACATTTAATATATTTTTTAATATCGCAGCATAAGGCCAAATTTGATATAATCATGCATGAAAGGGGCTATTTATAGCTCAAACATTACGAGACTCAATAAGTTCAATCATTGTTGTGAAAAATAGCTGCGATACAATTTTTTTATTTGTGACAGCATTAGCCCCACTCGGGAAGGTTACCCCCCGAGTGTAATACATGTTATTCGAGTGATTACCCGAGACATGTTACGAGACATGTTACCCGAGTACCGTGTAATACCCGAGTGATAAGTTACCCCCCGAGGGGTAGATTGACAAACAAGTATGACATCAATTGAAAAAAAAATGTTGCAAAATTTGCACATACAAAAAAATAACACAAGCTACTTAAAATTTATTATAATAATAACCCATTTCTCTATTCTTCCGTCTTTGAAACGCTTCAGAAAAAAATTTGGGGACGAATTTTGTGTGATATCGCCAATTTAGTGACTTATTACTTTCCTTATATACATAATGTATAAGGAAAGTATTGTGACGGGGTCGAAAATTCGAATTCGAGTTTTCGACGGGAGAGCACGTTTCAAGCATCCCTGATCACGAATCAAACATTTTTGAAGTGATGTCTGTGTGTGTGTGTGTGTGTGAAAGTATGTGTGTGTGTGTGTGTGTGTGTGTCAGTGGGCCTGTGGAGACGATAACTGACGAACGAATGGACCGATTCGAACCAAATTTGGTACAAAAATCACAATCCGTAAACACTGGAAGCCTATTGTTTTTATACGCAATCAAATGTTCAGAAACCCCCTAAATTTTCGAATGAAAATTTGAAAAAATCGTCAAAAAATCAAAACCACTAATAAAGTTACGCAAATAGACATTTCTTATGTAATTTTTCATTAGAAAACGATTGACATAAATTTTAGAACGCTAACATGAACCGTTCTCGAGATATTGCACATTTTTCAAAAAAAATATCAAAAAGTCATATAAAATTGAAAAAAAATCTTGTTGAGAAACATGTTCACTTTTCATATGTAATACCATGCGATAAATTGGGTGACATCATTCTCGTAGATCTAGCTTGTTCCATTCATGAAAAAAGATACTTTGAGTAATACTTTTGTATTTGAACGCCAATAATCATTTATCTGCTGTAAGAATAACTTATTTCTTCGTCCATAACGCTTGGCGAGATTTTGGCGACAAAATTGGCGGAATGTCGCCAACCTGGCGACTTTTTGAAATGTTGCCAAATTAGCGAAAATCTCGCCAAATGGATAAAAATGACGCTAAATCAATGAAAATGACCACTAATTGTCGAAAATTCAATATCTTGGAAAGAATATTAGTATCCACTATAAGAAAAACCTATTTTTTTTATTTTTACTGTAACAGTAGTAAATTCATTACATTATATAAGGAAAGTCATGTGTTGCCCACATCAGATTTTTTAAAATGTTACGAAATTGATAAAAATGTCGTTCTATTGATAAAAATGACGCTTAATTAATTGAATTAAATACGTTTTGTTAGGAAATAGTATTGAAATAATGTTTTGGTAACGTTTGTCTGTCAGTCCAACTGTTTCACTTGGCGACAAATTTGACGACTCTTTTAAATGTTGATAAATGGATCAAAATATCGCTGTACAGACAATGATGCCTCCAAATTGGTAAAATGGCACTACATTGATAAAACTGACGCCTAACTAATGAAATTCAATATTTTGCAAAATAAAGTACAATATTCTTGATAATTTCTGTTGCTTTATGGGAATTATTAATTTAATATCTTAATAACCCGTTTCTTTATCTGTCTGTCCATAACTTTTGACGAAAAATTTGACAACGAATTTGGAGGGGATATCGCTAAATTGGCGAGTTTTTAATGTTGCCTAATTGATAAAAATGTTACCTAATTGGTAAAAATATCGCCAAACTGATGGATATGACGCTAAATAAATGAAATTGTGTTTTGTTAGAAGATAGTATTGTAATGATATTTTGGTACCGTTTGTCTGTCAGTTCAACCGTATCTGGAAAAATCGTTGTTCCAAATGTTAGCTGGCATGTTACCTGGTATGATTGCGAAATTTGAAAAAAAAGAATCACAAGTTGATTAAAATTGTATTCTTGTATGAGAAGGTTGAGTTGATCTACACTCCAGTAGTGTCTTCACTCCAGTAGTTCTCTTCTCACTCGTCATTGTAAAATATTCCTAAATAATCTGTGGCAAACTTACTTAAACGACTATATCTCTCCCCGTAATCACGACCCGGCCCGTATTCTTTCTTTCCTCCCTTTGGTTGACCCTTCTCTTCTTATTTGTAACAGATTTCTTGTTTATTTTATTACCGGACACGGCCCGTTCCTTGATTACCTCAATTTCTTTAAGCACTAAACCTCTTCTAACTGTCCCTGTAATGCTTTTGGTGACGCTGATCACTATGTTTTTTCCTGTCCCTTTTCTAAAAAATTCCACCTCGTCAAACCTTCCCCTGCCCACTCTGCAGCTTGGTTTTCCGGTGTCCGCAGAAATAAAGTATTAATAAACAAACTGAAGGACTGTATTCAAACTGCGAGAGAGATTTCAAATTCTGTTAAGTGACACTTCTGTGAGTATTCTCTGCTCTTAATTTTTGGTGATCTATGAATTTCTTAATCCTGTTTTTGCTCCTGGGTTCTCCCCCTTTGGTGTAAGACTCCTTGAATTTCTTGTGCATTACTTGATTTTAAGTATGTCAGTCTGTCGGATGTTAGTTGTGTGTGATGACCATTGTATTGTGTAAGGATTGTTTGTTGTGTAGGGTTTTACACACAGATTAATACGCTTCCCGACCGTCCAAACAGTTACCTTACACCTTTCTGGTAGGTCGGACGGTCTGGGTTTCAACAACAACAACACTCCAGTAGTGATCCGGCCACACAACTTGATACCATAAACCCCCTGGGTTGGTCGTGTGGTCTGGGCCTTCAACACTCCAGTAGTTAATTTTCTTATAAAATTAACTTTCTTTATTCTTTTTCTGTCTTGGCGAATTTTTTTTTACACGACGTGATTTTTTTCTTTAACAAGAAAAATATATATTTGTATACACTTTCGTTCGCAACTTATTATTTTAAAAACATTTCATAAAAATATTTAAAAGTTTTTCTTTTTAAATTGGCAACAGTTTAGTTACGTGGATGAATTTGGTTTCTCTGTAACAAACTAAATTAATGCCATTTATAAACCTAGAGTGGTTTAATTTATTAGTTCCTATATCTGCTGTACATTACCACCCTTATTCTGGGAATTAGCATTGTTTACTATAGAAATAGTACTGTTAAAATTATCAAAATTGAATAATTCGTGTTTTAATGAGGCAAATTATCGAAATTTTTGTCAGGTTCTAATTCTTCATATAATGTACTATCTATTCATAAAAGTTGAAAACAGTTATGTGCTTTCATTTTTGAGTAATCGTATGCACACACATACATTACTAACATTACACAAAAGTGTTTGGATTGGGTTTAGAAAATATTTAAGCGTGCTAATCTCTCAAATCTGTGAATCTGCACAATAGTATAGAAAAGTAAATATCTAATATAAAATTTATCTCTCTATTTTTGTTGTACTCGTTATACGAAACATACAATCTATTTTTACAAGTTTGTTTTTCCAAAATTAACTAAAAAAATTAAATTAAAAAAATACATCTACAATTTTATTCTTTGCGTCACACTTCAATATTTATTAATCAATCCTTAGCGTCGCTAAAGTTCAATATTATGAAATGTTAGTGTTTGTGCTTTAAAATTCAATTTGTTATATATTCCTTAAGGAGCATTGCACGAATTTCATAATTAGACTCTTATTTATTCCTTAAATAATGCCTTTACTTGAATGTCATCTAACTTAGAAAATATGCATACATCTAATATAGTAAGTTCAGCAAATGTTACATTTATTTTCTCCCTGTAATCCTCATCTTCATTCCAGCTGAAATCACTATCCACTTCGTATACATACATTTGCTCATCCAAAATAACCACGACGGATCAACAGGAACTTGAATTAGCAGTACGGGTAACATTATTCATGTAATGTTGTTTGGATCATACATTTCAATACGTTGATCCTCTCTATAAATGTACATTTTTCCATGGAGTGGAAGCAAAGAAAACCAACGGTAATATTTGTTTGGTGAAGAGAGGCTTAACTATCTATCTGTTATTTTTATTGTACATGTGAACAAATGAGCTTTTATTATATATATATATATATAATGTTTATAAAGTTTATAATGTTTATTTAAATGTTGCTTTTTGATAGGAAATACCCAGTTTCTGATTTTTTTTCCAATTATAGTTAGATTCTAAAAGTGTACTGGGATTATTTAGTTGAGATTTGAAGTCTAAATTAAGGGAGTGTTTGCTTTTCTATATTCCCCCTCTGAGTGCGTGTGGTTTTGTGAGAATGAGTTTGCATCAACGTATATACTGTTGGAGTTTTAATTAAAGCATTGAATAAATCATTTTTAACTATATTGTGACTATTAACAATTTGATTTAGTACAAAAGGAAAAGCAGTATTATGCGTTAAAATGTGTTTGTTTTCATAGTAAATTCTGTCAGATGAATTTGGAATTATATCCAAAATAGAAATAATAACTAAATCAAAACCATGTTTGTAAAAATGTTCATACTTAAATTGATTTTCTGAATGTCTTATGTTATTTCGATGTACATTTATTCTAAGATGTAATGGTGTACCAGTCTGTCCCACATATGCCATTTAGTAGACAGAACATTGAAGCTTGTAAATGCATCTAAAAACTTTACGGAATGTAAGTGAATTCTTGTAGCAGTTGACTTGATTTGGTTCCGCATTGCGGCACGTTTTACAGTTTTTGTTTTTGCAGGTTTGAAATCTAAAATCCCTATGGCGTATTGTAGCTATCACATTGTCTTCACACTGAATTGGTTAACTGGATGTCGATCTTTGGCATGCCTTATAAATTACCGGGTACAAGAATTTTTATTTTCTTTTTTGCCAGTCGCTAAAATATCACGTTGTATATTCATATTTGTAAACAGTTTAAGCAATATTGCATAGGAGTTATACATTGAAATAAACAATTGAAAGTACACGTAATAGTTGTATGAAAAGTCTTGAGTGTGTCTTGATTATATGAATAACAAAAATAGACAACATGAAGTCCACTGAATAGTAATACCTTGAGCTGCTCTACATAGCCTGTAGATTTATACTTTCCCAAAAATTCATAATCATAAAACAAAATGATTACAAAACTGTACTTCAAACATTCCCTTGGGCCTGTTGAAGATTTAAACTATCCCTTAAAATCATAATCATCATATAAATTGATTTCAAACCAGTTGTGCAAAAAAGCAGTAAAAGCAAAACATTGCCTTCAAATTGTCCAAAAAGTATTTCGACTCGGTAAGAATTTTGAATAAAGGGCACCATATGGCAGCACTATACTCTGATTTTTGTAAATGCATTTAGGATAAATAAATAATTATCTGAAGTATTTAATAATCAAGCATTTATATATATATATATATATATATATATATATATATATATATATATATATATATATATATTATTTTTAGTAGAAAAACACAAACCATATATTACCACTTGCGCTATAATTTTGCTGCTAAGTTTGTAATATTGTGAAGTGATTATTTTTATAAGATGTTTGACTTGTTACAGATTTTAATAACATGACTGAAGGTAATAAATTATTTCCTTTTTAAAAATAACGCGCTTAAGTTGCTGATAATTTTTAAGGTACTATTTAATTGAAGAATTTTTCTTTTACTTGTATTATATATACCTGAGATTGAACATTAATAGAAAATGTCCTGTATAGCAAAGGTGAAAGGAAGATAGACTGAAATATAAATGTGACATCAAAAAGACTATACGACAAGCTGTTGAATATTTTAAAAGAACATGATAAGTAAACATTATAAATAAAACTGTGAGGCCAGAATATGTCCTCACATGAGGCATTTTATTTCAATATTTATGGTGCCTAGAACGGCTAACAAAGCTCGAGTCTGGCTGGCGCCGGTGTTTACAACAACGTGAACTTTTAGGTCAAATACCATAAATTTGGGTGTCCCAGGCCAAAGAGGCTGAGAGGGGCCTTGATCAATGTCAAGTGATGCCATTGGGTTCAGAAGAACCAATGAGCGCCAAGGAGAAGAAGGACGGAGCTACCCCCCCCCCCCCCGCCGAAGGAACCATAAGTCACTTTGATACGAGATGTAGCAGAAGTAACTTTGATACAAAATATTGCAGAAGCAAGTCTGACACGAAATGTGGTTGCGAGAAGTTTCATACGAAGTGTTGTTGAAAGGAGTTTGACAAAAGGAGCGAAGCGAACATGACCTAGCAGAGAAGACTTAGGAGTTGCATTTATAGTATGCAGATATAAAGTATCAGTCGAAGTGAGATATACGAGGAGGAGCCACACACCGCAGAGTTATGGCAGTATATAAGACTGTGCAAGCGAGATGATGAGCCCAAGTCTAAACTGGAAGGTATGTGCTCTGATGTTACCGGTCCTAGACACCTTCGTAAAATTAATATTTCTGGTCGTATCTCCCCTAGCTAAAATAGTTAAATGAAAATTGATAATAAATGAGAAATGATATAAATGATAAATTGTTGTTGATGATAAATTGATGTGGTTAATAAATTATATTGTTTAAGTTTTAAATAGTCTAATCTTTTAATATTAATTAATAATTCTTTTCAGGACTTACACAAAAGGTAAAAATAATTGGAGGGTTAATTGCGGCACAACAACGAGCGATGTACGTTTAAATGTTAATTCCACTTTATGAGATCAACGGCCATGTCTTTATTGCTTAATAATAATAATCAAATATAATGTTAACTGTAAGTTATAATTATCTTCTTTGTCCCACAAAAACAGATACTAAATTGGTATAAAATACCACTTTTTTCCTGTTCCATGTATAAGTTAAGGAATGGAATAAGAATTCATGTGGTAAAGATGGGTGAAAATTTTTTTTTAACTACACATTAAGATAAAAGTATTTTTTTATAAAAATCATATATGTAATGCAGGTACTTTAGGTACTAATCCCCTTGTTCCCTGCATAAACATACAGTGTTAAATGCAAGAAATGTGTTTATATTATTATATTGTATTATTTATATTATTATATTCTTATACCTTTTCATTACATTGTATTCGCCTTTAAATACTTAACTTCACGCTGGTATATTTGATTATATTTGATTTCTTATATATATCTGATGCAATTTATATTTTCTTTCACGTCGCGCCATGTGCATTATTTCTGTAATACAATTTACAGTAATGCAAACAGAAACGTAGAATCCGCATTAACAAAACATGTATGGCCCTTGATAACGTACATGGTTTCGGAAATGCTTTTCACTTTATTCAATTTATTCAATTAAAAAAAAATTTTTTTTGGGGAGCTAGAAAAGGCTTAGCTCATCGTGCAAAACAATATTTCTGTTTTGCATCTTTTCATCTTAAACACATTTCTTGCATTTACACCATGTACGTTTATGCAGGGGACAAGGGGATTAGTACCTTAAGTACTTGCATTACATATATGATTTTTATAAAAATAATTTCATCTTAATGTGTAGTTAAAAATTATTTTCACTCATCTTTACCACATGTAATTCTTATAACATTCCTTAACTTATATATGGAAGGTATAAGATTATAATTATATATATATATATATATATATATATATATATATATATATATATATATATATATATATATATATATATATATATATATAAATATATATATATATATATATATATATATATATATATATATATATATATAAATATATATATATATATATATATATATAGTTTACTCTTAAGTTAAACTTTATGTATTTGTTTATAAATTAGAGGCACAAGAGAATTGAATAAACAGTATGTCACGAACACTACAATGAGGGGCTGCAGATCTTTGCTGCAAACTAGTTCAAGTTACATATTTTTTGAGAAAATAACATTCAAAATATTAAATATATATATAAACCGTATTTTGTATATTTTATTTTACAATGTTTATTGTTATTTTATTATTTTTCCTGTTTACAGATGCACATGATTAGTAATAATTTTAGTGTATGTTTTTTTATTATTTATATATAAAATAATTAGTAGTCACCATAGTTGGAATTTTTTATTTATTATATCAAGTGATAGTTAATACACCGAGTTAATGATATTAAAGACTAATTTAGGGAAATATACATTACTAGTTGCAGTATTTAATAATTATAGAAAATGTACTAATTTATAATTATCATTATAAATTATATGTATTCTCAGAGCCTGATTTAATATAATATTTCTTAACATTGATACTTTCAAAAAAGATTTAAAGTGCTGAATTTTAGAGTATAAATATTAAAATCGATTCTTCTGTCGTATAACTTTATAGAAAGATTATTATTTTATAAATTTATATTTAAATCTAAAAGTTTAGGAACATTAGAATCAATATTACTATCAGTTAATTGGACATTATTAGGATAAAAGCTAAATGTTATAGGATTATTAGTATGGGAGACACATAAAATATCATCTAAATATCACTACATTAACACATCATGCAAACCGTAATTATAGTTTTTTGATAGAAGTATTTTTATTTTTTTTTATTTTTATTTATTTAAAAGAATGCAAGCTACAGGACAAAGTCCCAGTAACAGCTTGCAAGATAAAATATAATACAAAATATACAGATTAAAATACAATAAAATACATTAAAATGCAAACTATTTAAACAAATGATCTTTAAAAGCACTTGCATATGAATAAATACATTAAATTATAAAATATTTACAACAAATGATTTTTAAAAGCAATTTCCGATGAAAAAAAATATCAAGGTTATCAGGGAAGCTGTTGAATAGTTTACAGAAATTATTAATCGCATCATAATAACCAATATTCGTACTAAAATTACTTTAAGCGAATCAACTCATGCTCTTGGTATTTTGCTGTAAGGAATTTTTGTACGAATATTGGTTGTTATTGGGCGTATAAATATAGAATAGTCAATGATGATAAAATCCGTCCTCCTTGTTGGATACCAAATTGCTGCTTAAAAAAGAACTACCATGTTGAGTATAATTTTCATAGAGTGTGAATTTTTACTTTCCCTCCAATACATGGTAATATATAAGGAAAGTATTGGAATCATACCAAAAATCGCAACTGGAGTTTTCGACGGATCTACACGACTTGGAACCTCTAGAACAAGAAAACACTATTTTTACTCTAACTCAAAACTAATGGACCGATTTTCATAAAATTTGGTAGGTAAGTCACTTGTATGTAACCCTGGTGCTGATTAGGTTTTGGTACGATTTGGGATAAAGCAACCTGCCTTATTTTGCGGAATGACCCGCAAAAATTGCCTTTATCCACTCTAACTGAAAGACTAATTCATCAAATTTTACAAAATTTGGTAGATAAGTCACTTGTGGGTCATCCTGGTGCTGATTAGATTTTGATACGATTCAAAACACGTAGAACCTGTATTTTTTTTACGAAATGGCCCCCCCAAAATTGTATATATCCACTCTAACTCAACTAATCGACTAAATTTCATAAAATTTGGTAGATATGTCAATTATGGGCGATTAGATTTAGTGCTGAGATTTAGACCTAGTGCTGATTAGATTTTGGTACGATTCGGGATAAATGAATCTACCTTTATTGCGGAATGACCCGCAAAAATTGTATGTATCTACTTTGGCTGAAAAACTAATTGATCAAATTACACAAAATTTGGTAGATAAGTCACTTGTCGGATATTGTGATGCTGGTTAGATTTTGATACGATTCGGAAAAGAAGTCGGCCATTTTTTTGCGAAATGACCCTCAAATTTAATATATTCGATCTAAAATAAAATACTACACGTGCAAGATAGTGAAACTCTGAAATAAATCTCTAAAATTGATTAAGTTCTTGTTCTACATGTAAAATTTGACAACTAAGTGAATAAATCTGACCCCATGACTGTAGGATAAATCGTTCTCGGGATATTGTAGTTTTTGGAATTTTAAGAACCTGAAGAATTTAAAGTGAACTAAGTTGCCAAAAAAATGGATATAATATCAGAAAATTATCTATGTTATTTACTGCAATTAAACTCAATTTAATGCATAATGAAATAAAAAATTACAAAATGAATTTAAATCCGCAGGGAAAGTCATGTGCTGCTCACATCAGATTTTTAAAAAAAGGTATGGTGAATATTTCAGGGTAATATTATGCTGTTTAAATATTTCTAAAATAATTTTATACAGATCATCAATATCTGTATTATTAAACAAGTCTTTAAAATTTTAGTTATATATGCGACGGATATCGGTAAGATTTTTTAATTTTTTTACCTAATTCAAAACTGTTTTTTACTATATGACTATTGCTTGAAATGTCAGCTAACGTAGAAACTTTGTTTAAGATTTTTAGTAAAAGTTTACCAGCAATAGTAATATAAGAATTATATCTACTAATAATTGATCGAAGGAGTACAGAAATTTAAGAAACTTAGAAACTAAAACTATATAAGGAAATTAATACAGCTATTTTTGAGATGGAGGTGCTTTTATTTAGATGAAATTCTATTAGATGAAATTTTAAAATTAGTATTGTGTAAATTGTAAATAGTGTTATTAAGAATGTGTGATTCAAAAGTACTTATATAATAACATTTACAAGTGATAGAGTTGTTATTACTAGGTTTATCTACATAAGTAATAACAATTGCTTTTTAATTTATTTAATTTTATTTCTGAGCAAATTAAGTTTATAAGATTTATTACTTTCCATGAAATGCATGGTAATGTATGGGAAAAGTATTGGAATTATGTCGAAAATCGCAACTCGAGTTTTAGAAAGATCTACACGTTTCGGGACCTCTAGAACACGAAAACACTATTTTTAGCGTGACGTCTGTGTGTGTGTCTGTCTGTGCAATGTATGCATCCACTCTAACCCAAAATCTAATGGACTGAATTTCATAAAATTTAGCAGGTAAGTCACTTGTGTGTGATCCTGGTGCTAATTAGTTTTTGCTATGATTCGGGAAAAAATAACTCACCTTTTTTTGCGAAATTACCCGCAAAAATTACCTTTATCCACTCTAGTTGAAAAACAAACAAATCAAATTTCACAAAATTTGGTAGATAAATTACTTGTGGGTTATCCTGGTGCAGATTAGATTTTGGTATGATTCGAAAAAAAGTAACCAACCTTTTTTTTGCGAAATGGCTCGCAGAAATAATCAAAATCTTAAACAAGAAAGATCAATCATGCATAAGCATTGATTATGAAACACTTTCCAACTGAAATGTAATTTCATTTAAAAATTTCTAAAATGTGATTCATTCAGTGGTAATATCTTTTACATTATCACAGTACTACAGTAATTTATTATACTTAAATATTTAAAACTGTATCGAAATATAAATCATCTGATTCTTTATGCAAAATCAATGAATATTTCATTCATATAACTTGTATTCCAGACTCCAGAGCTAAATAATTTTGTGTGAAAAAATTCAGCAATTCTTATGTAATTCGTCTTACAATCGCTTGAGATATTTGCATTCTGCATATGTTAAAATTTATGCAGAAATTTTAACATATGCAGAAATAATTCCTTGAAGAAATAATAAAAGTTTAGGGATCATTTAAAATCACAACTATTGTAATTGCATAGGTACTGAATTTAGATACACAGATAATACACAGATAATATATATGTGTATGTGTATGTACTCAAAGTATTGGAATCGTGCCGAAGATCGGAACTCGAATTTTCAAAGTATCTACAAGTTTTGGGACTTCTAGAACACGGAAAAACTACTTTTAGGAAGACGTCTGTGTGTGTAAGGGTGTATCTGTGTATGTTTCTGTGTGTCTGTGTGGATATTACATCCACTCTAATTGAAAAACTAATGGACCGAATTTCATACAATTTGGTAGGTATGTTTTTTGTGGGAAATCCTGATGTTCATTAGATTATAGTACGATTCGTAATAAAAGAATCTGCCTTCTTTGCGAAATGGCCGCAGAAATTGCCTTTATCCACTCTATCTAAAAACTAATGAACCAAATTTAACAAAATTTGGAGTATAATATTTCAATAACCTACAAGTGATTTATATACCAAATTTAACAAAATTTTGTATATAAATCATTTGTAGGTTATTCTACTACGATTCGGGAAAAAGGAACGGGCTATTTTTGCGAAATGGCCAGCAAAAATCGTTATATATAAAAATAAAAGACTACGTATGCTTAATTATATCAATTAAATGCCTATTTTATATGTGATTTTTGACAACAAAAAGAATAAGACTAACCCCATTACTCTAGGACTAGCCGTTCTTGAGATATTCTAGTTTTTTCGCGTTTTCGCTACGCCACCTTTGACAATAAGTCCAGCTATCAAATGAGAACCAAATTTAAGTTTAACGTGTAAATTCAATGTCATTTAAAATACTTATGTTGTGCAGATAAACTCAAATTATCATTGAATAAATAAAGAGAACGAATATGAGTCTGCAGAGAAAGACATGTGCTGTCCACATCAGAATTTTTAACAATATTACACCAATGATTTATAGAAGTGAACGGGGATTATTTTCAGGCCATTTCGAAAAAAATGTATGATCTATATTTAAAGATCCATCCAATTTTTGTCGAATAAAATGTTCAACAAATTTAAGCTGTGTACCAAATTTTAACTCTCTAGGACGTAGGAAAGTGCATTTAAAATGCTATCAATTAAATTTATCATGAAGAGTTATATAAATTTTAAAAAAATGAAAAATTGTTATCTACCAAATTTATTTTAAAATATGAAGCCACTCCCATATGCAAAACGTTTAAACAAATGGAGAGATATTTATTATATAATATCTCTCTCTTTTCTTTCTGGAAGATATCCCAAAGTCAGAATTTAATTGAATTTGTTTTTTTCCCTATATTAAATAATTTTTTTAATTAAAAAACTACTTAACATATTTTACTGAATTTTTTTTTATATATTCTATGGGATAATGTGAATATTTCCTAAAAATTTCGAAGCAATTCGTGAATTTTAAATTTACTTAAAAAATGTTTGAAAAATTAAGTCCCATAGGATTCAATGTATTTCATTTTTTCAACCCGGGTTCAATAAAAAACTAATTGGGTGATATTATTTATTTATATTCCCATAGGTCCTACAGACCGTCTGAACAACATACTAAAATTTCATTTTGATAAACTCATTTTTACGGCAGTTATCGTGCTAACGGACAGACAGACAGACAGACAGACAGACAGACAGACAGACAGACAGACAGACAGAATGAACAAAGTCATAAACACTTTTCAACTTTGTTGTAAAGTGTTAATAAAAAACTACGAATGCCCAAATATATCAATTAAATTCTTGTTTTATACATGATTTTTAACACTGAAAAGAGTAAGACCATCCCCATTACACTAGGGCTAACCGTTCTCGAAATGTTTTAGTTTTTTTAGCATCTGCATCACCGTTAGCACTGCATCACCGTTGAAAAAAGTCCAGTTCGCAACTGATAACGGAAATTGAATTGAAAGTGCAAATTCAGTGTAATTTTAAATAATTATGGGTGTTATTTTGTGCCATTAAACTCGTTATAATGAATTATTGAAGAAATAAAGAGAACGTGAAAATAAGTCTGCAGGGAAAGTCATGTACTGCCTACATCAGATTTTAAATATTATAACATATATAGTGATTGAAGTATTGCTCTATTAAAACGCTCTATGACTTGAAGGCTTCAACAGGCATTTAATATTTATAGCTAATTTTATAGATAAATTTATTTAAGTCAAGGGATAAATATTTACAAATTAGGTCATGTTTACAAGTAGCAGAGTATGTATATGTATATAATCTAGGTTGCCCAAAGCGTAATAACTGAGATTTGAATTTAATTGATGGATAGCAAAAATAAAAAATCTGATGTGGGCAACACATGACTTTTCTTATATAATGCAATGAATTTACTCTTTTTACAATAAAAGAATAGGTTTTTCTTATAGTAGCTATTTATATTCTTTCCAAGAAATTAAATTTTCGTCAATGAGTCGTCATTTTCACTGATTTAGTGTCATTTTTATCCATTTGGCGAGATTTCCATTAATTTGGCAACATTTAAAAAAATCGCCAAGTTGGCGAAATTCCGACAAATTCGGCGCCAAAATCTCGCCAAGCGTTATAGACGGAGAAATAAGTTATTCTTATAGCAGATAAGTAACTATTGGCGATCAAATACAAAAGTGGTACTCAAAGTATCTTTTCTCGTGAATGGAACGAGCTAGATACACGAGAAAAATGTCACCTAATTTATCGCATGATATTACATATGAAAAGTAAATATGTTTCTTAACAGTTAATATATTTTTTTTAATTTATGGGATTTTTTGATAAATTTATTTGAAAAATGTGCAATATCTCGAGAACGGTTCATGCAAGCGTTCTAAAGTTTATGTCAATCGTTTTCTAAGAAAAAATTACATTAGAAATGTCTATTTGCGTAACTTTATTAAAGGTCTTGATTTTTTGATGATTTTTTTAAAATGTCACTCGACAATTTAGAGGGGTTCTGAACATTCGATTACGTTTAAAAACTATAGGCTTCCAGTATTCACGGATCGTGATTTTTGTACTAAATTTCGTTCGAATCGGCCCATTTGTTTGTCAGTTATCGTCTCCACGCACACACACACACACACATCACTTCAAAAATGTTTGATTCGTGATCAGATGCTTGAAACGTGCTCTCCCGTCGAAAACTCGAATTCGAATTTTCGACCCCATCACAATACTTTCCTTATACATTATGTATATAAGGAAAGTAATTAATACCACAGTCTCTCATATATGTTGAATATAACGAACCTTGCTGCACTAACCGAAAATCGAACTACAGGTCTTCGTACTGACCAGAAGATGCTCTAGCTACTGGGATGAAATTACAAGCTCTTAACGTCAAAGTGGACTTTGCAATGTGTAGAAAAAAAATGCGAGTATTGTTTTTGGAACTTTTACACAATTTCTAGGAATGAATATAAGTACAAAAATACATGATACTCCCCCCTATAAAGAAAAATTGTCCAATTCGAGGCTTCGGTGGGATCTTATTGACTTTAATCAAAGTCTTTAGAAAGTTCTTTTGCCCGCATAGAAGTTAGTGCTTCTAGCAATCCTTTGTATTTTTTGATTAAGTAATAATCGTTGTATTAAGTAACTTCTGTTCTGTTTTCAGAATGTTCTCATGAACTATAAATGTGTTTCTTATTTGTTCACTTTACTAAAAAATTTTCGTTTTTATATATTTTCCAGAACTAGTTTATAACAACTTTCATTCAGTAAAATTCTGTATTTAACGCAGAATGAACCTGCTATTAGTTATGAACCTGCTATAGATGCAATCCTAATTTAATCCTGATTTGTTCGTTCTTGGCGACTAAAATAAACAGTTCAACGAATTTAACGAGTATACAAAATATCAAAGAAATCACACAAATATAAAACTGCTGCTTGTGTGAATAATATTTTCAATACTTCCTTAAAGAAAGCAGACATACTCAAATTACGTAACAACAATTGTTTTCAGAAAGATTTCATCCCTATTCATGAGGTCCATGCAGCGTTTTGAATTTACAACGGCGAGCAATAACTGGCTCAGTTCTTACATGGTGTTTGTTAAGTTGAAGGCCCAGACCACACGACCAACCCAGGGGGTTTATGGTAACAAGTTGTGTGGCCGGGAAAGGGTGTTTGTTAAGTAAAGACACTGCTTTGATCTGATGAAGAGGAATCAAAACTTTCTCGAAATACAGTATTGTGGCAATTAATTGAGAAATGCAGTTTTTTTTTTTATAAAATTCAGTTTTATTCAAGTTTTCTATGGATACATTTAAAACTAATAAGTGATATGACCTCCCCGAGACTTTATAACATCACAGACACGTTTTGGCATGGAATGTACTAGACTAGCACATGTAGTTTTAATTTAAACGTCTCTGAACCATATGTCAATAACGGCCGAAATTAGCTTGTCCATCGTCGTACAGTCAAATTTGTGAAGCCGTTTTTTGACAATAGCCCACAAATTTTTTATGGGATTCAAGTCTGGTGAATTCCCGGGCCAATCCAGTACGGTAATATTGTTTTTGAGCAGAAATTTTTGATTCGTTTCGAAGTGTGACATGGCGCGCTGTCTTGTTGGAAAACGCAATCTCCGTTCGGCCACAGTTTAGCCATGGTTGGAAGCACTTTTCGGGTCAATATGACTTCGTAACTGGCACTGTTCATCATTCCCTCTACGGGAACAAGAGATTCTGTCCCCAAAACGCTGAAACAACCTCAAAACATCTTTTTGGGCGGATGCTTGGGTGCTTGATTGATGTGGTGCTGATTGAGAGGTTCTCCTTGGCTCCTTCTCACGAACATAGATCTAAATCCCTGAACCACAAAATGTGTTTCGTCAGAAGAGAGAACTTTCTCCCAGTCCATGTTTTGTATTTCCGTGCTCATTCCAACCTTTTTTCTTCATGCGAAGCGTCAGAAGCTGCTTCTTGTACGGTAGACGTGCTCTCCGTCCGCGTTCTAACAGCCTGTATCGCACTGTTGAAGGTGCAATATCAACACCAGCTGCCACCATGGACTTAGACAGGTCAAAACTGGTTAATCGAGGATTTTTAACACTCATTCGATGTAAAGTTTTGTCGTCAGGAGTCGAAGTTGATCTTTTTCGGCCGCATCTTCCAGAGCAGTTGGTTCCAGCATTTCCTGTTTCCTGAAACCGCTTCCAGATCCTCCCGACACTTGCTGTACTCACTCCACATATTTTACCTATTTCCTCGAACGTCTTAGAAGTGTGTTCTCTAAGCGCAATCACTTTAGCACGTGTTTCCGCGCTGATATCCATGACGCTAATGAGCCCCGCAACAACTGAGAAACTACCACTGCGGAACACCTGCCACCTGGCGGAGGAATTTGAACACCTGCTACTTACCAGGTGCATACGAACACCTGCTACTTTGATAATAACTGCAATTTGAACTCTGAGCTAATTTGGAGTGCTTCTTCCTAAGCTTACGTGTGATAAAACGAAAAAAAGGCATTTCTCAATTAATTGCCACAATACTGTAATTGTCACGTAATTTGCATATGCCTATTTTTAAGGAAGTATTGAAAGTGTAGTGACTGGAATACCTAGTGTCGTGTTTAATGAAAAAAATCGGGAGAATTATTAATGAAATGCAACAGATGGCGCTGCAGTTATAACGGGCCCGCTTATAACAGACAATTCTATGCTTTTCTATGCAAAAAATACGTCATTTGAAATTAAAAATTTAAATAAACTAACTGTTTAAAATATGTTTTGACTTCAAAATAGGGTTTCAGGAAAATTATTTTTCTACAGAAACAATTCCTATTATAGTTAGCACGGAGATATTAATGCAATATATATATTTTTTAAATTCGTCTCTGTGAACAGACTCTGTGATACGTTAAACTTTTATTTTTATTTTCAGTATTATTTTGTAAGACATTTTATTATTATTTGGTAAGCAAACGTTATTTTTATAATTATATAAAATATATATAGAATCATAAAATTTCATCTTACAAATTAAGGAGGGATACAAAACGAATGAAAATTTACAATAAGTTTGTTTTAAATAATGCATGTGTAGACAGAAATACATATAAACTTTCTTATATACAAAAATTTAAAATAGCTCAGACAAAACTTGAATAACATTTTTGTAAACAAGTCATTTTGTGAGTTGTGTTTTGCGAAAGATATAGTCAAATTTATCTTTGTAACTAAATAAATAATATATCTTACCTGGCAGCTCATTTTTATAGCATATTACTGTAAATCCTTGAAGATTACCTTGTATCTATATATAGCACTATTTAGATAAGAATATTCTACCTTGATTATATTTTCATTACATCTATCTTGATTATCTAACTATATGCATATATAAAATCAATTTTGCATCAATTAATTTGACATCATATTGAGAACTTTCAAATAATTTTTTTTTACATGTTAGAATTCAAACTTCCTTAAATTCATTTCATGTTTTCAACAATAAATTTGCACCAGTTGAAAAAAATGACATATATAAATTGAGCAAAATATTTACAGATAAGGTATTATTTCTTACCTTATATTACATAATAAGTTTAATATTACACAATGCCTAATAAAAATCATCAGTACAATATAGATATATACATGCTTACACAAAAATTAATGTTTAAAGAATATTATTTACTTTAAAAAAGACAAAAACTAAATTTAAAAATAAAAATATTTTAATAACAAAAAAGTATGATTATTATTTTAATATTTTATATGCATTTCATTGATTCAAACGAATTATTTACATTTACTCATTTTTGGCTATTTTACATTGTTTCTTTGTGTACATTTGTTTCTGTTGATACATTTAATATAAAAATGAAGCCTGGTTACTAAGTGAAATTTCAATAATGTTTTTGTCAGTTAGACCTTGTGGCTTTCACATCCTATAAAGTTTAATGAGGTGTTTGACAAAGTGTCAAATAAGTCACTTATACTATCTCTGTGAATTAAATTTATAAAGAAACATGTTTTAAATTTGTATTCTAAATTTTTAATAAAATTAAATAGATTTATTGAGGGGTACATAAGACCTCCATCATCAAATGCTTTTGTGAATAATGAACATTCATTTGTCAGAGAGTTTCTCTGATCTTCTGACTGCATTTCACATTCAGCACATTTGATTTTGCTTTTGAATTTCCTGACAACATAACCAGCTACAAAATAAATTAATCTGTCATCACTGTATTGCCCATCAGGTACATTATTAGATAAAGTTTGTGAAATATCTGAAATATTTCCATTCTCAACAAGTAAATCAACTTTAGATGAAATTTAATTTTCAGTGGAATTATCAGAGCATAGTGTAATTAATGACTCAATCACAGATGGGTCAGCATTTCCACCTCTTGGAGGATGCGCCAAATTGTAAAATGATAAGCATTCTACAATTGTAAGGAATTCTGCAGTAGTAGGATGATCATGACACCCTCCACACTGCCGTATTCTGCTAAATAAATTTTCCAGTTTATCCTGTGATAAACGTGATGTCAGCAAATAATTAAAATTGTCTTCTGATGTCAGGTACTGGATAAGAGATAAAGCACTGCTTATTGACTCAATAAAACGATTAATAAAAAATCAAATTACAATCCAGAAAATTTAACTAATAAATCCAGCTAATAGATAACTTCAACTGACGATAACAGGTGGCGCTCTAGTCTCTTGTACCGCATTTAACCCGAAGTGTCCTGAATTCTTGGACAAGTTTTTCAGCACCTTTCTCCTTGGAACGCGACACTAGGTATTCTAAGCACTGTAATTGAAAGTATTACTAATAGTGAATATAATACAAAGCATAAAAATCAGACGTAAAAAGAAATCTTGAGGCTGTCTAAGGAAGTATTGAAAGTATTACTAATAGTGAATATAATACAAAGCATAAAAATCAGACGTAAAAAGAAATCTTGAGGCTGTCTAAGGAAGTATTGAAAGTACTACTAATAGCGCATATAATACAAAGCATAAAAATCAGACGTAAAAAGAAATCTTGAGGCTGTCTATGAATGGACCAAAAATATACCCGTATATACGTATAATACAAAGCATAAAAATCAGACGTAAAAGGAAATCTTGAGGTTGTCTGAGGAAGTATTGAAAGTATTACTAATAATGCATATAATACAAAGCATAAAAATCAGACGTAGAAAGAAATCTTAAGGCTGTCTAAGGAAGTATTGAAAGTATTACTAATAGTGAATATAATACAAAGCATAAAAATCTGACGTAAAAAGAAATCTTGAGGCTGTCTAAGGAAGTATTGAAAGTATTACTAATAGTGAATATAATACAAAGCAAAAAAATCAGACGTAAAAAGAAATCTTGAAGCTGTCTATGAATGGACCAAAAATATACCCGTATATACGTATAATACAAAGCATAAAAATCAGACGTAAAAAGAAATCTTGAGGCTGTTTAAGGAAGTATTGAAAGTATTATTAATAGTGAATATAATACAAAGTATAAAAATCAGACGTAGAAAGAAATCTTGAGGCTGTCTAAGGAAGTATTGAAAGTATTACTAATAGTGAATATAATACAAAGCATAAAAATCAGACGTAAAAAGAAATCTTGAGGCTGTCTAAGGAAGTATTGAAAGTATTACTAATAGTGAATATAATACAAAGCATAAAAATCAGACGTAAAAAAGAAATCTTGAGGCTGTCTAAGGAAGTATTGAAAGTATTACTAATAGCGCATATAATACAAAGCATAAAAATCAGACGTGAAAAGAAATCTTGAGGCTGTCTATGAATGGACCAAAAATATACCCGTATATACGTATAATACAAAGCATAAAAATCAGACGTAAAAGGAAATCTTGAGGTTGTCTGAGGAAGTATTGAAAGTATTACTAATAATGCATATAATACAAAGCATAAAAATCAGACGTAGAAAGAAATCTTAAGGCTGTCTAAGGAAGTATTGAAAGTATTACTAATAGTGAATATAATACAAAGCATAAAAATCTGACGTAAAAAGAAATCTTGAGGCTGTCTAAGGAAGTATTGAAAGTATTACTAATAGTGAATATAATACAAAGCAAAAAAATCAGACGTAAAAAGAAATCTTGAAGCTGTCTATGAATGGACCAAAAATATACCCGTATATACGTATAATACAAAGCATAAAAATCAGACGTAAAAAGAAATCTTGAGGCTGTTTAAGGAAGTATTGAAAGTATTATTAATAGTGAATATAATACAAAGTATAAAAATCAGACGTAAAAAGAAATCTTGAGGCTGTCTAAGGAAGTATTGAAAGTATTACTAATAGTGAATATAATACAAAGCATAAAAATCAGACGTAAAAAGAAATCTTGAGGCTGTCTAAGGAAGTATTGAAAGTATTACTAATAGTGAATATAATACAAAGCATAAAAATCAGACGTAAAAAGAAATCTTGAGGCTGTCTAAGGAAGTATTGAAAGTATTACTAATAGCGCATATAATACAAAGCATAAAAATCAGACGTAAAAAGAAATCTTGAGGCTGTCTATGAATGGACCAAAAATATACCCGTATATACGTATAATACAAAGCATAAAAATCAGACGTAAAAGGAAATCTTGAGGTTGTCTGAGGAAGTATTGAAAGTATTACTAATAATGCATATAATACAAAGCATAAAAATCAGACGTAGAAAGAAATCTTAAGGCTGTCTAAGGAAGTATTGAAAGTATTACTAATAGTGAATATAATACAAAGCATAAAAATCAGACGTAAAAAGAAATTTTGAGGCTGTCTAAGGAAGTATTGAAAGTATTACTAATAGTGAATATAATACAAAGCATAAAAATCAGACGTAAAAATAAATCTTGAGGTTGTCTAAGGAAGTATTGAAAGTATTACTAATAGTGAATATAATACAAGGCATAAAAATCAGACGTAAAAAGAAATCTTGAGGCTGTCTAAGGAAGTATTGAAAGTATTACTAATAGTGAATATAATACAAAGCATAAAAATCAGACGTGAAAAGAAATCTTGAAGCTGTCTATGAATGGACCAAAAATATACCCAGCATTGCCCTAGACTTAAAGCAGGGAATTATTGAATTCATTCATTCAAGTTTAACTGTCCGATCACTAGAGATTACCCAGTTTTGTTTCTAGGATATGTCACTGGTTTAACCTCAAGGGCAGTTAAAACGATCATAGTTATACAACTTACTGATAGGGGACGTTTCAAACTAATAATCACCTTTTTAGTTCAGCAACTAGAATCGGTGAAAATGTGCGAAACCGGTTGACTGATTCTAGCCACTTCACTGGAAGCGCAGTTCCAAGTAAAAACTTCCTTTAGATGTAATCCTTTCATAATTCCATGTTTAAAAGAACACGATTTATTCATCTATTTTCCGCTGCGAGTGATGTCTTTTAAATTGTTGGCAAATGTGAAAGATACCGTGTTTGTTTCTAGAATTTTCAAAGTACAATTAGACATAAAATATATGATACAAGCGCCGATAGCCAACTGGCAATAATTTCTGCGTTCAGGTCCCACATCCTCTTGCTGCCCATAAACTATATTTCAACAATAGGGATCATTCTCTCGGACGTTGACAGCTGATTTTATCATTGTGTTTTACGGAGTTTTATTTTCTTTTTATTAATCTCAAAGTACATACATGTATACGGATATTGAAAATGTATATATAGCCATGTAAGATGTGAAAAGTTGCAATTCTGATAGAATCAATGTAACATTAGTATATTAATTTTACAAGTAGTCTTTCTCTTAACTTGCGCTAAAACACCATTTTATCGGCGTTTTGATTAAAGATTGGTAAGTGCATTTGTTTTAGTATATTTAAATTACATTGTAATTAAATTAAATACAGAGTCTGATTTCGTACTCAACACTTAATTTAGGTATCAGAGTTCCTCCATTATCATGCATATGTGCTATTAGGTGAATGCTGTAATACCCAGGAAGCAGCAGTATTGAGGTTATTGGGAACTACTAAATAAATAAATTATTTAATTCCTTACAACTTCTACTATATTCTGATAGAAATTAATTACAAAACGCAAAATTATGGCAAATCAAATTATAATTAGGCTCTTAATAATTTTATTTAAGCAGTAATTTACGTTACCTTAATTCTTTGGTTATTTTGAAAATCAGTTACTTTTTTCAGTGTTAAGAACTACGTACATTGAAATAATAAAGCTAGCAAGGGTGGAAGGTGTTATTCCAATGCCAATATAATAATTATTGAAGTAGTAATTTACACTACTTTAATTGTTTGGTTATTTTGAAAATCAGTCACTTTTTTCAGTGTTAAGAACTATGTACATTGAAGTAATAAAGTTATCAAGGGTGGAAGATGTTATTTCAATGTCATTATAATAATTATTGAAGTAGTAATTTACACTACTTTAAATCTTTGGTTATTTTGAAAATCAATTACCTTATCAGTGTTAAGAACTACGTAAATGGAAGTAATAAAGTTAGCAAGGGTGGAAGATATTATTCCATGCCGTTATAATAATTATTGAAGAAGTAATTTGCAGTACCTTTATTCTGTAGTTCTTTTGAAAATTAGTTACCTTTTATAGTGTTAAGAACTACGTAAATGGAAATAATAACGTTAGCAAGGGTGGAAGGCATTATTCCATGCCGTTATAATAATTATTGAAGTAGTAATTTACACTACCTTTATTCCTTAGTTATTTTGAAAATTAGTTACCTTTTATAGTGTTAAGAACTATGTACATTGAAATAATAAAGTTAGCAAGGGTGGAAGGTGTTATATCAATGACATTATAAGAATTATTGAAGTAGTAATTTACACTAATTTAAGTTTTTGGTTATTTTGAAAATCAATTACCTTTCTCAGTGTTAAGAACTACGTAAATGGAAGTAATAAAGTTAGCAAGAGTGGAATGTGTTATTCCATGACGTTATAATAATTATTGAAGTAGTAATTTGCACTTCCTTAATTCTTTCGTTATTTTGATAATCAATTACCTTTTTTAGCGTTAAGAACTATGTACATTGTTGTAATAAAGTTAGCAAGGGTGTTACTTCATGCCGTTATTAGCGAAATACGTGATATAATCAGATCTTTGTCGGAGAAGGGATTGAACCTTAGGCCTGTTGATCTCGCAAGAACTGCTCTGTCCAGTCTAAGCCATGTATGATTTCGTGCTCTAATAATTAAGAATAGACTATAAAATTTCTATAGACGGCATTTATGTAACTCAATTGTTGGCGAATGGCTGTAATATTCACGAATACGAAAATATATAGTACTTAAACGTACAGGAATCTAATATACAGTCTGCTTAAGATGCCTTTCGTTAACAACTATGTATATTTGAATTGGAGAAAGAATAGGACTACCGGGGGGATACTTTGACGTGTATTGCCGGTATCACCGTGTTACAGGCCCTGATGATATAATCGTTTGACATGCATTTATTGCTTTCGATATATAATCGTTTCGTTCGTTCCTGGTGTCGATTTCGACTCATTAGGAAATACTCTATAACTTTTTCATTAGTTTATTTTTCATCTATCTCCCTTTGTTATAGAGTTCATTATTCTAAATTTTTAAATACTTAAACTGGAAACGCTGCAATTTCCTTTATTCGTTAGAGCAGTGCTCCGCAGTCTTTTATCTTCCACGGCAAATCAACTTTTTTCGACAATTCCGCCGCACACCACAAGTAAAAGCTTGCAAATTCATAAATTGCAATAATACGTATATGTTTTTATCAGATAAAAAACCTGATAAAATAGCTCTATGTATGTAGATATTTACTTTTATTTAAATTTTATATAAATCAATTTGAATTGTGCACCAACACAAGAACAAAAATATATAGTTATAGATTACATGTAAAAAAAATTTCCTTTTAAAATGTAAATATAAAGATTGTTGCTTGGTATTTAATTATGCCTATTTAATCAATGTTAATTTAAACATAATAACTAATTAATTAATGAGATGTTTGAGCTTGTTTTGATGAACATATACGTTTTATATTTGGCTCTATATTAGACTGCTACCCGAAGTTCATGGTCAAGCCCCTATAAACAGGATCCTTTGTCATTTTTAATTAGAACCAGTGTCGACAAACTTTGTTCGCATAAGTATGTTGTAGAAAAAGAGAGCAAAATTGCAATAGCCTTGTCAGAAATTTGAGGATATTCTTTCAGGAATTTGAGGATATTCTTTTTTAACTGAAATCCAGAAATCAGTCAATGGTATTTCACTGAAGTTGAGTTTCAGCGTCCCGTCGTTCCTCAATTCTGTAAATTCCTCTCGAATTTGAAGGGAAAGTGCTTCTGGTGAATTTTCGGCATCGGCTAGAAAAGTATTTCTTATCCAATTGTATTGCTCTGTATTAATTGTGAAAAAATAATGATTAAATTTCTCTTACAATAAACTTAAATGTTGTTGAGTCAGATCCAGAATTAATTGTTTGGTTTTAATCATGGATTTGTAAGTCCTTTGGAACATTTCTAGAGATCCTTTTCATAACTCTTTTTGCCAAAGTTCGAGCTTATTTTTAAACCCCATTAACTTGGGTCAGATAATTTTGGCTTCGACCTTGCATTTTTTATTCAGTTCATTCAGGTGCTCAAAGATATCAGCCATATACGCAAGTCTGGCCATCCAGTGATTATCTTCAAAAAGTTGGTGTAGTTAGGTCATATTTTGTTTTAACAAAAACTCACGAACCTTGTTGCCAAACTCAAACAATCTAGCCAAAACTTTGCCTCGGGATAGCCAACGTACCTGAGTTTTAAAATAATAGGGATTCATAATCCGATCCCATTTCTGCACAGATTAGTTTAAAAATTCTCGAATTTAGGGCTCTTGATTTAATAATGTTTATGATAGTAATGCATTGATTCATCGTTTGCAATAGTTCCGTTGGCAAGTTCTTGATCATCAATTCTTCGCGATGTTTGCAACAGTGTGCAATTTCCATATTAGGATTTTGCCGTTTTAAGCACGAAATAAAATTTTTTTTATTGCCCATCATTGCCGCAGCACCATCCTCGCCGGTAAATTTCCTCGCCGGTATTCGCTCTGGAAGCTCGTTGCAAAATAAATAGTGTTATTTTATGGTGCCCTCATTAACGAAACGTATAATAGTTATCAGTTGTGCTCGGTTTTTAATGTCTGCTGACTCATCAATTTAAAGTGCAAACTTCTGAGCCGTTTTCAGTTTTGCAATTAGTATTCCTAAAATATCGCTCGACATATCGTTCATACGATTTTTAACAGTACTGACAACGGTACTTTTTCACTTCATTACCTTATCTAGGTCCAAGCATGGATTTAACAATTTCTATGCACGCTGGTTTAACGAGTGTCTGACCAATAGTATGTGGTTTTTTCTGACGCGCAATTAATCTTGTAACATGGTAACTAGCTTCAAAGGCTTTATCAGAAACTGTGACTGACTATAACAGTGATTGCCTTTGTTTTCGCTTTGATCTAACAGCCTAAGAAAAAATGATTTATCCTGCTTACCGTAACTGCGATGGTTTGAATTTAGATGGCGAAGCAGTTTATTGGGTACCATTGCTTCGTTAGATAGCATTTCTCCGTAAATGCTGCATTCTGGTTTGGGTGGCGTTTCTTTATCACAACACGAAAATCCATATCGAATGTAGTTTTCATTATACTTTCTTTCTCAAATCTGTTTTTTTACAGCACCATTTGTGCTAGGTTCATTACAATTTGTCAGTGAATTCGAAAATTTTCCTCGTAAAGACTTGTCCACATTTTTTAAGGGTATAGCAATACTATTACCTAAAAATCTGATGTGGGCAGCACATGACTTTCCTTATGTAATGTAATGAATTTACTACTTTTATAGAAAAAAATTAGGTTATTCTTATATTAAATACTTATATTCTTTCCAAGGTATTAAATTTTCGTCAATTAGTCTTCATTTTCATTGATTTAGCGTCATTTTTATCCATTTGGCGACATTTTTGTTAATTTGGCAACATTTAAAAACGTCGCCAAATTGGCGACATTTCACTAAATTCGTCGCCAAAATATCGCCAAGCATTATGAAAGGAGAAATAAGTTATTCTTATAGCAGATAAATAACTATTGGAGTTCAAATACAAAACTATTGGAGTTCAGATACAAAA
This sequence comes from Amaurobius ferox, assembly GCA_951213105.1. Classification (NCBI taxonomy): domain Eukaryota; kingdom Metazoa; phylum Arthropoda; class Arachnida; order Araneae; family Amaurobiidae; genus Amaurobius; species Amaurobius ferox. The sequence goes on from OX578151.1 coordinate 136,499,364, forward strand.
GTATTACTCAAAGTATCTTTTCTCATGAATGAAACGAGGTAGTTCCACGAGAATGATGTCACCCAATTTATCGCATGATATTACATATGAAAAGTTAACATGTTTCTCAACAGTTAATATATATTTTTTTAATTTATGAGATTTTTTGATAAATTTATTTGAAGAATGTACAATATCTCCAGAACGGTTCATTCTAGCGTTTTAAAATTTATGTCAATCGTTTTTTAAGGAAAAAGTTACATAAGAAATGCGTAACTTCATTAAAGGTTTTGATTTTTTGATGATTTTTTCAAAATTTCACTCGAAAATTTAGGGGGTTCTGAACATTCGACTGCGTTTAAAAACAATAGGCTTCCAGTATTCACGGATTGTGATTTTTGTACCAAATTTCATTCGAATTGTTCCATTCGTTCGTGAGATATTGTCTCCACAGACTCACTGATACACACACACACACATATACTTTCACATACACACATACTTTCACACATGCACTCGGTAGGCCCGGGTTCGATTCCAGCCACTGCCAAAACTGCCGCCGTGTTCATGCGGAGTACGATCACGTTAAACATGTGGGTCCGAAAGTCCTTCCGAGAGGTTGGTGGTAGGGGAAGGAGGGTACGGTCCCTGTGGATGCCTCCCCCACTGGGTTCCGGTCTAAATTGGGTGGCACTTCCCGACCGTCCAAACTGTTACCTTACACCTTTCTGGTAGGTCGGACGGTCTGGGTTTCAACAACAACAACATACTTTCACACACACCCATACATACACAGACATCACTTCAAAAATGTTAACATTCGTGATCAGGGATGCTTGAAACGTGCTCTCCCGTCAAAAACTCGAATTCGAATTTTCGACCCCGTCACAATACTTTCCTTATACATTATGTATATAAGGAAAGTAAAAATGCGGTGTTCGGTGGGCAAACGTCCTTATTCTTTCGCGTTCGGATGACGACTAACGGTCATCGGTTCGGTAGATAGAACAAAAGTGCGTCGTCACTCGGGTGCCGACACAAAGGTGCCGGCGCTCGAGCGGCGCAATACGCCCAAACACTCACAGTACGTATATGTACATGAACATACATACAATGTAACTATATGTTTCTGATTTGTGTAATTTCAACTCAGAGAAATTACATATTGGCAAAAAGTTAGAGGAATATTTGACTTAGAGAAATTTCTAACTAATGTGGTGGTTAGAAAATTTTATTATTCTAGAGAAAATCATCGCGGCACAGCCAAGATCACCTCGCGACACAAATGTGTGCCGCGGCACAGCGGTTGCGGAGCATTGCTTTAGAGCATGGTAACACGTCTATAGATAGATCTAACTTATACACACATGAACCGTTCCTTGGAAAGATTTTGTTATGCTTAATTATCTTCCTCCATCTATAACTATCATCAAGTATTCACGTCCAAGTTCATTTCGGTCCACCGCTCGACCTTTCCTCCACCTGGGACTCATTATAGTGCCATTCGAGGCTGTTCTGCGGAGTGGCATTTTCAGAATGTGTCCAATCCTTTTGAGACATGGGATTTGTGCTTGTCTTTTGGTGCAATTTGAAATTTCGAAATGTCATGCGGTCATTTTCTTTTAAATCTAAAAATATATTTAGTTTGAAATGCATTCAACGTATTTTCCTGGATTTTTCTTAACTTCTGAACTGTACAATAGGAAATATTTTTCTATTGCATTGAAAATTTGTAGCTTCAACTCAGTATGATATTAAAGCTGTCCGTATATACATAATGTATAAGGAAAGTACTGTGACGGGGTCGAAAATTCGAATTCGAGTTTTCGACGAGAGAGCACGATTAAACCATCCCTGATCATGAATGAAACATTTTTGAAGTGATGTCTGTGTGTGTGTGTCAGTGAGCCTGTGGAGACGATAACTGACGAACGAATGGGCCGATTCGAACGAAATTTGGTACAAAACTCACAATCTCTAAACACTGGAAGCCTATTGTTTTTATATGCAATCGAATGTTCAGAATCCCCCTAAATTTTCGAGTGAAATTTTGAAAAAAATCGTCAAAAAATCAAAACCGCAAATAAAGTTACGCAAATAGACATTTCTTATGTAATTTTTCATTAGAAAACGATTGACATAAATTTTAGAATTCTCACATGAACCGTTCTCGAGATATTGCATAATTTAAAAAAAAATTATCAAAAAGCCATATATATTTCCTATTGAGAAACTTATTCACTTTTCATATGTAACACCATGTGATAAATTGGGTGACATCATTCTCGTGGATCTAGCTCGTTTCATTCATGGAAAAAAGATTCTTTGAGTAATACTTTTGTATTTGAACTCCAGTAGTCATTTATCTGCTGTAAGAATAACTTATTTCTTCGTCCATAACGCTTGGCGAGATTTTGGCGACGAATTTGGTGGAATGTCGCCAACTTGGCGACATTCTTAAATTTTTCTAAATTAATGAAAAACTCGCCAAATGGATAAAAATGACGCTAAATTAATGACGACTCATGATGACGACATGGAAAGAATGCAAATAACTACTATAAAAATAATCTATTTTTTTACTGTAAAAGTAGTAAATTCAATGCATTATATAAGGAAATTCATGTGCTGCTCACATCCGATTTTTTTAAGTCATGTTCGGAAGACATTTTATTGTATGATCATGCTTTGCTTAATGTTCAGAGAGTATTCTACGATATATCAGGTGATTTTGTCGTAGTTGATGCTGTCTGCCATATCTGATAAAGGAAATATTATGAATAGATAAAAATTATCTATTCGTGGCATTGAAAGCCCCATTGCTTGCCCATAAACATTCTCTTTCTTTTTTCAGTTACAAATCAGAAATGAAGACCGTATGGGCACTTATGCTGGCCATGACCATAGTGGCATTATTTGTGTCCACGGAAGCTGCACAACGTCGGGGCCATAAGCGTGGTGGTGGTGGAGTCAATGGTAGTGGAGGAGTTAACAGTGGAGGAGGAGTCAACGGTGGTGGAAGAACCAATGTTGGTGGAGGAACCCGTCCGGGAGGCATAGTGTATGATCCTGTGATGCCTCGCCCCATCCCATCAAGTGGTACTCGCCCAATAACGAACAGCGGGTCTGAAGCAAGTGGATCTGGAATGGTGATGCCCAGGCCCCCACCACCGATGCCACCCTCTGGTGGTAGTAGCTTCGGAACATCTATGGGTGGTGCATCCAGAATGCCCTTTGGAAGCAGTTCTGGGACGTCTATGGGCAGTAGCTCAGGAACCAGTGGAGCGGGAATGTCCATGCAGACTTCGATGCATACAAAGAAGTAAAAAAAGGTGAGGACGTTCAAGGCAATATTTCATAGATCGGGCGAAACTATCTTGTGCTATCCAGGTAACGGTCCAGGAATGGTCTTTTTAAAGTGGGAGTTCAGATAGAAATTAGTATAAATGTAAAAAAAAATATATATAAACATTGTTGCTTGTTTATAGTGAAAATGCGCTTTTTTATAAATCACATTAGCCTTATAGTGGGAATTACTCTTAGTAAAATAACAATTTCAAAACCACAATATTATCTGCATATTATAATCTATTACAAGCAGCTAATTAGTAAATTTATCTATATTATAATCAACATTAGAATAAGTGAAAGTATCTTTATTTCCGTTTGCATGGAATTCTTTTAAAATGTCGTAATTTTTTTTAAATGTCTATCTTTCAATTAGCTAGTTTTTTTAATTAGCTGATTAATTTTTTTATTTGTTATTTTTTTAATTAGCTAATTAATTTTTTTTAATTTGTTATTTTTTTAATTAATTTTTTTAATTAGCGTTTTTCAGTACATTTGACTTTTCTATGTCAATATAAAATACCATCCCGTCATATGCCTAGATGCATAAAGTAGTGTAAACAGTCTTCTCCCATACAATCGCAGAGCTCTAGTATATAATATACTACTTTTATTGAAACATATTTACAATATCATCTCCTAACAAAACGCAGTTAATTAGGACATCTTAAACTCCAGAAAAAAACGCACTTTTCCCATAAACAATGAAACGCATTCTATCTTGAATCGAAAATATGAAATTAATAATTCACACAAAGCAAATGAGATTTTGACAATCCCAGTTCATTTTAATCCCAGGAAATTAAACTTAATCTTACGAGATATTAAATGTTTGGCAATTCGGTAAAATGGTTAAAAATCGCTAAATTAGCGATATTTCACCAAATTGTTACCGAATTCCCTAAACTATCGCAATGTGAAATAGACAGGTAAATTAAAGGGCTTTTCTTATACAGTATTTTAGTATTTAAATCTACAATATACCGGGTGGTTAGAATTAAAGTGTCCTTGTTCAGAGCACTGTAGAGAGAAAAACCAGTGGTCATAAGAACGCTATATCTGTGTGGTATGAATTTCAGAATATAGGGAAACGAACGACGCAAAATAAATAGTTCCAAAAATGACCGATAGGGAAAGAGATGACTCTGTGAACAGTCCCTAGTTAAAACATAATTCAATGAAAAGGCTTCGCAAACATTTCCGTACTGTTGCCTAGGGCAAATCCAATTGTCTTGCTACCTCTCGAGCAATACTGCTTTTTGCTTCATTGTGGATGGTCTGCTCAACAACAGCCGTTGCAATGTCTTCAGCTACTTACGTTGTCGCAGGTTTCGATCTCGTCCTGGTCGAACTATAAAGTTTCCAGTCACCTCGAAGCGTTGAACCATTTTCTGGAAGCCACATGCTTTCAGAGGACCTGTACGCAACGATTTCAAACGTCTGTACTCGCGAAGAGCACCCGCAGCGTTTTCGTCATTAACAACTTTAATAATAAAGAACGGCCACGCAATGAGAATCCCATAGCGATCGTCGAATGTTTCCTTAAAGCTTTGAACGTGTTTTTATAGCAAATTGCGTTTAAACAATTTGCATAAATCGACGTCTTCTGCTTTTGTTGATGCCGTATGAAACATCTGCAAAATGCTTACCTAAATTTCATATTCAAGGTTTATGACAGTTGACAGTCGCTTACACCATTTATAATTCGTAATTAATATGCATCATGACTGCCAAGCCGTTTTATTGAAGTATGTTTTTACTAGGGATTATTCGCAGCGCTATCACTTCCCATATCCGTTATTTTTGGATTTTTTTTTTTTTTTGCGTCATTCATTTCCCCATGTTCTGAAATGCATAATACGCCAATTTGCCGTTCTTATGACCAATGGTTTCTTCTCTACAGTGCTCTAAACAAAGATATTTTAATTCTAACCACCCTGTACATTAAACTATACATTGGTTTACGAGCAAGCTATATTTATACAGAATTTGTTTTCTGTCGATTAAGTAGCATCCAAGATATTACAATGTAGTGAAAATTATGCTTGCTCTATTCCTCACGGCTCGCGAAAAAAATTTAGATAATAAATATGTTTTTTTAATCAAATTGTTATTACAAAGCAGCACAGAAAAAATATTTAATTTTAGATAATTGTAATTTTAAGTTTGAATATATATTTTTTATTTTTTAATTTTGATTATTTTTTTAGAATTTTTATTATTTTCAAAGGAACACAGTAACCGCACAATAAAAAGGTGTGGTTTCATTTTTTAAAATATCCTATATATTGCTTAGAATCTGTAGTAGTAATTTGCTCAAACTGACGATAAATTAAGTGAGGAGTAAACAAAGTATTAAACAAATATTTAAAGGTGCTAATCGATTTTGGAGAATATTGCTTTTAGATCTTCTATTATTTTAATAGGAAAAGAGAAAGTAAGTTAAAAAATAGTGGTTACATTTTTTTTAAAACCTCCTCGAAGAAAGTAAGCATGTGTCAGTAAGTTGAGGACAGTTGTTTCGAGGGCATCATAAGCTTTCGAAATAATTTCCTTTTGTTTTATTTTTAATTATGGCTTTACCCCCCCCCCCATTTCTGTAATTTTTTTATCTTGCTTTTTTATAAGGTTTTTACTTTAATTCCTCCTTCTAAATTCTTTCATTTCTCTTTTATAAATAATTAAACGGTTTTTATGTAATTTTTCTTTCGGAAAGATTTAATTTTTTGAACCTGCTCACATCGTCTTCGTGGACGGTTAAAAAGCCCTTAATCAGCTCGTGGTAATATGCTTCTGGTTTTTTTAGTAAAAGATGATATTTTCCTCTAGCGGTTTTTTTGCTGTGTGCGTTCTAGCTCAATTTAAAATGTTCATCGATTGTTTCGTCGCAGCATTTTAAATAGAGTTACCTGTTCATTTGGCCTGAAGAAGGGGGCTTACAACGCCCTCGAATCAATTATTGTCACATTACTGACTCATGCCTGATTTCTTCAAGGAACTATTGCAAGGTTTTCTCTTACAAACTGTAGTTTGAAATATTGTAATCCTATACAGAGTGTCCCAAAAAGATTGAAAGGCGCTTTAATTCTTTGCTTGTTTCAGATAAGTGGGCAATGAAATTGCAAAAATGTTGAAAGTAAGGTAGGAAATAAGACTACGATAATGAAATAATCCTTCCATTCATTTTCAAAAACTTACCTTTTTTAAATTTTTATACGACCCCCTTAAACAAATTTAGTCAATCAGAATTTTTTTATTTTTAATGGAACAAGATCATAAAAAAACCGCATATCTGTACCTTTAAAATCAACTGAATTATGATAAAGGAAAAAATCTGACGTATGCCACTTTTCCGTACCACGTGAAAGGCTGTTTAATCAGTGAAAATATGGATCATAAACAAATTGACGACGGAAATTGTTTAGATCAAAAATATGTTAATATGTGTGAAATTTTTTTTTATCACAAATGCATCTAAATAAAGCATTATACAGACAGCGAATATATAAAGCAGTGGTACTCACTACGCGGTTGGGGCACATAATTAAAATATGCATACATTGATCATTTTTGTGATGTCACAAATTTACATTTCTAATTTGATATATTGTACCCATTCACAATGTTCAATTTGCAATTAAATATAACTTTCTCAATTTTAAAGATACAGATATGCGGGTTTTTTTAATGATCCTGTTGCATTTCTTATTCACCCAATTTGCCTAAGGGGGTCGTATAAAAATTTGAAAAGTGTAACTTTTTGAAAATGAATGGGAGGACTATTTCATTAATGTAGTTTTATTTCCTACCTTACTTTCAACATTTGTGCAACACCCTGTATATTGCAAAGATTTAAAGTTCTACTCTCAAACTTATGACTAAACTATCTGATGAGTTATAAAACTGTTAAGCGAATATTTAAATCAATTTCGGATGTAAAGAGATCTTCATCAGGATAAATACTACAAAACATTCCTTCTAGCAATAGCAGAAAAACGTAGACAGGTAAATTGTTGAACGGTTTTCTGTTTCTTCAGGAAGTCACGTGAAAATTATATAGTTTCACGATCATTTAAGTCTGTTAAAAAAAAGAAAATTTAAACTCGTAAAATGAATAGGTAAACTCGTCAGTAAAGCAGCATAATTGTTTGACATGCTTGATTTTATTTTAAAATATACGGTGCTTAACGAAAACATTAATCATCATTATCATGAATTTGCCCCGTTACACGTTGTCTCGTATAGACGATAATATAAGAATATGTCCTGAAAAGCTTTTAGAACACCCCCATTTTTTCCTTCTACAAACGAATCGAAAATTAGGCTCAGTTCGGATTTGTATCGTTGTAGATATGCTAAGTGTACAAAGATTCAGCCTTCTAGGTCACCGTGGGGATTCTGGGAGTGTAGACTGACATAAATACGTCAGACATTTATTATATACATGAGACCTTACGTCACGTTACAAATGAATAGTGGCTATCTCAGATCATTACACCAATTGGATGACATTAAAATATATCTGGCGATTGCTACCTACATGAAAACCATAAATAAAATTATAAAAAATCCGATGTGAGCAGCACATGACTTTCCCTACAGACTCAAACTCATTTTCTCTTTATTTCATTCATAATTTATTAAATTGAGTTTAATTGTATCAAATAACAGACACAATTATTTGAAATTACACTAAATTTACACTTTTAATTCAGTTTTCGTTTTCATATAGTAACTGATGGATATTTTCAAAATGGAGTAGCAAAAAGACGAAAAACAACGTGCTCTCCCGTCGAAAACTCGAATTCGAATTTTCGACCCCGTCACAAAACTTTCCTTATACATTATGTATATAAGGAAAGTAATAAAAGCTGTGTTGATATTTCTTAGATGTATAATTTGAAATTAGGTCTATGAAATAATATAGTGGACTGTATCTATATTTTGTTGAAGCTAAGAAAATATTCATTTATTTCCAGATTTCCCAGTGGACATGAATAATGAACTGGAACGGATGTTTGATCACTGCGTCCTGTGTATTTCTCTTGCGTTCAGAATAAATAAAAGCATTAACTCCCTGACTTTTTTCACTTACAATATGAAGTTAACACTTTGAACGCCCTATTCACTGATTGGTACGTTGGTATACTTATTTTACATCATCCCTGTCAATCATCGCCTGAGGAAAAGATCAATCAAGGTTTTGACTTTATTGCTAATGTACCAAAAATATTCCGTTTTGGTTTTGTGGTGAAAGAAGCATAATTGGTGCAAAGTATATATTTGAAATTAAAGATATCAAACATGGTCGTAAGTCGTAAGTTGTACATATTGCATTCTGCCGCATAAAACTCACCAATAAATCTTTGTGCGAGTTCCTGGAATAAAATATACTTATATTCTTTCCAAGATATTGAATTTCGACAATTAGTCGTCATTTTCATTGATTTAGCATCATTTTAATCCATTTGGCGAGATTTTTGTTAATTTGACAACATTTCAAAAAGTGACCAAGTTGGCGACATTTCACCAAATTCGTCGCCAAGCTTTACGGACGGAGAAAAAAGTTATTCTTATAGCAGATAAATGACTATTGGCGTTCAAATACAAAAGTATTGCTTAAAGTATCTTTTCTCATGAATGGAACGAGCTAGATCCACGAGAATGATGTCACCCAATTTATCGCATGGCATTACATATGGAAAGTGAACATGTTTCTCAATAGGAAATATATTTTTTTTATTTTATATGAGTTTTGATATTTTTTTTTTGAAAAATGTGCAATATCTCCAGAACGGTTCATGTTAGCTTTCTAAAATTTATGTCAATCGTTTTCTAATGAAAAATTACATATGAAATGTCTATTTGAGTAACTTTATTAGCGGTTTTGATTTTTTGACGATTTTTTCAAAATTTCACTCGAAAATTTAGGGGGTTCTGAACATTCGATTGCGTATAAAAACAATAGACTTCCAGTGTTTATGGATTGTGATTTTTGTACCAAATTTCGTTCTAATCGGCCCATTCGTTCGTCAGTTATCGTCTCCACAGACTCACTGACACACACACACACACACATACTTTCACACACACACACACACATATACTTTCACACACGCACACACACAGACGTCACTTCAAAAATGTTTGATTCGTGATCAGGGATGCTTGAAACGTGCTCTCCCCTTGAAAACTCGAATTCGAATTTTCGACCCCTTCACAATACTTTCCTTATACATTATGTATATAAGGAAAGTAATGAACATTGACACTAAAGATGAGCAGGGGCGCGGTAGCCCATTGGTTAGCGCGCTGGAGTTGCATTCGGTAGCCCCGGGTTCGATTCCAGCCACTGCCAAAACTGCCGCCGTGTTCATGCGGAGTACGATCACGTAAAACATGTGCATTGAATTAGTACAACAACAACTAAAGATGAGCAATGATACTTTCTAATGGCTGATTTGAAAGATACCGAATAATGCGAAATTAAACTTCGAAGATAAAGATCAAGTTGATTTGATTCGCTGGGATATTTGCCTATTAACCAAACCCGTTAATAACCTGCGTAATGAAGGTATTGTAAAAAGCCATTCTATTCCAGCTGGGGCTCGAACTAGCCAGATGATGCTCTCCCAATAGAGTTACTAGAACGGAATCGAAAGCTTTTATCGTCGAAATGGACCTTGTATTCCCATCCCTATAATTTCAGATTGTTTGTAACTTTACAATCTGACTGACCATATGTTGCTATTATAACCTTAGGTTGGACTCCTGATGCTATTTTCCCCCATGTTAACTTCTGCGTAACCGTTGACCTCCGGATTTGAAATCGGCGCTCAATATCGCAGAGTCTTCTGACTTCTTGTTAGTCCTACTAGCGTCACTTTCAGAAGCCCGAGATAGGTGGTATTTACGACACCGGGATTACACTTAGAGGACACGAGTTCGATTCCCTTCTCTACTCAAACTATTTTCTTGTCTACACTGAGTACAGGCACGTTACATATGTGGGTCCAAAAGTTCTTCCGAGAAGTTGGTGGCAGAAGAAGCAGCGTACAGTACCTGTGAATGTTGCTCCCACTGTGTCCGATCAAAATTGAATGCCTTTGTCCCGGCCATTCAGACAGATACCACATTCCGGTTGGTCGCAATGTCTAGGTCGAAAGACCCTTGACATCATTACACAAACCACAGGCTTATTTTGTTTTCTCACTATTGCAGCAAACCCTGATGTACTTGAACTGTCTATTTTACGATACTTGAATTGTCTATTTTACGATACTTGAATTGTCTATTTTACGATACTTGAACTGTCCATCCGATACTTAATTAACGATTATTCGATACTTAAACTGTCTATTCTCATAGTGATAAGCCAAGCTCGCCCAACTGAGTTACTGGGACGGAATTACAAGCTTTTATTGTCACAGTGAATTGCAAGATTTAAGAAATGTCAAATTACCAGGAATAACATTCCTTATTTTCCATGATGCAGGCAATTGAGTGGAGCAACAAGATTATCTCTAAGATTCTTTGAAATGCAAATTATGAAAGAGAAAGAGATATATACATTCGTATCAAACTGGAATGTAGTAAATAAGACCTTCTCTTGCAGCGTCCTATCAGAAACTAAAAGATGAAAATCTGTGGAATGAAGGGTGCGAAGTTGACAACATACAGATACCTCCATGAGGTGACATCTGGGTATTGTGTTATAATTTAATGAAAAAATGCTAATGATTATTGTAACATTTAACAACTAGCAAACATCTTCAGAAAGGATGATGACTAAATATTTTGATCAATATAATACGTTATAATAACGTATGTAGGGGAAAGTGGCCTAAAACGGGACACTTAGGTAAAACGGGATACAGTGTTTTTTTTTTTTTTTTTTAAACTACTGCTATCTCTTGGCGTGAGAGGTAACTACTTCATTTTTCATTTAAATCTTTTGTATATTTCGAAATTGAGCTGAACTGATTAGTTTTCGATTAAAGTAAGTTTTTCGCATTTTTATACCCTCTGACGTAATTTTAGCTGTATATAAAAATAGTGTTTATTGATGTATATGTAAAGTATCTGGGTTCCGCTATTTTTTTACTGAAAAATTGTTATTTACAGGCCATGCTTGTTTTGAGACTTAGGCATAATATCCCACGTTGTTGTAGATTTTTGTTCGCAAATGAATACATATTATACGTTATCAATATAACGTTATTAATATAACGTTATATTAATAACGTTATAATAAAGTTATATTAATGTAAAATGGGATAGATGTGTCCCGTTTTACCTTGTTTTATCCCATTTTACCTATACTTAAGAAGACTTGTAGGTGAATTTTTTATCCGTCAAATTTTTATCAATTAAGCTGAAATTTTTATGCAAAATATATTTCTACGTAGTAAGTTATTCCACCCAATAGCATAGCCAGACTTCGGTCTCGGGGAGCGGGAACAGGCAGGTTTGCTCATGAGACTATCACATTAAATATTCCTCATTAAAGCACCTTCGTACATGAAATAGATCTCACACCAGTTAATGTGAGACAGTTTTATGTACATTATTTGTTGCGTTATTGTGTCTGGAACGTCAGACAATATCTTCAGTCTCAATGACGCCAAAGTTTACAGCATGTTGACCCAAAGGTCAAATAAAACCATAAATTTAGGGGCGTCAAGACAGAGGGGTCGAATGACTCTTAAAATGTGAAGTAACGGCATTGGATAAAAAGGCTGACCAATGGAGAAGTTGCTTTTGGCGTCGTTATGAAGGCTGCCAATAAGAGCAAAAGAGGAGTGTAGGACCTGAGGCAAAAGAGCCGCAACTAAAGGAGTATAATAATGGCATGAGATCGACGACGGTACTATTTCTAAAAAAATATGAGACTACTAGAATGATAAATCAAAGAGAAGGAAGAAAAAATAAAAAAAAGGTTATTGCTGCTCAGAAAAGATGGAAAATCGGAAAAGAAAAGAGGCTACCTCCAAAAAGAAAGTGTTAATATCCAAAAAGCGAAAAGTTATCAATGATCATGATGATGAATATATGTGTTCATTTTGTATATAATGGTTTGAAGTAGATTCGGAATTTTTTCTATGAAAAATAAAACATTTCTCCCTAAAAGAAATTACATGTATAATTTGCATCCCATTTTACCCATATTCCATTTCCCATTTTACTTCACAGTGTGGGTAAAATGGCAAATTGGAAGGGTTTAGAAAACATGATTTTTGATATTCTGTTTTTAAAATGTCTAATTCTACTTTATGCGGAATTTCAGTCACATTACATAATTTTTTCGGGCTACAAAAACTTCCAAGCCTTAAGTATCCCATTTTAGGCCACTTCCCCCTATAATATAATGTTTGTTTTCCTTTAAAACGAAAATTAAAATAATCTATGTTTCGCAATATGTCGCTTCTATCACATTTTAATGAAAGCTATCCTAAAATATGAACTGTAAGGGGCACGGCAATATAATTAAAGAACTAGCTGATTTTCAATTTTGCATTAGAACGGATATAAAAATTAAGTTATTCACACCAGCTGAAACCTGTTACCTTACATCTTTCTGATAGGGCGGACGGTCTGGGTCTCAACAACAACAACACCAGCTGAAACCTAAAATCGAAAAAATTATATTACACCAAATTTTCACCACTATCATATTTTGAAGGACTTTTATCAAAAACTAACCCTGATGGCGATAGTCCTCCGTCGCTTGAAGCCACGGGGGGAGCGGGCGTGCGCGCGAAGCGGTGAAAACCGGAAGGAGCGGCCGCGCGCACGAAACTGGGAAAAGCTGAAGGGGCGGCCGCGCGCGACTGCGGATTTTGCGCGCACGCCTCGAGGAGCAGACCGAGAGGAAGGCCACTCCGCTGTTCAAAAATTTGTCCATGGAAGAACAGATTACAAGAGCTAATTTGAAGAATTTTTATTCACAAGAAAAGGGCCAATTTACAGAGTGGGTATATACATGGAATCACAAATTTAACATTTAAGAAGCATGAAACTACATCGTTTCAGAAGATAAACAGCCCAAAGTGGCGGCTTTATACATAGCCAAACAAGCCCAAACTGGCAGCTATACACATAGCCCAAAAATAATATAATCTAGAGAAATGTTTTCTTATAATTGTAGGTGAGCCGTCACCGCATATAGTGCAATTACGGGGCAACTTGTGGCTTGGGCGGAATAAATTCCGGACGTTAAGCCCCTGTTCAAAAATTAGTTAAAAAACTGTTCAAAAATAAAAAAAAAACACCGAGAGAATCACATAGACGCCCTGTAAGGTGTCAACCTTACAAGAACGAATATACGAATATTTTACAGAATGAATATAGCTTTTGCTCGTGCTGTAGAAAAAACCCGCTCAAGGGCGTCAAACCAATCAGAACAGCGGGTGCCACTTGTTGTCTGGCAATATACTACTACATTCCGTTCCTAGACCTATGACATGGGATCTCCGAAGAGTTCACCATTACGGGTCGCCCACATTCTAGGTTATTCATAGTTCCAGCAGCAAAAGGTGCTGGATCCCTGCACAGTCTAGTACTCCATGTGCGTGTAGGTGAATGTAGGTGCACTCCGTAGCCGCAGTCTTCAGCGCGCTGACTCCGTAGTCGTGAGCCGAGCGGTCGGGTCGATTCCGGTTGACTCCAGGTCCTTAATTGGACTAGGTGTGGCCTTGTGCGCTCCTCTCCTGCATCAGAGTTCTGGGTGAAGAGTGACCAGGAGCCATGTGAGTAGTCTCTATCTTGTCCATCAGGCTCTTGCGCGGATACTGGAGTGGTATGCCTCTTCTGTCTGCAACAGCTGTTTGTGCAACAGGTGTTCCGTGGCCCATAGAGTGATGCAGTAATTCAAATATGGATCTACGCCCTCTAAAAACATCACAGAATCCAGCCTCGCTGGCTGTTAGAGGTCGCACATTGCAACAGCTGTTTGTGTAACAGGTGTTCCGTAGCTCATAGAATGATGTAGTAATTCGAATATGGATCTACGGCCGCTTCGCGGGCTTACATCGCTAAAAAATCACAGAATCCGGTTCCGCTTGCTTTCGGAGGTCAAACTTAGCAACAGCTATTTGTGTAACAGGTATTCAGTGGTTCATAGAGTGATTTTCATGTTACGGCCGCTGCGTGGACGTAAGTCTGTGCCCTATGAGCCATAGAACACCTGTTGCGCAAACAGCTTTTGCTATGTGCGAGTTCCAACAGCCAGCGAGGCTGAACCACGGGTAAGACAGTTAAGCGGTAGTAGGTCCATGTTCGAATTGCTACTGATCAAGTGTTGCCGCATTGTAACTAAATCCGACTGTCTCCCCGTTAACCGAAAAGTACCGAAATTTGATAAATAATGATAGTTAAAAGAAGTTTAATAATAAACGATACTTAGAAATGTGGTAAAAAAATGGAACTTAGAATATTCGTACCCACTTGCAATCAACCACTGGTTCATACACCATTCAATCACATTCATTTTACCACTATCAATCAAACCATAAAAAAAACCAATTCTAAATCTTTCACTCTTTCCAGACATTCAGCACACAAAACATAATCAAGGAAACTTGAGGAAACGATGAATAAAGATCTCTAAACTTAGCCCCAATCTATCAAATTCCAAAATCAACACGTGGTTGTATCCAAAAATCGATAATTAGCGTGGCTGGTTTCAAAAAACGTCCGAAACGACAGAGAATCACAGCAGAAGCAAGAAATGCGCATAGTATTCTGTGTGTACAAGTTTCCCAAAAAAGGGTTGCCAGAGTTACTAAAGAGTCGCAAAGGTGCAATATAGCACTCCGCTTATCGCCGATTTGGAGCGACAAAAAACAAAACAAAAAAAAAACAACAAAAACAAAAAAAAAAACAACAAAAAAACAAACAAAAAAAAAACGACCGTACCCGGTCTCTAAGATTGAACCCAGCAGGCAACCATAATTTGATTCCACCTGAATCCAGAGAAATTAATAAACCAAAAGTCTCTCCAACTGTCAGCAAATATGATGTTAGGATGGTTGACTATAAAAGTGCCCATCTTTCTTGCTCTTCGCAACCAGTATCATATGTACCTGATAACATCTGTACCTGGTGATATGTATAACTAATTTAACGTTACGTTCTCTTTCAATTAATACTAACCTTATACTTAATTCTGTTTCTGAAACATTAATTAAAATAAATTTGAACGTCTCCCATAACAAAATAATTTAATAATTTTCAACAAAAATAGATCCAAAATCGAAAATAAACCTGTATTCAAAATTCAAAATAATAAAATAAAAATTAATAGACAACTTAAATATTTAGGCTTAATTATTGATGGCAACATTAAATGCAGCTTTCATATTTTTTGTCTGAACGATAAATGTTTTGATTGCTTCTACTTTTGGAAAAGTCTCTGGTAGTAATTGGGTGTAAATAAAACTAATACCTTACAATTTGGCACCTTTCGGAATTTGGGGTAATCATTTAACTGGAACTCAGATTAAAAATATTTTATCTTTACAAAGAATTTTTCTTCTTGAATTATCTTCCGGTTTTAGAACATCTTCAAACATCTCTCTTTACTGTATTACAGGCATTCCCTCTATGCGCTGTAATTAATGTCCAATATACAATATATATGTTTTGGAAACATCGTATTAATTCCGTTTCTAATTCAAGTAGTCCTTCCCCCACTTTATTTGACTTTAATAGCCCTTTCTCCAACATCATGTTGTTTAAAGAAAACGTGTCGTTTTCTTTAAACAACATGATCCAAATTACTTTTCCAACATTAATATATATATATACCTTCTTCCATTAATATATATATATACCTTCTTCTATATACCTTCTTCTATTAAGAATAATACTGGTTTCGTAATATGTACTTTAAACATGATGTTCTGGATAAGGTTTACTCTTTCAAGCTTGACAGCGAGAACACAGTTTTTCAGGCTGAAACGACAGCCATTGATTTTGCCATTAATTGGGCTGCTTTAAATAATACTAAAATTAACATTTATTCTGATAGTCTTTCTTCTATTTTGGATTTTAAATCTGTTAATAACAAATCAAATTTTATAAATAATATCAAAATTAAAGCTAATGCTTTTCTAAAATTTTAATTAATTTATCCTGTGTTAAAGCCCATGCAAACGTTTTGGGTAACGAGGTTGCAGATAAATAAGCCACATTAGCCACAATTTCTGGTACCCGTCTCAAAATTCCATTTTCATATTCTCTTAAGAAATACTGCATGAATTAACAAATGGCAAAATTAGTTAAATACTTATATTTCTCTTAGAACCCACGACCCTGCTAGAATTTTAAACTACCTTCCTGTCGTTAATACTAATTTACAAATCACCAACAAATATCTTAACTGGCTATGGCCCTTTCCTAGACTATGTTCTCCATTTTAAACTAAAATCCACTTCTAATTGTACATGTACTTGCTTTGGCGACGTCTATCATTATATCTTTTCTTGCCCCCATACAAAAACCCTTTTCATTTATCCAAACCTTTCATTAAACAAGCAACTTTGTTCTCTAACGTCTGTAAAAATAAAAATTTCATTCTTAAAATTAAGAACTGTGTTCTCACTGCGAGAGAAATTTCCAATAATGTATCTGAATGAGCTTATGAGTCTTTCTGCTTTCAACTGCTTTCTTGGTCAGTAAAATAAGCACTGACATATCTCTTTTCTGTATCTTTTTTTTCTCTTTGTTTACGAATTTGTCTATTATTACTAATTGTATATATATTTTATTTTGTATTGTGTATATATCTTATATTTTGTTTTGTTTATATCTTATTTATTTGTTTATATTTATACCTATTATTTTGATTTCGGACTATTGTTCTCTATTATTTAATTTTATTTACAACTTCATTTTTTCTGAATATAGTCTAAATTTTTTACCCGTTTTGTTTTTGGTCTTTCTTCGAAATGTTATCTTCAACTTCACTTTCCTGTATATAATCTAAATTTCTTTACCCGTTTGTTTGCGGCCTTTTTTCTAAATTTATCGTGTTCGTGTTGGTTTTTATTCACTCTTCTGTAATAATTCACCTCTTTTTTGTAATTAATCTTCAAAAACTTTTATCTTCATCTTCAATATAATTACCCTTTTTTTCAATAATTCAGATGTTATTTTCCTTTTATTCAGTTTAAAACTGTCTGTCTTATGCAATATAGTTCTTCAAGTGTGATCCATTTATCTTTTAATAAACGTTGCCAATAACAGTTGCTGGTGTGGAATCCGGATTCAGCTGGGTCCCATCCCGACCGCCCTACCAGCTACTCATATCTTCTGTCGATAAATGCGTGGTTGTGGTAGGTGTTAGAATTTGGGCACAAATGGCTTTTCAATTATATCCCAGATATACTCCAAAGGGGTCATGTGTGGCGATCTAGGTGGCCAAATCGTGATTTGGAATTGTCCAGAATGTTCTCCGAACCAGTCGTGAGCAATATATGCCCAATGACACGGGTCATTATCAAGCTAGAACATCCCAATGTAATTGGGGTACGTCAAGTCCATAAACGGCTACAAATTGTTACTAAGCAGATGAAGGTAGCGATTTCTTGGCAATGACCGGATCAATTTGACCAGAGGACCTAATCCATGGCAAGTAAACACTCCCAATACCATTATGGAACCACCACCAGCTTCTGCTTTTGTGCGCCTGCCCTGTCTGGGGTTCGGCAGCAAAAGCACATATTGGGAAATTGAAAGTTATCCAAAACAGTCTTTTACGTATGATCACCAAATTTCCTTGGCTTGTCAAAAACGAGGTTATTCATGACGATCTTAAAGCTTCTGGCTTTGAAGAACAAATTTGTACACTCACTTGAAATTTCTACATAAACAACCTTGAGGAAGCCTTCCTGGCAGAAGTAGATCTGGATTATGACGTGCGGCCAACGTCCAAAAAGCGCCGACCGCATAGTATTTCTTACCTAAGGCGAAATTTCAAGATACGTGCATTGGAGATTCGCTTACCCGATCCTCCGTCGGTTTAACCCAAAGTCTGGATTAGAGATGGCGCTACGGTACAGTCTTAGCAGTACCGTACTGACCTCGTACCACTGTATAGAAATGAAGCTACGATGACCTACGTGTACTAGTAATAGAAACCCGACTATTTCTCCATGAGGTCTGCTATCCAGTAAACTTTCTCCTCTCTTCACTTGCTTTTTTTTACTCTTCTTATTAATAGTAATTCACTAGACGTCGATCGTCCAAGGTAATGCAGACCACGGCTACGAACCCTAGACTCAACCAGTCAACTTGTACAAGCATCGGTGGAATGGAATGCTCAAATATCGCATTGCTATGTTTTATATTAAAAAGAACAACAGTACTATTCGATGTGGGTATGCGAGAGTTCTCCCTCAGGTGCCTCGAAATGCAAACGCCATGAATCCTTGGAATATCAGGAACTCTCTTTAAAAGCTCTATATCACCCTCATCCGCGTTGTGATCATGAGCGCACGTCTGTATTTACAACAATAAGACATATTTAAATTCCAATAATAACGATAAGCAACGATAACGGAAATATCAAAGATAGCATCAGTATTACAGCTCAGAATATTAAATATATTTTTTATTCTTTAAATTAACTGAGGGAGCCAGCTTCTGATTGGCACCAATTTATAATATAAACACCTTCATTTATCTGTCTATCTACCTACCTCTGGGTAACGCTGCTACAAAATGTTGCCAAACGTGTTTCAATCACGGATAAACATTTCAATTTAGATACTAACCCAGACCATCAGCATTTTCATAATCCTCCAAGTGAACACTAAATTTTTCCAATCACCCATTGACTGTCCCCGTTCACTGAATTCAGTGTTCATATTAAAAACCGGGGAATTCTTCTTAGCTAATTAAATTTTTGCTTGAACGCGGTTCGTTTTTTTTTTTGTTTCTTATTTTTTCCTTTGAGTGGCGTTAGCAGATTTAAATTTATATTTAAAAAGATTGAACAAAAAACCCAGTTTTTGACATTCAAAACACATTTTATTTCACAAACGTGTTGGCCAATGGAAAATAGAGAGGACAGAAAGGAAACGAAACGTCTGTTAAACAGAGAAAGTATGTGAAGATGGCGAGCACGTCAAAGTTAAGAATCTTTTTAAAAAATTCGGAAAGAAAAGGCCGAAACGCATAGACTGCAAATTGAGAAGGAATCGCTACAGCAATCTCAAATCCATCGCCAAATGGATGAAAATCGCGCCAAATGCGAGGTAATGATTTGCAAATTTTGGATTCCGTATGACGGACATACCTTCAACTTTTAAATAAATAATTTGCACAACATGTTTGTCAAATATTTGGCGTTGAGCCTTGTTTATCGTCAAGGAATAAGCTAATTGCACTAGAAACTGCCGACAATACAGCATAAATGGTAACGGCGCAGACTTCCTTTTCATTCTCAATGAATATTTATTATACATATAAGATACAATTTGAAATGTTATTAATCACTTACCAAAAATCAAACTTCTGCAAAGTATGGGAAAATATATAGTTCCGTTTCTTTAAATGTATAGCATTGTAGTAAATGTTGAATTCGTAATTGTTGATTTTACAAACAAACAAAGTTTCGCAAGCATTGTTGATATGAACAAACAGAGCATTTCTCAATCATTATTGTCATGAGCAATTACGATTCATTGTTGAAAACGCTGTTGCCATTTCAAAAAAGCAATTATTTAAATAAAGCTCTGAGCTATATCCCATATGAAACATACCGAACATAATCATTAGTGGGGGTTACTGTAGTTGATGGTAGAACCAGAAAACGATTTTGACAAACTTCATGGTTTTCCCAATGGCTTTGTTTTTAAGTTCAAAAGCCTTCAAATCAAGTTTTACATATTGAAGGATTTTATGTCTTCCTTTACAAATAGATATACACCATTTAACGTTATTAATTAAATATTTGGTGGAGTTTTAATTGCGGAGATGTATTTTTAAGGCGAGTAAAATCTTATGCCGTCATGGAATGTGAGATCAGATTTATCAATGCTTCAATTATAAAAAAATCTGATGTGGGCAACATATGACTTTCCTTATATAATGCAATGAATTTACTACTTTTACAACTAAAAACAAGAAAGATCAATCGTGCTTAAAGCATTGATTATGAAACACTTTCCAACTTCAATGCAATTTTATTTAAACAAGTCTAAAATGCAATACATTCCTCGGTAATATTTTAAAACTTATCACAATACTGCATTAATTTATTATATTTGAAAACTTAAACCTTCATCGAAAAAAATGTACTTCATTCAAATGACGGCATTGAAATATAAATTGCCTGGTTTAAACATCTCTAAAATGTTATACATTCCTCGGTAATAGTTTTAGAAATATAATAATACTACGATAATTTATTATATTTGAAAACTTCATCGAAAACAACTGAAATTAATTCAAATGACGTCATAGATAAATAACACGCCTGGATCTCTCTATAAAAACAGGATTTCATTCATAACTTTCTTCCATTCATTTCATTCATCACAATACTAAAATAATTTATTTTATTTAAACATTTTATTTAAGACCATGGAGCTACAAATAATTAAACTCTATGCTTAAAACTTCATCGAAAAAATCGTCCTTCTCTTTATAAAATCAATTAATATTTCATTCATATCAGCCATGCAGACTCCATGGACTAAATTATTTTGTGTTAAAAAAATACAGGAATTCTAATACAACTCATTCTACATATTTTGCTGTTTACATTTTACATAGGTGAAAAATAGGCTTAGTTGTAGAAATAATCAAATTTAGATGAGCATTTAAACTCCAATAAATTGTCATTGCGTTGTTTCAGTATGTAGATGCACAGAATTTAAGCAAAAATAAAGTAGTTTTAGGACGGATACAACACTCAATATGAATTAAAAAGAACTTAAAAAAATCACGATTTTGAAACAAGATGGATGCCATATATCATTTTGAAGTGGGTCATGTGATCGTTTCATATCATGGTCACGTGATCGTTTCATATAAGATGTGTAATTATTATTTTAATTTTTATTTAAAAACCTACTGAATATATTTCGCTGAATTTTTTTTTATATATTTTATGGAACAATTTGAATATTACCTAAAATTTTCGAAGCAATTTGCGAATTTTAAATCCGCTTAAAAAATGTTTGAAAAATTAGGTCCCATAGGGCTCAATGTATTTCATTTTTCAACCCGGGTTCAATCCAATACTAATTGGGTTGAAGACCCAGACCGTCCGGCTCGTCAACAAGGACTTGAGCAACCAAAAGGACGGCCGGGAAGGATACTAATTGGGTGATATTATTCATTTATATTCCCATAGGTCCTACAGACCGTCTGAACAACATACTAAAATTTCATTTTGATTAAGTCATTTTTACGGCAGTTATCGTGCTAACGGACAGAGAGACAGACAGACAGACAGACAGAATGAACGAAGTCATAAACACTTTTCAACTTTGTTGTAAAGTGTTAAAAACGTTATTCTTATAGTAGATATATTCTTTCCATGATATTGAATTTTCTTCAATTAGACGTCATTTTCATTGATTTAACGTCATTTTTATCAATTTGGCGAGATTTTTGTTAATTTGGCAACAATTTAAAATGTCGCCAAGTTGACGACATTCCGTCAAATTCGTCGCCAAAATCTCGCCAAGCGTTTTGAACGGAGAAATAAGTTATTCTTACAGAAGATAAATGACTATTGGCGTTTAAATATAAAAATATTACACTAAGTATCTTTTTTCATGAATGGAACGAGCTAGATTCACGAGATTGATGTCACCCAATTTATCGCATGGTATTTCATATGAAAAGTGAACATGTTTCTCAATGGGAAATAGTTTTTTTTATTTTACATGACTTTTTCATATTTTTTTTGAAAAATGTGCAATATCTCAAGAACGGTTCATGTTAGCGTTCTAAAATTTATGCCAATCGTTTTCTAATGAAAAATTACATAATAAATGTCTATTTTCGTAACTTTATGAGTGGTTTTGATTTTTTGACAATTTTTTCAAAATTTCATTCGAAAATGTAGAGGGGTTCTGAACATTCGATTGCGTATAAAAACAATAGGCTTCCAGTGCTTACGGATTGTGATTTTTGTACCTAATTTCATTCGAATCGGTCCATTCGTTCGTCAGTTCATCGTTCTCCACAGACTCACTGACATACACACACACACACATACTTTCACACACACACACACACACACAGACATCACTCTAAAAATGTTTGATTCGTGATCAGGGATGCTTGAAATGTGCTCTCCCGTCGAAAACTCGAATTCGAATTTTCGACTCCGTCGCAATACTTTCCTTATACATTATGTATATAAGGCAAGTAAAAATGGGTACAATAAAATATATCTTGCAGCTATGGTCGCTGTCATGTCGCAATTCTGCGCCATGAGCCTTTTTGTATTTTCTGCGAGAGAAACATCCTTCTCTCCGTTCGTGCCAGTACAGTGTTTTTACTAACACTTGTTTCCATTGAAATTACATTAAAAAAGCGCATTTCGTCGGGAAAGCGTTGGATTGTCTAGACTCAGTGTCGGGCCGTGGAGCGTGACGTATTGGATGTGTAGTTGCTATGTGAGCGCGCCGTCCAATCAGGAAGAGGCGCATTTTTGCGAAAGTGAACTTGCGTGGGCTCAGAGGACCCATTTTTCGCTGGCTTCGTGCTGGAACTCTTGGACTGAAAGGTCGCATCGAAAGTTTGTCGAAGGAGACAAAGGCCTTTAGCCAAAATGGCTTGCCTTTTCTGGAGCTGAAGAAGCGGAGCCTGGAAACTATTATTAAATATTCTGATGTGCATATTTTTCTAAATCTTTCTTTTTATTCCAGGTATATATCCGTCATCAAACCCCCGGATTGTTTGACGTGTTTATTCGAAAAATGATTCGGACCGGTGAAAATTGGACTGATGTCCTGAGAAAAAGTTTGGTTTTCCCTTCCTCGACATTTCCCCATTGGAACTTTTGACTCAGCTTTAATCCGTGATTACTTGATGCAAATCTGTTGCTCCAAATTAAATAAAATTAAGAGATCAGGTAAATTTTCCTTTTACCGGAATCAATGATTCCGAGGCAGTACTGGCATAACGAGGACCAACCTCTAAATTAAATGGCTCATGTTAAATGCATTTTTGGTTAATTAAATTAGTATTGAAAACCATATGAATATTGAATTGAAATTAATGTGATATATAAATTTTGAACAGAGCAGTTATACAGATTGTTAATACATAAATAAAGCTCTGACTATAATTAGATAATTTGAAGGATAAATAGATATATATATATATGCTGTTGAAATTCTTAAAATAAATACTGATTATTAATTTGAGTGACAATTGAGCCATGTTTTTATTGTGTTATGTTTGCTTTACTCACTGTACTTCATTTAGGATTAATTCTCCTAAACTGGGAACTCCTTTAAATCTTGAACCTGGTGTTATTGCTGATACATTTTTGAGGGTAAACATGTTAAATTCATGTCTCTTGGGCATTTTGAAATTAAGTTCACAAGTTGTGGGTGGTGGAGTCAGTAGGTGCTGTTTGTACTGACCCAGCTCCCACAAATTGGTGCCGTATCCCTTCCCAGAGTATTACAGTGAGTGAAGTATAAATTTATGAAAAAGTGCAAATTTTTTTTATTGTGATTATATATTGCAGTAATAACATGTCGAAGTAAGTGGAAAATTATTTTGTGGTGCAAAATATTTGAGTTTAATGGGCATGAAAATTTTGTTTATGTGTCATATATTAAGAAAAAGTGCAAAAGCACATAAGCCCAGATGCACCAGAGTATTATTTGCATGATTTAATTTGCATATTACTTGTTGAAATTGTGTTACATATATTTTGAGGTAATTGACATACATAAATACACAAAATTTTATATGATATATGATATATAAGTAAATTGAAATTTCCAAATACACATACATTAAAAGGTAAATACATGAAGTGCATACATTTATTTTGAAAAGTGAATACAAAAGTTTTGTGCACATGCAAAAGTGATTCGAAGTTCATGATAATGAACAAAAAGTGAAAAGAGTTACACGTAGTGTTTTTCGGTGCTCTATTTACACATAAATAAGTGATTTAAGCGAAAGTGAAATCATTTTTCCACAATAAACTGTGCTTCGTCTATTTGGTGAAAAACCTTGTGAAAAAAAATGCCTAAATCTAAAAATACGAGAGCAAGCAGGAGTAGTGACTCCTCTGCACAACCTGGTTCACGAAACCGTGTGCCTTCGGTGTCTCCGCCACGACTTTCTCCAAATTCTGGCAGATCAGCTTCCGCTGTCAGAGACTCTAATAAAGTGAAGGTCGGAATTGGATCACAGTTCCTTGGATCCATTCCAAGTTTTGCTGGCAATGCAAATGAATCTTTTCACGAATTTTTGGAGAAATTTCTTCTGGTTGCTGAACATGCCGAGTGGTCTAATAAAGACAGAATTTTCGTTCTGAAGTTGAAATTGTCTGGTAGGGCAGAAAGACTGATAAAATCCATCCCGAAACTAAACCAAAGTACGAATTTTTCAGAATTAGTGAATACACTCAAGGACAATTTTACAAAAAAAGAAAATATTGCCAAGAACGTTGCCGCACTAGTAAATTGCAAGCAAATGACAGGGGAAAGTGTTCGTGATTATGCAAATCGCATAGAAGCTGAATCATATGTTGCTTTTCCGCAAGATGGTGTGTCTGATAATGAAGATTCCTTGAGAACTGCTATTTTGATCAACTCATTCAAGAAAGGGTTGAAGATTAGCATTCGAAAGTCTGTCTTATCTGCAAATCCACAGTCATTTGAAGCTGCGAAAGAAATAGCCATTCTGGAAGAAGAAGTACAGAACGAAGAGCTAGAAGAAATGACAGAGGACATAAATACAGTGAGAATCGAAAAAGACACTAAACAGGAAATTGAAGAGTTGAAGAATGAATTAAATTTAAAGAAGAAAGAATTTGAGAAATTAAGAAGAAAATTTAGTGAAAATTCAGAGAAAAGGAAGAAAAGACTGAATGAAATAAGAGAAGATCTGGAAAAGAGCAATTCCAGTTTTGAGGATTCCTTCATGGATACGCCCTCTACAAGCAGATACAATGAAAATGAATTGGAAGAGGAAGATTGGGAAGATATTCCAGTAAAGAAGAAACATAAACCATCAACATCTTTCAGAACTTCTACACCATCCAAAAGATCTGAGAGTAGAAACCATTTCAGTCAAAGAAGAATTCCAGTTGCCTCACAGGAAGAAGAGTGGTACGTTAAAAGTCCATATCAAAATTATTCTCCAAGGAAAAATTCCTTATTCTTTAGAAGACCTTTTCGTAACAGTTCATATAGAAATCCAAATGTCCAAAGAAGATATTTTTCAAATTTTAGAAATTCCTTTGATAATTATAAATTTCAAAACTTCAATAAATTTGGATATAGAAGAAATAACAGATATTCTAATAATAGATTTGGTAATAGAAGACAATTTAGAAGACAAAATTTTCAATCTCAAAATTTTAACAAACCAAATTCTGAAGTTAGTTTTATGACGGAAATTAAAGCTCCTTGCCAGAAAAATTTTCCGGTCATCTCAGTTTTTGTTGAAGATGTCAAACTGAATGCATTAATCGATACTGGAAGTTCCATAAATATTATCTATAGAGATGCTTTACAGAAAGTTAACCCTAGGAAAGTGAAATTAAAAAATACATCCTTTATTGTGAAGGGAATTGGAGATCAGGAGGTTTGGGCTGATGAGAGTGCTTCTTTTCTTTTGTCCGTTGGAAAAGACAATGTTGTGATTGAATGTTGCATTTTAAACATACCTGCACCTAACGAATACAACATGATTTTAGGAAGTACTTTTCTGCATAAAAGTAAAGTGACCATTGCCTTTGGACACAAAGATGTTCAACCTGAAATATCTGAGTGCAATGCTATAAATTATAAATGTGACAGAAGAAATTACAATTTTACAAATGATGTAGATTATAGATCCAAAGACACAAATTTTTCAAGAAATTATGAAAATAGATGTAATAATGGATATTTATTTGAACAAAACAATTTTCACAATGAATTTAGAGATGTTGATTTTAGAGATTTTGATGCAAATGGAAATGAAAGGTCAAATTATGAATGTGAAAATGATTTATATGAAAGACAGATGAATGACAATGTATATACAGACAGATTTTTGACAAAAGACAATACCAGTAACAATGAAATATCTCAGACAGATTGTGATAAAAATGATGAAGGAAGTTCACAACAAAATCAGGCAATAGGGATTGCCAAAGCTTTCAACAAATGTGTTCTAAAACCATTTTCGGAAACTTTTATTAAATTAAAAAGAAATTACAAAATTGAAAAAGACACGACAATTTTGCTTGAACCTATCAATAATAAAGAATTTTCTGCAAACAAAATTTTTGTAGCCAGAAGTATCCACAAAATTCCTGAAAATGACTTTTTGTATGCTAAAGTTGCAAACCCATCTGAAAAAATTGTTTACATTAACAAAGGAATGAAATTGGGAACTTTCGAAAACATCCATGAATCTGAAATTGACATAAATAATAGAGTTGACATTGAAAACTGTATTGAAGAAAATGAAACATTTGATGCATGGGGAGGAGATTTTGATTTGAAACATATGAACTATGCACAAAAATCTTTGCTTTTAAAATTACTAAGTAAATATAAACATGTTTTTGCTAAAAATATGAAAGAATTGTCTGGATGTGACACTATTTTGCACGAAATTAATCTTGAATCTAACATACCTGTTAGACAGAAGCCATACCGCATTCCACACAATTTACAGAAAGAACTTTCACGCCAGGTAAACGAACTCCTTGATGCAAAAATCATTCAGCGCAGTACATCACCTTACAATACTCCAGTGCTATTTGTGAAGAAACCTGATGGAAGTTACCGTTTGGTAGCCGATTTTCGTAAGCTCAATAAGATCACTATTGTTGAGAACTTTCCGATTCCAAATATATCGGAATTAATCGATAACTTGTCTGGAGCCTTGTATTTTTCTACCCTGGACCTAACCAGTGGATTTTACCAATTGTGTTTACATCCTGATGATTATCCAAAGACTTCCTTTTCAACACCTGATGGCCACTTTGAATGGACCAGAACCCCATTTGGTCTTAAGAATGCGCCTGCATCCTTTCAGAGACTGATGTCTCTGGTGCTGGCTGGCATATCTGGAATTTATATAGATGACATAATAGTTGCTTCAAGAACATTCGAAGAACATTTGAAAAAACTAGAAGAGATTTTTGTAAGATTAAGTAAACATGGTCTTAAATTGAAACCAAGTAAATGCCATTTTTTCAGAAAAACAATTAAGTATCTCGGATTTTTGGTATCAAATGGAAAAGTACAACCTGATACTCATAATTTGGAAGTTGTAGAGAAATTCAAAATTCCTAAATCAATTAAGAATGTGAGACAATTTCTTGGACTCACTGGATTCTATAGAAAATTCATAAAAGATTATGCAGAACTGACCTTGCCATTAACAGAATTATTGAAAACTAAGAATAATGAAAGCAAAAAGAAATTTATTTGGACTAATGAAGCTCAAAAATCTTTTGAAATTTTAAAAGGAAAACTTTTGTCAAAACCAATTTTGACCCTTCCAGATTTTAGAAAACCATTTATTTTACATACAGACGCATCAAATCACTCTTTAGGTAGCTATTTGTCTCAAGAAGATGAGAATAAAATTTTGCATCCAATATCTTACGCAAGCAGAAAGCTTAGCGAAGCAGAATGTAAATACAGTGTTGTCGAAAGAGAAGCATTAGCTGTTGTTTGGGCTACTAACTATTATAAACATTATTTAATTGGAAAACCTTTCACAATTTTTTGTGACCAGAAGTCACTAACATTCGTATTTAAATTAAAAGATCCTACATCTAGATTGGCTAGATGGATTGCATCCTTATCACAATTTGATTATCAAATAGTACATAAACCAGGAAAAGCAAATGTTGTTGCTGATTATATGTCAAGAAATGTAGATGAATGTACAAATACTATTAACAATATTCCACAAAGATTCGTGTCACAATATAAAGTTATAAATCAAAATGTTAATCAAAATTTTCCAAGTGTAAATCAAAATTCTCAAAGTTCTAATAATGTAAACAATACTAATAGTAGCAATAGAAGAGAATCAGAAATCAATTTGAATCCAGCAAATACAAATGAAGAAAATGAAATTTGTGCTGTTAATAATAATGAAAGTGAAATGCAAAATGAAAATAACATACAAATTGGTCAATTGGAACAAACATTTACTTGTCCTACCTTGCTCATAAGAATTAAGAATGCTCAGAAATCTGATCCAAGGTGCAATAAAATTATAGATCTCTTAGATAAAAACATAAAACCTTACCCACAAACTTTGGTATTTTTTAGAAAAGATGATATCCTGTGGTGTACTCACAAACACCCAAAGCGTAGACATCAAGAACAAGAAAGAGTTGTTGTTCCGCAGGAACTTGTGTCTGAAATTCTATGGTTACATCATGACTGTCCCACTTATGCTCATTGTGGATTTAGAAGAACTTTAGCTTCTGTAAGTAGAAAATATTTTTGGCAGGG
This sequence comes from Amaurobius ferox, assembly GCA_951213105.1. NCBI lineage: Eukaryota > Metazoa > Arthropoda > Arachnida > Araneae > Amaurobiidae > Amaurobius > Amaurobius ferox. Next base: position 136,528,376 of record OX578151.1, read on the forward strand.
AATGTATTCCCAAACCCACAATTATGTTGCATCATGCGAAATTTGTGTGGTAAATCGTGGCTTTAGAAATAACAAAGCACCCATTCAAAGATTTTCGAGGTCCACATATCCATTTGAGCGTATCGCCATGGATTGTGTCGGACCATTACCTATATCAAGATCTGGAAATAAATTCATATTAGTCATAACTGACTATTTTACAAGATGGCCTGAAGCATATCCCTTGGCTTCAATAAAAACTGAAGACATTTTAAGTTGCTTAGAGCACTACATGGCTCAGCATGGTATACCTAAATTCATCGTCTCGGATCAAGGGACGAATTTTGTTTCTAGAACAGCAAGATGTTTTTACAAGAAATTAGGAATAATAAAGAATACTACTACTGCCTACATGCCATCTGTAGACGGTTGTGTTGAAAGATTAAATGGTACTTTGATCAGATCCTTGAAAAATATTGCATATAACGATAAAGATAATTGGGACAATCTGATACATTTTGCTTTATTAGCACATAGAAATGCCATACATGCTTCTACGGGTGAATCGCCTGCTTATTTACTCTATGGTAGAGATTTAACAGTTCCAAATACTTTGATCACTGGATTTAAACCTCCGACATATGAATCAACATATGATTATGGAGAAGACATGAGATTCAGACTTAAAAGAACATATGATGTAGTAAAAAGTAACTTAGAAAAAGCTGAAAATTCACAAATTTTACAACAGCATAAGAAAGCGAAGATGCCCAATATTAAAGTTGGTGATTTAGTGTATCTTTACACTCCCTTTTTACCTCAAGGCCAGTCAAGAAAACTGAGCTCTTTTAATAAAGGTCCTTTTAAAGTGATAAAACAAACATCTGCAGTGAATTTCTTAATCAGACATGTAATGAATCCCAAAAATGAACAACTGGTTCATGTGAACAGACTGACTCTTTTACCTCCAAGAAGAGAGGAATTGCAAAGATTTTCAAAACAAACTCATGAAAGTCAAAAATTGAACTCTAAGACAAATAAACTTACTCCTGTGATCACCGCTGAGAAAGACTCTGTGAAACTAAAATCTTGTTTAGCAAGATCTGGAGATAAATCTCAAAACAAAAAAACTGTGAAACGAGTAAGATTTAATTTGCCAAATAAAAGGGTAAACGAAAATGCTGTTCATACTAGATCAAATTGTCGTACAAATCAAAGACAACAATATGTTCAGAGAAATAATTCAAATAACTTTGATAATAGAGGAAATGGAAGAATCATTTACAACAATAACTTTAGAAATAGTTATACACCACACCAAAATCAGTATTACATGACAAACAGAAATACACGTACACCGTATAATCTTAGGAGTCAAAGATTTTCACAATATTAAATTTTGGTTGAGTTCACAATTTTACAGAAATTAAATTTTGCAAGAAAAGATTTCATTTTAAGTTAAAGTTTATACTTGTTTAAGTTATATTTCAATATTGTCTTTTAAAATAGAATTTATGAAAAATTGTTGCGATTTTAAAATTTATTGAAAATCTTGCATTGAAGTTGAAAAAGTAAATAAGTAAAATTAATTGATTTTGTGAACTATAATTTATGAATATTTATATTATAATTTAAATAATAAGTAATTTTGTTAATTGACTCTCCTTGGACTTTAAAATTTTTCGAGAGTCCTGTCTTGATTGACTTTGATTATATTGATGTGTTGTAATGTAAAAAGTGTTTGATTATTTGTTTAAGTTCATTAATGAAAATAATTAAAATGGTGTTGGTAAATTTGTTGTTCCCCTAAGTAAAAGGAGGAAAATTTTGAATTTTGAAAAAGTAAATAATGGAAAGTAAATGATTTATTTAAATAAAATTGAAATTAAAGGTAAAATTAATATAAAGTAATTGAAATAATTTAAGTAATTTGAATTTGAAAATGAAAAGTTTGAATTTGAAAATTTTTGAAAATTTAATGAAATTTTTTTTGAAGATCAAAAGTAAATGATCTCTTTTGAAAAATGTTTTGAAACTTTGTTGCTGAGAGAGGTGAAATTTTTGGCTGATGTGTTGTTGAAATTCTGTTCTCTTGAAATTCCATTTCACATTGTTGTTTTTTTTTTTGACCAGCAGTTTTCAAACATCTACACAAATTTCAGTTAGACATCATATTTTTATGCTGCAACCCCTTTTTCTGAAAGCTGGCTGGTGGACGCAAACATGGACATTTTCACATTGGATCACAGATGAAGATGCAGCTTAGCAAATTAATTGTCCGAACTTTTGTGGCAGGACTGGAGTCCTGGACGACAACTTGCTCCGAGCCTACCTAGGACGGTTGTGATTGGCCAGGTGGGAAACTGGTGAAGCTATGAGGATGATGATGATGAAGAAGATGATGATGATGTTGGGATCAGCGCAAGCTGCCCAAAAATTTTTGATGATATCCGTGCTTCTGAGGCGTGTCCTGGCGTCCTGTTTCTGCTGCATTTGCTTCCTGCACGCGAGTTTTTTTTTTTCTTTTTTCTACACCCCCGTTTTCTGTTTGGCAACTCGTTAGTCCCCGCCGAGTTTGCTCTTTTGATGTGTTCCTGCTCTTTTACATAACTGACGTGAATTTCAGGAGAAAATTCTCTCCTTCTCTCTCTCTCAGTAGACAAATGTATATAAATGTAAATTTTTCTTTTGTGACAGGAAGTAGTCACTTGTTGAGTTATTTCAGAGTGAAAGTTGTTAAAAATAAAGTAAATGAAAATTTTAAGATAAATTAAATAATGTAAATATAAATGAATAATTTAAAGTAAATTATGAAAAGTGTGTCAGAATGAGAAAATTCTGAATTGTTTTAATGACAAAAATAAATTGAATTAAAGTTAATGTTAAAATTGTTGAATAAATGATGAAATGTTGAAAAATTGAAAGTAAATGTAATTTAAAGTTAATATGTTGAATTTGAAAGTAATTTAATGTGTAAGTTAAGATTTTAATGAAAGTTCTGAAATTAAATATTGAAATTGGAAAATGTAAATATTGAAAGTGACTTTGTTCTCAAAAAGTGAGACAAATTTTTGAATGAGTAAAAGAATCTCATTACCTGATTATGACAAATTAAAATTAGAAATTAATTTTCAAAATATTTAGACCTTGATGAAAATTAAAAGAAAAGTGTGTGTGTCACTAGTGTTTGAAAGTGACAGTTGTTTGAAGTTGTTTGAAATTATTTGAATTTTGAATTGTTTATATTGTTAAGTTTGTAAATTCATATCATATCATATTTTATTTTTCATATCACCTGGTTGATCTCAATGTGGTTGATTGAGATAGTGTGTTGTCAGGCAAATTGCCTTGACAAATTTTTTTTTTTCTGATTTTAGTGTAATTTTATGAAAATTTTTGTAAAGGTTCCTTTAAGATGTGGTGACGCCTTGTCATCCTTTCGGTTTTCTTTTGGTCTTTTCCTGTGGTGATGAATGGCTTGGCCAGTCATTCGGATCTACAGTGGCGTTGTCTTGAGAAACGTTGGGGCCCACGTTTTCTCGCCCAAAATTTTGGTTTAAATTATTTTACACTTACAGGTTCCTAAAACTCCTTGTAAATTTTGTGTTTTGAGTGAGAGAAAAATTTTCCTCACTATGTTCTGAAAATTTTTGCCTCCCGGAAGGGGAGAGCTGTCATGTCGCAATTCTGCGCCATGAGCCTTTTTGTATTTTCTGCGAGGAAACATCCTTCTCTCCGTTCGTGCCAGTACAGTGTTTTTACTAACACTTGTTTCCATTGAAATTACATTAAAAAAGCGCATTTCGTCGGGAAAGCGTTGGATTGTCTAGACTCAGTGTCGGGCCGTGGAGCGTGACGTATTGGATGTGTAGTTGCTATGTGAGCGCGCCGTCCAATCAGGAAGAGGCGCATTTTTGCGAAAGAGAACTTGCGTGGGCTCAGAGGACCCATTTTTCGCTGGCTTCGTGCTGGAACTCTTGGACTGAAAGGTCGCATCGAAAGTTTGTCGAAGGAGACAAAGGCCTTTAGCCAAAATGGCTTGCCTTTTCTGGAGCTGAAGAAGCGGAGCCTGGAAACTATTATTAAATATTCTGATGTGCATATTTTTCTAAATCTTTCTTTTTATTCCAGGTATATATCCGTCATCAAACCCCCGGATTGTTTGACGTGTTTATTCGAAAAATGATTCGGACCGGTGAAAATTGGACTGATGTCCTGAGAAAAAGTTTGGTTTTCCCTTCCTCGACATTTCCCCATTGGAACTTTTGACTCAGCTTTAATCCGTGATTACTTGATGCAAATCTGTTGCTCCAAATTAAATAAAATTAAGAGATCAGGTAAATTTTCCTTTTACCGGAATCAATGATTCCGAGGCAGTACTGGCATAACGAGGACCAACCTCTAAATTAAATGGCTCATGTTAAATGCATTTTTGGTTAATTAAATTAGTATTGAAAACCATATGAATATTGAATTGAAATTAATGTGATATATAAATTTTGAACAGAGCAGTTATACAGATTGTTAATACATAAATAAAGCTCTGACTATAATTAGATAATTTGAAGGATAAATAGATATATATATATATGCTGTTGAAATTCTTAAAATAAATACTGATTATTAATTTGAGTGACAATTGAGCCATGTTTTTATTGTGTTATGTTTGCTTTACTCACTGTACTTCATTTAGGATTAATTCTCCTAAACTGGGAACTCCTTTAAATCTTGAACCTGGTGTTATTGCTGATACATTTTTGAGGGTAAACATGTTAAATTCATGTCTCTTGGGCATTTTGAAATTAAGTTCACAAGTTGTGGGTGGTGGAGTCAGTAGGTGCTGTTTGTACTGACCCAGCTCCCACAGTCGCAATGCTTGTGAATTCTAATAAAATATAGAAATCACAAATGAATAATCTGGTGCCATGGTACACATATGTTTATCACATTATACTATTGCACAGATGATTACAAAAAAATGTATCTCTACTTACATATCCCGTCAGACCGATCCAATTAGGAGTCACGAATGCAACTCTACGTATTCTGATGGTCTGTCCAACCACAAGTAGTCCGGATCGTATCTAATTCTTCAGCAAAACAAGGCGGGGTTTTTCTAGTCTTCCATAAAGTATCATGCTCAACGGTTTTAAAATAACTTGATTGTTGTTGAGACCCAGACCGTCCGACCTACCAGAAAGGTGTAAGGTAACTGTTTGGACGGCTGGGAAGTGCCTCCCAATTTATACCGGAACCTAGTGGGGGGAGGCATCCACAGGGACCGTACCCTCCTTCCTCTACCACCAACCTTTCGGAAGGACTTACGGACCACATGTTTAACGTGATCGTACTCCGCATGAACACGGCGGCAGTTGTGGCAGCGTGCAAATCCAGCGCGCAAACCACTGGGCTACCGGGCCCGAAATGTGCCAACAGCACAAGGTGTTACCAGGTGGTCACCCACCCAAGTACTAACCGCGACCGATGCTGCTTGACTTCGGTGATCTAACGAGCACCGGTGTTTTCAGCACGGTAGGGCAGTTGGCTAAAATATCAACAACAACAACAACAACAACATCAAAACAACAACAAAAAAACAACAACAAAAAATAACTTGGTGAAAATCTTTCTTCAAAGTTGGTCACCATTGGCTCCAAACGTGATAGAAAGGTAAACATTGATTTTTATGTACGAGTGTATATTGTTTAAATAATGCTACTTCAGTCTAATAAAAATATCAATTTTGCAATAAAATTCATTTAAGTGAACAGAAATAACTATAGAAATCAATCATTTAAGTCTGCAGGGGAAGCTCAGTTTCCTCTTATCAGATCTTACTTTAGTTTTTTAAAATAAAAACTAGTTGCAACAAAAACTGTGAAAATGCCAGCAATAGTGATAAGAGATGGACCAAAATAAGAAACAAAGATCTTTGGAGATGGAAAAAACGTATTTCTTTATATGGTTCGGCATCAAAGCAGAACCCCTTTTGAGCCACCTCTTATTTTTTAAGTTCCAAAGTTTTTATAGTTAATTACGAATCTTTCAAAGATTCTAAAATGGTAAAGAAAGTCTTTAAAAGTATTTTACGAGTGAATGGAGCAAAGACAATTTAAGGTGCTTTATAAGATTCGGTTTTTTTACTGCCATTTCTAATTTTCAAAGGACAAAACTTCCAAAGAGAGCATAAAAAGATTCGATTTGTTCTTTTTCCTGCAATATAGGGTTTATAAGGAAAAGTATTATGCTGGGTCTTTTACTTTTTCAACGTTTGCCTTAAGTTTACCGCTTAGATGAAGCTGAAACTTCACGAGCATGCGTAGTCACGACTATGTTCATAGATCTTGGCTTAAAAATTTGTTTGCTGTTGTATTTTTACTTTTCCTGCAATACATGGTAATGTATAGGAAAGTATTGGAATCATGTAGAAAATCGCAACTCGAGTTTTCGACGGATCTACACGATTCGAGACCTCTAGAATACGAAAAACTATTTTTTGCGCGACGTCTGTGTGTGTGTGTGTGTGTCTGTGTGTCTGTGCAATATATGTATCCACTCTAACTCAAAAACTAATAGACCGAATTTCATAAAATTTGGTAGGTAAGTCACTTGGATGTGACCCTGGTGCTGATTAGTTTTTGGTACGATTCGTACAAGCAGAACCCGCCTTTTTTTGCGAAATGGCCAGTAAAAATTTCATTTATCCGCTCTAGCTAAAATACTAATTTACATAATTTCACAAAATTTAGTAGATAAGTTACTTGTTGGATACTCTGGTGCTGGTTAGATTTTGGTACGATTTCGAAAAGAAGAACCTGCCTTTTTTTACGAAATGGCCCACAAAAATTTCATGTATCCACCCTAGCTAAAATACTAATTGACCAAATTTCACAATATTTGGTAGATAAGTTACTTATGGGACATTCTGGTGCTGAGTCGATTTTGGTACGATTCGGAAAGTAACAACATGCCTTTTTTTTGCGAAATGGCCCGCAAAATTCGCCAAAATCTAAAAAAAAAGACTAAATTAAAATCTTGTTTGATACGCAATTTTTGACGAGGGAAATAATATAACACACTCCATTATACTTTAAGACTAACCGTTCTCAAGATATTTGAGATTTCTTGCATTTTTCTTACGCCGCTCTCGGAAAATGTCTAGTTACCAAATGATAATAAAAATTGAATTAAAAATGCAAATTTAGTGTTATTTGGTGCAATTAAACTCAGTATAATGGATAATTAAAGAAATAAAGAAAATATGAATTTAAGTCTGCAGGGAAAGTCATGTGCTGCCCACATCCGATTTTTACATTTAACTGTACGATAAACTAATTTATTCTGTAATAATCTTCTAGTTCTCTTAATAAAATAAAGTATGAAGGAATACCTACTATATAATGATATACGTGAAATGTACGTATGTTTTTTAGTCAATTTATAATTTTTCATAAAAATTGCATATCAAATTTAAAGATCATTAGTTATATATGGTGATTTGAACACTCAATAGTTATAGAATATGGTGGTTGAAGCAATCAATCTGTATCAACTTGGCTTTTGGAAGTACAACTAAAAATCACATAATGTAGCACTTAATAACATGTCCTATACATTCCTGCAAAACACCAACGCGGAAGTACATTCTCCCCCTCTAAAAATTGACGACTGTTTCGTATTCTATAAAATTCTACAATTTTGCAAGCTTTTCTAAAACTTCATCTTGTTTCAACACTTTTTGTCACAGGACTTGAAGTTGCAACTTTTGATTTGGGGAGTTCACTGTTTTGAAATCATGGAAATATACATAGAAATATCCCCTTTTTCCATTTTACAAATAAGGATTTTAATGGAGAAAGTTACGTTTTTCACTTTCCCTTCAATACATGGTAATGTATAGGGAAAGTATTAGAATCATGTCGAAAATCGCAACTCGAATTTTCGACGGATCTACACGTTTCAAGACCTCTAGAATACGAAAAAAGTATTTTTTGCGTGACGTCTGTGTGTGTGTCTCTGTGTGTGTCTGTCTGTGTGTCTGTCCAATGTATGTATCCCCTCTAACTCGAAAACTAATGGACCGAATTTCATAAAATTTGGTAGGTAAGACCCTTGGGTATGACCTTGATGATGATTAGTTTTTGGTACAATTCGGAAGAAAAGAATCCGCCTCTTTTTGCGAAATGGCCCGCAAAAATCTCATGTATTCTATGAAATACAGATTAACCAAATTTCACAAAATTTGGTAGATAAATCACATGTGGGATACTCTGGTGCTGATTCGATTTTGGTACGATTCGGAAAAGACCTGCCTTTTTTTTACGAAATGGCCAGCAAAAATTGCCAATATCTAATAAAAGACTACGTATGTTCAAATGCATCAATTAGTGCTTGTTTTATACGTAATTTTTGACGAAGAAAAGAATAAGAACAACTCTATTACTCTAGGACTAACTGTTCTCGAGATATTTGGGATTTTTCGCATTTTTTTATGCCGCCTTCGGAAAAATGTCCAATTACCAAATAAAAGCAAAAATTGAATTAAAAATGCGAATTTAGTGTCATTTTGTGCAATTAAACTTAATTTACTGAGTTCTTAAAGAAATGAAGAAAAAAAGAATTTGAGTCTGCAGAAAAAGTCATGTGTTGCCGACATCAGATTTTTACTTTCCCTGCGATACATGGTAATATACAGGGACATGTCGAAAATCGCAACTTGAGTTTTCGAGGGATCCACACGTTTCGAGACCTCTAGAATACGAAAAAGCTATTTTTAGCGTGATGTCTGTGTGTGTGTGTCTATGTGTCTGTCTGTCTGTGTGTCTGTCTGTGTGTCTGTCTGTCTGTGTTTATTTTGTATCCACTCTAGCTAAAAAATTAATAGACCGAATTTCATAAAATTTGGTAGGTAAGTCAATTGTGGGTGACTCTGGTGCTGATTAGTTTTGTCTATAATTCGGGATGAAAGAACCCTCCTTTTCTCGCGAAATGGCCCGCAAAAATTGCCTGAATTCACTCTAGCTGAAAAATTAATGAACCGAATTTCATAAAAATCGGTTGATAAGTCGTTTGTGGGGATACCCTGGTGCTCTGATTAGATTTTGGTACGATTCGGTGAAAAATTACCTGCCTATTTTGCGAAATGGCCGGCAAAAATCGTCAAAATCTAAACAAAAAACTACGTATACTCAAATATATCCATTAAATGCTTGTTTTATATGTAATTTTTAAAGATGAAGAGAATAAGACCAACTCCATTACACTAGGACTAGAAGTTCTCGATATATTTTAGTTTTTTCGTATTTTCTCTATGCCACCTTTGAAAATAAGTTCAGTTACCAAATGAGAACGAAAGTTTTAATAAAAGTGAATTAAATTTACATAAAATAAAGAGAACGTGGATATAAGTCAGATGCTGCCCACATCAGATTTTTTTTATATCTAGCATTGATACAATGACCATTCGCTAGTGTGTAAAAATCACACAGCACAAACACTACAGGAGAGATAAAAGGAAATACATAAAAATGTAGAATAAAAACAAGAAAGAAAAAGCAAACTGCAGCTCTATAAAATCTATAAGTCTATAGTTCTCTAAAGTCAACCAGGCTGTATCTTCCCTCTTGCGCGACAATATCTTTCATATATATTTCTTAAAACCACAAACTCCATATACAACGCAAGAGAAAGTTATGTTAGTTTGTTAAATTATATTTTTAAGTTAGCTATTGTTTGTTTTTATTTAATAGTGCATAGAATGTAAATCGCATTGATTGACCTTTTGAGTAAAACTAAACAATTCGATTTAGTCAAAAATTTGTACTTGTAGTACTCTTTAATTTAATTTACAAAATTACTATTGTAATCATTTCACAATCCTACTAGTTCTTAAAAAGAATCTGATTATAACCCATTATGTATTTTTTCCAAATTTTCCATGAATAAAGAGCTTGAATAAAGATAACCATACCTTATCGGAATTCTATTGTATTACGGTAAGTTTTAAGTAAGTTTTTCCGTAAGCTTTTCTGTAAGCTTTGCGTCCTAAATGATCATTATGCATGCACAGCGCGCGAGAGAGTGTTTGGGCAATTATTTAAGGCATTTCACGCCTGCTTAACAGAATTTTTATTTTCTGCTCTATACGGATGTATCATTCACGTAGTTTGTTTTATAGAATTTAATATAAGCGTTATTTTAATCACAGTTTAGAATCTTAACTTCCTGGCAACACCGGGTATAAGTGCTAGTTCTACATATATTGCATGAGAAGGAACCAATAACTGCTCACTACTTTCCTAATAACTCTACGAATCCAACTCATTGCATGAAAAACTTCGAATTGCAGAGCAGCTCATTACATTGAAAAACTTGAAATGGCAGAGCAACGCATTGCATTGAAAAACTTTGAATTGCAGAGCAACTTATTGCATTGAAAAACCTTGAATTGCAGAGCAAGTCATTGCATTGAAAAACTTTGATTTGCAGAGCAACTCATTGCATTGAAAAACTTTGAATTGCAGATCAACTCATTGCATTGAAAACTTTGAATTGCAGAGCAAGTCATTGCATGAAAAACTTCGACTTGCTGAGCAGCTCATTTCATTGAAAAACTTGGAATCTCAGAGCAACTCTTTGCATTGAAAAACTTGGAATTGCAGAGTAACTTATTGCATTGAAAAACTTTGAATTGCAGAGCAACTCACTCCAATGAAAAACTTTGAATTGCAATGCAACTGATTGCATTGAAAAGCTTTGAATTGCAGTGCAACTCATTGTAGTGAAAAACTTTGAATAGCAGAGCCATTTTAAATTCAATAAAGAATTTTTAGTTCATAAAATTGAAATATTCCCTGCTTTATATTGAGTTACTTGAATATCTAGTACATTTTTAGTGAACTTATAATTTTTTCATTAAAATTTCATATCGAATTTAAAGAATTTCAGAGGAATTCAGCGAAATAAATATATGGCTACCTATTACAATATTTCCCTAATGTATATTATTCTGCACATCTAGTGAAAATGAAAACATTTTAATGTCTCGTGTAACAATCAGATTAATAACAAAGTTTGAAATCGCAGCAAGTTCTCAAATTATAATTGTTAAAATTCATATGATAATATAATGCATACTGCTTCATATGTAGACAAAGCGTCCTAATTATTTACACAAAGTCCTAATACGAAACAATCCTTATTATTCTTACAACTCATAATATAAATAATTTGCCCGAACTCTTTTCAACTTCTCATTTTAAAGCTTTTGGGTAATTTAAAATGGCTTTCATACAATGATTTTACGATTCAGTGACGTTTGAATAATTTGAATAATAGGCATCTAGCCGTCTTTGAAGTGTTAAAACACGAACGTATTCCCATAAACTAATTGTACTCTACAGCAAGATATCTCTAGAGCATTCCTTTTAAAGAATTCTCACATTTAATTCTACGAAAGCAAACAGGAAAGATCAATCATGCATAAAGCATTGATTATGAAACACTTTTCAACTGATATGCAATGTTATTTAAACAGCTCTAAAATACGATACATTCAGAAGTGATACTTTTACTTTCCCTGAATTACATGGTAATGTGTAGGGAAAGTATTGGTATAATGTCGAAAATCGCAATTCGAGTTTTCGACGGATCTACACGTTTCAAGACCTCTAGAATACAAAAAAAAACATTTTTAGCGTGACGTCTGTGTGTCCGTCTGTTTGTCTGTGCAATGTATGTATCCACTCTAACTGAAAAACTTATGCACCGAATTTCATAAAATTTGGTAGATAAATCACTTGAGTATGACCCTGGTGCTGATTAGTTTTGGGTACGATTCGTAAAAACGGAACCCACCTTTTTTTGCGAAATGACCCGCAAAAATTTCATATATCCACTCTAGCTAAAATACTAATTGACCAAATTTCACAAAATTTGGCAGATAAGTTACTTGTATGACACTCTGGTGCTGATTAGATTTTGGTATTAATCGGAAAAGAGCAACCTGCCTTTTTTACGAAATGGCCCGCAAAAATGTCATGTATCCACTCTAACTAAAATACTAATTGATCAAATTTCTCAAAATTTGATAGATAAGTTACTTGGGGGATACTCTGGTGCTGATTAGATTTTGGTATTATTCGGAAAAGAACAACCTGCCTTTTTTTACGAAATGGCCTTCAATAATCGCAAAATCTAAAAATTAACTACGTATCTTCAAATATATCAATTAAATGCTTGTTTTATACGTAATTTTTGATCAGGAAAATAATAAGAACAACTCTATTGCTCTAGGACTAACCATTTCCGAGATATATGAGATTTTTTGCATCTAGTTATGCCACTTTTAGAAAAATGTCTAATTACCAAATAAAAATAGAAATTGAATTAAAAATGCAAATTTAGTGTCATTTTGTGCAATTAAACTCAATTTAATGAATTATTTAAGAAATTTAAAAAAAATGAATTTGAGTCTGCTGGGAAAGTCATGTGCTGCCCACATCAGATTTTTTAAATTATCACAGTACTACAATAATCTATTTTACTTTGAAACTTAAAACTTCATCAAAACAGCCCTTACAACAAAGTTCATCACATGTGTGACAATGACGTTGTTGTCACGTGGCACCTGGATCACAATGTGACATCATATTTGTGACTTTACGTATTAGTAACTTTGTAACTTCATTGTGACTATATTCTGTGACGTTTCCACAATTTAATTAACACATAACAATGTGACGACACTGCAATGGCAATTACAATGGGACGTCACAAACAAGTTAATATGCGACGTCACAAACGGCCATGAAAATGGCCAAAATGACTTCGCTGTGACCTCAATATGACATTGCCGAAACGTACTACGACGTCCTCTGACGTCTCAAAGTCACAGTGTGACTTAAATCTTATATCACTGTGAAAAAAATGCTGTTAGGGAGGCAATGTTATAAAATCGTCTGTTTCTCTATTTTAAAATCAACGAATATTTCATTCCTGTCACTTATATTTCAGACTTCAGAGCTAAATAATTTGGCGTGAAAGAAATTCCGCGATTCTTATACAACTCATCTTACAATTATTTGAATTGTTTACATTCCGCATGTATTAAAATTAGGCTTCGTTGTAGTTCAAAGTTTGATGATCATTTAAACTGAAAAATATTGTAATTGCGTTGGTACAGAATATAGATGTACAGAAAATAAGCAAAAATAAAGTGATTTTAGGACAGATCCAACACTAAATATAAATTTAAGAGATCCTCAAAAATCACGATCTTGACACATCGAAAAAAAAATGGACGCCATATTTTATTTAGCAATGAATCATGTGATCTCTTCATATATCATAGGTGTAATTATTATTTTAATTTTTGGTTAAAAAACTACTGAATATATTTCGCTGAAATTTTTTTAATATATTTTATGGGATAATTTGAATATTTCCGGAAATTTTCGAAGTAGATTGTAAATTTTAACTTTGCTTAAAAAATGCTTGAAAAATTAGGTCTCATAGAGTTCATTGTATTTTACTGTTTCAACGTTGGACGATCTGGGTCGAAGAAGAAGAAGAAGTAGAAGAAGCAAGGCCAATGAAACACAAGAAAGGCGTGTTTCCCCGTAGCAATGTAAAAAGTAAATTAATATTACTAACTAAAGAAATAACACGAGATTGAAAAGGATCTTTGAGCTATGAGGACGATAAGTAGAAAAATAAATAATAGTCGCTGTGACGAAAAATAAAATATAATGCTATAGGGATAAATTATTTTTACCTGACTTTGAGCGTTTGATGTCATGGGGATTAAGAACGAGGTCATTTTGTTCCAGGACTCTCAAGAGGGACCCAACTTATTAATTGCGACTGTCATAATATCCCATCAAAGTCACGAAATTTCTTAGACGTCACTGGGTCCTGTGTGCACAGCACGATTTAAAATCTTTGTGCAAGTTGTTTACGCCCGAATATTGCCACTTAAAAATTAACAAACACTTTTTAACTATAATAATGCGAAAACTTAACATGCGTGTAAACATGCGTGTTGGCAACCACTCTCTGGACCGTGACATTATGAATGACGAAACTTAATCTTCATAACGTTAAGCTGACAACTTTTTTATTCGTTGGCTGGCTTAGTGCTCAACCTTATATCAAAGGATCTTGGGTAAGCTAATCTACAAAATGTTAGCATGAGTTATCTTTGGGGATTTTCCTATGTAGCATGGGAATTATTTAGGCAGGATAACGACCTTGTGCACAGATTAATAGATTCTATAAAGAAACGCATCCATGAAGTTATTGACATGAACGAGCACATTACGTCTTATTGAGTTGGAATTGCAGAGTTCACTTTGACGGTAAAAGATTGTAATTTCGTCTCCCAGTAACTCAACAGTAGAGCATCGACTGGTCAGTACGACGATTCGTGGTTCGATTCCCAGTTGAGGCAGTAAAGTTCTTTACAATGGCTGCCAATGAATTTGACCTCTAACATCTTGACTTTTATGAAGATCTGCTCAAGAGTTAAATCTACCACAGCCACTTCTTGGCGTTCTTCTCCAGCACATGACTGGTATTGTGGCCGGGTGGAGCTATTGCTTTTGCAGGCAATCGCATCCAACAGACTGCTCTGTCAAGACTCTTAAGTGGTGGGCGCGGTAGCCCTGTGGTTAGCGCGCGGAGGTTGCACTCGGTAGTCCCGGGTTCGATTCCCGCCGCTGCCCAAACTGCCGCCGTGTTCACCCGGAGTATGATCACGTTAAACATGTGGGTCCGTAAGTCCTTCCGAGAGGTTGGTGGTAGGGGAAGGAGGGTACGGTCCCTGTGGATGCCTCCCCCACTGGGTTCTGGTCTAAATTGGGTGGCACTTCCCGGCCGTCCAAACAGATACCTTACACCTTTCTGGTAGGTCGGACGGTCTGGGTCGAAGAAGAAGACTCTTAAGTGGTCACTTGAAATGCCTTAAATTTGATCAGGGCAATAAGATCTTCCCCATTTGTGGGAAATGTAACATTAATCAATCTACCCCTGATCATCTTCTGTCCTGCCTGGGGCTTGTCAGGGAGGATTTGACACAGAGCCCCCTCCTCGTCTTGGACTTTTTGAGAGTTTTTGGTCTCATGGACCTGGTCTAGCCAATTGGTTAGACCAGTTCAGATTAGTAACAACACCAACACAATGGCTGTCAAATAAATTAACCCTGTTGATTAGTACAAATATGTCTGAAGTCTGAAAGTGACCATAGTACGACTAGCATAGATTCAGTGGACTCTGGTATATTGAGCGCCGATTTCAAATCGGGAGGTCAAAGACCACGCAAGAAGCTAACTTGGAGGATAAAAATAGCAGCACGAGGCTAGCCTGAGGTAAAAATAGCAGGAGGTGGTCCGTCAGATTTCCAATTTCACGTCTATCTGAAATTTGAAGTTAGAGAACGCAGTCCACTTCGATGGTAAGAGCTTGTAATTCTGTTGCAGTAGCTCAGTGGTAGAGTGTCGGGGCTGGCCAGTACGAAGATTCCCGGTTGGGGCAGTAAGGTTTTTTACGGATTGTAACATAATATAGCAGATGTAACGGAAAGAAGCTGTAACAGAAATGTAACATAAGATCTTATGATAATAATCTAAATTTATCTAAATTTATTTTATATATCTAAATTTATTTCTTAAATCTAAATTTATTTTATATTTTAATTGAACTGGTACTCTGGGTTTTAGGGAACAATGGTCGTTGACCTTTCCTTGCATGGGGAATGACATTTTACCGCATATCTAGACTGCTTTCCTCATGGGGGGCAGGTAGGAGTAGCCCTACCTCGAAATTAATATGGAACACTGAAAAATTGTTACTGAGGCACTGATTCTATTTAATTTGGATCAAAAGGGAGGTACATTTTTAAGAAAATGTTACAATACTGGTTATGATAGGTATGTGAGAGTCGAATGAAATTTATTTCGCTATTTTCATTTATTATAACAGTATTTTATTTAAATTGACCTGGTGTTTGTTTGTCAGTGTGATTCAAATCGTTGAGGTCGTAGCTAATCAAGTTCCATTAATCATAGTAACATGAAATTTATTATGTCATTGTCTTTTGTGGTACATTTTAATGTTTTTGATGAAAAACCTCATTGGGTCAGTCCGTCCTTAGCCCGCTATAAAATGCAATCGTTTTTCAAATCTTCAAGGTCATTAATGAAATATCATGAAATTTGGTATTTCGTTATCTTTTGTGGTACATTTTAGTTCTTTTGATTTCCAACCTTATAGCGCCAGATCGTCCTGAAACCGCCATAAGAATGTACTCGGTTTTTAGGGGGAACAACTCGAGAATCGGAGAAACTGGAGGTTCTAAATTTGGTATGTCGTTGTCTTTTATGGTGTTTCTTGATTCTGGGGGTTATGCAACTTATCTAGCTAGCAAAAATTAAGCGCACATCCACAACAGAAGGTCTTTATTTCACTTCCTATAAGACGTACAAAAGTTTAAAAAAAAGGCCAGAGCGCTTTCGATCATAAGTACGCTCTTCATCAGTGGCTACACGGAAATAAAATTGAATCGTTCATATATAGACCAGATATAGCGACAAAATTTGCATAAATACAATTTAAAAAGAACGTTCGACGCAGTTTACGTTTTAAATTGTATTTATGCAAATTTTGTCGCTATATCTGGTCTATATATGAAAGATTCATCTTTATTTCTGTGTAGCCACTGATGAAGAGCGTACTTATGCTCGAAAGCGCTATGGCCTTTTTTTAAACATTTGTACGTCTTATAGGAAGTGAAATAAAGACCTTCTGTTGTGGATGTGTGCTTAATTTTTGCTATTATAACATCAGACGTGATGCGAAATTATTTATTCTTATCTAGCTAGCCTGTGCTAGGCCCGTCATGGAAAAGTACTAGTTTTTTTTTAATAACTCGAAAACCAGAGTAACTAAAAGGTTCAAATTTGGCATGTTATTGTGTTTCATACATTTAAGTTACATACATTTTAATAAATATATGTTTCATACATTTAAGTTACATAGAAATATTAACATACATATTACATACAAATAATAACATGCAAATATTAACATACATCTTACATACAAATAATAACATACATATCACATGAAACAATAACATACATGTTACAT
Source organism: Amaurobius ferox (assembly GCA_951213105.1). NCBI lineage: Eukaryota > Metazoa > Arthropoda > Arachnida > Araneae > Amaurobiidae > Amaurobius > Amaurobius ferox. The sequence continues at coordinate 136,545,500 of OX578151.1, forward strand.
ACAAATAATAATGTACTTTAAAGAACTACATTTTTCGATTTTAGTTGTTTCGTTATTTCATTATGTAAAATATTATTTTTCATTCAAGTTAATAAATTAATTTAGAATTTAGCAGTTAATTTTTCAAATCATACTCATCTAAAAAATTCTGAATAGCTTGAGAAAATTATTTTAAGTTCCCAATATAACACATTTGAATCAAATCTCTTTCATAATAACACCCTTCAAAAATGCTCTCATTCAAGCGTCTATCGTGGAATTAGAATAATTGAAATCTTGTCATCTTTGAAGTATTAAAACTCTAAAATTCGAACTAATGTTACAGAATTTAATTGCACACTCTATCGCCAATGTTTCTGGTGAATGCCTTCATTTCGAAGAAATTTCATGCTTCATTCTTCAAACGACGAGGTCGAAACACCGCATCTTCTCTATTCCTATGAGATTTACAGGTTTAAAAAGCATGTTTATTCTCATGATGTATAAAATGGATTAATTAACTTATTAAGCAAATGGAAAGATTTTCAAAATATTTTAAAGATACGTAAATGTGTATATGTGCATTAAAGTAATATTTAATCACTGAATTGTGAAAAATCGTTGCTGATAAATCTGAACTAGGAATACATTTTCTGAGCACTATCAACTAGAAAGAAATCAATGTGTTTGTTCTAAAACTGATTTTACTGTGTTTTCGAGACAATTTGACTTTTTAAGTGCATGTTTCATACACTACATATATAGGGTTTCCCAAAAACATTGACCTGGGCTTTTATTCCTTAAATAATTATCTTAGGCACATATAATAAATTAGAAAGTTGAGTAAAATAAGGTACAGAATTTTATGATATTGATTAAAATTTTGAAGGGAATTAAATATTAAGAAATACAAAATTTAAATTTTATACGGCCTCCGTACAAAAACATTTCCAATGAGTAAAATGTGCCCCATACACTAATAAGGTGATGTACAAAATTTCAGCATTTTATCATAAAAAGTCAAGAGATATGAAATGGCAAAAATGCTGATTTAAACCACTTCTCGATGCATCGACACAGAGGAGAAAAATCATGTCATCAAATCGCGTTTCAGGGATCATACACAAATTACGAAAGAAAACAATGATTACATAAATAAATAATAATTTTGTTATTTATTGGTACAAAAGTATCTACACTGTGTAGAAATAATAACTTTACACAAAGATTACAAAGCTTGTTCAAAATGTTTTCATTCATGCCAAAGATCCATTAAAGGTAAAAGGAAGATATTATTTGCCTATGATGCATTTCTGCGGTGCTTCATTTGCACTCTTGCTGTAAACATTTACATTTTAATTTGTGATTAATTCCTCACCAACTTTATTTAAACACATCTCTGGGACTTTTTATGATAAAATGCTGAAATTTTGTACATCACCTTATTAGTGTATGGGGAACATTTTACTCATTGGAAATGTTTTTTGTACGTGGGCCGTATAAAAATTTAAATTTTGTATTTCTTCAAATTTAATCCCAGAAAATTTTTATCGATTTCATAAAAATCTCTAATTTTTTTACGCAACTTTGTAATTTATTATATATGTTTAAGATCAATATTTAAGGAATAAAAGCCGAGGTCAATGTTTTCGGGACACCCTGTAGTTTAATGCATAAAAAAGTATTGTGTTGAGGTCGAAAAATTCGAATTCGAGTTTTCGAAGAAAAAACAGGATTCAGACCTCTCTGAGCTCAATTCAAATGGTTTTGAGGTGATATCTGTGTATGTATGTGTGTCTGTGTAACTGTGTATGTGTGTCTACGTATCTGTGTATCCCTGTGTATGCATGTATGTATTTGTGTATGTATCTATCACAAGAATTAATGGAGCGTTTAAAAATTCGTACCCTTATTATAATTAGTGAGTCTTAAAATCCTGATGATTTAAAACGCTATTAAATGTTGGGAAAACCCTCAAATATTCGAATAGATTTTTGAAAAAAAAAAAAATCAAGATAATCAATAATGTTAGATAAATAATCATTTTATATTTAATTTTTCCTTATAAATCAAATGGCACGAACTTTAGAAAGCTAGCTTGCACCGTTCTCGAAATATTACACGTTTATCATATAGATTTATTACAGAATTACATAAAATAAAAAGTAAGTACTTTTAAATAGGTTCGCTTTCAATATGAAATACAATGCGATAAATCTGCTAACATCATTCACGTAGCTCCAGTTCATACCATTTACGAGATAAAATAATATTTGCAATACTTTTGTATTTTGAAGCTGAATAAATTGTAAGCAGTTATAAATTTTGCGGAATGTCAGTTAAGCACTATTTGTATCTTGATTTAGATTTTGCACATGAGTATGAATAAGTAAGTCTGCTATTGTCAATAAAATCGCCAAAAGTGCCAAATTTCAATATATGTGATGGTAATTCAATCCCAATAACATTATGGTACGGCTTTATTTATTTATGTACACATTTAGTGACTCTATGTAAAATGTTTAGGTGGGTGTTTAGATGGAATTTTAATTGAAAACTCTTCACGCTCTCCGTTTTATTTCATGCTCTCAGAGAATTATACAACGTAATTTAACAAAGGCTATATGAATACGTCACTGCTTGAAAATGCTTTGCTCTCAGATCCAATTGGGATGGTTGAAGTAACTTTTATAGATCCACTTAAAAATTCCCCAAACTTTGGAAATAGAGTAATTAATTTCTTTTTAAATTAGAATGTGAAGATATCATTCCATTTTCACGCAAAGGAATCTCGTGGATTTTCAATTAATTCTCCAATGTACGAAAATAAAAACTCATATACCTAAAACGCTTATTTTAATGTATTTTCCATTTTTATAATGTGAAGGAATTGATCGATGGATTTAGTTCAAAGCTCGTTAGAAAGAGCGTTTATCGATTGTTCAATGCTGTTATGAAGTAGGCTCTCTGATAATAGTTTTGATGGCTAGAGGATTAATTTACAAAAAATTGCTCATAATTTCGCTTCAAAATAAAAATAATCAATAACTAACTTTGGATAAAAAAATATCATACTTCGATATTGTTTAAAGATAACCTGAGCTATTACTATACCGAATTTTGTAGCTATCGGTCGCTTATATTTTCCACTATGCCGCTAACAGTCGAACACACAAACAAACATTATATATTATAGATTATGTAAAATAATATTTTCTGACGACCAAGTTAATATCAACAGCTATATTCCATACTATACACATATCAAAATTTCAAATAATTGCTGAACACCATTTCATATTACTTTCCTTATATACATAATATATAAGGAAAGTATTGTCACGGGGTCGAAAATTCGAATTCGAGTTTTCGACGGGAGAGCACGTTTCAAGTATCCCTGATCACGAATAAAACATTTTTGGAGGAGTGATGTCTGCGTGTGCGTGTGTGTGTGAAAGTATGTGTGTGTGTCAGTGAGTCTGTGGAGACGATAACTGACAAGCGAATGGACCGATTCGAACCAAATTTGGTACAAAAATCACAATTTGTAAACACTGGAAGCCTGTTGCTTTTATATGCAATCGAATGTTCAATGCCCCCTAAATTTTCGAATGAAATTTTGAAAAAATCGTCAAAAAAACAAAACTGCTAATAAAGTTACGCAAATAGACATTTCTTATGTAATTTTTCATTAGAAAACGATTAGCATAAATTTTAGAACGCTAACATGAACCGTTCTCGAGATATTGCACATTTTCCAAAAAATTATCAAAAAGTCACATAAAATGAAAAAAAAATATTTCCTATTGAGAAACATGTTCACTTTTCATATGTAATACCATACGATAAATTTAGTGACATCATTTTCGTGGATCTAGCTCATTCCATTCATGAAAAAAGATACTTTGAGTAATACGTTTGTATTTGGACGCCAATAATCATTTGTCTGCTGTAAGAATAACATATTTCTTCGTCCATAACGCTTGGCGAGATTTCGGCGACGAATTTGGCGGAATGTCGCCAACTTGGCGACTTTTTGAAATATTGCCAAATTAACGAAAATCTTGCCAAATGGATAAAAATGTCGCTATATCAATGAAAATGACGACTAATTGTCGAAAACTCAATATCTTGGAAGGAATATTAGTATCTACTATAAGAAAAACCTATTTTTTTACTGTAAAAGTAGCAAATTCATTACATTATATAAGGAAAGTCATGTGTTGCCCACATCAGATTTTTTTTAGATTACCGCCTTTGTGTCACATAAAGCAAAGCACGTTTTTCAATAACTTTTCATTGAACCACTTTTTGCAGAATATGAATAATTGATATCTTCTAGGCTTTCAAATGTCAAATCTTGAAGTAATCATAATATAAAATTTAATTGCACACTCTCCTAGACGCGTCTGAAGAAGGTATGCAATTTGAAGAACTTTCATCCTTCATTCTTCAAACGACGAGGTTGGAACGTCGCATCATTTCTATTCCTTCGAGATTTTTGTTCTCATATGTGCGATTTTATCCCTTGATGTATAGAATTGATTGATTAACTCATTAAACGAAAGGGAAGATTTTCAAAACATGTTTTAAAGATACCTAAAATGTGTGCTTATTGAATCACTAATTCATTAGAGAATAGATATCCGTCGCTGATAAATCTTAATTAAGTACCATTTTCCTCAACTGTAACAAAACAGCTGGAATTCAAACTTTTCTTTTTCCTGTTGACAGTTTCATTATGACAGTATTTCTTAAATTGTAGTAAGCGTGTCTCTAGGGTATGCAAAATTATTCAAAGAAGTACTTGAAATTGTATTGTGTTTTTAATTACTTTGCTTATATATAATAATGTATAAGGAAAGTATTGTGACGGGGTCGAAAATTCGAATTCGAGTTTTCGACGGGAGAGCACGTTTCAAGCATCCCTGATCACGAATCGAACATTATTAAAGTGATGTCTGTGTGTGTGTGTGTGTGTGAAAGTTTGTGTGTGTATGTGAGTCAGTCAGTCTATGGAGACGATAACTGACGAACGAATGGATCGATTCGAACGAAATTTTGTAAAAAGATTACAATCCGTAAACACTGGAAGTATATTGATTTTATACGCAATCGAATGTTCAGAACCCCCCTAAATTTCCGAGTGAAATTTTGAAAAAATCGTCGAAAAATCAAAATCCCAAAAAAAGTTACACAAGTAGATATTTCTTATGTAATTTTTTATTAGAAAACGATTGACATAAATTTTAGAACGCTAACATGAACCGTTCTCGAGATATTGCACATTTTTCAAAAAAATTATCAAAAAGTCATATAAAATAAAAAAAAAATATTTCCTATTGAGAAATATGTTCACTTTTCATATGTAATACCATGCGATAAATAGGGTGACATCATTCTCGTGGATCTAGCTCGTTCCATTCATGAAAAAAGATACTGTGAGTAATACTTTTGTATTCGAACGCCAATAGTTATTTATCTGCTTTAAGAATAACTTATTTCTCCATCCACAACACTTGGCGAGATTTTGGCGACGAATTTGGTGGAATGTCGCCAACTTGGCGACTTTTTAAATGTTGCTAAATTAACGAAGAACTCGCTAAATGGATAAAAATGACGCTAAATCAATGAAAATGTCGACTCATTGACGAAAATTCAATACCTTGGAAAGGATATAATTATTTACTATAAAAATATACTATTTCTTTTTACTGTAAAAGTAGCAAATTCATTGCATTATATAAGGAAAGTCATGTGCTGCCCACATCAGATTTCTTATATTAAGGGCGAACTCGGGTCTTCCTCGTCTGATCCTCTTGCCATAACGATTGTGCTATCAAGGCCTTTCTGTGTAGATTTTGAATTTGGAAATATTTGTGGAAAATACTTTATGTATTTTACTAGGGGGGCTCTGGCCTGTGCTCGCTGATGTTCACCAACCCCCGTAACTTATTTAAATGTTAATTCTTTTGAAATGGCAGCGGAATGTTCAACAATGAAATACTGAGCCAACGGCCGTACCGTGCTGAAAACACCGGTTCTCGTTAGATCACCGAAGTCAAGCAGCAACGGGCGCGGTTAGTAATTGGATGGGTGACTACTTGGGAACACCGCGTGCTGTTGGCACATTTCGGGGGCGGTAGCTCGGTGGTTTGCGCGCTGGATTTGCACGCTGCCACAACTGCCGCCGTGTTCATGCGGAGTACGATCACGTTAAACATGCGGGTCCGAAAGTCCTTCCGAGAGGTTGGTGGTAGGGGAAGGAGGGTACGGTCCCTGTATATGCCTCCCCCACTGGGTTCCGGTCTAAATTGGGTGGTTACCTTACACCTTTCTGGTAGGTCGGACGGTCTGGGTCTCAAACAAACAAACAATGAAATATTAGATTTTGAAGATTTACGAAAGGAAATATATTTTTCATACAAAAATAGTGTAAATAAATTTTCATTTGAAAATTGTATTAATGTTTTTTTTATATCTGATTGTAACAAAAGTACAGATTATTAAATTATCAGATTAAATTAATCATTAGTAGCAGATTATTAAATTATCATGCAAAATTGCAAATCATTTGATGCCATAGGTCTGGTGCTGGCCTTGACAGAAAATCTCTCTATTTTAAAAGGATTTGGTCAGCGGCGGCTGAACCTAGTTTTTTCACTCAAAATATTTTCTATAAAATATGGATATAAATAGTAAGTAATAAAAATGCTTTTCAGAAAATCCAATTTCTAGATTAATAATTTGTATTTGGCAAAGATTTATAGTTTTTAAGCAATGCTCTTGTCAATTTGAAGAATATTGAAAAATTTTTCCGTTTTTATAGTGTGTAATGTTTTTACCTCAAAAACTAAAAGTACTGGCTATGAACAGTAAGCGAGTTAATTTGTGGACAATTGAAAGGATGTATAATTGCAAGGATATATAAGGATATATAATTGGATTATGGACTGGGTTTATAGTTTTTGAAAAAAAGTAGTTGCAATAGCGGCGGTCAGTGATCATACCATGGCCTTCAAATTAGTTGGAGATTTTAAGGTAGACATTAAGCAACCAAAAATGTAAATTATTAGATTTTATGTAAACGATGTTCAACTTACAACTTGAGTAGGATTTAAAACTTGTTTAAACTTGACCAGTATTTAAACTTGTCAAACACATGAAAATAAGAACTAAAAAAAATTAAACTGCAACTGCTTTTTAATAAATTTTATTTCCTTTAACAACGTATAGCGCTTAGCGTCGAAAATAGTTGCCTCAGTTTGAAAACTGACCCGGATAGGTGCTGTCCAGTGGTCGAGTTTGCGCTTTTTATATCTTCGTCGGGGGCTTCGGAGGTGTTCTGAAAGACTTGTAGGGATCGATGATATTGGGTCCCGAGTCAGGCTCGAACTCGGGACTAGAACTTACAAGACCGACATTATAAGGTTAGACCAAAAGCTAGCTTCCGATCCGAACTTATAATTCGGGTACAGATTCCTAGCATCCTCGATCGATGTTTTTTGGCAGGAGCAGAGCAGGCTGCTGTCACACATTCCACCCCGTGATGAGGAGCTTGGTCGAATTTTGGTGAAGAGGGGTGTCACCCAGAAACCCCCCCACCGCGTCCCCAAGGTACTTTAAACATAAGGTAGGTCAGAGAAGGAGGGTTGCTTTTCGACCGGGAGAGCGTGACGTCACTGATTTACAAGTCAAGAATACGGGACATAGAGATACGTGTATAAAGTTGAGAAAGTTCGCGTTTATAATTCGAAAAGGAGATAAGATCATTCGTAATAAAATCTTAGAAAAATGAAATTAAATGATTCTACTCATACATGCATATTGCTATCATTAAAATATTATAATACATATATTATTTATAATAAAAGCTGAAATATATCGTGAAAAGTGTAGTAAATATAAAAATTATATTTCAAGTGTTTTAATATAGATATGAATAAATATCTAATCATCGGATTTTTAAAAATATAGTATCCATTATCTTAAATATTGATAATACTTTCTACATGTAATATAAATATGCATTTCAAATATATCTAATTGCGTAAAATGTCCCACATACATATAACATATATTGATGACTATGAAATATCACCAATCTAGTAGTTACATAACTATATATCATATTAAAAAGCGTAGATCGGATCTTGAGAAAAGGGGGGGGGGGTGGTTGACGGTCGAATGGATGGTCAATGGCAGTAGATTTATTTTATTTTTCCAACAAAGAGACGATGCATTTTGTGGGCTAGTGGAATATTATGACTCTTGGCTAAGCCACTGGATAAGTCAGTTTTCACAAAGATATGTTAAGAATGCAAAATTGATGTTATTAAACTTTATACAGTTTTAAATATAAACTATGTACAGTTTTAAAATTTTAAAGCAATGTTCACATGGATCATAAATAATAAATCAATACATACCATTTTTATGACATGATACTGCTTTTACACCATTTAGAGGCTTTTCTTTGCTTTTTTCTCTACTAATTGTTGCATGAAAGTCTTATTTAAGTGTTTAATCCGAATGAATGTTCTGGTTCGTGAAAACAAAGTTATGGCTTTTAGAGATATAGAAGGTGAAATGCTTGCTAACTTTGACTGCAAGTTCTTAATAACGCATTTCTCTTTTGATATATATGCGCCATGCATTTCTAAAAAAGCATTCTCCCACTTTTTTATTTCTTCGGAAAAATGTGTCGTGGGCTTTAAAAGACCGCCTTTTGATAGAGCCTCAATCCAACCATTTTCTTTTTCTGGCACAAATTTCGCTATTTCTCCCAAAGATTTGTCCGCTTTTTTTGCAATGTAGCCTGCAATGTAACGTAAACCCTCCTTTTCAACTATATTGTTTTCTTCTATATTCGATAATATAGTTTGAGTTTCATGACTGTCTTTGTTTGGTTGTACACTGTTTAAATCGTGACTTTTTAAAAATTTAAAGACTTCTGAAGTTAGTACTTCTGTAGACTCCTTTTCTGTCACACTGCATCCAGATGGCAAATTAAAATTGCATTTTCCAAGGAGTGAAAGTCGGAGTCTGTTTTTGAACTCCACTGGTGTTGGGTGGTCGTAAAAGTTTCCCATACCTCTGATTTGACTGAAAAAATTTTCCAGCGCATCTTGGTTAAGACGACACGTGAGGAGATATTTAATACCACGTTCTTCAACGTTTTGAAATAATATTTTCATTGAATTTATAGTAATTATAAACCCCCCTTGGAATGGATAGAGTGCCTGTCTTTTTGAATTGCACACTTTCAGAAGTCTTATTTCTTTTTCCATATCATGCAGTATCTGTAATTGAGAGTCTCTGTTCACCCCTAGTGCTGATTTTAGGGGTGCAGAACCACATTTTGGAATGTGGGAGTTCATAACATCAAAAAAGTTGTTGACTAATTCGAAAAAGGAAGCAATATTTCTTTTCTCCGGTAAAAAGGAAGATATGGATGTTGCCACTGTATGGGAAAAAAGCTGAGCCGCTAATCGTACATTCTGCCTTTCATTTCCTTTAACATTTATATGCCTATATGATAATTTGTGGGCAATATTCATTTCGCTTTCATTCAATTTTATGATCGTTTCTAATAGAGTTTTACAAACATTTTCTCCAGTAGAGAGAATGAAGCCTTGGTCCAATAGATGATTGCGCAAAAGTTTCAGAAGATGTGGCACATCAGCAAATACAGCTATATATTTTTGGGGGTTAAAAGGATTTTTAAAGGTGGTGTTTGTTTCGGATATACCGAGATCTCTCCACAGTCCTTGATTACCACCTCCCATGTCGGACACTACTGCCATGATTTCATAACCATTTTTCTCAGATTTTAAAATGAGCTCATTTAGCAATTCGACTGTCATGCGCTGGTCGAAATCGAAATATATGGGTTGTTTCCATGGCCGAAACAGCCCTCTTAGCATTACAACTTGGACATTTTTATGTGGTCCTAAAACTTGATCATCTCGCATATCGTGACACATTTTTGCATCAATATTCATTTCGTCCATCAATATAACTGAACATCTGGAAAACTCATCCATAGTTTGAGCTTTTTCTTTTAATATCTCAAAAATAGTTTTTTGGATTCCAGGATTACATGTAAAATTTTTGGTCCAAGATTTTAAGGATGAAATTGAAGGAAGAGGCCAATTCATTTTCTCCTTCAAAAATACATAAGCTTTTTTTGACACACATCGTAATGATAAAGCAGCTGATATGTCCGAATCTGTCCATGGCAAATTTTTATTCTTTCTAAGGATTCTGCGTATTTGTCCTTCATTAAAAATGAGGATAATTCATTGATAACCTCACTCCGCGCATATTTAACTTTGCTTTGTTCGGCATGCAAACAGCGACTTTTCAATTGCTTAATTTGAAGCAGTAATGCCTTGATGTATTTTGCACTATACTTTTGATTTTCTTTCTGTAAATTTGTGTCATTCTCTAGAGTTCTCACTTTTTCTTTTAACTGCGCATTCTCATTTCTTAGAAAATTTATCTCTTCATTTAAATCCTTTATTTTTTTAATATGATCATGGGATTTCAAGCCATTCATAGATTGATTTTCTTCATCATTTTCATAAATTATGCTCTCGTTTCCATCACCATTTATTGAGCTATTGGCAGAAATTTTATATTCAGAAACTTCAATTACAGGTACTACACAGTCTGTTCTAAGCTTTTTCTTCGTCATAGTTTCTGCTTCTGTTTTCCGTTTTTTTAATCTTTCTGATCGTTCACTTTTCACATTTTGATTACTTACAGATGATGGCAAATTAAGATGAGGAACAACTCCTTGTTTTAATCGTTTAATCGGCTTCAAATTCAAAAATTTAGCCCGAAAATCCTCTTCAAAATCTTCATCAGAAAAGTGACTCGAACAGACAGTTGCGTTAGCAATGTTTATTTTATCCTGTCTTTTGCACTTCACGACCCATAATTTTTGGAGTATAGGATCTTTTGGAAATCTATGAAAACTGATAGATCCCATTGACTTCTTATAATAATTTGAACACAAAGCAACCGCGCAGCAACCAGACATTTTTACGCTCACAAAACACAATTTATATACAACAATTAATCAAAATTATACATTATATACGTGAAAATACTAATATATATACATCTATAAAACAGCGACTGACACAGTCTATGTTTTCCCATAGAAATGAATGCTACGCGGAGAAACTGTCACTTATCCCTCTAATTCAGTGACGTCACGAACGGCGATAACGTCCGCCTTCTAGAATTCTGTCAACGGCGGCATTCTGGTCTTTTGATCTCTGACCCCCTCTGCCGCGTCCCCAGCCCACCCAAGTCAGTCGGGAGCTGAATAACCGGGAGGCGTGTCTTACCTCATCGTGCGACTACGTGACGTCAGTCGTAGGCCTAGAGCTCTTCTACTACAGGCTGACTTATCAAGCATATTGAAGCCCATAGGGTGCTATACTACAGTTACAGAAATTATAAAATAAATGTTAAAAATAAATGCTTTATATAAAGAAAGAAGTTTCAATTAGAATATTGTAGAACTTAGCTAGTACAAGTATGCTCCAGTACCGGGTATCCAATTATTTATTAGCCATTGTTTTCTTCTTTCTTCGTTTCTAGGAAAGCGAAATAGCCTAAAACCCTTTCTAGAATGATTAGAGCAGTTCGGTACAGAATAAGCACCCATAATTATTTCAATTATACTTTCTAAAGTAAAAATACGAATACAGTTAATGCTAATGGATAGCGCTTCCAGCTATGGTGGGCTTCAATATGCTTGATGAGTCAGCTCGTATATAGAGGAACCTTACGTAGGCCTGCGTGAAGTCTCGAGCAGTAGCGTACTAGGACAGTAAAAGTTCGAAGCAGTCAAACGGAGGTTTCGACTGAGCAGTTCGAAAGTTCAAGAGCAAGTCCAGTCCGAACAGTTGAGAGTTTTTCTCTGGACTAAAATGTGTATACTCTCTAGAAGGAGTGACTGACCATTTCACTGGTCGTCACCGGTCACGGGTATCATTTATGGGGGTGTCATACATGTACACCATGTGTTTGTAAGGTAACCATCATATTAGTTTTCACAGATGCCGGTGCCGAAAATTATTGCTTTCAAGTGGTAACATACTGTCACAGACGTTAAAGTTATGTGAAAGTCCTCATCGGGGGCCTTCAGAAGTCAGGCGTCCAAAACAGGAAATGGTATGCGGTTTCCACAGTTATACCATACTTAGAGAAAAGACGCTTCGAGTTGCTTTGGTGCAAGTGGCATAAATGGCGATAGCTAACCACCACACACCTTAAACTTCCCTTTTGTTCACCCCGAGAAAAATATCGAAAATCGATTACGTGAGATTCTGTGTGATGATTGATACTATAAATGTGAAAGTATTCAGTATTTTAAATCATCAGAGGGGTTTTTGGAGGGTCTGACAAACCCCCCCCCCTTATTTCTCCGTCCTTGGGGGGAGGGGGGGTAAATCGAAAAACCGGCTACATTAAGTTGCTTGATACTATAAGCGTCCAATGCTTGATACTATAAGCGCGTAAATATAAAACCTTCTAGGTCACTAGAGGGCTTTCGAAAGATCCCATTTTCCCATCTCCGGGAGGGGGGTGAATCGAAAATTCGACTCGGTTAATTTTAGAACAGTAGTCGTTAATATAAGTGTAAAAATATTCAGTCTTCTAGGTCAGCTGGAGTTTCTGGACGGCCTGAAAACACAAAAACACATATTACAAACGTACATGCATGACAAAAACGTTACACAATTATTCATAAGTGATATTCGGCTCGTAACGTAAAAATCTGGAGTTGCTGTTGAAATTCAATTATGTATATTAATTTAGTTACCATAAATCCATATTATCTCTTGTAAACAAAACAAACGAGATTGAAAAAAAAGAATAAACTTATTGAACTTTATTTTATTTTAAAATACGTTATTAATACAAAACTATTTCTGCTCCATCCAAATGGAGCCACCACCGATTTTTTTCCTTCCATCTGAATATGCATAAGATAACACTGTATTTAGATTGCTTTTTACTTTCCCTGTAATGCATGGTAATATATAGGGAAACGGTTTCAGGACCTCTAGAACACGAAAAGGCTATTTTTAGAGTAACGTCTGTGTGTGTGTGTCTGTGCAATGAATGTATCCCCTTTAATTGAAAAACTAATTGACAGAATTTCTTAAAATTTGGTAGATAAGTCACTTGTGGGTTACTCTGGTGCTGTTCAAATTTTGTAGCGATTCGGGATAAAATAATCTGCCATGTTTTACGAAATGGCCCGCAAAAATTGTTTATATCCATCCTAGCTGAAAAACTAATTTATCAAATTTCACAAAATTTAGTAGATAAGTCACTTGTGGGTTACTCTGGTGCTGATTAGATTTTGATACGATTCGAAATAAGAGAATATGCCATTTTTTACGAAATGGCCTGCAAAATCTACACAGTGTCTATATCTACACTAGCTGAAAAATTAATTTAACAAATTTCACAAAATTTGGTAGATAAGTCACTTGTGGGTTATCCTGGTGCTGATTAGGTTTTGGTACGATTCGGAAAAAAAAAACCCTGTCTTTTCTGCGAAATGACCAGCAAGAATCGTCAAAATATAAAATAAAAGACTACGTATGCTCAAATATATCAATTAAATGTTTGTTTCACACGTAATTTTTGACAATGAAAATAATTAGATCTACTCCATTTCTCTAAAATTAGTCGTTCTCGAGATATTTTAAGTTTTTCGCATTGCCGCAACGCCACCTTTGAAAATAAAGTTCAGTTACCAAATGAAAATGAAAATTGAATTAAAAGTGCAAATTCAGTGTAATTTAAAATAATTATGTCTATTATTCTGTTCAATTCAACTCAATATAGTGAATTATTGAAGAAATAAAGAAAATGTGAAGATGAGTTTGCAGGGAAAGTCATGTGCTGCCTACATCAGATTTTTTAATATCAAAGAATTACTTCATGGATATGTACAAGAACCCAGTGGCATGCGCTTACAAAACGAAGATGGAGTGGCATATTTACAGAGTATCTTAAAAATACTTGCACAACTGTGAATACAAGGAAAAGGATGCGACGCTGATGGAAAAATTGATATTTACAATACGAAGACGTTATTCTTTGATCTTGTTCAATGCAAACAAGAACTTTTATGCAATGTCAGAAGTATAAGAATATTTTTGAGTATTTTACATTTCTATAAATCGTATACTAATACAATATGTATAGCGAGAGCATGGTAAACAGATCAAAAAATCTGAATCAAGTTTTCGATATATTTGCGTTATGGGCTCGCTAAAGTATAAATCAAGTTTTTTAAAGTGATACAAGGTGTGTGTGTGTGTGTGTGTGTGTGTGGAGAGAGTGTAGGTTTGTCTTTAGTTTAATTCTAAAAATTATCGTCAGATTTTCATGTAATTTTCAGCATAAATTTGATTTCTGAAAACGTTATTTTAAATCTAACTTTATTTATAATTATAATATTATTTACTAACCCATTGAATATTTTTTTTAGTTCAACTGCTTCTGCGACCCAGACGGTGCCCCTTGCCAACAAGGGCTTAAAGGGTTTTGTTGCACGGTCGGGAAAAGTGTGATCCCTAGCACGAGCTCGGATAACGGGCCACCCGCCCCGCGGACAGAGAAAACCGCCGACTCCACCACACAACGAGCGCACCGCCCGGGACCCCAAGGGGATAACAGACCAACGCCCCGTCGAGCGAGGCCAACCGCCGCCAGTCCCGAAAAGAACACCGACGGAGACGACCGAAACACCCACCAGCAGAGCAGGGACCTGTCCGCAAAGGGACCAACCAGGCAACCTGCGTCACAAACAGATCGGCGACGCCCATCACCCACATAATATTTATTTTCATTTTCAAAAAGGGCCCGGCCAAGGCGGTTTCAATCGGCTTACAATCAACTGCACAGAGTCCAACGGCTTAAAATTAATATAACTTATTTAGTCCAACTGCTTAAAATCTTCTCTCAACTAAGCCGAATCACACAGGCAAAAAATTCCGCGGACACGCCCCAAATGGGATGTTGCGAAAATGAATCCCTGTCATTTTGATTCCATTCGATAAATACAGAAATGGCGCAGAAGGAATATTTTATCCATTAGCAGATCGAAATGTCAGTTGATCGGTCTGTTAACGGCACCACAAAAACGCGCCAAACAATGAATGAAACAACTTACAAATTTAACTACCGGGAATTTATTTTCAACCTGTAAAATAAAAGTAAATATCATTATCGCTTATATTTCGGATCGGTGAGAATTTCTTAATTAGAATCAATCGAAACAGAAAGAATTTTTCCTGTGATAATTTGGAATAATACAATTGAATATACGGGAAGTGGAAAACCATGTCACAACAGTACTAACATGTCTTGAGCCCGTTGAAGGAATGAACTCATTTTAATAACTCTAACTCCGGAGTAGCTAGAAAGCTCATATTTCGCATATCGCTATTTTTACTGGTATATTTTAGTTATATATATATATATATATATATATATATATATATATATATATATATATATATATATATATATATATATATATACACATACATATATATATATACAGGGTGATTCAAAAGTTCGGATCAAAAGTAAAAAGCTATGAAAAAATAAATATTTATGGGTCGGAGAGACATGCGGTTTGCAGATTAATATTCATCGTAGTGGGGGATTTTGTATGGCATGAAAAAAAAATAGTTCAAAATATCGACACTAGGCGGCGCTTTTGCAGATAAAGTCATGGAGATGAGTTACGCATATCGCTCACGCAACGCAAAATTAGGATCAGACAAAAACATTATTGAATGCCACCCCCACACGGCACGTCAAGTGATGGAGTTGCTACGGTCAACGTTTGGCGTCGATCGCCTACTGAGCAGGCATAGCACACATGAATGGCCTGCGAGATCCCCATATTTCACACTCTGTGATTTCTTGTTGTGGGGATACCTAAAATCACGAGTTTATAGAGGAAATTACCAGTCCTTACCAGCACTGAAAGACATCTTACGGCAGGAGGTAGCAGCCATTTCCGTTGATATGTTGTTTAATGCTGTATCAACCGTAATGCCGCGACTGCACTCAGTAATGGAATGTGGTGGTGGGCACACTGAGGACGTGCAGCTGTAAATCATGCTGAAATAAAATATCGTATTTCACAATTATTATTTCGCATTGTTTTCTTTGCAGCAACGCCCCCTAGTGTCGAGATTTTGAACTATTTTTTTATGCCATGCAAAATCTCCCACCACGGTGAATATTAATCTGCAAACCGCATGTCTCTCTGACCCATAGATATCTTTTTATAGCGTTTTACTTTTGCTCCGAACATTTGAATCCCCCTATATATATATATATATATATATATATATTATGTGTGGGGGGTGAGATTTTGCCAATGTACTCGTTATTTGAGGAATAATTTGAGAATCACAGCAACTAGAAAGTTCAAATTCGTGTGTTCTGTATGTATATAATTGGTATTCGCTGTCTTTAATACATTTAAGTTAAATTCATTTTAATAAATAAATTTTTATTCATTGAAGTTACATATAAATAATAAAAGGGAGTAATTAAAAAAACCTATGATTTTGCTTTTACGTGTTTCATATGAAACTCAATTTTTATTTTCCCTGCAGTACATGGTAATGTATAGGGGTAAGTATTGGAATCATGTCGAAAATCGCAACTCGAGTTTTCGACGGATCTACACGTTTTCAGACCTCTAGAACACGAAAAACTATTTTTAGCGTGACGTCTGTGTGTGTGTCTGTGTAATGTATGTATCCACTCTAACTCAAAAACTAATTTACCGAATTTCACAAAATGTGTAGCTAAGACCCTTGGATGTGGCTCTGGTGCTGATTAGATTTTTGGTACAATTCGAAAAAAAGAACCCGTCTTTCTTGCGAAGTGGCCCGCAAAAATCTCATGTATTCACTCTAAATGATATACAAATTGACCAAATTTCACAAAATTTGGTACATAAATCACATGTGGGATACTCTGATGCTGTTTAGATTTTAGTACGATTCGGAAAAGAACAATCTGCTTTGTTTTACGAAATGGCCCGCAAAAATCGCCAATATCTAAAAAAGAGACTACGTATGTTCAAATGTATCAATTAAATGCTTGTTTTATACGTAATTTTTGACGAGGAAAAGAACAAGAACAGCTCTATTACTCCTAGGAATAACCGTTCTCAAGATATTTGAGATTTTTTGCGTTTTTTTATGCCACCTTTGGAAAAATGTCCAAGTACCAAATAAAAGGAGGAATTGAATTAAAACTGCAAATTTAGTGTCATTTTGTGCAATTAAACTCAATTTAATGAGTTCTTAAAGAAATAAAGAAAAATTGATTTTGAGTCTGCAGGGAAAGTCATGTGCTACCCACATCAGATTTTTAATACTGAAGTGCATCGTTGTTATCCACCATATTACGCATGCAATCACGTTCCCAGTGCTACGAGGAGCATAGCAAAGAATGTTAAAAATAATCCGCCATACCTCGCAATGTGCCTCAAATTTAAAGATTAATATTATGCCAGACAGAAATAGTCAAGTTCATAGTCACATAAAGCGTCAATACAGTGGCCAAAACAGGTTCGAACTGTTGGAGCTCATTCCTGTAAAGCTGTCTATTATTACTTACCTTATATACATAATGTATAAGGAAAGTATTGTGACGTGGTCGAACATTCGAATTCGAGTTTTCGACGGGAGAGCACGTTTCTAGCATCCCTGATCACGAATCAAACATTTTTGAAGTAATGTGTGTGTGTGTGTGTGAAAGTATGTGTGTGTGTGTGTGTGTGTCAGTGAGTCTGTGGAGACGGTTTCTCACGAACGAATGGACCGATTCGAATGAAATTTGGTACAAAATTCACAATCCATGAATGCTGGAAGCCTATTGTTTTAAAACATAATCGAATGTTTTCGAGTGAAATTTTGACTCCCGCCCCCCCTAAATTTTCAAGTAAATTTTGAAAAATCATGAAAAAATCAAAACCTTTAATAAAGTTTCGCAAATAGACATTCCTTATGTAATTTTTCCTTAGAAAATGATTGACATAAAGTTTAGAATGCTAACATGAACCGTTCTCGAGATATTGCACATTTTTAAAATATATTTATCAAAAAATCCCATAAATTAGAAAGAAATATTAACTGTTATGGAACATGTTCACTTTTCATATGTAATATCATGCGATAAATGTAGTGACAACATTCTCGTGGATCTAACTCGTTCCATTCACGAGAAAATATACTTTGAGTAATACTTTTGTATTTGAACGCCAATAGTCATTTATCTGCTGTAAAAATAACATATTCCTCCGTCCATAACGCTTGGCGATATTTTGGTGACGAATCTGGCGGATGCCAAATTAACGAAAATCTCATTAAATGGATAAAAATGATGGTAAATCAATAAAAATGACGACTCATTGAAGAAAATTCAATATCTTGGAAAGAATATAAGTATCTGCTATAAGAATAACATTTTTTTATCTATAAAAGTTGTAAATTCATTGCATTATATAAGGAAAGTCATGTGCTGCCAACATCAGATTTTTGTGAGTGACCTTGTGCTCAAAACAGATCCACCGATTCTGATCCCTACTCTGGGAGCGTGGTTCTAAGCTTTTATAATTTCTCCCTATCAATAACTGGTTTTAAGCGTATGCTAATCTTATTTTTAAATTTGAAATCCCATGTTACTGCATAGTATATAACGTTCTTGAAATGTTCTTAGACAACCGAATAACTTTGTAAGAAAAAGCCCGTGAATGTACATGTTAGGTATAGAGTAAAGTGACCCTGCACGATCAAATAAAAATATTTCACAGCCCCCTGTGTACAATTAAAAACAGTTAGGATGATGGCAATAAAGCCAGATAGACGAAAATAGCTAATTGCAAAGATGTCAAATGTTTGACACAGTAGGGTTATTGGCGAGGAACTGTTCTTTGCAGGACAGATATAATAAACAACACCAACATAAAATAATAGGACCGCGTATTTTGACAAGCTTTGCAGGTTTCACCGTGTTAGAGCTCTCGTGATGAAACTTTCTGATAAATATTCATTGTCTTTCGTATGTGAGTTTTATCCGTTACTAGTTACAATTCCTATTCATTAGACATTTTTCTACAACTCTGTAATTAGATTTTTTCTACCTGGATTTGTGTCAGAGTCCTAACTTTTTAAATTCTCCACTAAGGTCGTTGAAATCCTTTTTATTCAATCGGATATATCCACTTTACTATAAATAGATCTAATGGGCACACTCATGGACATTTCCTTACAACTTATGTGTTTCAGGACTTTTCCATGAGTCATGTACATTTATATTTACATTACATTCAGAGTACACCTACAGTTACAAAAAATGATTTAATACATATTTTTAGATTCCACTTCCATTGCTTGTTCAGAGTATTTAGAATCCGTTATCATCTGCATATTGAGGATGGCAATCTTCCTGGGGACACCTGTTAAAAATGTGAAATTATATTGTTCAGAAATATCAAGTTATACACAATTTTGCATAGTGAAATGGAGGGTGACACTTTTAGAATACAACCACAATTCATTGAATACTGTCCTTTTTACTCGTGCCGCTCACATGTTTCAAAAAATAATAGTGTTAGTTATGAATGGACTGTAGTTATTTACTAAATTGTCATCCAATACAGCATTCCCTATCTCCAAAACTTCTGTATTACAATATGCTGAATATCAAGGAAAATCATGGACAGGCTATCCAAAGGCATAGATAAGAAACATTAGGGTTATCATATATTACTTTCCTTTCCTTATATACGTAGTATAATGTATAAGGAAAGTATCGTTGTTGTTGAGACCCAGACCGTCCGAACTACCAGAAAGGTGTAAGGTAACTGTTTGGACGTCCGGGAAGTGCCACCCAATGTGGACCGGAACCCAGTGGGGGAGGCATCCATAGGGACCGTACCCTCCTTCCCCTACCACCAACCTCTCGGAAGGACTTACGGACCCACATGTTTAACGTGATCGTACTCCGCATGAACACGGCGGCAATTGTGGCAGAGTGCAAAGAGGCAAGTATCGTGACGGGGTCGAAAATTCGAGTTCGAATTTTCGACGGGAGAGCACTTTCAAGCATCCCTGAACACGAATAAGACGTTTTTGAGGTGATGTGTGTGTGTGTGAGAGAGAGAGAGTCAGTGGAGACGATATCTCACAAACGAATGGAGCTATTCGAATGAGATTTGGTACAAAAATTACAATCTGTAAATACTGGAAGCCTATTGATGTTAAACACAATCGAATGTTCAAAACCCCCTAAATTTTAGTGTGAAATTTTGAAAAATCATCAAAAAATCAAAACCCTTAATAAAGTTACACAAATAAACATTTCTATGTAATTTTTCCTTAGAAAACGATTGACATAAACTTTAGCACGCTAGCATGAACCGTTCTCGAGATATTCCACATTCTTCAAATAAATTTATCAAAAATTTCCATAAATTAAAGAAATATTAACTGTTGAGAAACATGTTCACTTTTATATGTAATATCATGCGATACATTTGGTAACTCATTCTTGTGGATCTAGCTCGTTCCATTCATGAGAAAAGATACTCTGAGTAATACTTTTGTATTTGTACGCCAATAGTCACTTATCTGCTATAAGAATAATAATTCATTTCTCCGTCCATTATTCTTGACGAGAGTTTGGCGATGAATTTTGCGGAATATTATTGTCAACTTGGTGACTTTTTTAAACGTTACCCAATTAACGAAAATTTCGCCAAATGGATAAAAATGACATTAAATCAATGAAAATGACGACTCATTGATGGAAATTCAATATCTTGGAAATAATATAAGTATCTACTATAAGAATAACCTAATTTTTTTTACTGTAAAAGTAGTAAATTCATAGCATTATATAAGGAAAGTCATGTGCTGCCCACATCAGATTTGTTTTATGCAAGTGTATAAGAAACCACTGTGGCGATATACGATGTGAAAACTTTATGGGGCTGATTCCCCTTTTCAGATGGTACGAGGGCATCTCCCTCGCTTTGTATTAGGCATAGGGAATAAAAGTTAATTTAAAACTTGCAGAGTGTTTAAAATTTAGTACTAAACATTTCTTTTCCACAGTAAAAGCTGTAAAACAACTCGCTATATAACGATAATAAAATAGGTAATTTTAATTTTATTAATATGTATGCAGTAGTGTAAACGTGGAGGTATTAAAATATACGTGGATACATAATATTACATGAACATTCTGTATTTTGTGTATACTAGTTATATTTATTCTTCCTCATTGTCTAAATGTTCGATTTTGGGGGGAAGAAATAGTTAAATTATAGAAACTGATATTCAAGTCTCCTTTCCATCTTTTACAGGGCACAAAAGTGCTTAATACTAATTCTGCAAAGCTCTACAACCTTTTAATTGGCCTTTTCCCTATTTAAAATCGGAAGCCCTCCATATCCACTCCTTTTAGGGAGTAAAAGAGGGGTCAGCCTATCTGAAGTTGCTTTATCGTGTAGCGCTATTAGGTTTTCTTATACACCTGCATAAAAATATAAAAAAATCTGATGTGGGCAGCACATGACTTTCCCTGCAGACTTAAACTCATATTTTCTTTATTTTTTTAGTAATTCATTAGATTGAGTTTAATTGCACCAAATAACACTAAATTTGCATTTTTAATTCAATTTTTGTTTTTATTTGGTAATTGGACATTTTTTCGATTGCGGCGTAACAAAAATGCAAGAAATCTCAAATATCTTGAGAACGGTTAGTCCTAAAGTATAATGAAGTGTGTTATATTCTTTTCCTCGTCAAAAATTGCGTATAAAACAAGAATTTAATTGATACATTTCAGCATACGTAGTCCTTTTTTTTTTAGATTTTGGCGATTTTTGCGGGTCATTTTGTAAAAAGAGACAGGTTGTTGGTTGTTCTTTTCCGAATCGTACCGAAATCGAATCAGCACCAGAGTGTCTCACAAGTAACTTATCAACCAAATATTGCGAAATTTGGTCAATTAGTATTT
The DNA here is from genome assembly GCA_951213105.1 of Amaurobius ferox. Lineage (NCBI taxonomy): Eukaryota > Metazoa > Arthropoda > Arachnida > Araneae > Amaurobiidae > Amaurobius > Amaurobius ferox. Next base: position 136,567,580 of record OX578151.1, read on the forward strand.
TAGCTAGGGTGGATACATGAAATTTCTGCCGGCTATATCGTAAAAAAAAAGCGGGTTCTTCTTTTCTAAATCATACCAAATTCGAATCACCACCAGGGTATCCAACAAATAACTTATCTACCAAATTTTGTGAAATTTGGTCAATAAGTATTTTAGCTAGAGCGGATAATTGAAATTTTTTACTGGCCATTTTGCAAACAAAGGCGGGTTCTGTTTTTACGAATCGTACCAAAAACTAATCAGCACCAGGATCATGTCCATGTGACTTACCTGCCAAATTTTATGAAATTCGGTTCATTAGTTTTTGAGTTAGAGTGGATAAATACATTGCACAGACACACTGACAGACAGACACACAGACATACACACAGACGTCATGCTAAAAATAGTGTTTTCGTATTATAGAGGTCTCGAAACGTGTAGATCCGTCGAAAACTCGAGTTGCGATTTTCGACCAGATTCCAATACTTTCCCTATACATTACCATGTATTGAAGGGAAAGTAATAACTCTAACACTTTTCAAGTTAGTGGTCTAATCCATGACTTATCTTGATACCTTGATCATGTGATTTTTATACCTTTGATTTCCACATAGTACATGTATTGGAAAACGCATTGCATGCCATCGAAAAAATACGCATTCCAGATTTCATTAAATTTATACGTTTCAAAAACTTGGTATAAATAAACTACACTTACAAATCTCACCAAAGCAATGGCAGAAAGTTCTTTTATGTTACTAAGGCAGTGATCAATTATTTCCCAAAGAAAGTTGTCAAATAGGAAAGAGATTGAAAAGGCAGTCGTAATTTGAAAGTGTACTTATCATGTTATCCATGATTGGTGTATACCTAGAATTGGACCATGTCAAGTGCCCTCTAATTGGGAATTCAGTCAGCAGTGTTGAGATTAAATGTAGAAACAAGTAAATATAAAAATTTCGTTTTTTGGTAAAAGCTTTTATTCATAACGTGCCATGAGCAGCTTCAATGGAGGCAAATCATAAGAAATATTAATTAATAAGAAACTTGGCAGTGTTTAACTTTTCATTATCACGCTTACTTATATATATATATATATAATACACGCTTGTATATATATATTACCCGCTTATATATATACATATATATATATATATGAAATTTCTAAATAGAAAACCAAAGACACTGAAAAGCATAAAATGAATGTAAACAACGAAAAGTATTACAAATTGGTCCGGGGGCAGGCATGGCAACACTTCCGGAAGTCGATTATCGAGCTTCCATGAGTGTTGCCATGGCTTAAAGCATTGCTAAACCAGAGAGTGGGGGTGGGGGTGGGTCACAACTCCCCCGGGCCAATTTGTGATACTTTTCGTTGTTTACATTAATTTTCTGCTTTTCAGTGTCTTTGGTTTTCTATTTAGAAATTATATTTGTAATTATGTACAAGGGCAGCATTGCGCCATATTAGCATATTTTACGTATGTGGTTTTCAAGTAAACAGTCTCAAACTAACTTCTACTTCTGTATATTATATATATATATATATATATATATATATATATATATATATATATATATATATATACTAAAAGGTATGCCCGTCACATTATGAGATGAAAAAAGTTACAAAGTCTTACCTCCAATACACCCGCCGATAACATTTGTGCTTTTACTATTTACTGACACCTGCGAGCCATTCACCTCTCCCAATCTATATTATCCTTTCCTATACGACTCCCTATTGAAACATACTTGCTATATTATATCTTAACACAACGCAATCCGACAGGGATTATCACCGAAATTGAACTCATCATTCAAAGACATTGAATTTTTATCAATTCGGAATCATATTCATTGATTTAGCGTTATTTTTGTCAATTTGGCAACATTTAAAAATAATTCGCGAGGTTGGCGATATCCTGCCAAATTCGGCGCAAAAGTTTTTTGTAGATAGACAGACAGAGAATTGAAATATTCTTATAGTAAATATCTGTGACAATACGAAATTACAAGACACTTTTAATTATTAAATTCATTAAAAACGTCAAATGTGGGACGTGGAATTGAAATGAGTTAAGTTTTAAGATTATTTTAATATTAATTGTTTATTAAGCATTAAAAACATGGCCGTTGATCTCATAACGTGGAATTGACATTTAAGTACATTACTCGTCGTTGTGCCGCAATAACCCTCCAATTATTTTGCTTATGTGTAAGTCCTGAAAAGAATTCATTAATCATTATAAAAAGATTAGCCTATTTAACTTTAACAATATAATTTATTTACAACATCAATTTATCACTAACAACAATTTATCATAATTATCAATTATCATTTAATTACTCTAGTAATGGGAGATATGTGACCTGAAATAGTTAGATTTCTAAAGTGTCTAGGACCTGAGAACGTGAGGTCATACCTTCAAGTTTAATCTTGGGCTTGTTTAAACACTGAGGCTTGCATCAGTTTTATTGTTGCAATTACGGCCATAACTCTCTGGTGTGTGGTTCATTGTCTTCCGTCTATTCCAGACTCTGCATCTCCAACAGCAACTTTCATTTTTCTATAACTCAACTCTGCAACCGTATGTGTATTTGCATCTGCACTCCTTGTATATGTCTGACTGCTACCACATTTTGTATCAGACTCGCCGCAACAACATTTCGTATTAAACTTACTGCAACAACATTTCGTATGAGACTGGTTTGTGGTTCCTTTGGCGGGGGGGGGGGGAGGTAGCTCCGCCCTTCTTCCCCTTGGCGCTCATTGGTTCTTCTGAACCCAATGGCATCACTTCACATATCAATGTCCCTCTTAGCCCCTGTGGCCTGGAACACCCAAATTTATTGAATTTGACCTCAAAGTTCACTTTGTTGTAAACTCCGGCGCCAGTCAGACTATAACCTTTGTTAGCCGTTCTAGGCACCATAAATATTGCAATAAAAATGTCTCATGTGAGGACATATTCTGGCCTCACAATATCTGCAAAATTATGCCGTCCAACATGTTCGCAGCATTTCTGCTAATAAAATGTATATCATCACGTAGGGAATGATTAAACAAATTGATTTGACAAAGTTTCATTTATCAGAACGTCATGGGATCCATACATCCTTTAGCGTTGCAACATAGCTAAAAACTTACTGTATATAGTAATAAAGCCGGACTTTTTTACTTTCCTTATACATAATGTATAAGGGAAGTATTGTGACAGGGTCGAAAATTTGAAATCGAGTTTTCGATGGGAGGGCACGTTTCATGTATCTCTGATCACGAATCGAGCATTTTTGAAGTGATGTCTCTCTCTCTCTCTCTGTGTGTGTGTGTGTGTGAAAGTATGTGTGTGTGTGAAATTATATGTGTGTGTGTGTGTGTCAGTGAGACTGTGGAGACGATGTCTCACGAACGAATGGAGTGAATCAACTGAAATTTGGTACAAAAATCACAAACCATGAATACTGGAAGCTTATTGTTTTAAAACACAATCGAATGTTCAGAACCCTCCTAAATTTTCGAGTGAAATTTTGAAAAAATCATCAAAAAATCAAAACCTTTCATAAAATTACGCAAATAGACATTTCTTATGTAATTTAGTAATATAGTAATAAGTAATTATATTATATTTTCCTAAATAAGGTAATTATATTTTCCTTAAAAAACGATTGACATAAATTTTAGAACGCTAGCATGAACCGTTCTCGAGATCTTGCACGTTTTTAAAAAAAAATTATTAAAAAGTCCCAAAAATTAAAAGTAAACATTAACTGTTAAGAAACATGTTCACTTTTGATATGTAATATCATGCAATATATTGGGTTGCATCATTCTTGTGGGTCTAACTGTTTCCATTCACGAAAAAAGATTCTTTGAGTAAAACTTTTGTATTTGAATGGCAATAGTCATTTATCCACTGTGGAATAACTTATTTCTCCGTTTATAACGCTTGGCGAAATTTTGGCGACAAATTTAGCGGAATTTCGCCTACTTGGCGACATTTTTAAATGTTACCATATTAACGAAAATCTCGCCAAACGGATAAAAATGACGCTAAATCAATGGAAATGACAACTAATTCAAGAAAATTCAATATCTTTGAAAGAATATAAGTATCTACCATAATAATAATAATTTTTTTTAAATGTAAAAGTAGTAAATTCAATGCATTATGTCATAAGGTAAAATTGTCCTTATCAAAATTTACCAGTATAGGACTTACCTATGATGCCGCCACTAAGGGTGGAGCATGTAAGCTCCCGGTTCTCAAGCTCGGACTACGAACACACAAAACATAAAGAAACACACATGCTTAATTGCTCAATTTATTTTAATATTTTACTTAATATATATCTATTATATCTGGAGTAACTATGCTCTAATTAAATCAATTACTAAAAGACACATAATACTGACAATATTACATTAATAGCTATATATATATTTACACACATAATATCTTTGATTTAAATTTCTTAAAAAACAGTTTCCTTTAAACAATCGATAAAGAATGGTTCTTATAGTTCAATATTACGAACTCGTTCATATGGTGTACTCATATGAACTGGTAGTCAATTATTTTAATAATCGTTAAAGGTGTGCCTTCCGTGCTAATAGTGACAATTGAAAGTTGGTTACCTTTACTCTTTGTTACGTGCATATTCGTGCCATCTCAATGATGTGGGAAAATCGTTGCACTTCGCGTACTTGCGCAGGCTACCATTCTATTGCTCACAATCTACAGACACTTTTTCACAAAAACCAAAAACATGATGCTGCCTCGTTCGAAAGTTTTAAGACGACTACCAAAAACTTCAGGTGCGTCTAGGACGCTGTCGAAATTGCATCTCTGGAAAGTTCTAGAACATTCTCTCAAACCTTTTTCTTTTCACATTGTAGTGTCGTTGTTGATTCGTTGAAGTGAAGAAGGGGATGCGCTGCTTATTTATGTTTGTATTGCCATTGGCTCCCTCCGCAGCATTTAAATAGCTCATTAGCTAAGTTGGCATCCGCAATTGGAATTTCGAAATGGCTATGTTGGCATCCGTAATTGGAATGTAACATGTAATACAAATATTGTGTTACATGATATCCCCCCTTGCAGAGAGAAAATTTCAGCACACGGTAAACATTGCACTGAATACATATGTGTACACATTGCGGCCACTGTGGAAATGTTGCTTTGATCCACTGCACATATATCTGTCACAGAAATGCAGATCACCGCATGTAAGACACACTATATTGTAACATTGACATACATATATCGGTGCATTACAACCGACATGTCACTAAAATGAAGGAACTCACTGTTCGGAAGATACACCATCTCGTACTTGGTGACACATATATTGCTGTACCTGAAGAAATTATCACTGTTCGGAAGGCACACTATATTGTTACATGGAATTATCACGAGCACGGAAGACACCTTATTGTCACATGGAATTATCATGAGCACGGAAGAATGAGTCACCATCCTGTGACTTAACTTTCAAAGTTCCGGTACTTCAATATTTATACTTTCATTATGTTGCTTAGTACAGTCTATTGTACACTTCAAATGAAGACTATCATAATTGTTATTTGCATTTCTATTTATATACAATTTCACAACATTACATTAAACTATACACAATTCATTACCTTGATTTCTCATTTTCACAGACGTAAATAATTTTTCGACAATTTTTTAGCTGTATATATTTCTTATTTGTTACAATGAATAACATATTATATATTTTTGTGTGTATAAATCATGACTCTTTTGAACACCATATTTATATCATATTACATCTCGGCCTTTAAAATATCAAATATATCATCAATATATATCAATGTACTCATTTTGCTCTTCAAAATATTGTGCATCTCACAATACGCACGAGCATTTCCTCTTCGACTGCCCTTTCGTGTGACACAACTGCGCGTAAGGGAGGGAGAAAAGAAAAAAGAAAAAATTTCGCTTGACCCGTAGCTTTCCTCTGTTCCTCTCAACGTGTTTCTATGGCAACTGCGAATCTGTTGACCCCCACGGCGAGCCTTGAATGAGTGTCTTCATTGTTTGCAGAGCGCAAACTTACGTAAAAGGGATCTTAACTGCCTTTTGCATGTATCGCTAAAGATTTAATCGTTATCGTGTAACTTGGCGGCATCGTCTTGTCAAGCGCGGGCTTTTGACTTTCCGGTGATGAATGTGCGAGCTAACATTGACGTGGGAGGTTTTACGTGTATCCTTTTAAGGAATTTACTTACAGTTATATTTTATGTGTATCATATTATATATTTATTTTACATATGTTGTTATTAATTCTATTTAATTTGATATATATATATATTTTTATTATTATTATCTTATGACCTTAACACATATCTGACTGTTGAATTATTATTTTGATTTCATGTACCTCTAATTTATTGGATTTATTTATCCCTTGTTGCAACAACGCGTGATATATTATTTTATGTGTAGTATTATGAATATACCATGCTTTTGTTATGTTATTGATATAACTGACTTTATGTTCCCGTTTCAGCATAACTTTACATATTTATTTATTTAAATATAATTCTTTCATATTTGATTTTATCTGTTATTTCTTTTTTTTTTTTTTTTTATTTACTGTGATGTCTAATTAATGCAATAATTTATTAACATACTCAATCATTTATCATTTACATACAAATCAATGTGTTTTCCTAATGTATTTTATTTTTTATATACCGGCCGGTATTTTTAAGTAACTATAATTGCCTGCAATTATAATTTTAAATTTTGATACCTTGATTGTATGCTTACAATAGAACTTTTTTTGTATTATTCTCGTACTATGCATGGGAGATTTTCTCCGATGTTTATTTTTAGCCTGGCTATTTATTTTGACGGTGACTAGCTTTCGCCGTACAATGGCCATATATGGAACTGTTACGCTGACTGTGAAGGCTAGGAAACTACTCTTACTTCTTCACGTTTATTAATCCATTTATGTAATTAACTTTTATTTTGTTTTCCAGATTGCGTGTTTTTGTAAAAGGTCTGTATACACTATTTATGCAATATATATTTATTAATTTACTAATTATTATTTACATCATCTGTGAGTGTTTATTTTGACTTCACACTTTTATTTATTTATTTATTTATGATTTTGCTTTTATTCTGTCAGCTTTTTATGAGGTATTTAATTAATACTTTTATGATTTTGAATATTATATACTTGCATTTACCATGTTCCATGACTTTATTTTGCATTTTATTAATTATGTTATACAATTTTTTCAAGACCCGTACAAGAAAAATGAAACAATGCATATACTTCATCAGCATGTTACCATTGGAAACAAAATTTGCCACTTCCTCGTTGACCTCTACAGCCATTCATCATCTGTTATCAATAAAGACACATGACCATCAAGATTCTTGAATTGCCAACTCCCTATTACGACACTCCTACCCTTAATTCATCAGTCACCGTACAAGTAATACAAATTGAAAGTACGTAAAATTTATTTATTTCTCTCTCTCTCTTTCTTACAACACATGTTAGTTTATTTATTTTTAGAACATTGAGGGGTATTGTATGTATTATTTATCACTTCTACATATTTTTTCTGATGTTTATTGCTCTATATATAAGTTATGTATCTATACATAAATGTTTATTTATTACCTATATTTTTGTTTTATCCTCATATTTACAAAATCCTCATATTTACAAAAATTTTATCCTCATATTAATTTTACAAATATGTTATCCTCATATTTATTTTACAAAATGAATCTCCCTGCTCTTATCCCCACTTACATAGTATTTGACAATGTCCATTTTTATAACGTAGACTAATTTTTATTTTGTTTGGAAGGGAAAAAACATTTATTTACTATTTTCTTTCACTTCAAAATTTTCCGAGTCTCCGTTTTTTTTTGTTCTCAAACATTTTAATTTTCTGAAATCATCATTGTATTACATATTATTTATACCTCAGATATCTTTTATTTATTTTTTTTTTTTTACGTCCACTGAATTATTTACTTTACTTATATTTTCTAAGATTAAATTTATTTATTTTACTATATTTTCATATAAATTATTTATCTTTTATCATTGTCCGTTCATTTATTTAATATCTACTTGCATAAAAGGGACGGGAATCTAGAACTTTTTAATTTTGCTGTACTGCTACTTGATGAAACGCTGATAATTTTAATAAAATGGGCTGGCGCTAATACTTTTACGTTGTACACGTTGATACTTATTGACAACATTACTGCTAACCAGTCAACCCGCTGATAAACTTTCCTACTGTTCTTTTTTTTTGTTGCTGTTGTTGCAGAAAAATCCATGATTTAAAAATTCCTATCCGCTGGACTTGCCTTCCTCCAGACAATTTTTTTGAAGTTTTATTTAATTTTGCGATTTTGTTGACTACCGTGCATTTTGGATAACTATCATGCCTATCCTCACACTAAGTCTTCACTACTACACAGTTTTCCTCAACACTACAGTTTTCACAATATACCATACATAATATACAATACACAATACATACTAAAATAACCATATACTTTTGCTGCCCTATGTTTTGCACATATTGTGGCACTATGCTATTTGTAACACACTTGTCTATTTACTTATTTATCACTTAATTTTGAAAGTTGCTCTATCTACATAAATTTTCTATTATTATAATTATATTCATTTTCTTTACATTAATCAAAAATATCTATTTGTATACTACCTTCCAACTTAATTTTTACATTTACTGTAGACTACCAAAATTATTTCAAAATGCTTTCCAATTTAATTTCAAAATATTGTAGGAAACTAATATATTTTATAATACCATCTAATTTAATTTAAAAATCATTATAGACTGCTACACATCTTGTAGAATGCTTTCCAATTAATTTTATTTTTATTGTAGAATCGTAAAACAATATTGCAGAATATCTTTTAAAATATTCAATAACTATTGTAGAATACCAAAATTATTTTGCAGAATATCATTTGAATTAATTTTAACATTCTTGTATAATATTACACATACTGTAAAACTTTTCCAAATTTTATTTTTGAATTCACTGGCTCTACACCTTGTGCTGCATTTATTTGCATACACTTACTATTTATTTCTGCTCTATAATATTTTAATTTTTCCACTTAATTTAGCAGACAATTTTAAATTTAAAAATTTTTTTTTTTTTTTTTTTTTTTTTTTTTTTTTTTTTACTTTTTATATTATTTTGCTTTCGAATACTATTTTTTGCGTGTCCTTAGATTATAACGTCTAGTACTCCCATCATTTGGATTATTGGCGTTATATTCTTTGTTTACATGCGATTGACTTCTGTCAACAGTTCGCCGTGTTTGTTTACTTTGTAAATACTTTTTACGCGGCTCTGCTTTATATAATTTATTCGCGTGAACAACTATCCATTTTTTATTTGGATCGTTCATAGGTGTGATAGCGTAATTATTGTTACGGATCACCTTTACGATGCGAAATGGTCCTTGAAATTTTTTTTGTAATGCTGTGGTGGGTCTGAGGTTTTTTAAATAAACAATTTGGCCTTTTAATAATTTCTGCTGTCTAACTCTTTTAAAAATTCTTTCTTGGCGACTTTGGGCTTGAATTTGTTTTCGTTTTGTATATCTATTAATTTTTTCCGCTAAAGTAAGTGCTTCACTGACGTCATTATCATATTCAGTTTTAGTTAAATTCGGACTGTCATCCGGGTCCGCTATTTCCAGATTATTTTCTCCGGGTAATTTCAAATCTCTGGTAAGAAACAAAATAGCGGGACTGTGGTCTATATTTGCGCTGGGTGTAGCATTATGAAATAATTTGACATATGGCAAGACTTTGTGCCAATTAAATGTTTGGTCAGCCATTGCTGCCAAAGAATTTTTTATTCCCAAGTGGCTTCTTTCTAAAATTGCTTTTGAGCTGGGTTTGTAAATTGAAGTATATTTCAATTTTATACCATGTTGCTCTGCGAATTTTTTAAATTCCTCGCTTTTCAGTTGCCGAGCATTATCGGTCAGCAGCCACATAGGAACGCCATTTTGTGAAATCCAATTCGTTAGGACCTGTAATACACTCGCAGTTGTAATATTTCTCACGGGTACTGCCTCCAGGAATCTCGAGTAATGGTCTATCATCGTTATGATGTACTCGTGCTGTCCGTTACTTCTCGGTAGCTTCCCTACAATGTCTAATGCCACCGTGTGATTTTGTTGACATGGACGTGGCACATGTTGTAATGCCATAGGTCTTATAGCCTTATTCTTGTAACATAAACATGCATCACATGATGCGCAAAAATTTTTTACATCACTGTATGCCCCTTTCCAGTAATACTTTCTATTCAGAATTTGATATGTTTTTTCTACTCCAAAATGTGGTGTATGAGCTAACTCAATAACTGCGAATTTTAGACTGTGAGGTATTAGAATTCTGTCGTTTTGCATAGGATTTCTGATATATCTAGCAGTCTTTATCATAATTAAACCCGTATTTACATCTTTATAGTATTTATTTACATATTTTGGCTGTTTACATTTTGCATTTAGTCCGTTAATAATTTTCTTTATCTCTCTATCTTTTGCTTGCTCTTCTAAAATTTTGGCTATTGTTATAGCGCTGTCATTAGCAATAATGTTATTTATTAATTTAGTCTTAGTTTGTTCAGAAAAAATTTGGCGTGACATAAAATCACTGGGATTATCTTGTCCTTTAATGTATTTGATGTCAAATGAATATTGTTGTAAATTTAATAACCATCTTGCGATTAAATCAGAATTTTGATTTTCCAAATGTATAAAATGAGTTAAAGCTTTAGAGTCGGTCAAAATTGTGAAATGTGTACCATATAAAAAAACTTTGAAATGTATTATAGCATCATGAATTGCTAGCAATTCTAGTTTCATGCTCGGATATTTCTTTTCACTGTCTGAAAGTTTCCTGCTATAATACTCGATAGGATGAAAATTTCCATTCACTGATTGAAGTAAAATTCCTGACGCGGCTACTTTTGAACAATCAGTCGACAAAAAGAACGGCTTTGACATATCAGCTGCCTTGACTACCGGTTTCGATAAAATCGCGTTTTGCAATGTTACAAACGCTTCTTCGCATTTCTCCGTCCATATAAATTTTTTATCTTTCTTTGTTAATTCAATTAATGGATTACATAGTTCAGAAAAATTTGGTATGATCTGCCTAAAATAATTACATAAACCTAAAAATGATTTTACTTTTTTTACTGTCGTTGGCACAGGGAAATTCGTTATTTTTTGTACATTATCATCTGAAGGTATTATGCCTTCCTTACTAATCTTAAATCCTAGAAATTTAATGTTCTCTTTACACATTTGTAATTTTGAAGGGTCAATGGTTAAACCAAATTTAGCTAATCTCGAAAATACCGTTTTTAATTTCTCCAACATTTTCTCGAATGAATTTGCGGCAATTACAATATCATCTAAATAAAATTCAATTTTCTGATCTTTTAAATCTCCTAAGCATTTCATCATTAGTAATGAGAAATAGGCTGATGAGTTTTTTGCGCCAAAAGGCATTCTCTTAGGGCTATAGGCGGCTTCCTTCGTTACGAATGTGAGTATCGACCCATATTCAGGTTTGATTTTTATCTGAAAAAACGCGGCTTTTAAATCAATTACAGTATATAATTTGTGGCCTGCGATGTTGTGCAGAATGTCGCTAATTTTACCAATATTTACGGGCAGTAATTCAGTAATTTGATTAAGTAGCCTGTAATCTACGGCTAAACGATATTTTTGTTCTTTATTGGCATTATTACTATTAATACTGGCTTTCTTCTTTATCAATAAGCATGGGAACGCATAATTACTTGTAGATTTTTCTATAATTCCAGCTTCACACAATTGTTTTATCTCACTTTCGAGTACAGGTTTTAACATTTTTGGCAAGGGATAAGGTTTACACTGAATTGGGTATTGGTGTAGTAAATTAAATTCCGGTACTATTTCTTCCGTCATTCCCAGCGTTTTGTATGATTTCGAAAATACATCATAATTTTGTAACAGTAATTTTAGCAATATATGTTTTTCATTTTCTTGTAAGTGATCTAGTTTAAAATCTTGCGGTGTTAATTCCGCTTTTCGTAACGCTGAAATGTCCATTTTTTGTGGATCATTTAAGCTTTCGATATTGTTAATCTGTAAAATTTTATCAGTATCATGTTTCTCTTCATAAATTTCAAACTGCGGTGTTACAGTACCAAATATCATATTTTTATTTAGATGAATCTCTTCTTCTGTTTTGTTTGTTAAAAGAGTAGAAATAAATTTTCTATTATTTACATAATGTAAAGAATGCTCAGCGTGTAAATCTTTTAATGAATTTGTAATATTTAACAATACCTCCTTATCCTCAAAATGGTTTTCATTTAATTTTAATTTTATTGATTTTGTTTCTTTAGGTAGTAATTTAATTTTATGCGCTAAGCTTGCATTTAAGCATTGAATATGTTCAACTCTTGTATAATTATTTTCTGGTTCCTGTGCTTTTTTCTGATTTTTGTCTTGAAATGGTATAGATATGGATTCTTTGACAAACTTTAATATTAATTTATTTGTGTCAATTATGGCATGATGATTTTTGAGAAAATCAAATCCTAAGATTATTTCATAGGGTGTGTTGTTTAATTGTTTAGTTATGAAAAAAGAATTTTTGCATCTTTTGTTTTCAATTTTAAAGCTAAAGCTGATGCATTTTGAAAATTGAATGTTTTCTTTGGTCATAGTCTGTATTTTTACTTGTCTAGATAAATAGTTAATTTTAATTTTATTTTTGATTTTTTGAAAAATGTTATCTGATAATAAAGTGACACTTGCGCCACTATCTATGAGAGCCACTGTTTTTATATTTTCTAAATTAATGTTAATCATTGGCAATGCGTCACTCTGTCTATATGTTGAATTCAGTAGATGTTCATTTAAATTTTGTGCATCCTTATTAATTTTGCTTGCAATTTTATGGGATCTCGAATCCTTATTTGATGCCTTATAACTTTCTATATGTCTTTTATTTCGAGGTCCCTTTCTTAGTTTAAATATTCATTATTCTGATATTGCCTATGATTGCTTTCATAATGTGGTCCATTATTCTGATATGATCTTCTGTTATTACTTTGAAATTGTCTGTTATTTCCTGCACGCCGCCGTATTCCCCGGTTATTTATGAAATTACCTCTTCTGAAATTCGCCCTACTATAGTGTGCATAATTATTTTGAATCGTGGGTCTTTGTTGAAAATTGGTAGTTTCTTGACTGCTGTTTTCATTTGTGAATGCCCTTTTTAAATTATTTTGTACTTTTTGCAGCGTAAAACATTCTGACATCCAGTGATTGTTGCGACCGCACGCTATACAGAATTTCTGTGGCGGCTTTTCTGCATTATTTTCAGTTTTTACATGATTTATTTCTACATTCTCAATTATTTTATTTTCTATTTCAATACTATTTATACAATCACTATCTTCCTCCAATGCGGATTCTATCACCTCAGCTATTTTCACTGCTTCGTCAAAGGTTTTCGGGTCATTTTTTTTAATTTCTGTTCTTAAATCTTCTCTGACTATCTGTAAAAATTTGGTGAGTTTAATTTTCTCTGTAATTTTTTTTACATTTGCGTCCATTGTTTCATCTACTTCTAGAAAAATTATCGCCTGGTTTTCGATTTCTTGTGCAAGTTCCTTAATTGTCATATTTGGTAAATGTTTCAGATTGTTAAAATTGTTGTGTTTTTGCACTAATGTTTGTTTCCTTTCAAATTTGTTTTTTAATAACTCCATGAATTTTTCATATGATTTTTCCTTTTGCAGGGCAATATTTTCTGCTAGAAATTGTTGAGCCTTTCCCTTTAATCTTGATTTGACAATTATAATTTTCTCTTGTTCGGACCATGATGTTAACTCCGCTATTTCCTTAAATTGTATGATAAAGAAATTGACATTATTTTATTTTTGTCCATCAAATGATGGTAACATCTGCATAATTGGCAACGATGTATTTTGCTGCGCTTGATTTGCGGGCATCTGTATCTGGATCGCGTTATTTGCCGAACTATCTGTTACTCTGTTATTTATATGTACCTCCTGCTGTATATTATCGATAATTGGAGCATCTTGCCTCGATCTTTTACTTATTTGCCTAGTTTTATTCGGCGCCATGATTTAATACACTGTTATACAATTCTAACTCTATATTAAATATTTATGCTAATACATACATATATATACAATCATATAATACATATTTAAATTATCATTTTCATGCATTTTCTTATCATTCTACTGAGTTATATCTCATTATTAAATTCATTGTTAAATTCAATATTACATTCCGCTTATTATTAAATTCAGTTTTATATTCAAACTCATTATTAAATTTGATATTATATTCAAACTCATTATTAAATTCAATATTATATTCAAACTTATTATTAAATTTAATTTTGCCTTTTACTTATATTTTTTTACTTTCTCTTATGAAAATTAATTCTCTCCGAGCTTGACCACATACGGCACCAATTCGCGCGGCGACATCATGTCATAAGGTAAAATTGTCCTTATCAAAATTTACCAGTATAGGACTTACCTATGATGCCGCCACTAAGGGTGGAGCATGTAAGCTCCCGGTTCTCAAGCTCGGACTACGAACACACAAAACATAAAGAAACACACATGCTTAATTGCTCAATTTATTTTAATATTTTACTTAATAGATATCTATTATATCTGGAGTAACTATGCTCTAATTAAATCAATTACTAAAAGACACATAATACTGACAATATTACATTAATAGCTATATATATATTTACACACATAATATCTTTGATTTAAATTTCTTAAAAAACAGTTTCCTTTAAACAATCGATAAAGAATGGTTCTTATAGTTCAATATTACGAACTCGTTCATATGGTGTACTCATATGAACTGGTAGTCAATTATTTTAATAATCGTTAAAGGTGTGCCTTCCGTGCTAATAGTGACAATTGAAAGTTGGTTACCTTTACTCTTTGTTACGTGCATATTCGTGCCATCTCAATGATGTGGGAAAATCGTTGCACTTCGCGTACTTGCGCAGGCTACCATTCTATTGCTCACAATCTACAGACACTTTTTCACAAAACCCAAAAACATGATGCTGCCTCGTTCGAAAGTTTTAAGACGACTACCAAAAACTTCAGGTGCGTCTAGGACGCTGTCGAAATTGCATCTCTGGAAAGTTCTAGAACATTCTCTCAAACCTTTTTCTTTTCACATTGTAGTGTCGTTGTTGATTCGTTGAAGTGAAGAAGGGGATGCGCTGCTTATTTATGTTTGTATTGCCATTGGCTCCCTCCGCAGCATTTAAATAGCTCATTAGCTAGGTTGGCATCCGCAATTGGAATTTCGAAATGGCTATGTTGGCATCCGTAATTGGAATGTAACATGTAATACAAATATTGTGTTACACATTATATAAGGAAAGTCATATGTTGCCCATATCGGATTTTTCTAATTATTTTACAAAAACGGTTATTATAATACTTCCTTTTGGGTTGTTACATGCTAAATTCTTTCTCTTATACAAGGTATCTCACAAAAAGTGAACACTGGAAGATTTTTTGAAGGATTGGTTGTAGACCCATAGATCCAATTGCAAAATGTTTTAAATAAAGTAGAAAGGTATGAAATAGTAATTTAAATGCTCTACATTATTTTCGTAATAAGTTAAGAAAATTAACTTTTTATACAGCCTCTCTATCGAAAAAATAATCAAATTACGTGTTAATGTTGCCCATACCGTATTTAGTAAAACTGACTTAATTTGGCTGTAATGCGATCCGATTTGCATAGTAATCATTGATTAAAATTTCCATTCGGAAATAAGAGGGCAACCACAAATCAATTTTGGTTGCAAATAGTTATTAAAATGGTATCACTTACTCACATTTATTACTTTCCTTATATACATAATGTATAAGGAAAGTATTGTGACGGGGTTGAAAATTCGAATTCGAGTTTTCGACGGGAGTGCACGTTTCAAGCATCCCTGGTCACGAATCAAACATTTTTGAAGTGATGTCTGTGTGTGTGTGTGTGTGTGTGTGTGTGTGTCA
Source organism: Amaurobius ferox (assembly GCA_951213105.1). Lineage (NCBI taxonomy): Eukaryota > Metazoa > Arthropoda > Arachnida > Araneae > Amaurobiidae > Amaurobius > Amaurobius ferox. Next base: position 136,583,719 of record OX578151.1, read on the forward strand.
GTGAGACTGTGGAGATGGTATCTCACTAACGAATGGAGCGATTCGACTGAAATTTGGTACAAAAATCACAATCCGTGAATACTAGAAGTCTATTGTTTTTAAACAGAATTGAATGTTCCGAACCCCCCTAAATTTTTGAGTGAAATTTTGAATAAACCATCAAAACCTCAAAACCGTTAATAAAGTTACGCAAATAGACATTTCTTATGTAATTTTTCCATAGACAACGATTGACATAAACATTAGAATGCTAGCTTTAACCGTTCTGGAGATATTACATATTTGTCAAATAAATTTATCAAAAAATCCCATAAATAAAAAAAATTATTTACTGTTGAGAAACATGTTCATTTTTCATATGTACTATCATGCGATAAATTGGGTGACATCATTCTCGTGGATCTAGCTCGTTCCATTCATGAGATAATATACTTTGAGTAATACTTTTGTATTTGAACGCCAATAGTCATTTATCTGCTTTAAGAATAACTTATTTCTCCGTCCATAACGCTTGGTGAGATTTTGGCGACGAATTTGGCGGAATGTCGTCAACTTGGTGAATTTTTGAAATGTTGCCAAATTAACGAAAATCTCGCCAAATTTATAAAAATGACGACTAATTGTGGAAAATTCAATATCTTGGAACGAATATAAGTATCTACTATAAGAAAAACCTATTTTTTTTACTGTAAAAGTAGTAAATTTATTGCATTATATAAGGAAAGTCATGTGTTGGCCACATCAGATTTTTTTAGTAAAGCTAGTAGTAGCAGATATTTCAGTAAAGCTATTTAGTCACCATCATATCGATTCGCAGTTTGTATTTAAGCATTCAAATAACTATGCCTACCTGATTAGAGTTTGAATTTTGAGGTTATTCAGTAATGCCGAATTCTGAGATGATTTTGATTTACGGTGAATGCAACTTATTTTCTAGTGATACAGTGAGCGAATATTGTCGTTGTTTTCCGTATACCCAGAACATATATGTATTCTTTTTTTAGGAAACTGTTATATTTCACTTACTTAAAATGATACTTTTAGAAGTATTTTTCCCATTAAAACGTATATCTAGAAGCTGAAATCATCTAGCCTTTACGGTGCATTGAAAGAAGCATGATCTTAGAATCACCCTGATTGATAAGCTAGAACTATAAACTAGCTTCCAGAAAGGTGTGGCTATTGCATTCCCTATTTTCAACCCTTTATAAACAGAGTAACTTAGACAATGATCGGATATGGGACGCGACGTTTCATGAATGGAAATTTCTTGGGTAAGGCTAATGGATCTGCCATTTTGGGTCAAACATGGTTCTATTAAATAATCTTCGCAGAAAAAAGTCATATGTAATACTAAAATATATGAAGCATTTTCCACGAAAAAAGTGACATTCACCTAAATTTAAACAATATCAAGAAGAAACTCACTGATAATGATTACAATTAAACTTAAGTAGTTTGTGAAGTAGATTTAAACATAAAAATGCTAAACGTACAATATGGTCACAGCAACAATATGGCGAAGCATCCGTTTGAGTATTTGGGAGTTTTAGAAAGAATAAATCTGATACCCCTTTAAAAATCACGTTACACTAGAATCTCAGTTAAACAAAAGCCATTGATAATTTTCTAGCAGATTTTTAGCATATTTCAGTTAATATTTTAAGTTTTTAAAGTATTTGAAAATAAGTAATATGCAAAATTGTTTAGAGACATTGTTGACTATAGTGATTTTTAATTAAGCTTATGTTCCAGATATATTTTTCAGTGCACTCCTTTGAATTGCTTTATTTCATCAGTTCTAGCTGTTTATATTTACAAAACTGATATATAATTTTTCTATCACTTGCTAATAATATTCTAATATATTTCTACTTCATACATAGGCACTAGAAAAACTTTTCCCAGGTAGTGTGTGTGTGGGCCCACTCAAGCACATGATGCATAACGTCGACTCCCTTGATGCTCGCCTTTGTTATAATGAAGTCCCACCCTTTCCTCCAGTATGGGTGACCATGACTTCAAATTTAATAAAATGATTCTAAACATTCATCTTATTTAGAAATAAGAAAACATTTAAAATGTCATATCTTGTACGTATTCATCTTACATAGGTAATATTTTACAATCTCGTGCATTTCATCCACTCTTTGCATTTTTATGTAAAAGTAGAAGCGATTACCCGCCGTTGCCCGGGATTTACGATGCAAAACTCTTTCGGTTCAGCCGTTCTCCCGTGACTTTGGATCATACATACATACATACCTTTCTCCTTTATATATATAGATTCAAATTAATAAAATTTGTTGAGTAAGCCTGTGTAAAATAAGCCATGGTGATACAGTTTTCATTTAAATTCATATTTCAAACCTGCGATTTTCATACGTTCAGTAAATTCCCATAAAAATCAGAGATTTAATTGACTTTCACGTTTTAAACCAAAGATTTCCAACCTTTTTCGTTGGGAATCATGGAGTTGGAGAGTAGAACTCCTAGGAAAAAGTTTCGTTTTCCATTAATATCTCAACAACCCCTGGCCTTAGAAACTCGAAACTTGGAGTAAATTTTTGGGGGACTAAAAATTTGGGGGACAGAAAATATTTCATTAAATTCGGTGCAGCTGTTCTCCCATGATGATGAGACAAACGAAAGTTTCGTTTTTCATTAATATCGCGACAACTCCTGGTGGTAAAAACTCGAAACAAGAACTAAATTTTAAGTGGGGCTATTTCAAGACTACCCACCAAATTTCATTAAATTCGGTTCAGCCGTTCTCCCGTGATGTTGGATCATACATGCATACATACATACTTTTCTTCTTTATATATACATATTATTTTATTTTATTCACCCATAAATAAAACTTATTGAAGTAAAATTTATGAAAATGATAATTTCAATAAATTTAATTTGTAATGCCAAATTTTTTGCCAAATTCCTTCCCAGTCAAAAATCTCACGATATGCTGCTGATAACTATATCAACTAGGTAACTGATTTTGAAATCTATAGGTTTGGATTTATTGCAAAAATGCGAAATTGTTCAGGAAAACTATTCCGATTTTCTTTCCATATAATTTGCATACACTAAAATATTGATGATAAGTTATCTAAAACAGCAAGTTCCTATTAAAATCTGGCAGAAATGCTAATTAACAAATATAAATCGACGAAAAGTAATATTTCAGATGTCTATTCTGTATTATTGTTGCTTTTCTCTCTGCCGATCACCGTAGCTGTTGCTAAAAGATATTTCAACAAGTTAAAATTTATAAAAAACTAGCAGCGATTACTCGGAGTTGTTCGGGATTTACGGTGCAAAACTCTGATAAAAATTACACCGGAAAATATAGGGCCGTGAATCTTATACATTGTGTTTTCACTGTGAAAGAAGTAAATTTATTGCATTATGCAAGAAAAAAAATCATTGCATTATGTAAGAAAAAAAATCATTGCATTATGTAAGAAAAAAAATCATTGCAATATATAAATCATAGTTGCTTCTGCTGCGTAAGTCTGTGAAAAATAAACCATGATGATAGAGTTTCCATTTAAATTCATATTTCAAACCTGCGATTTTCAAAAGTGACTAACTAATACGTTCAAGAAACTCCCACAAAACTCCGAGATTTAAGTGACTTTGACGTTTTAAACCAACGATTTCCAACCTTTTTCGATGGGAATCATGGAGTTAGAGAGTAGAACTCCTAGGAAAAAGTTTCGTTTCCCATTAATATCTCGACAACGCCTGGTCTTAGAAGCTCGAAACTTGGACTAAATTTATGGGAGGGGGGAACTATTTCAAAGCTACCCACAAAATTTCATTAAATTCGGTGCAGCTGTTCTCCCATGATGAGGAGACAAACGAAGTTTCGTTTTTCATTAATATCGCGACAATTCCTGGTGGCAAAAACTCGAACATGGACTAAATTTTAAGTGGGCTATTTCAAGACTACCCACCAAATTTTATCAAATTCGGTTCAGCCTTTCTCCCTTGATGTTGGATCATACATACATACATACATACTTTTCTTCTTTATATATATAGATAACAAAAGAAAGTCTATTGGACAATCATGATTAAGTGATTCGGCTCTTCTAGAAGCGAGGCCAGGAAAATGAATATGACAGAGCATATTGTGACTTTGTTGCTGAAAGAGCTCGAAAAAAAAATAAACATTTTTTTTCCGATGTCTTATTAACATATTTATGTTATTTGTTCCATATAACAAATAAATTCATCATCTGTAAATTATTTCAGAATACCTCCAAACAGTTTATGCTAGAAAAGGTGGTGGCTCAAAATAATTTAGTCTGTGAGCTCAATAATGGTCGTTACGTCACAGTCCACAATGTACTTAAATTAGCCTATCCTGAAATATAGTAATTTAAAAAGAGTCATGAATTGTATATATCACTTTGTTTAGAAATAATCAAATGCGGATTCTCACTTTTTACTGATGACTACCTGCGGTCGAAGATCAAGTCCGTCTTCTCGCATAAACTCGTTTATATCCCACCGTAGTTCCACTCGTTCCTTGGTGTTGAAATTTTCGTACGTTTGATTGGTAAACTTTGTACTGAAATAATAGAAAACAGATATATGTAAGTATGCATTTTGGTAATTTACTATATTGTTGTAATGAGAAAACCAAATCACCAACTTATCAATGCCGGAGTTTGATCCCGGTGTCAAAACGTCTTGGACTAGCATTATGGCATTAAACTAAATACGTCTCCAGCTCAAAGCATTTAATACTACCTTATGAACGTTCACTACACGGTACTTCACTATTATCGAGGGTCAATAATATACAGACATTGTGATGTTCTGAGTAGGCAACTGCTGTTAATTACGAGCTTCTACAAACTAAGAAAATAGTTTGTCGGAATGAAATATTCGATTTCATGCTAGAATGGCACGGATTTAATTAAGCACTTGTATGCCTATGGTGAACATTTTACCAAAATTTTCAATCCTCTGTAGTATTATAGAGTATTTTCACTATTTTTATTACATTTATTATTAGGCAATCTATACTTAACTAAAAGCCTTCATTCAATTCATAAAATAACTATAAAATGTTTTTGTCTGCTTTTAAATCATTTGAATATTGAAAATGTTTTTTGAAAATCTCTGTGCACAGTGATATATGTATACATAGCTAAGAAAACAACGTTGTTATGCTTAAAATCCACATGCTTCAGAATATACGATCTTTTGCATCCGTTTTAACTATAAACAGTGCTCAAGGCACTATACGAGTAATACACAAGCATTAAAAATACATATAAATAGAATTAACAGAGTACCAATTCTTCGTACGGAATATATAATATAAAGAAATTAAAAAGATTAATATATGCGCAGATTCCCATAATATTTTAAATGACATTGTTATTCAAAACATTCTATTAAAATATTTAATCTAATTCCCCTAAAAAGATGTATAAAAATCTCTGTTCTCGCTATACAAAATTTATCTTCACAGTTAAATATAAAGAATAAAAGATCCTGATTCCCCTAAAAAGATGTATAAAAATCTCTGTTCTCGCTATACAAAATTTATCTTCACAGTTAAATATAAAGAATAAAAGATCCTGATTCCATTTGTAAACAAATTTACAAAAAAATACTATTTAATTTCCACAAAGCGACGGGGATTATCAAGGGGGGAGGGTGACAGCCCAGTGCTTAGCGCGCGGGAATTGCACTCGAACGGCCCGGGTTCGATTCCCGCTATTGCCAAAACTGCCGCCGTGTTCACGCGGAGTACGTAACGTTAAACACGTGGATCTGTAAGTCCTTCCGAGAGGTTGGTGGTAAGGGAAGGAGGGTATGCTCCCTGTGTATGCCTTCCCCACTGGGTTCCGGTCTAAATTGGATGCTACTTCCCGATCGCCCAAACAAATACCATACACCTTTCTGGTAGGTCGGACGGTCTGGGTCGAAGAAGCAGAATGGATTATCAAAGAAACTAAACTTAATTTTTGCAAAAGATTGAATTGTCATCAATTAGGCGTTATTTTTACTAATGTAGTTCATTTTAATCAATTTGGTGACATTTCAAAAAATCGCCGATGAGACAATATCTCCAAGTGAGACTTTTTGAATGACAGACAAACGCTACCGAAACACCATTTCAATACTATCCCCTTTCAAAACACAATTAATTTCATTAATTCGATGTAGTTTTCATTAATTTGGAGACATTTTTATCGATTTGGCTACATTTTTGTTAATATGGCGATATTTTGATTAATTTGGCGACATTTAAAAAATCGTCAAATTTGTCGTCAGGTGAGACGGTTGAAGTGGCAGACTTACGGTACCCCCATTTCAAAACACAATAAATTTCTCGGATTTGGTGTCATTTTTCTTTCAATTTGACAACATTTTTGGCGATTTGGCGTCATTTCTTTCAATTTGGCGTCATTTTTGTCGATTTGGCGATATTTGATCAGTTTGGCGGTATTTAAAAAAGTTGCCAAGTGGGATGGTTGGACTGATGGACAAAACCTAACGCAACATCAGTACAATGCTATTATCTTTCAAAACACAATTCATTTTATTGATTTTTATTGATTATCAATTTGGCCACATTTTCGGCAATTTCGCAATATTTAAAACTAGTCGCCAAGTTGGCGATATCTCGCCAAATTTCTTGCCAAACGGTACATGGACGGACGGACATAGGGAGAAATAGGTTATTCTTATAGTGAATTATTAATTTGGATATGAAAAATAATCGAGGTTCTTACCAGAGCTTTAAGAAAAAACGCAAAAATACTTGAAATAGTATTGTGAATAATGAATGACTAGATACTAAATAAAATATATACAACAAAATATTATGTATTACTATATATTATTTATATTAATTTTAATATATCTCATTCCAAGATCAAAATAAATTTAAAAATGTGAGTTTTCAGCTTACATTTGCTTTCGAATCCATTTTCTTATTCTTGCCATGATTTGAAAAGTAAGAAGTACGCTTTTAGTTTTTTAAAAATATTGGCCGATTCTCCGATGCATAAAATGAGTTTAGGGGTTTTTAATTAATAAAATTATACATCTTGTTTACTTACAGCATTTCTAACCATAGAGATAAAAGGACTAACTCCATGTATCTGACATTGATATATTTTCATCTCATCATTTAATACGTCTGATCCTGTTCGCAATTTCCTATGTTTATCTCTTTATATATTTAAATATTACTTTTATGAAATTATGTAGATTCATGTCCTAACAGCAAGATAAACAGAGCGTTATAAAAATTACATGAAGAAATATCTCCTAAACGTTGTTGGTAGATGTATGTTTCCAACTTTAATTAAGGTAGACTACCATCAACCTTAATTAAAGTATTATATAATTTAATTAAAGTGGACTATCATCGTATATATATTACTTTCCTTATACACATAATGTATAAGGAAAGTATTGTGACAAGGTCGAAAATTCGAATTCGAGTTTTCGACGGGAGAGCACGTTTCAAGCATCCCTGATCACGAATCAAACATTTTTGAAGTGATGTCTGTGTGTGTGAAAGTATGCGTGTGTGTGTGTGTGTCAGTGAGTCTGTGGAGACGATAACTGACGAACGAATGGACTGATTCGAACGAAATTTGGTACAAAAATCACAATCCGTAAACACTGGAAGCCTATTGTTTTTACACGCAATCGAATGTTCAGAACACCCTAAATTTTCGAGTGAAATTTTGAAAAAAAATCGTCAAAAAATCAAAACCGCTAATAAAGTTACGCAAATAAACATTTCTTATGTAAATTTTCATTAGAAAACGATTGACATAAATTTTAGTACGCTAACGTGAACCGTTCTCGAGAAATTGCACATTTTTAAAAAAAAATTATGAAAAGTCATATAAAATAAAAAAAAAATATTTCCTATTAAGAAACATGTTCACTTTACATATGTAATACCATGCAATAAATTTGGTGACATCATTCTCGTGCAACTAGCTCGTTCCATTCAGGGAAAAATATATTTTGAGTAATATGTTTGTCTTTGAACGCCAATAGTCATTTATCTGCTGTAAGAATAACTTATTTCTCCACCCTTAACGCTTGGCGAGATTTTGTCGACGAATTTGGCGTAATGTCGCCAACTTGGCGACATTTTTAATTGTTGCCACATTAACAAAAATCTCGCCAAATGGATAAAAATGACGCTAAATCAATGAAAATGACCACTAATTGAAGAAAATTCAATATCTTGAAAAGAATATAAGTATCTACTATAAGAAAAAGCAATTTTTTTGCTGTAAAAGTAGTAAATCCATTGCATTATATAAGGAAAGTCATGTGCTGCCCACATCAGATATTTTACCTTGCAACGGAGAAACACTCCTTCCTTGTATTTCATTGGTCTTGTTTCTTCTTAGATTCAGATCGTCTGACCTACACGAAGGTGTAAGATATCTCTTTGGACGGCCGGGAAGTGCCACTCAATTTAGACCAGAACCCAGTGGGAACTGGACCGCACCCGACCACTAACCTCTCGGAAGGATTGACAGACAAACATATTTGAGGAGTCCACACTCTGCGCGAACATGGAGACACTTTAGTCAGAACCGGGAATCGAACTCGGATCGTCCGAGTGCCACCCCTGCAAGCTAAACTCTGGTCTGTCCTACCCCTTAATGTATTCACCTTGTCATATAACGGGCCTAATATCTACATTTATACAGAGTGTTTTACAAAATTGCATGAGCTAAATATCTCTTGAATTACTGGTTGCCGACCAATGGTTCAAATTTAAGGAATGCTTCAAATAAGAAAGACTTTCAGATTCGGTTGTGCCACACGTTTATTCAGAAAAGTTCAGATTTAAAATTTTTATACGGGCGCTTTACAAAGGAAGTTCAGATTATGAAATTGTTCAGAATTAATCTTAAGATCTTCTGAAAGGAAAAACCGGTTCTCTAATGCACAAAATTCGTTATTAAAAATTGTTGAGACCCAGACCGTCCAACCTACCAGAAAGGTGCTAGGTAACTGTTTCGATGGCCGAGAAGTGCCACCCACTTTAGACCGAAACCCAGTGGTGGAGGCATCCATAGGGACCGTACACTCCTTCCCCTATCACCAACCTCTCGGAATGACTTACGGACCCACATGTTTAACGTGATCGTACTCTGCATGAACACAGCGGCAATTGTGGCAGCTTGCAAATCCAACGTGCAAACCACCGGGCAACCGCGCCCGAAATGTGCCGAAATGTTCCCAGGTGGCCACCCACCCAAGTACTAACCGCGCCCGATGCTGCTTGACTTCGGTGATCTAACGAGAACCGGTGTTTTCAGCACGGTAGGGACGTTGGCATTTATTAAAAATTGTGAAAGTTATAAGAATTCAACCACTTTGAACCCATCAACAGAAACGACAAAAAACGTAGATTTCAGGGATCATACAAAAATTGAATTTCGTTAGATATATTTCTATTTGAAAACTTACATGATTACAAACTGTATACAGAAGTTCTATACAGACCTCCAATTATCCGTCAGGAACTTTAACGAAAGATGAGTAATTTTGATCGTATGATAATGAAATGTTCTTTGTATGACTAATTAGGTTACACAAAAAGTAATTTTATCATTCAAAAAAATTGTCTAAATAGCTCGCATAAAAAGTACTTTTATTACTTTTTGTACTTTTTTGCTGAAAGGTCAAATAAAAAAAATCTGATGGGCAACACATGACTTTCCTTATATAATGCAACGAATTTACTACTTTTACAGTTAAAAAAATGTTATTCTTATAGTAGATACTTATATTCTTTCCAAGATATTGAATTTTCTTCAATTAGTGGCCATTTTCATTGATTTAGCGTCATTTTCATCCATTTGGAGAGATTTTTGTTAATTTGGCAACAATTAAAAATGTCGCCAAGTTGGCGACATTCCACCAAATTCGTCGCCAAAATCTCGCCAAGCGTTATGGATGGAGAAATAAGTTATTTTTACAACAGATAAATGACTATTGGCGTTCAAATACAAAAGTATTACACAAATTATCATTTTTCATGAATGGAACGAGCTAGATCTACGAGAATGATGTCACCCAATTTATCGCATGGTATTATATATGAAAAGTGAACATGTTTCTCAATAGGAAATACTTTTTTTTTATTTTATATGACTTTTGATAATTTTTTTTTAAATTTCTCAAGAACGGTTCATGTTAGCGTACTAAAATTTATGTCAATCGTTTTGTAAGGAAAAATTACATAGGAAATGTTTATTTGTGTAACTTTATTAAGGGTTTTGATTTTTTGATGATTTTTCAGAATTAAAATTTAAGAGGTTCTGAACATTCGCTTGTGTTTAAAAACAATAGGCTTATAGATTTACGGATTGTAACTTTTGTACCAAATTTCATTCGAACCGCTTTATTCGTTTGTGAGATATCGTCTTCACGGACTCTCTCTCTCTCACACACACACACACACACACACAGACATCACCTCAAAAATGTTTTATTCGTGTTCAGAGATGCTTGAAACGTGCTCTCGAAAACTCGAATTCGAATTTTCGACCCCGTCACGATACTTTCCTTATACATTATACTATGTGTATAAAGAAAGTAATATATGATAACCCTAATGTTTCTCATCTATGCCTTTCGATAGCCTGTCCATGAATTTCTTTGACATACAGCATATTGTAATACAACAGTTTTAAAGATGTATGAGTATTGTTAAAGTTTGTAAAAGTTTTAATGTTGTATTGAGTAATAATTAAGTTTAGTAAATAACTACAGTCAATTCATAACTAATTGTATATTCTTTTTTTAAACATTTGAGTGATACGAGTAAAAAGAACAGTATTCAATGAATTGTGGTTGTATAAAAATTTACATAAGAAATGTCTATTTGCGTAGCTTTATTAGCAGTTTTGATTTTTTGACGATTTTTTCAAAATTTCACTCGAAAATTTAGGGTGTTCTGAACATGCGATTGCGTATAAAAACAATAGGCATCCAGTGTTTACGGATTGTGATTTTTGTACCAAATTTCGTTCGAATAAGTCCATTCCTTCGTCAGTTATCGTCTCCACAGACTCACTGACACACACACACACCCACACCCATCCACACACACACACGCACACACACACACACACACACACAGGCATCACTTCAAAAATGTTTGATTCGTGATCAGGGATGCTTGAAATGTGCTCTCCCGTCGAAAATCGAATTCGAATTTTCAACCTCGTCACAATACTTTCTTATACATTATGTATATAAGGAAAGTAAAAATAAATTAGTTTACTAACTACCTTATATTTTTGGGTAGGTCGAACTGTCTGGGTCGAAGGAAAAGAAAGTGAATATATTTATAGAAGGAAAATACCTCTCCGACGATCTTTCAGCCAACGAACCTTGCACCACTTCCAAAATTCTCAGACACACGTGAGCAACGCACTTCCATATTGCCAAATTACCACTCTACTCCCTAGCAAAACACAATCCCTTAACGATCCCACCTAGATCTCTAAAAAGGCAAATTCTATGCAACCGTCGAACGATACGAACCTACCAGTTCATGGACAGCCAATTTCGTTATATACTTTCCATACATACATAATATAATGTGCTGGGAAAGTATTATGATGGGTCGAAAATTTGAATTCGAGTTTTATACGAAAAAGTACTCTTCAACCTTCCCTGAACTAGAATCGAATTCTTTGAAATGATGTGTGTGTGTCTGGAAACGTAATTTCACGAACGAATGGACAGCTCCAGAAAGAAGAAATCGGTACGATTTTTACAATCAGTGATTACTGGAATCCTATTGATTTGAAATGCAATAAACATTCGGAAGACCCCTAAGTTTTCGAAAGAATTTTTTGAAAATCATAAAAAATCAGGCATTGAATAACGTTATATAAATAATCATTTATACATAATTTTCATTGAAAAACGAATGATATAACCTTTAGAACGCTACCTATAAACGTTCTCAATATATTGCACATTTTCCAGATAAATTGAAAAAAAAAATAGATACAATTCTTTCTATAATACTTGGCAATAAATGTGGCGATTTGGGCGACTAATTTTAAAATTATGCCAAATTAATGAACATGTCATAAATTAGCAAAAATGAATCTTAATTTAAGAAATGACACCAAATAGATGAAATAGTTATTAATCTTTTTTAATATACACTCTATAACAAAAGAATCGACGCCCCAAGAAGGAGTTGTCCGATTGTAATGAAATTTCGTATGCAAAGACATTTTGAGCGAACATGCAAATGAATAAAATTTGGTGTCCAATGAATAAATAGTGGCAGCTCCAGCGCATCGGAACTGCGCATTCAGAAGGTGTATATAAGGAGCGATTCTGAATCCGTGGTCAAAATTTCTGTTGTATTTCGACTGCGGATATCTTACGTCTTTGGTAGTCATTTCTGGCACACTGACAGCACAGCGGAACGTAGACAACATTCTACGACCGGTTGTGTTACCGTTCTTTTTGCGACACCCCGGACTTACTTTTCAACAAGATAATGTCCAGCCACACACGGCACGTGTTGCTATGAATTGTCTTCAAGCTTGCCCAACACTTCCTTGGCCAGCTAGGTCTCCTGATCTCTCTCCCATAGAGCACATTTGGGACGTTATCAGAAGACGATTGCAACCATCCCGGAATGTTGACGATTTAGCCCGACAGTTGGAGATAATTTGGCAAGATTTTCCGCAGGACACCATCCGTGAACTTTATCAGTCTATGCCACGCCGGGTGACATCTTGCATCCAGGTCAGAGGTGGACAAACGCCTTGTTGACTTCCTCCCTTTGTATACGGTCAAATTCTAAATCATTAAATTGTTCTGAAATTTTAGTCGTTCCTTTTTCTATGTATGTTCGTCACATCCACCAATTTTTATCACAATCGGACAACTCCTTCTTGGTGCGACGATTTTTATTTTATAGAGTATATAGATCTTAGCAAATACTAGCAATATTTCTAATTATCAAGATATATTTGTGCGGCATGTAAACTAATTTGGTAGGTTGCAATAGTTTTTGTTTTCATGTTGTCATTCTGAAAAGCGCGAAATTTTTGTATAAAATTCAATGTGCAGAATATTGCACCGTGGATCTTGTACATCATTATTTTACTGTGAAAGAAGTGAAACGTTCTATACGAGTTCAGGGATGTTCGAGACGTGTTCTTCCGTCGAAAGGTCAAGATAGAATTTTCGACCTCGCCACAATACTTTCTATATACGTTATACTATGTATGTAGAGAAAATAAAATACTAACAGAGTTAAATATAGAAGAGAAGGTAGTAATGTGAGATTAAACTTTTTTTGCCAGTATGGTATTGTTATGTATCGAATATCAAGAAAACTATTCATCCCAATATTGCAATTGGTGAATATTTCTTTTGTAGCGTTGATACGTGGTGCACGTTTATTGTTATTGTACTAGGCTAACGTTTTTGTGAGACATTTTTGATTTGTCAATCTTTTGGTTTATTTCTGTATTATGCAATAAGTGAATAAGATAAGTTGTCCTTTATTAATGTCAGTTTTACTCGTATAACAGGGGAATGAATTATACATATGCTATTTATTTTCACTTGAGTTACATTTTAACATAAAATAAGGAATTGGTAGTATGAGATACTTGAAGTGTAAAGAAAATGCTTTGTTAACTACAGCATAAAGTTAAACATAAAGTCGTCAAGTGGTTTCGAATTTAAAAGGCAGCCTACTTCCTTGGGATAAAGACCTTATTCACTTAAACAAGTTATTCAATATGTGGGCCTATAGTGATTGCGCAGGCTCAGAAAATATTACTTTTATATATGTGATTACTGTAGACTTAAATAAAGCGTGCAACTTAATGTGCAACAAGCATGCAATTTACCGTGTAACGAGCGTGGAACTTAATTAAAACATGAAAAACATGTAATATCTCAAGAACGATTCATGTGAGCGTTCTAAAGTTTGCATCATTTGTTTTAGAATAAAAACTGACCCATAAATTTATTATTTATTTGACACAATTGTATGTCTTGATTTTTTCATGATTTTTTCAAAAATTCATTCGAAAATTTGGAGGTATTTTTAAACGTTTGAAATTAAACGTTTAAAATCAATACGCTTCCAGTATTCATGGATCTTAATAATCGAACTAAATTACGTTCGAAATGCTTCATTGTTTCGTAAAATGTCGCATCCACAGACTCACAGACAAACCCTCATAAACATACACACACATACACACAAATATCGCTTCAAAAACGTTCGATACGAGTTCAGGGATGATTGAAACGTGCTCTTCTATCGAAAGCTTGAATTCGAATTTTCGTCACATTTCTTTCCCTGTGTATTATACCATGTATGTAAGGTAGGTAAAAAGCTGTCAGTATCCTTAAAATTGTTTTATCGTTTAGAGCCATAGGTTTTCTTATACACCATAAGAAAGGCTGATGTAGGCAGCATAATTTTTCTTATATAATGCAATGAATTTACTTAATTTTACAGTAAAAAAAAAGATTATTTTTATAGTAGATATTTATATTCTTTCCAAGATTTGAATTTTCGTCAATGAGTCGTCATTTTCATTGATGTAGCGGCATTTTTATCCATTTGGCGAGTTTTTCGTTAATTTAGCAACATTAAAAAAAGTCGCCAAGTTGGCGACATTTCACCAAATTCGTCGCCAGAATCTCGCCAAGCGTTATGGATGGAGAAATAAGTTATTCTTACAGCAGATACATGACTATTGGCGTTCAAATACAAAAGTATTACTCAAAGTATCTTTTTTCATGAATGGAACGAGCTAGATCCACAAGAATGATGTCACCCAATTTATCGTATGGTATTACATATGAAAAGTGAACATGTTTCTCAATAGGAAATATTTTTTTCTTTTATTTTATATGATGTTTTGATAATTATTTTGAAAAAATGTACCATATCTCAAGAACGGTTCATGTTAGCGTTTTAAAATTTATGTCAATCGTTTTCTAATGAAAAATTACATAAGAAATGTCTATTTGCGTAACTTTATTAGAGGTTTTGATTTTTTGACGATTTTTTCAAAATTTCACTCGAAAATTTAGGGGGTTCTGAACATTCGATTGCGTATAAAAACAATAGGCTTCCAGTGTTTACTGATTGTAATTTTTATACCAAATTTCGTTCGAATCGGTCCATTCGTTCGTCAGTTATCGTCTCTACAGACTCACTGACACACACACACGCACACATACTTTCACACACACACACACATACTTTCACACTGACACACACACAGACATCACTTAAAAATGTTCGATTCGTGATCAGGGATGCTTGAAACGTGCTCTCCCGTCGAAAACTCGAATTCGAATTTTCGACCCGGTCACAATACTTTACTTATACATTATTGTATATAAGGAAAGCAATATACTGTAAACCTAATGCTCCAGTTTTTCTCTTGTTTCATTACTTTCCTCGACAGACTGCTATTAATAACTTACAAACTCCGTGGGTGTTTCAATGGATACCGGATAATCACTGCTTATCAGGGCTTAAAAATGTTTTATCGAGAAACGATGTTACTTCAGGCAATTTAGAAACCATTGCTTAAAGTAAACATTTTTCCTAGTTAAAATCATTGGTAATTTAATCATTGGAGTCCACATTACTTATGAATTAGTTAGTTTAAGAAGAGCACGGCAAAGAAACTTCATAATTTCTAATTTTCATTTCAAATAATATATTGTGTCTAGAAATAAGCGTTAAAATGAAGCATTGGAATGAAGCAATGAAATGAAGCATTAAAATCTTGTAGAAAGAAGCATTGAAATGCAAAAGAATATTCTAATAAGATTCTGTTTACAGTTATGAATGTACATGTTGTTTATTATTTGAAATTTTTATCGAAGATAAAAATGCATTTATTAAGGATATAGATACTGGAGTTTATTTGTACGCAATAATGACATTCAGTTCAAAAAGTTGAAACTAATTTTTCGTTATGGTTTACTTAATTTCGTTGGTATTTATTTGACCCATAGAAAATAATGCTATAAAATTCTTAAATTTCGAATATTGCTTGATAATCATGTTAATTACATAAGCATTTATCTAGTTCTAGATTTTGGCAAAATATATCTATAAAACATTTTATAGTGCTACGTGCAATTGCTCTTGAATTATAGTGTTAACGCCCAGCATCTACGGAGAGAGACATATTTGCATATGTGTTCGATTTGTGTATGAACGTCTTAAAATGTACTTTTCATAAAAGTCTAAATATGGAAAAATTTCCAGGAATACAAATTTTTTATGTATACAGAGTGTTTCAAAAAGCTTGTATGGCTGAATATTTCTTGAATAGACTCAGGGTTTAAATTAAAAAGAGCAAAAATTGGGCTTTGATTGAACTAGCACATCTGAAGCATGCGAGTTGTTTAAGACTTTAAATAAAAACTTAATTTAACAAATAATTATGAAATTAGAAGTATGAATTAATTGGGATGTGGCTCAACTCGACCTTCTCATAAATTCATTTTCTATTAAATTTCGCAAGAAATTCTTTTGAAAAATTAGTATTGTGGGTCCAAATGACTACAACTATAGCGTGTTACTTTTCACTTTAAAGGGCTTGAAAAGATCTTTCGATTGATACCATACTCTGCAATATACACCCAGGGAGGCAACTTTCCCCCCAATTGGGGCTAATCACATCAAGAACAAAAAAAATTTCATCATATAGCAGCTATTTCTCACAACAAAGAATGAAGCTATTAAGCTTCGTGATCATTGAGTTATAAATAAACCCTTTTTATGTATGATTATGAGAAATTTTGTCCCATGCCGCTATGTTAAAAACATATGAAATTTAGAATAAAATTCAAAGTTATCGCTCGAATTAAAAAAAATCTGATGTGGGCAACACATGACTTTCCTTATATAATGTAATGAATTTACTACTTTTACAGTAAAAAAATAGGTTTTTCTTATAGTAGATACTAATATTCTTTCCAAGATATTGAATTTTCGACAATTAGTCGACATTTTCATTGATTTAGCGTCATTTTTATTCATTTGGCGAGATTTTCATTAATTTGGCTACATTTAAAAAAAGTCGCCAAGTTGGCGACATTCCGCCAAATTCGTCGCCAAAATCTCGCCAACCGTTATGCACTCAGAAAAAAGTTATTCTTACAACAGATAAATGACTATTGGCGTTCAAACACAAAAGTATTATTTAAAGTATATTTTTTCATGAATGGAACGAGCTAGATCCACGAGAATGATGTCACTCAATTTATCGCATGGTATTACATATGAAAAGTGAACATGCTTCTCAATAGGAATTTTTTTTTTTTTTATGTAACTTTTTCATAATTTTTTTGAAAAATGTACAATATCTCGAGAACGGTTCTTGTTAGCGTTCTAAAATTTATGCCAATCGTTTTCTAATGAAAAATTACATAAGAAATGTCTATTTGCGTAACTTTATTAGCGGTTTTGATTTTTTGACGATTTTTTCAAAATTTCATTCGAAAATTTAGGGGAGTTCTGAACATTCGATTACGTATAAAAACAATAGGCTTCCAGTGTTTACGGATTGTGATATTTGTACCAAATTTGGTTCAAATCGGTCCATTCGTTCGTCAGTTATCGTCTCCACAGGCTCACTGACACACACACACAGACATCACTTCAAAAATGTTTGATTCGTGATCAGGGATGCTTGAAACGTGCTCTCCTGTCGAAAACTCGAATTCGAATTTTCGACCCCGTCACAATACTTTCCTTATACATTATTGTATATAAGGAAAGTTAAAATCTATCTAGTTCTGCGTTTTTTAATAACAAAGCCGGATATCAAGTTTCGTAAAAATCCACTAATATTTGTAGCTTGCGGCTGCTATTATGTTCACAAGAAATTGGCCATAGACATTAGACAGACGGACATAACTCCAAGAAAAGTCAAAACGCGTTCAAAAGATCTTAAAACATATATTGGCATTAGTCTGTTGAAATCGAAGAATTTCGGGAGAACAATACTTTCTCAATATTATGTATGAGAAGGTAAAATTGAATTTGAATATTTGAGAATCCTAATACAAAATAGCCTATAAGTATTTAGAATTTGAATATTAAATGAAACATATTAGAATACAAGAAAACAATGAAATCAAAGCAACACATTTAAATCTCGAAAACGTATTTAGTATATATGAGCGCGTTCAAATCACAATATATGCAACTGGACACACTCTGATCAGTAGTCTAAAAGTTATTGTTTACTTGTTATTTACAGGAAGTGTGGCGAACTTGTGCAGTTTAAAATGGGCGTTTCGTTCTATGACAGTTCGTTTTAATAATTGAAATTGTGATTCTGTAAATCTGCGTGCAATTTCACGTATGTATGTAGTTTTATAACATATTGTAGTTTTCGAGTAAAGGGAATAACTAAATTCAGGCAAATATTGGTTTAGCTTCGCTTCGCTCGTTCATAAAATTTACTTCAATCAACTTTCAGACAATGATAGTTTTAGTAATGTGGCACACTTTTGTAAAACAGTACAAAATTTAAATTTTATACGGATCCTATACAAACAAAGTTTCAATTAGAAAATTGTTCCAAAGATCTATTGAAAAAGATGTTCTCTGATATGTAAAATTGGCAGTGAAAATGTTGTCATAGGATTTATACCACTTTCACCCTGTCAAGAGAAACGGTGAAAACGTAGATTTCAGGGGTCGTATGAAAATTGAATATCGTTTAATAAAATTTACAATCGAAAACTTACATGCGCATCTATCTTTTGCAAAATTTTTGTATAGTTCCCAATTATCTGTCGAAAACTTTAATGACTGCTATCTTCTGATCGTATGACATTAGAAAACATTTTGTGGAAAATATTTTCATAAAAATAGAAAATGCTTTTCCAAGGGAAATAATTTTACAGCTGAAATTTTTTTCTAGAGGAGCTGGTATAAAATTACATTCTCTATTTTTAACTAGACGGTGTCACATAATTAAAATTTATATACGATCATAGTTTACTTTAATTGAAGCCGTGATGATAGTTTACTTTAATTAAATTGCTACTTAAACTTATTACTACTTAAATTGGAACAATGGGACAACACCTCTTTGTTCAAGATACATTTTGTCGTACAATCTTTTGAAACGCTCCGTATAGAATAGTACTGTGGTAGCGAAATCAGTAGCAAACAGCACCTACTGACTCCACTACGCACAACAGCGTGATCGTAATTTTAATATACCAAAAGCAACTGCAATTAACACATTTAATTTCATCATAATTACCAAAATAAACACCAGGTTCAATTTTAGAAGAGATTCCCAGTTTAGGAGAATTAAATCCTAAATGATGTACAGTGAGTAAAACATGAAGGCATACACAAATAAACAGGCTCATTAATCACACAAATTAATATTTATTTTGAGAATTTCAAAGTCAACATATTTATATATATTTTTATCCTTCAATTTATCCAATATTAATCAGAGCTTCACTTCAATAAAAGAACAATCAGACTTTATGCTCTGTTCAAATTTATATAGCAAACAATAATTAACTTACAATAATCATATGATTTTAATCATGAATCTAAATTAACCATAAATGTATTTTAATCATGAGCCAAATGTATTTATAGAAATTAGTTCTCATTATGCCAGTGCTGCTTCGGGATCACTGATTCCGGAAAAAGGAAAGGTTACCTGGTCTCTTAAATTACAAATTTGGAGAACTGATTCTCATCAGATAATCACGGTTTAAGGCTGAATCAAAAAGTTCTCAAAATGGATAGACGAGGAAAAATCCAAAAACCTTAGATACAGGACATCAGTCTAGTATGCACCAATCCGAACCATTGCGGAATAACTACTCCAAAACCCGGGGTCGATGTCAGATTTCCTGGAATAAAAAATAGATTTTAGAAAAATGTTCAGAAGTATTAATGAAGGTTTCCAGGTTCTTCTTCTATCAGCTCCAGAAAAGCAGGGGCGGTTTCCTTTAGAACCAAATGCCCATCTCCGCCAGTTTAGCCATCTCGGCCAAAACTCCTTTGTCTAAACCTTAGACAATTTCTTCATGCGACTCTCATAGTCGAAATCTCCAGCTCGAAGAGAGCAAACTGTGGGTCGCTCGGGCCCACGCCAAGAAAGTTCTCCTCCGCTGCGCCTCTTCCTGATTGGACAGGCGCGCTTCTCCTAGTAACAGGCGATCACACGTCACGCATCCCGGCCAGACGCAAAGCCTAGACATTCCCAACGAATTCTCGACCAAAAGCGCTTTTTAATGCGATTTCAATAGAAACAAGTCTTAGCAAAAAACACAGCACAGGCACGAACGGAGAGAAGGATGTTTCTCTCACAGAAATATACAAAAAGGCTCATGGCGCAGAAATGCGACATGACAGTACAAAAATCATAAAAGTCTAAAATGTTCCAAAATTCAGCCTCTTCCTGTACATTTAATGAAAATACATTGTACGAAAAGTAAAAGTATTAATGGCAGCGATTTTGAGTATAACGGCCATATTCTTCACTGGTTCGCATTAAAATTCTTAAAATAGAGATGACAAAGTTGGCACAGAGTTTTACATTGCAGCTTGGCTTATTTAAAATTAAAATGAAGTAATCCTTTTAATTTAATCAAAACTGTATAAATATTCATGGTGGAAAAATAAATTTACACACCCAAAATGCAGACAGAGTATGATTAAGAGGTGATGATAGTTTTGATGATGAGATTTTGATGAAAAAATGAATCTATTATCCACATTTTAAGCAAAATGTTAGTTATTTGTTTATAAATCTATCCTTCAAATTTCATATCAATATCGTAATTATAACACGTGTTAGAAATGTTTCTCTGGTTGTCTGTCTGCATTTAAAAGTTTGAAATGGAAAATTTTAAATGCAGTTTCCTCAGTTTTGTATTTTTTTAATTGTGATTTAAACTATTTAAATTCCTATAATTCAGAAGATAAGGGATGAAATCCTTTGAAATATGTTGCATTTGTTGCTAATAATATACAGTAAAACTATTATTTTGGATTTATTTGTTAAATCATTAATTTTTACTTTCCTTAATTAAGGAAAGTATTGTGATGGGGTCGAAAATTCGAATTCGAGTTTTCGACGGGAAAGCACGTTTCAAGCATCCCTGATCACGAATCGAACATTTTTGAAGTGATGTCTGTGTGTGTGTGTGTGAGTGTGTGAAAGTATGTGTGTGTGTGTGTGTGTGTGTGAAAGTATGTGTGCATGTGTGTGTGCCAGTGAGTCTGTGGAGACGATAACTGACGAACGAATGGACCGATTCGACCGAAATTTGGTGCAAAAATTACTATCAGCAAACATTGGAAGCCTATTGTTTTTATACGCAATCGAATGTTCAGAACTCCTAAATTTTCGAGTGAAATTTTGAAAAAATCGTCAAAAAATCAAAACCTCCAATAAAGTTACGCAAATAGACATTTCTTATGTAATTTTTCATTAGTAAAGGATTGACATGAATTTTAAAACGCTAATATGAACCGTTCTCGAGATATGGCACATTTTTCAAAATAATTATCAAAAAGATCATATAAAATAAAAGAATAATATTTCCTATTGAGAAACATGTTCACTTTTCATATGTAATACCATGCGATAAATTTGTGATATCATTCTCGTGAATCTAGAGAGAGCTCGTTCCATTCATGAAAAATATACTTTGAGTAATACTTTCGTATTTGAACGCCAATAGTCATTTATCCACTGCAAGAATACTTATTTCTCCGTTCATAACGCTTGGCGAGATTTTGGCGACGAATTTGGTGGGATGTCGCCAATTTGGCGACTTTCTTCAATGTTGCTAAATTAACGAAAAAATGGTTAAAAATGACGCTAAATTAATAAAAATGACGACTCATTGACGAAAACTCAATATCTTTGAAAGAATATAAATATCTACTATAATAATAATCTATTT
Source organism: Amaurobius ferox (assembly GCA_951213105.1). Lineage (NCBI taxonomy): Eukaryota > Metazoa > Arthropoda > Arachnida > Araneae > Amaurobiidae > Amaurobius > Amaurobius ferox. The sequence continues at coordinate 136,605,727 of OX578151.1, forward strand.
TTACTTTCCTTATATACATAATGTTCGAAATAAAATAATTCGAAAATTCGAATTCGAGTTTTCGACGGGACAGCACGTTTCAAGCATCCCTGATCACGAAACAAACATTTTTGAAGTGATGTCTGTGTGTGTGTGTGTGTGTGAAAGTATGTGTGTGTGTGTAAAAGTATGTGTGTGTGTGTGTGTGTGTGAAAGCATGTGTGTGTGTGTGTGTGTGTGTCAGTGGGTCTGTGGAAACGATAACTGACGAACGAATGGACCGATTCGACCAAATATGGTACAAAAATCACAATCTGTAAACACTGGAAGCCTATTGCTTTTATACGCAATCGAATGTTCAGAACCCCCCTAAATTTTCGAATGAAATTTTGAAAAAATCGTCAAAAAGTCAAAACCAATAATAAAGTTACACAAATAGACATTTCTTATGTAATTTTTCATTAGAAAACGATTGACATAAATTTTAGAACCCTAACATGAACCGTAGATATAGCACATTGTTCAAAAAAATTATCAAAAAGTCATATAAAATAGAAAAAAAATATTTCCTATTGAGAAACATGTTCACTTTCCATATATAATATTATGCCATAAATTGGGTGACATCATTTTCGTGGATCTAGCTCGTTCCATTCATGAAAAAAGTTACTTTGAGTAATACTTTTGCATTTGAACGCCAATTTATCTGCTGTAAGATTAACTTATTTCTTCGTCTATAACGTTTGGCGAGATTTTGGCGACGAAATTGGCGGAATGTCGCCAACTTGGCGACTTTTTGAAATGTTGCCTAATTAACGAAAATCTCGCCAAATGGATAAAAATGACGCTAAATCAATGAAAATGACGACTAATTGTGGAAAATTCAACATCTAATAAGCTATATAATATATAAATATATAATAACAGTTATATAATATATGTCGAAAATTCAATATCTAATGTTATATATATATATATAAATATATATATATGTATATATATATATATATATATATATATATATATATATATATATATATATATATATATATATATATACATATATATATATATATATATATATATATAACTTTTTTTTTCGTCCATAACGCTTGGCGAGATTTTGTCGCCAACTTGGCGGCTTTTTGAAATGTTGCCAAATTAACGAAAATCTCGCCAAATGGATAAAAATGACGATAAATCAATGAAAATGACGACAAATTGTCGAAAATTCAATATCTTGGAAAGGATATTATTATCTACTTGAAGAAAAACCTATTTATTTTACTGTAAAAGTAGTAAATTCATTTCATTATATAAGGAAAGTCATGTGTTGCCCACATCAGATTTTTTTTACTGTAAATGTAGTAAATTCTTTACATTATATACGAAAAGTAATGCGCTGCCCGCATCAGATTTTTTTATTATAAAATATTAAAAATTTGAAAGATCTGAAAGCACGTATAACAGAGATATAAATTAAACTAAAAATATGAACAAAACAAGTTTTCTAATTAAAATCAAATCAAGTGTAACGTTTTTTTAAGACATTCATTAGCCTTAAAATAAGATACCGAATAAGTGTAATACAAAATAATGAGTTATAATAATTTAAAAATTTATGGAGTTCATTTGTTAATTTTAAAATAAAAATTATCATTCTGGAAATGGAAGTCGTAACTTCTTATTTCCTTAAGTACTGAAAAGAAAACTTGCAATGTAATAAAATGAAAAACTCAGTGGTATGCCTCTTAAATGATTTGATTTTCCAATTAATGGATTCAAACGCATTATTTTCAAATAATATTTTTGTTTGGCGCAGCATATTCTTTTTGGATTTTGTGCCACAAAACCCAATCAACCAACCAACCAACCAACTTCAAATGTACAATTTCTACATTATTTCTCTAAACTGTCTTTCTGATCATCCGAAAATTCGCATAGTTAATACACGATACAAAATTACAAACCGGATACCAAATTATAAAATGTGGCATGCAAATAAATTGGCAACGTACATTGGTTTTTACTTTTTCCTACTATTGTGTCTCACCAAAACATCACTTTATGGCAAAAAAAAAGAGTTCCGCTAAGCACAAAACACAAAAACCACCTCCTAAAAAATTTATGAAATCTCAAAATCGTTTGCTCAAAGTTCCTGCTGGAAAGGAAATGCACTGTTAGGTCTAGGGTACTGTACTGAAGGATGCTAACCCTCCTTCAAATCACATGTATCCCTTCTTAGTCGCAGTCAAATTTACGACTAAAACAGACTACACATGATTTGAAGGAGGTATAGAGTCATTTATCAGGGTACCTAGACCTGAGGTATAGCTCCGGTTCAACCCGAACTTGGAATAAACCATTTTGAGGATTTCATAATATTTTTGGAAAGAAGATTTTTATTTGTGCTTAGCGGGGAGTTTACTACCATATAATGGCGTTTTTTTGAGATTCAAATACTTTTTGAAATATTTATCAACATGATTGCACAACGATGATATAGCAGGTATAAGCAAATTGTACTTATCCACTGAGTTCCGACTTGTTCTTCAAGTTTTGAAATTATATATCAAATGTATCTAGTTTAAAAAAAGTATGGAAGTCCCACCATAACATGCAATCATTAAAATCGGTTCAGTAGTTCCGGCTGTAGATCCGTTAACATTGAAGTGCCTGGCCGAAAATAGTAAAAATTGCACTTTTAAAGTTATTTTTCTCGGTTGCTGCCGCACTCATTATAATCTTTTATTTTATTATTTTCGTTAGCTTTGCTTTGTGGTAATATTGCATAAAAGAAAAATCAAGTCTATTGCTGCCTTGAGGTCTGACATGCAGATCCCTAAAATTGGGTTTTGTCGTGTTACGTACAATATACACATGCCAGTTACAGATTCGGAAATTAAGATTTAGCGGGGAGAAATGATGCCACGTTCCTAAAATAGAAAATCTGTTTTCTAGAAAATTTTAAGACATTTTAGGACCTCTGAATTCATTTCGAACACTTTGAAGGATGGGTATTTGTCTATGTGTTTGTATGCGTGCGTGTGTGTGTATGTGCATGCGTGTGTGTGTGTATGTGCGTGCGTGTGTGTATGTGCGTGCGTGTGTGTGTCTGTATGTGCGTGTGTGTATGTGTGTGTGTGTGTGCGCGTGTGTGTGCATGTGCGTGTGTGCGTGCGTATATGTCAGTGTGCGTGTGTGCGTGCGTATATGTCCGTGTGCGTATGTGCGTGCGTATATGTCCGTTCGCGTGTGTGTGTTCGAGATATGGACACGATAATTTAAGAACGAATGCAGATTAACCGATTAACCACTTATAGGCACCGACCCGAAGGTTTACAGTAATTACAGCCTATGGTGGAGGAATATCTGCCAAAACCAGAAATCAAAACTTAATGCCAAGATAAAAATGATAAACAATTATATACAATATGTTTGTCTATACTAGAAACAGATAGTATTATGTAACACAATATTTGTATTACATGTTTACACCCCAATTACGGATGCCAACCTAGCCATTTTGCAATTCCAATTGCGGATGCCAACCTAGCTAATGAGCTATTTAAATGCTGCAGAGGGAGCCAATGGCAATACAAACATAAATAAGCAGCGCATCCCCTTCTTCACTTCAACGAATCAACAACGCCACTACAATGTGAAAAGAAAAAGCTTTGCGAGAATGTTCTAGAACTTTCCACGAGATGCAATTTCGACAGCGTCCTAGACGCACCTGAAGTTTTTTTTGAGTCGACTTAAAACTTTCGAACGAGTCAGCATCATGTTCTTGGTTTTTGTGAAAAGTGTCTGTAGAATGTGAGCAATAAAATGGTAGCGAGTGCAGTTGGATGCGTAACGGTTTTCCTACATCATTGAAATAGCACGAATATGCACGTAACACAAAGAGAAAAGGTAACCAACTTTCAATTGTCACTATTAGCACGGAAGGCACACCTTTAACGGTTATTAAAGTAATTGACTACCAGTTCGTATGAGTAGACCATATGAACGAGTTCGTAAATATTGAACTATAAGAACTATTCTTTATCGATTGTTTAAAGGAAACTGTTTTTAAGAAATTTAAGTCAAAGTTATTATGTGTGTAAATATATATATATTAATGTAATATTGTCAGTATTATGTGTCTTTTAATAATTGATTTAATTATAGCATAGTTACTCCAGATACAATAGATATCTATTAAGTAAAATATTAAAATAAATTGAGCAATTAAGCATGTGTATTTCTTTATGTTTTGTGTGTTCGTATTCCGAGCTTGAGAACCGGGAGCTTACATGCTCCACCCTTAGTGGCGGCATCATAGGTAAGTCCGATACAGGTAATTTTTGATAAGGGCAATTTTACCTTATGACATGATGTCGCCGCGCGAATTGGTGCCGTATGTGGTCAAGCTCGGAGAGAATTAGAATTTTAATAAGAGAAAGTAAAAATAAATAAAAGACAAATTTAAATTTAATAATGAGTTTGAATATAATAGTGAATTTAATAATGAATTGAATAATGAATTTAATAATGAGATGTGACTCAGTATCATGATAGGAATATGCGTGAAAATGATAATTTTAATATGTATTATATTATTGTGTATATATGTGGGTATTAGTGTAGATATTTAGTATATAGTCAGAAGTGTATAACAGTGTATTAAATCATGGCGCCGAATAAAACTAGGCAAACAAATAAAAGAGCGAGGCAAGATCCGCCGATTAATGTAAATAGCAGTATAACAGATAATTCGGCTGTAGCAAATAACGCGATCCAGATACAGATGCCCGCAAATCAAGCGCAGCAAAATACATCGTTGCCAATTATGAAGATGTTGCCATCATTTGATGGGCAAAAAGAAAATAATGTCAATTTTTTTATTATACAATTTAAGGAAATAGCGGATTTAACATCATGGTCCGAACAAGAGAAAATTATAATTGTCAAATCAAGATTAAAGGGAAAGGCTCAACAATTTCTAGCAGAAAATATTGCTCTGCAAAAGGAAAAATCATATGAAAAATTCATGGAGTTATTAAAAAACAAATTTGAAAGGAAACAAACATTAGTGCAAAAACACAACAATTTTAACAATCTGAAACATTTACCAAATATGACAATTAAGGAGCTTGCACAAGAAATCGAAAACCAGGCGATAATATTTTTAGAGATAGACGGAACAATTGATGCAAATGTACAAAAAATTATAGAAAAAATTAAACTCACCAAATTTTTACAGATAGTCAGAGAAGATTTAAGAACAGAAATAAAAAAAATGGCCCGAAAACCTTTGACGAAGCAGTGAAAATAGCTGAGGTAATAGAATCCGCATTGGAGGAAGATAGTGATTGTATAAATAATATTGAAGTAGAAAATAAAATAATTGAGAATGTAGAAATAAATCATGTAAAAACTGAAAATAATGCAGAAAAGCCGCCACAGAAATTCTGTATAGCGTGCGGTCGCAACAATCACTGGATGTCAGAATGTTTTACGCTGCAAAAAGTACAAAATAATTTAAAAAGGGCATTCACAAATGAAAACAGCAGTCAAGAAACCACCAATTATCAACAAAGACCCACTAATCAAAATAATTATGCACACTATAGTAGGGCGAATTTCAGAAGAGGCAATTTCATAAATAACCGGGGTATACGGCGTCGTGCAGGAAATAACAACAGACAATTTCAGAGTAATAACAGAAGATCATATCAAAATAATGGACCACATTATGAAAGCAACCATAGGCAATATCAGAATAATGAATATTTAAACTAAGAAAGGGACCTCGAAATAAAAGACAAATAGGAAGTTATAAGGCATCAAATAAGGATTCGAGATCCCATAAAATTGCAAGCAAAATTAAAAATAAGGATGCACAGAATTTAAATGAACATTTACTGAATTCAACGTATGGACAGAGTGACGCACTGCCAATGATCAACGTAAATTTAGAGAACATAAAAACAGTGGCTCTCATAGATAGTGGCGCAAGTGTCAGTTTATTATCAGATAGAATTTTTCAAAAAATCAAAAATAAAATTAAAATTAACTATTTATCTAGACAAGTTAAAATACAGACTATGACCAAAGAAAACATTCAATTTTCAAAATGCATAAGCTTCAGCTTTAAAATTGAAAACAAAAGATGCAAAAATTCATTTTTTATAACTAAACAATTAAACAACACCCCCTATGAAATAATCTTAGGATTTGATTTTCTCAAAAATCATCATGCCATAATTGACACAAATAAATTAATATTAAAGTTTGTCAAAGAATCCATATCTATCCCATTTAAAAACAAAAATCAGAAGAAAGCACAGCAACCAGAAAATAATAATACAAGAGTTGAACATATTCAATGCTTAAATGCAAGCTTAGCGCATAAAATTAAATTACTCCCTCAAGAAACAAAATCAATAAAATTAAAATTAAATGAAAACTATTTTGAGGATAAGGAGGTATTGTTAAATATTACAAATTCATTAAAAGATTTACACGCTGAGCATTCTTTACATTATGTAAATAATAGAAAATTTATTTCTACTCTATTAACAAACAAAACAGAAGAAGAAATTCAACTTAATAAAAATATGATAGTAGGTACTGTAACACCGCAATTTGAAATTATAGAACAAAAACATAATAATGATAAAATTTTACAAATTAACAACATAGAAAGCTTAAATAACCCACAAAAATTGATATTTCAGCGTTACGAAAAGCGGAATTAACACCGCAAGATTTTAAACTAGATCACTTACAAGAAAATGAAAAACATATATTGCTAAAATTACTGTTACAAAATTATGATGTATTTTCGAAATCATACAAAACGCTGGGAATGACGGAAGAAATAGTACCGGAATTTAATTTACTACACCAGTACCCAATACAGTGTAAACCTTATCCCTTGCCAAAAATGTTAACACCTGTACTCGAAAGTGAGATAAAACAATTGTGTGAAGCAGGAATAATTGAAAAGTCTACCAGTAACTAAGCCTTCCCATGCCTATTAATTAAGAAAAAAAGCAATTTTAACAATAGTCATACAGATAAAGTACAAAAGTATCGTTTAGCCGTAGATTATAGATTGTTAAATCAAATTACTGAATTTCTGCCCGTAAATATTGGTAAAATTAGCGACATTCTGCACAACATCGCAGGCCACAAATTATATACTGTAATTGATTTAAAAGCCGCGTTCTTTCAAATAAAAATCAAACCTGAACATGGGTCGATACTCACATTCGTAACGAAGGACGCTGCCTATAGACCTAATAGAATGCCTTTTGGCGCAAAAAACTCATCAGCCTATTTTTCTTTATTAATGATGAAATGCTTAGGAGACTTAAAAGATCAGAAAATTGAATTTTATTTAGATGATATTGTAATTGCCGCAAATTCATTCGAGAAAATGTTGGAGAAATTAAAAACGGTATTTTCGAGATTAGGTAAATTTGGTTTAACCATTGACCCTTCAAAATTACAAATGTGTAAACAGAATATTAAATTTCTAGGATTTAAGATAAGTAAGGAAGGCATAACACCTTCAGATGATAATGTACAAAAAATAACGAATTTCCCTGTGCCAACAACAGTAAAAAAAGTAAAATCATTTTTAGGTTTATGTAATTATTTAGGCAGATCATACCAAATTTTTCTGAACTATGCAATCCATTAATTGAGTTAACAAAGAAAGATAAGAAATTTATATGGACGGAGAAATGCGAAGAAGCGTTTGTAACATTGCAAAACGCGATTTTATCGAAACCGGTAGTTAGGGCAGCGGATATGTCAAAGCCGTTCTTTTTGTCGACTGACTGTTCAAAAGTAGCCGCGTCAGGAATTTTACTTCAATCAGTGAATGGAAATTTTCATCCTATCGAGTATTATAGCAGGAAACTTTCAGACAGTGAAAAGAAATATCCGAGCATGAAGCTAGAATTGTTAGCAATTCACGACGCTATAATACATTTCAAAGATTTTTTATATGGTACGCACTTTACAGTTTTGACCGATTCTAAAGCATTGACACATTTTATTCACTTAGAAAATCAAAATTCTGATTTAATCGCAAGATGGTTATTAAATTTACAACAATATTCTTTTGATATAAAATACATTAAAGGACAAGATAATCCCAGTGATTTTATGTCACGCCAAATTTTTTCTGAACAAAATAAGACTAAATTAATAAATAACATTATTGCTAATGACAGCGCGATAACGATAGCCAAAATTTTAGTAGAGCAAGCAAAAGATAGAGAGATAAAGAAAATTATTAACGGACTGAATGCAAAATCTAAGCAGCCAATATATGTAAATAAATACTATAGAGATGTAAATACAGGATTAATTATGATAAAGACTGCTAGAAATATCAGAAATCCTATGCAAAAGGACAGAATTCTAATACCTCACAGTATAAAATTCGCAGTTATTGAGTTAGCTCATACACCGCATTTTGGAGTAGAAAAAACATATCAAATTCTGAATAGAAAGTATTACTGGAAAGGGGCATACAGTGATGTAAAAAATTTTTGCGCATCATGTGATGCATGCTTATGTTACAAGAATAAGGCTATAAGACCTATGGCATTACAACGTGTCCCTCGTCCATGTAAACAAAATCACACAGTGGCATTAGACATTGTAGGGAAGCTACCGAGAAGTAACGGACAACATGAATACATCATAACGATGATAGACCATTACTCGAGATTCTTGGAGGCAGTACCCGTGAGAAATATTACAACTGCGAGTGTATTACAGGTAGTAACAAATTGGATAGCTTCAAACGGAGTACCAAATTGGATTTTATGTGATAATGAGAGACAACTAAAAAGCGAAGAATTTAAAAAATTCGCAGAGCAACATGGTATAAAAATAAAATATACGTCTATTTACAAACCTAGCTCAAATGCAATTTTAGAAAGAAGCCACTTAGGAATAAAAAATTCTTTGGCAGCAATGGCTGACCAAACATTTAATTGGCATAAGGTTTTGCCATATGTCAAATTATTTCATAATGCAACACCCAGCGCAAATATAGACCACAGTCCCGCTATTTTGTTTCTTACCAGAGATTTGAAATTACCCGGAGAAAATAATCTGGAAATAGCGGACCCTGATGACAGTCCGATCTTAACGCAAACTGAATATGATAATGACGTCAGTGAAGCACTTACATTAGCGGAAAATATCAATAAATTTACTAAACAGAAACAAATTCAAGCTCAAATTAGACAGGAGAGGATTTGTAAAAGAGTGAGAGAGAAAAAATTATTAAGAGGGCAAATTGTTTACTTAAAAAACCTCAGACCCACCACAGCATTACAAAAAAAATTTCAAGGACCATTTCGCATCGTAAAGGTGATCCGTAACAATAATTACGCTATCACACCTATGTACGATCCAAATAAAAAATGGATAGTTGTTCACGCGAATAAATTATATAAAGCAGAACCGCGTAAAAAGTATTTACAAAATAAACAAACACGGCGAACTGTTGACAGAAGTCAATCGCATGTAAACAAAGAATATAACGCCAATAATCATAATTATCAGAGTCCGAGACGTTATAATCTGAGGACACGCAAAAAATAGTATTCGAAAGCAAAATAATATATAATTATAAAAATGTAATATGAAAATTTTATGTGCGAAAACGCAAAATATGTTATATTAGTGTAACGGTAATGAAGGCATTAAATGTATAATTTTAAAAAAATTAATAATTAAATAAAGGTAGTTTTGTAAAATAAATTTGAGGATAATATTTTTTGTAAAACAAATATGAGGATAATATATTTTGTAAAATAAATATGAGGATAACATATTTGTAAAATTAATATGAGGATAATATTTTTTGTAAATATGAGGATTTTGTAAATATGAGGATAAAATAAAAATATAGGTAATAAATAAACATTTATGTATGGATACATAAAGTATGAATAGAGCAATAAATATCAGAAAAAATATGTAGAAGTGATAAATAATACATACAATACCCCTCAATGTTCTAAAAAAATAATAAACTAAGGTGTTAGAAGAAAGAAGGAGAGAGATAATTAAATTTCACTTACTTGCAATTGGTCTTGCTTGAAAACGAAAGGTGGTAACAGTCAGTAATGGATATCAAAATTTATCAGGTCTTTCTATAATGGCAGGCATGGAATGGAATTCCTCACGATATCTTTTCTTTTTTTTTCTTTTCTTGTGCAGGTTTTGAAAAAATAGTATAACATAATTAATAAAATTCAAAATAAAGTCATGGAACACGGTAAATGCAAGTACAGGATATTCAAAATCATAAAATTATTAATTAATAGTTTATAAAAAGCTGACAGAATAAAAGCAAAATCATAAATAAATAAATAAATAAAATTTTAAGTCAAAAATAACAGTCACAGCTGATATAAATAATAATTAGTAAACTAATAAATATATATTGCATAAATAGTGTATACAGACCTTTTACAAAAACACCCAATCTATAAAACAAAATAAAAGTTAATTACATAAATGGATTAATAAACTTGAATAAGTAGGATTAATGTCCCATCCTTCACAGTCAGCGTAACAGCTCCATATATGGCCAGTGTACGGCGAAAGCTAGTCACCTTCAAAGTAAATATCCAGGCTAAAAATAAACATCGGAGAAAATCTCCCCTGCATAGTACGAGAATAATACGAAAACATTTCTGTTGTAAGCATACAAGCAATGTATCAAAATTTAAAATTATAATTGCAGGCAATTATAGTTAGTTAAAAATACCGGCCGGTATATAAAAATAAAATACATTTAGGAAAATGCAGAAATTGTATGTAAATGATAAATGATTGAGTATTAGTAAGAAATTAATGCATTAATTAAGCATCACTGGAAATAAAAAGAAATAACAGATAAAATTAAATATAAAATAATTATATTGAAATAAATAAACATGTAAAGTTATGCTGAAACGGGAACATAAAGTCAGTTATATCAATAACATAACAAAAGCATGGTATATTCATAATACTACACATAAAATAATATATCACGCGTTGTTGCAACAAGGGATAAATAAATCCAATGAATTAAGAGTACATGAAAGTAAAATCATAATTAGTCATCATTCAGATCTGTGTTAAGGTCATAAGATAAAGAATATATATAGATATATATATCAAATTAAATAGAATTATTAACAAGATAAGTAGAATAAATATAAGTAAGAATACAAAAAAAGAACTTGAAAGAAAAAGTGTAAATAAATTCCTTAAAAGATACAGCCAGAAAATCCCACGTCAATGTTAGCTCGTACATTCACCACCGGACAGTCTAAAAGCCCGCGCTTGAGAAGAGGATACCGCCAAAGTTGCACGATAACGATTAAATCTTTAGCGATACATGCAAAAGGCAGTTAAAATCCCTTTTACGTAAGTTTGCGCTCTGCAAACAATGAAGACACTCATTCAGGGTCGCCGTCGGGGTCAACAGATTCGCAGTTGTCATAGAAACGCGTTGAGGGGAACAGAGGAAAGCTACGGGTCAAGCGAATTTTTTCTTTTTTCTTTTCTCCCTTCCTCCCGCGCAGTTGTGTCACACGAAAGGGCAGTCGAAGAGGAAATTTAAAGTGCGTATTATGAGATGCACAGTAGTTTGGAGTAGCGAAATGAGTAGATATATTTGATATTTTAAAGGCCGAGATGTAATATGATATAAATATGGTGTTCAAAATAGTCATGATTTATACACACAAAAATATATAATATGTTATTCATTATAACAAATAAGAAATATATACAGTTCAAAAATTGTCTAAAAATTATTTACGTCTGTGAAAATGAGAAATCAAGGTAATGAATTGCGTATATTTTAATGTAATGTTGTGAACTTGTATATAAATAGAAATGCAAATAACAATTATGATATAGTCTTCATTTGAAGTGTACAATAGACTGTACTAAGCAACAGAATGAAAATATAAATATTGAAGTACCGGAACTTTGAAAGTTAAGTCACAGGATGGTGACTCATTCTTCCGTGATACAAAAAATATATGCTTATAAGATCAATAGTGTGCCTTCCATGTGACAATAAGGTGTCTTCCGTGCTCGTGATAATTCCATGTGACGATATAGTGTGCCTTCCGAACAGTGATAATTTCTTCATGTACATCAATATATGTGTTACTAAGTACGATATAGTGTGCCTGCCGAACAGTATTAATTTCTTCATGTGCAGCAATATATGAGTCACCAAGTACGATATGGTGTATCTTCCGAACAGTGAGTTCCTTCATTTTAGTGACATGTCGGGTGTAATGCACCGATATATGTATGTCAATGTTACAATATAGTGTTGAAGACCCAGACCGACCGGCTCGTCAACAAGGACATGAGCAACCGATTAGTCGGCCGGAAACAGTATGGAGAAATTTTGCAACCAATCAATCAATAAGAAATGAGTCCAACTACGGAAATGTCACTGTCTAAAGAATATTTTTTGTGATCAGTCTATTATGATTGTAAATTAGTCAGTCTAATAAAGACAATTAGATCTGAATATCGAAAATGTATGTATGATATCAAAAATTGTGTATCGAAATGTATGTTTCTTATTCTTCTTTATAATAATATGCATATTAGAAATATATAATTCATAATATACATAGTTGCCATGCACCAATTTTAATAATCCTTATATTGAGATAGGAGAGTACAGGTTTGAAGCTGTTAACGGTTTCAAATATTTAGGCTCTGAAATGAACACATTAAATAATATAACCCCAGGGGTCCCATAACAGAGTTACTACTGCTAATAGATGATTTTTCGGACTGCAAAAATATTTGAAATCTAATTTTATCAGCAGAAAAACCAAAATGCTTATTTATAAAAGTTTGATTAGACCCGTTCTCACTTATGCTGCTGAGACATGGACAATGACCAAGAAGGACAAAGAAACTCTCACTACATTTGAAAGAAAAATCTTGAGAAGCATATTTGGAGGAATAAAGTGTATTAATTATTCGAGAAGAAGAACTAACTTGGAGGTTTATGTAACACAATATTTGTATTACATGTTACACCCAATTACAAATGCCAACCTAGCCATTTTGCAATTCCAATTGCGGATGCCAACCTAGCTAATGAGCTATTTAAATGCTGCAGAGGGAGCCAATGGCAATACAAACATAAATAAGCAGCGCATCCCCTTCTTCACTTCAACGAATCAACAACGACACTACAATGTGAAAAAGAAAAAGGTTTGAGAGAATGTTCTAGAACTTTCCACAGATGCAATTTCGACAGCGTCCTAGACGCACCTGAGGTTTTTTAGTCGACTTAAAACTTTCGAACGAATCAGCATCATGTTTTCTTGGGTTTGTGAAAAGTGTCTATAGAATGTGAGCAACAAAATGGTAGCGAGTGCAGTTAGATGTGTAACGGTGTTCCTACATCATTGAAATAGCACGAATATGCACGTAACACAAAGAGAAAAGGTAACCAACTTTCAATTGTCACTATTAGCACGGAAGGCACACCTTTAACAATTATTAAATTAATTGACTACCAGTTCGTATGAGTAGACCATATGAACGAGTTCGTAATATTGAACTATAAGAACTATTCTTTATCGATTGTTTAAAGGAAACTGTTTTTAAGAAATTTAAGTCAAAGTTATTATGTGTGTAAATATATATATATATATTAATGTAATATTGTTAGTATTATGTGTCTTTTAATAATTGATTTAATTATAGCATAGTTACTCCAGATACAATAGATATCTATTAAGTAAAATATTAAAATAAATTGAGCAATTAAGCATGTGTATTTCTTTATGTTTTGTGTGTTCGTATTCCGAGCTTGAGAACCGGGAGCTTACATGCTCCACCCTTAGTGGCGGCATCATAGGTAAGTCCTATACAGGTAATTTTTGATAAGGACAATTTTACCTTATGACATATTACACAAATATTTCACATCCATAAGCACTTATGTGCAGAACTGTTTCAAATGGGAGCAACGATATATATAAAAATATTTCTAAAATTGGTTATTACATATACAAAATGCCACGAATAATTCTCAAAGATATATGCATATATATATATATATATATATATATATTATATATATACGAAATATATACGAATATACAAAACTACTTATGCAAACATACATACAAAACTATATATACAACATATACATGCACCTCTTACAGGTTACCATGACTTTCAATACTATATACAATGATACAACACTACATACAATGATATTTGAAATGATTAAAACAAATGTGAATTTAAAATTAATTTGATTGCACTATATATAACAAAATTTACAAGTACTACAAATAAATATGCAAAAAACAGTGAGCTAATCTTTGGAGGCTACCAGTAATAATTCACAGGATATGATCGTTTTCCTCTAGGAATTGAATTATAGATTTTATTCTCTGTTTAGCCCAGCTATTACCCAGAAGGTTTTTGGCAAATATTGACATATGTTGTCTACTGGGCCTTTTAAGGTGATAGATCTTTGTATGTTCGCAATCAAATACAAAATGTTTCGTCAGCTCGTATTTCACCACAACTACAGTTGTCAGTGTATTTCTTTTGGATTTTGTAAAGATAGGTTGGGAAACAGCCATGCCCCGAGAAAATCTGTACCAATTCTCTTGCAAATCAGAACGAATGCAAGAACGAATACGGATGTCGATAATAAATTTTATGTGTAGAGACATTGTGTAAAAAACACGATCTATGTAGAATTTTTTATTCTATCTCATGAGTAGAGCTCTACATTCCAATTTACATTCCAATATTTCATACTGAAAACACCGATAACTTTCGGGAACAAGAGTAATAGTATACAGTATAATGAGGGAATTGATAATATTGACAACTAAGAACGTTAACGCAAAAAAGAAAAAATATCAACACAGTTAATCTAAACTGTTGCCAACTTTAAAGAAGAAAAAATATAAAGAATCTTTACAAGATATCAAAAAATATCTTGGGTGATAAATCTGAATAAGATTCGATTCTTTTATATTCTGATAATTATTGAGATACAAGTAGAATTAAAAGGAATATGGATGTATAAGAAACTCGAGTGGAAACTCACATTCCATATATTTGAATGGTTTTAGTTAATTATCATGCTCCTTTTGGAATTTGTACGATTGCTTGCATTTTCAAGAGACTAATGTATTTACAATTTACTTTTACTCGTATCACATGTTCTCTGAACAGTGAGCGCCCATATTTCACAAAGACGAAAAAAATCTGATGTGGGCAACACATAACTTTCCCTATAAACTTAAATTAATCTATTATTTCTTTCTTTAATAATTCATTAAATTGAATTTAACGGCACAAAATGGCACCGAATTCGCACTTTTTATTCAATTTTCGTTATCTTGTATTGTAGCGTAGCAAGAATGCTATACATTAAAATATCTCGAGAACGGTTACTACCAGAGTAATGGGGTTGGTTTTATTCTTTTTATCGTCAAATTTATGTATGAAACAAGCATTTAATTGATGCATTTGAGCATACGTAGTCTTTTATTTTAGATGTTGACGATTTTTGAGGGTCATTTTGTAAAAATAGCGGGTTGTGCTTTCTTATCCCGAATCGTACCAAAATTCAATCAGCACCAAGGTCAGTGACTTATCTATAAAATTAAATGACATTTGCTCAATCAGTTTTTTTAGCTAGAGTGGATACTTGCGATTTTTGCGGGCCATTTCTTGAACAAAGTCAGGTTCTTTAATTCTGAACATTACCAAAATCTAATCAGCACCAGCGTCACCCACAAGTGACTTAAATATAAAATGTAATAAAATTTTTCAATTAGTTTTCGAGTTAGAGTGTATACATATAGTGCATAGACATACACACACACAGACATGCAGATACACAGACTCACAGACCCATAGACACAGACACACACACATAGACACACACAGACTCACAGATACGGACACACACACATAGATACACACACACACACAGACGTCACACTCAAAATTTCTTTTTTATGTTCTTGAGGTCCCAAAGCGTCGAAAACTCCAGTTGCGATTTCCGTCACAATTCCAATACTTTTTCCCTATGCATTACCTTGTATTGTAGTAGGGAAAGTAAAAATATTTGATTTCCTTACATACACTTTTCATTATTTAACAAATTTTCAAATATTCTATAATAAGAAAGTTGAAACTACCTGCCTTGCTTTAAACATCATTCCAGCTCCTTGGACTTAGTTATGTATTTCAGTGAGAAATTTAATCAAGAACGGCAAACAAGTTCTCTATTGATCTCTGTTGACTTTCATCGAATTTTAAAATTCAAACAGGAAAGAATGTGCTGTGTAGAAATATTGAAAACTATTGACAACCGAGTTTGACTTAAGAAAAAGTAATGACATAAGAAATCGCATGGCATCATGGTTGGTTGGTGATGTGTCTCTAACATATTTATTAAGGAAGAATGTGTGCACTGCTTCTGTTTAGGCATGGCATCATGAACATAGAGAAACTGGTTGATTTAGGCATCATTTACTCATGTTAATTTCTCAACAATTTATAGCATATGTAAAGACAGAATCTATATATACTAATTGCCAAGTGTTTGTCTCGCTTTTTTAGGCACTTCCCGAATAGATAAAGGCATGTAATTTGGTACACGGGTCGATCGTTCGATAACCCCCCCCTGGAGAAATCGAATTTCTCGAAAATGTTCTATAGAGGAGTTGCCCCACACCAAAACGTTCGAAAAGTGAAATGATAGAAAAGCATGCTTTGCGACGAGATAGAGACTTTAAATTTGGTGTACTGGTAAATCGTTCATTAGGAAGACAGTGTGCAATTTCAGATTGCCAATATATTCTACTATAGGTGGTGCCACACACCAAAATGTTCGATTTGCGGAATAAATGAGTAACGCATCCTTTACATTTTGATAGACGCTTGAAATTTGGTACATGGGCCTTAATAAAAACACCTAAGACAAGGCATTTAATAAAAACACCTAAGATGAATAGAATTTCTCAGAAATGTTCGATTAAGGGGATGATCCAGAGAAAAACGTTCGAAATGTGAAATAAGAAAAATAACATGCTTCCATATGAGATAGAAATTTCAAATTTGGTGTAAAGGTAGATAATTTGGAAGGAAGAATGTGTACAATTTCAATAATCCTATATTTTCCACTTTAGGGGGTGCCGCACACTAAAATGTTAGAATTTCGGAATAAAGGAGAAATGCCTCTATTAAATCGTGATAGAGGCTTGATATTCGGTATATGGGTGAATCATTTGACCCAAGTGGCGAGCCACTGATGAAGGACATAGCAATGCCAGTGTGGCGGAAAGGATGTTACCATTCCCGAGCCAGGACCGAACTCGGGTCCTTGTGCTTGCAAGACCGACATTATAATCATAGAGCAAAAGCTAGCTTCTGCTCCGTTCTTATAGTTCGGGTACAGGTTCCAAGCATCGTTGATCAGATGTCTTTGCTGCCGCACACTCCCTCAGCTGATGAGAAGGCCCCGGTCTAATTTCGGCGAGGAAGGAGGCTGCTGAGAAAACTCCCGCGTGTCCCCCCGAAATGCAGTTGAGGGGCTGAAGGCCGGGAGGCGTGTTTCCTCGGACGTGACGTCAGTCGCTGTCAAGCAGGAAGGGAGTGGCAAGGCCTCTGACTCCGTGTGGTGCTGCCATCTCGTGTTGAGAGGGGAGATCGTTGCGAGAGAAGGGTTGCGTGTTTCAAACGTCCAGTCATCATTGTGGCGGAAAGGATGTTACCAGTCCCGAGCCAGGACTGAACTCGGGACCTTGTGCTGAAGGCTGGGAGGCGTGTTGTTTCGGATGTGACGTCAGTCGTTGTCAACAAGGAAGGAAGTGGCAAGGCCGCTGACTCCGTGTGGTGCTGCCATCTCGTGTTGAGAGGCGAGATCGTTGCGAGAGAATGGTTGCGTGTTTCAAACGTCCAGTTATCATTGTGGCTTAAAGGATGTTGCTAGGCCCGAACCAGGGACCCGGTGCTTACAAGACCGACATTATAATCATAGAGCAAAAGCTAGCTTCTGCTCCGTTCTTATAATTCGGGTACAGGTTCCAAGCATCTTTGATCAGATGTCTTTGCTGCCGCACCCGAAAGCGCTATGACTGTGCAATTTTAGAATGTTGTGAAAGGATATTTTAATAAAATACTTTTAATTATGACCAATTTGTTGGTTGTCTTTATTTTTAAAGTATTGATTATTTTGATAATTTTCCATATTATTTTATTTTTGTTAGTAAATTTTTGGAGCCAGCCATACACCACCGAATTTCAATTTTGATAATATTCTTTCACCTATAGAAACCCACACTATAAAGCTGCGATGAATGCGAAAAACAAATTTTACTTTAGGAAAATATAACCTTGATTACAAGTAATCAACAACTGTAAACCCTTGGTCATCTCACCTTGGTTTCTTTGCGCTTCTTTGGTTTCCTGTTTTCTAACTGGGGCCGACGTGGCTGTCGAGTGGTCAAGGCAAGCGTTTCCGTAGCAATCGCTACGTGTGGGTTCGAGCCCCACGTAAGGCATGGATGTTTGTGTTGTGGGCGTAATGTGATCCGCCCCCTCTGGTGCACCTGGGGCAACGTCAATGGACGGATAAATGGTTCACACTCTGGCCGCTGTAATAAAGGCGAATGACGAAGGTCAAAGTGCCTGGCCATTTGAAAAAAAAAAATTTCTAATTGGTAAGGCTCTGAATCTACCATCTCGGATACATCTCTGAATCTACCATCGGAATCTACCATCTCGGAAAGTTTTAAACACCGCGATAACTTTGTAAGGAAAGGTCCTTGAGTATACACGTTAGGTCTGTCTATAGCAAAGTGACCTTATCAAATAAAAGTTACTGCAGCATCCCTAGTAGAGAATAAAAAGTTAGGATAACAAATTTGACAACAAAGCGAAATAGACGGCCAGTTATATATAAAA
The DNA here is from genome assembly GCA_951213105.1 of Amaurobius ferox. Classification (NCBI taxonomy): domain Eukaryota; kingdom Metazoa; phylum Arthropoda; class Arachnida; order Araneae; family Amaurobiidae; genus Amaurobius; species Amaurobius ferox. Next base: position 136,624,717 of record OX578151.1, read on the forward strand.
GCCAATTACAAATTTATACAATAGCACCCAATGAGTAGGAATTGGCACCAAACTGTTATAGAAGGCATGTGTAGGATTATTGTCGAATGGCTATCCTATTCTGGAATGATACATTAAACAGCACATACATGAAGCGAAGTCTAGTGTAACTCAGAAAAGATTGCCCGAACCATCCGAATGTATACGGGAAACAAGTCTAGTGTAAAGTCTGTTTAAAATGTCCTCATTCACAGACAATGTACAGTTGAATTCAAAAAGAATAGGAAAGAGTACATTCACAAGCATTACATATATCACCATGTTAGGGACCCGAATTTTACAACTTTTTCACAGATATTTATTGCCTTATGTATATGGGTTTTGTTCGTTTCTGATATCAATTACTACTTATTAGATAATTCTCCATAAATTTGTAATTAGCTTTGTCGAGTTTAAAATTCTCCGCTAGGAGCGCTGTAATCACTTTTATTCAATCGGCATGGTCACTTTACTACAGATATACCTAGCCTATATAGTGAAGGACCTTTTCTTACAAAGTCATTCAGACGCTTAAAGACTTTGCTAGAAATCCTATCATTCTCTCATTTGTTTTACTTGTTTTTGTTTAGCTGTCTTGGTTTCAGATTTGTTAGTACTGACGAAGTGTATTCCAGGTATCCTTGAAACAGTTGTGTATATTAATTAATTTGTGCGTAATTATGCTGCTTAACTTTTCCTTATTTTTTAAAGAAAGTGATTTTACTCTTTGATAAGGAAGATATATTTTTAATTTTCCAACAATTCATATTATACGAGAGATGCACAATAAATATGTTTAATATATTTTATTTTAAGAAAATTTCATAACACCATAATTATTTCTATTTTAGCGTCACGCAGTGTACTGTACCCGTAAATTGCGACAATAAACATATATGCCAATTTTTGTAACGAAAAACGTAATTCTGTCCTTTTTACAATTTCGAACTTTCAAAGGTACTGAAAAGAAACATCTTTAAGTTTCTTTCAGAAATGTAGCAAGGAGAAAGAAACATCCCCCGTATTATGCAAGGAGTTCTTTATCGCCAAGTCGAAATCTCTGATTTCGAAAGCTTTACTTTGGTTGGGCAAGTAAATAACATGGGATTCAGTTTTCTCTCTGAAACATCTTCGCGCGTTCTAAGTTTTGTAAAAAGACCTTATGGATTTTATCCTATTCAAGAAGGTAGGTTTAAGTATAAAATATTTTTAGGATGTTGAAGAATGTTTTTTAAACTGTATTGTTACAGTTTAAAAAACTGTAACAATACAGTTGTTTTTTAAACTTAGTTGTTTTTTAAACTGTACTGTTACAGACACCATACATTTATGGTACTTGGATTCTTTATTATTTTTTAAATTATTCACTAAAATTCCAAATATTTATGGGATGAGGCTCTACTCGACTTTCTCATACACTTTTATACAAAGGTGAAAGGCCTTCATTACATGTATAGTTTGGCCTTCAATTAGAAATGACAAGTCAAACTGTTACAGTTGTGCCTTTTTGTCCCGCGTCCCACAACGCACATATTAAACTGTTCGTTCATCATCTTCAACCTTTTTACTTTCCTTATATACAGGTACATAATGTATAAGGAAAGTATTGTGACGGGGACGAAAATTCGAATTCGAGTTTTTGACGGGAGAGCACGTTTTAAGCATCCCTGATCACGAATCAAACATTTTTGAAGTGATGTGTGTGTGTGTGTGTCAGTGAGACTGCGGAGACGATAACTGACGAACGAATGGACCGATTCGAACGAAATTTGGTACAAAAATCACAATCCGTAAACACTGGTAGCCTATTGTTTTTATACGCAATCGAATGTTCAGAAGTATCCTAAATTTTCGAGTGAAATTCCAAAAAAATCGTCAAAAAATCAAAACCGCTAATAAAGTTACGCAAATAGACATTTCTTATGCAATTTTTCATTAGAAACAGATTAATATAAATTTTAGAACGCTAACATGAACCGTTCTCGAGATATTGCACATTTTTCAAAAAAATTATCAAAACGTCATATAAAATAAAAAAAAAATATTTCCTATTGAGAAACATGTTCACTTTTCATATATAATACCATGCGATAAATTGGGTGACATCATTTTCATGGATCTAGCTCGTTTCATTCATGAAAAAAGATACTTTGAGTAATACTTTTGTATTTGAACGCCTATAGTCATTTATCTGCTGTAAGAATAACTTATTTCTTCGTCCATAACGCTTGGCAAGATTTTGGCGACAAATTTGGTGGAATATAGCCAACTTGGCGACTTTTTTAAATGTTGCTAAATTAACGAAAAACTCGCCAAATAGATAAAAATGACGCTAAATTAAATCAATGATGACTCTTTGATGATGACGACATGGAAAATGACGACTCATTGACGAAAATTCAATATCTTGGAAAGAATATGAATAACTACTATAAAAATAATCTATTTCCTTTCACTGTAAAAGTAGTAAATTCAATGCATTATATAAGGAAAGTCATGTTCTGCCTACATCAGATTTCTTTTTATTTCATCTTCCAAAATTATCCGATCAACACCGAACTCTACAAGATTACCGGAAAGAAAGCAATAGAGATGGACATAAAAAATCGTAGACGGAATTTTACCTCATGCCAGTTGGCATGAGGTAAAATAAAAAGGAAGAGGGGTCGTCTTTCCTTATTTTCTTTCTCGTTCTTAGAATTGGTTGCATCGGGTGCAAGAACTTCCGAGTGAAACACTGGCTTGACGGTAGGAATAGGATGGGAAAGGGGGGGGGGGGATCAATTTCTCGATCCTAGCAATTTGTCTTTTCGGTATTTTCTGAAACCCTCGTTGTCGTCGGTACGTGGGTGCTTAACAGTCCCGGTTTGAGAGTCAAACGTAAAGGACTTGGTTGAGGAAGAAGCAATTTGAGGCATCGTAAAGTCGTTAGAGGCAACAAAAATCCCACAAGAAGAACTCGTGGCGAGGACTCACCTGAAGTGTCCATCTTTTTATCATCTTTCATGGCCAGCTCCATTCTGACAGTTTTTGCTTTGAGGAGGATCCACTCGTTCTCAGTCATATCGTCTGGAAAATTCTGGACAAGTTCCACAAGTTCGTTAAACTCAAATTCAACTTTCTCCAATTTATACAGATTCGGATATCCTTTCTTAATACTCTTAGTCTTTGCAGGTATAGACGCAAATTGCTCTTAGTAACGTTCATAATCCGCAAGGGACTTATCCATTCCAAAAGCTTTCTTAAAATCGTGCAGTGAGCCAAGTACACGTATCGTCGACATGTTGAAAGTGGCGAAACTCACATATAGAATAACTATTTTCATGACTTTTGTAATCATATGTATTGCTTTCCTTACCATACATGGTAATGTATAAGTAAAGTATTTGAATTGTATCGAAAATCACAGCTCGAGTTTTCGCAGATCTACACGTTTCGAGCACACTAGAAGACGAAAAATCTATTTTTAGCGTGACGTCTGTGTGTGTGTGTGTGCCTGTCTGTGCAATGCATGCATCCACATTAAGTCAAAAACTAATTGAACGAATTTCATAAAATTTGGTAGGTATGTCACTTGCAGGTTACTTTACTGTTGATTAGATTTTGGTACGATTCGGCGAAAAGTAACCTGCCCCTTTTTTACGAAATGGATCGCAGCACTGTATGTATGCACTCTAGCTGAGAAACTAATTAACCAAATTTTGCAAAATTTGGTAGATGAGCCAATTGGGGGTTGCCCTTGTGTTGATTAGATTTAGGTATGATTTGGGATAAAAATAACTTAATCGTATGATAAAATCGTATGTATCCAGTCTAGCTGGAAACTAATTGTCTAAATTTCACAAAATTTCATAGATAGGTCGTTTATAGGTTGGCGTGGTGCTGGTTAGATTTTGGTACGATAAAAAACAATAATCTGCCTTTTTGCAAAATTTGTCAAGATCTAAAACAAAATACTACAAATGTACTTGCTTTATATGTAATTTTTAACGACGAAAATAATAAGACCAACCCTAATACTCTAAGATGGACCAATATTGAAACACATTTTTCTTTTTTGAGGAACTGAGGATGTTTTCCAATGTAGTTAAAAAACTGTTTAATGCAAATTCAAAAAATTTAGTAGGTACATATCCTGAGGGTTATCCTGATACTGATTAGATTTTGGCATGAGTTGGAAAAATAGAACCGACCCTTTTTTTGGGAAATATCCTATGGCCCACAAAGATCGTGAAAATCTGAAATAAATAATTAAAATTGCTGAAATGCATTAATTAAATACTTGATATTCATGCAATTTTTATAACAAAGAAAATAAGACGGATCTCCTCTAGGATGAACCATTCTCGTGATAATTTAGTTTTATGGGACAGTTTTAGTGCATTAGGCTGCCAGATAAAACGAAGATGCATTAAAAATGCAAATTGGAAATAATATTAGAAAAATATCCGTGTTATTTTCTGCAATTAAAACTTAATTTAATGCATCATGAAATATACCACAAGAAAATGTATTTGAGTCTGTAGGAAGCGTTCTTTGTTATCCACATCCGATTTTTTTATAACGCATTTTCGATTTTGGAAAAAAAATGCTTTAAAAATTAAGAGCTTATACCTCGTTCATACACTTCAATAGTTAATTGTTCGAATTATTAACTATTGAAATTCGTACTAAGCATTCGTACTAAGTATTATTTGATTTGATCAATATACTCAAAATAAGTATATTGCGATCCGTGTAGAAAAGTACAATTTCTAATAACTCAAAAGATGCTTGTGATATTTCTTACACCAATCTACCAATCTATTAATTTTTCGTTAAATATATTTATAATGAGTTTACTAGTTTCGTAACTGCGAATACACTATTTTTTTTTTTCAAATTTATACAAAACAAATAAGTAATTTCTCGAAAACGGCATTTTATACAGGAGTGAATTCTTATACATGAGCGTCTTATGCGTGATTAGCACCTTATGCATGATTTCACCCGCTTTGAAATAAAAACTCATCATTAAAAACAGCTATTTCTCTAACATTTTTTATACGTGATATATTTTTATAACATATTTTTGATATTGGAAGTATGCTTTATTTGGAAATTTGAGCATTTTCTCATGGCCCATTCATACAGAATATAAATAGACTTTTGACGTTCATTGATTTAAATATTCACGATTTGCTGAATTTATTAACAGGCTTTAAATACACAGACATCATAAAAACGCTTAATACCTATTCAGTGATACTCAAAACTTGTACGTCTATCATAATCTGACAGTTGGTTTGTGAATGACATTATAATACTTTCTCTTTACAGATGTAATGTATTATAAAGAAAGTTAAAAGATGTCATTTTTATTTCATCAATTAGTTCTTTTGATATATAAAAATTTGTAATTTGATTTTTAAATGCGTTTATATAAAAATGGTAGAGGCTTATGTTTTACAAAAAATTTTGTTTTCCTAAAGTGATTGCTTTAAAAAACAAATTGCAATTCAAATTATATTTATTCTTATATATGTGCTAGAGCGGAAAAATATTAATTTATATTAAATTTATTTCGATGCAAAATTTATCTATTCTTTTATATTTATGCAAGGAGTCGGAAACATTTGAAGAAAATTGGATGAAATTTTTAATATTTTATCTGGGAATTTCGCAATGAAAAATATTTGTTTTTGTCTGTATTAATATTTGTTTTCTACTACTGTGGTCGATGCTGATTGAAATATCAAATATATTTCGCTATTGAAATATCAAATATATTTCGGTATGGAAACAAATTTTATGCCCGAAAAAATAAAACATTTTCAATAACATGTTCAAAAAATATAATATGCATGCAGTTCCATTTTGTACTTTTAGAGATGTGATAGCTTTGGTAATAATAAAATTACATTATATATTTTCACATTCCTATGCTATTGTATAGATAAAGTATTATTTTTCCAAGTGCTTTATAAATAAATATTGTTTTGGATAAAAATGTATAGAAACCCCATGAATACTTTCAGGAAGCTTTTGGAAAAATCTCCATCTCTGTGCATGGGATGTGTGCACTCGATAAATCAATAACAAATACACCTAGTGCCATCCAATTTTATGTTCAGATACATTGTGCAGAAAAAAACTAGGATCACATAATTAAAAATCTGATGTGGGCAGCACATGACTTTCTTTATATAATGCAATGAATTTACTACTTTCACAGCAAAAACAATAGGTTATTCTTATAGTAGATAATTATATTCTTTCCAAGATATTGAATTTTCGTCAATGAGTCGTCATTTTTATTGATTTAGTTTCATTTTTATCCATTTGGCGAGATTTTCGTTAATTTGGTAACATTTAAAAAAGTCGCCAAGTTGGCGACATTCCGACAAATTCGTCGTCTAAATCTCGCCAAGTGTTATGGACGACGAAATAAGTTATTCTTATAGCAGATAAATGACTATTGGCGTTCAAATACAAAATTATTACTCAAAGTATCTTTTCTCATGAATGGAAAGAGCTATGTCCACGAGAATGATGTCACCCAATTTATCGCATGATATTACATATGAAAAATGAACATGTTTCTCAACAGTTAATATATTTTTTTTAATTTATGGGATTTTCTATAAATTTATTTGAAAAATGTGCAATATCTCGATAACGGTCCATGCTAGCGTTCTAAAGTTTATGTCAATCGTTTTCTAAGGAACAATTACATAAGAAATGTCTATTTGCATAACTTTATTAAAAGTTTTGATTTTTTGATGATTTTTTCAACATTTCACTCGAAAATTTAGGGGGGTCCTGAACATTCGATTGCGTTTCAAAACAATAGGCTTCCAGTATTCACGGATTATGATTTTTGTATCAAATTTCATTCGAATCGCTCCATTCGTTCGTGAGATATCATCTCCACAGATTCACTGACACACACACACACACACACACAGACAGACATCACCTCAAAAATGTTTGATTCGTGATCAGGGATGCTTGAAACGTGCTCTCTTGTCGAAAACTTGAATTCGAATTTTCGACCCCGTCACAATAATTTCCTTATACATTGTGTATATAAGGAAAATAATAAGTACAATACACTTTGTGCGAAAGAAAAGGATAACTTGAGCAACGTATATAAGTTGTATCAAGCTCAACGTATATTGATTAATTGAAGATTTATTAAATTCGTGTTTTATGACATGAATAGTTTTTATGTCCTTTACTACGAAATTTCAAAGCACGTTTAATTTGACCAATATAAGAAAGACTACACTGGCAAGAAATACTCAACTATTAGAAAGTTCTAAATGATCTTTAAGATTAGAAAATCAGAGTTTATTAGAAGATATATGAGCAATATTGAATTTGAATTTATTAAGGATTTTATCAATTTGCTTAATGATTTTTGGAAAATATGATAAAATGATAGTGTTATTGAAATCTTTTTCAGAAGTTAGTTCGGAGGAAGGCTTAGAAAACTTTTGAATGGCACGATCAACAATGTTGGGAAGGAAACTACGATCGACAGCAGCAGTTTTTAAATCATTGATCTCAGAATTGAGCAAGTCTAAGTTCAAACATTCAAAGCACGATGAACAAACATATTTAAAACAGCAATTTTCAGTTTAGGTGGATGGCAGGAATTTTTATGTGGAGGTAGAGAGACCGAAAAAGGTTTGTGAAAGTCCGTGAGAAATTCAGTAGTAAGAAATCCATAATCGTTACGTATTACTAAGACATCCAAAAATGAAAGACGGTTGTTCTTTTCCATTTCATGGATAAACTGATGCAAAAATCCATGGAATCCAATATATACAAAACACCATCGATATCATTAAAAGTGTGATACAGAAGAACAAAACTGTTGTCAACATAACGAGTATAGAAAGCAAACTGAATAATTTCAGAAAGCTTAATTTCAAAATAATGCATATTGGTGAGAACAAGATTGAGTGGATTACCCATAGTCAAGTCATTAGAAATGCTGTAGAACTTATTATGAAAGACAAAAGAATTTTGCGATAAAGAAGTACTGCAAGAGAAACAAGCTCATCAATTTCAAATTCAAAGAAATGGAATTCATATAATCGTTACCTGAGGCAGGAAGGACACTGCACCCTCCACAGGAACATTGGTAAACAACGACTTAATAACAAAGGATACTATAGCCACACCACGAGAGTTTAAATTGCGAATTCTTTTCACAAATTGGGCAGAGTTTTGGCAGGTATGAATATTATTACTAAGTAGAGGAGAGAGCCTAGAGAATCAATGTTTGGCTAATTTGTGAAATCCCCCTTTTCTTCATTCTATTCTTTTGGGACTCTTTGCATATTGTTCGTCTTATTTATTCTTGGTTGGACTTGGCTCGTCTTGTCCAGATATCGCTTTTGTGTCTTGGAGCACGCCAATCTCTTGTTGTTGTTTCTCGTTTCCTATGATCTTGTCTATTCTTCATGCTGCTTTCTGTTTGGCCCTCTCTTAATCCATGTCTTGGGTATATAATTCCCCTTTATATAATTCTTTGAATCCATTTCTCTTTTGGACTTAGGGTTTGTTTGTTTTCTTGAACTGGCGAAGCGGATCCAACGTATCCTCGAAACAGTTGTATACAGCATTGTTATTATTTGTGCTTATATACGTTGTTCAAGTTCTCTTTAGAATTACATAATAATTCATAATTAGAACTAGAATTATTTGTTTTTTAAGATTATCATAGCATTATTTTTTATGGGAAAAATTATGTTCAGAATAAAGTTAGCAGTATATAGTATCCGATAAAATGAACTTGCAAAAAAAAAAAAAAAAAGAAAAAGAAAGAAAAAAAAAAAAAAAGCTAAGTTCTTCAACTTTACAGAAAGTGTCAGCCATCCCTCACAGCAAAGATCGTCACATGTGTGACAGTGACGTTGTAGTCACGTGACACCTGAGTCACAAAGTCACATCATATTTGTGACTTCTATGCGACGTTACGTATTCATGCATTGTCTTCTATGCATTGTTACTTCATTGTGACTATATTCTGTGACATTTCCACAATTTAATTAACACGTAACAATGTGACGACATTACAATGGCAATTACAATGTGACGTCACAAGCAAGTTAATATGCGACGTCACAAACAACCTTGAAAATGACCAAAATGACTTCACTGTGACCTCAATATGGCATTACCGAGACGTACTGCGACGTCCTGTGACGTCCCAAAGTCATAATGTGACGTAAATCTTACGTCACTGTGATAAAAAATGCTGTTAGGGATAATAATGATTGAGAATAAGACCTATTGCCAAGTTTATCAATCTTCATGAGTGGACAGTGTAGAGGAAAATGTTTATTGGAAGATGTTTGTAATAAACTTAACAAATTTATACAATAACTATAAATAACTAATGTTTTATCACTGATGCTACTTTACATTCATTAAGCAAATATACTACTTCAAGTCCATTGCAGAAAGAAAGTACTTTAAATCAAAGAGGTAAATTTGACAATTTATTACGAAATACATCCAATAACTTCTGCTCTCTATTTTTGGCACTCATAATGTTTGTTAAACATTAGCAGTAGTTCAGCATCTCAATCTTTTTTATTCCTGACACTTTTTGTAAAGTTGTAGAATCTGGCATCCTTTTGCAAGTTTATTTATCGGAAACTATATACTATTATTTTTATTCTAGACATAATTTTCCCCATTAGAAAAAATGCTGTGAAATATTTTGTAAAGCTGAAGCGCTTAGATTTCTTTATAAGTTTATTTTTCATTGGTTATCAGTTTTTTTTTGTAGATTTTATATTTGCGAGATTTCAAATAATCATAAAGGTTCCTTAAAATCTATAAAAGTTTGAATTTATAATTTTTCATTTATAGATTGATACATGATACGGAATTTGAATTGTGCATCTTAAGTAGATTTTCTGTAGAATTTTGATTCAAGACATCTTACTCGAGAAAATCTGATAAATACAACTTTTGCAAGTTTTGAAATAGTCAAGATTCCTCAAAAATTTTAAATTTCTACTTTTCCATACTATGTAATATTGTATAGAGAACGTATTGTTTTCACGAAACTTTTAGAATTCGAGATTTTGGTGACGATATCCGTTTTAGGACCTCCTGAATATGTTTTTACTATTTTGAGTGGTGTCTGTCTGATGTCTGTGGTCGATTTTTTGAGTCATGATAGCGGGGGCAACTATTAATAGAATTTCAAGGATTTTTTTTCATTCAGCTTAATTACTTTATATTCGGCTTTGTTATCAAAAAATCTAGAGCTAAATAGGATTTCTTTAAATTCGAGCAGTAATTTCGAGATTTATTCGAAATTTTATATATTTTTTAACATGGCAGAATAGAACTAAATTTAACATATTCATGCATTAAAGGGTTTATTTATGGCTCATTAATTACGCGACTGAATAGTTTCATTCATTGTTGTGAAAAATAGCCACTATACAGTTATTACTTTCCTTATATACCTAATGTATAAGGAAAGTACTGTGACGGGGTAGAAAATTCGAATTCGAGTTTTCGACGAGAGAGCACGTTTCAAGCATCCCTGATCACGAATCAAACATATTTGAAGTGATGTCTGTGTGTGTGTGTGTGTGTCAGTGAGTCTGTGGAGACGATAACTGACGAACGAATGGACCGATTCGAACAAAATTTGGTATAAAAATCACAATCCGTAAACACTGGAAGCCCATTGTTTTTATACACAATCGAATGTTCAGAATCCTCTTAAATTTTCGAGTGAAATTTTGAAAAAATAGTCGACAAATCAAAACCGCAATAAAGTTACGCAAATAGACATTTCTTATGTAATTTTTTATTAGAAAAATATTGACACAAATTTTAGAACGCTAACATGAACCGTTCTTGCGATATTGCACATTTTTCAAAAAAATTATCAAAAAGTCATATAAAATAAAAAAGAAATATTTCCTATTGAGACACATGTTCACTTTTCATATGTAATACCATGCGATAAATTGGATGACATCATTCTCGTGGATCTAGCTTGTTCCATTCATGAAAAAAGATACTTTGAGTAATACTTTTGTATTTGGACGCCAATAGTCATTTATGTGCTGTAAGAATAACTTATTTCTTCGTCCATAACGCTTGGCGAGATTTTTGCGACGAATTTGGTGGAATGTAGCCAACTTGGCGACTTTTTAAATGTTGCTAAATTAATGAAAAACTCGCCAAATTCATAAAAATGACGCTAAATCAATGACGTCTCATTATTGATGTCGACATGGAAAATGACGACTCATTGACGAAAATTCAATATCTTGGAAATAATATAAATAACGACCATAAAATTAATCAATTTCTTTTTACTATCAAAGTAGTAAATTCATTGCATTATATAAGAAAAGTCATGTGCTGCCTACATCAGATTTTTTTGTTTGTGACTTCATTATCCCCCTTCTGGGGAAAAGTTACCCACCTTCACGGATGTACATTGTCAAGAATGGTATCAATCCAAGTATTTTTCAATATCTTTAAATTGAAGGGTAACACGCTATACTTGCCCCGGTCGTCCATTTTGCTGCTCCAAGTCCTCTGGACGAGTCGGACGGCCTGGGGCTTTCACGCTATACTTGCAATTATTTGGTTCTCACCAGTTAAGTAATTTTATAATTTTTTCCTTTATAGATTGTTACAGGATACTTTGCATACTTAATTTGACCTGTGTATCATAAATAGATTTTCCGAATAATTTTGATCAACCTATTTAAAACAAGAACGATCAATCATGCTTAAAGCATTGATTATGAAACACTTTCCAACTTCAATGCAATTTTATTTAAACAAGTCTAAAATGCAATACATTCCTCGGTAATATTTTGAAACTTATCACAATACTGCATAAATTTATTATATTTGAAAACTTAAACTTTCATCGAAAAAAATGAACTTCATTCAAATGACGGCATTGAAATATAAATTGCCTGGTTTAAACATCTCTAAAATGTTATACATTCCTCGGTAATAGTTTTAGAATTATCATAATACTACGATAATTTATTATATTTGAAAACTTCATCGAAAACAACTGAAATTAATTCAAATGACGTCATAGAAAAAATAACACGCCTGGATCTCTCTATAAAAACAGGATTTCATTCATAACTGTCTCCCATTCATTTCATTCATCACAATACTATAATAATTTATTTTATTTAAACATTTTGTTTAACACCATGGAGCTACAAAAAATTAAACTCTATGCTTAAAACTTCATCGAAAAAAATCGTCCTTCTCTTTATGAAATCAATTAATATTTCATTCATATCAGCCATGCAGACTCCGAGGACAAAATTATTTTGTGTTAAAAAAATACAGGAATTCTAATACAACTCATTCTATATATTTTGCTGTTTACATTTTACATAGGTGAAAAATAGGCTTAGTTGTAGAAATAATCAAATTTAGATGAGCATTTAAACTCAAATATATTGTCATAGCGTTGTTTCAGTATGTAGATGCACAGAATTTAAGCAAAAATAAAGTAGTTTTAGGACGGATACAACACTCAATATGAATTAAAAAGAACTTAAAAAAATCACGATTTTGAAACAAGATGGATGCCATATATCATTTTGAAGTGGGTCATGTGATCGTTTCATATAATGGTCACGTGATCGTTTCATATAAGAGGTGTAATTATTATTTTAATTTTTATTTAAAAAACTACTGAAAACTACTACTTTCGCTGATTTTTTTTTTATATATTTTACGGAACAATTTGAATATTACCTAAAATTTTCGAAGCAATTTGTGAATTTTAAATCCGCTTAAAAAATGTTTGAAAAATTAGGTCCCATAGGGCTCAATGTATTTCATTTTTTCGACCCGGGTTCAATCGAAAACTAATTGGGTGATATTATTCATTTATATTCCCATAGGTTCTACAGACCGTCTGAACAACATACTAAAATTTCATCTTAATTAAGTCATTTTTACGGCAGTTATCGTGCTAACGGACAGACAGACAGGCAGACAGACAGACAGACAGACAGACTGAACAAAGTCATAAACACTTTCCAACTTCAATGCAATTTTATTTAAAAAAGTCGAAAATGCAATACTTTCGTCGGAAATATTTTAAAACTTATCACAATACTACATTAATTTATTATATTTGAAAACTTAAACCTTCATTGAAAAAAATGAACTTCTTTCTAATGACGGCATTGAAATATAATTTGCCTGGTTTAAATATCTTTAAAATGCGATACATTCCACGGTAATATTTTTAAAACTATCATAATACTACGATAATTTATTATATTTGAAAACTTCATCGAAAACAACTGAAATTAATTCAAATGACGTCATAGAAAAAATAACACGCCTGGATCTCTCTATAAAAACAGGATTTCATTCATAACTGTCTCCCATTCATTTCATTCATCACAATACTATAATAATTTATTTTATTTAAAAATTAAGACCATGGAGCTACAAGTAATTAAACTCGATGCTTAAAACTTCATCGAAAAAAATCGTCCTTATCTTTATGAAAGTAATTAATATTTCATTCATATCAGCCATGCAGACTCCATGGACTAAATTATTTTGTTTTAAAGAAATAGAGCAATTCTAATACAACTCATTCTACATATTTTGCTGTTTACATTTTACATAGGTGAAAAATAAGCTCAATAGTAGAAATATTGAAATTTGGATAATCATTTAAACTCAAATATATTGTATTTGCGTTGTTTAAGTATGTAGATGCACAGAATTTAAGCAAAAATAAAGTAGTTTTAGGACGGATAAAACACTAAATATGAATTAAAAAGAACTTAAAAAAAATCGCGATTTTGAAACAAGATGGATGCCATATATCATTTGAAGTGGGTCATGTGATCGTTTCATATTATGGTCACGTGATCGTTTCATATAAGAGGTGTAATTATTATTTTAATTTTTATTTAAAGAACTACTGAATATATTTCGCTGAATTTTTTTTATATATTTTATGGAACAATTTAAATATTACCTAAAATTTTCGAAGCAATTTGTGAATTTTAAATTTGCTTAAAAAGTGTTTGAAAAATTAGGTCCCATAGGGCTCAATGTATTTCATTTTTTCAACCCAGGTTCAATCAAAAACTAATTGGGTGATATTATTCATTTATATTCCCATAGGTCCTACAGACCGTCTGAACAACATACTAAAATTTCATTTCGATGAAGTCATTTTTACGGCAGTTATCGTGCTAACGGACAGACAGACAGACAGACAGACAGACAGAATAAACAAAATCATAAACACTTTTCAACTTTGTTGTAAAGTGTTAATAAGCCGAATGTATTCATCTGGGTCACTAACATGTTACCAATTGGAAAAACGTGTTACAAATTTGAAACTTTTAAAGGATGTATATGAAATATTTTAAAAGAATAAAGTAGATATAAAACCTAATAAACATATATTTCCATTTTCATTCTGATAGTGAGAAATGGAAAATAATATTATTTTTTTTCGAATATAATTAAAGTTAAGAAATTGCATTGGAAAAATATATTGAGATAAATGAACGAAACCGCATGTTAAAAACAAGTTTTAATTTATTGAAGCAAAATTAATTGATTTTCGATTTAATTAAATGGTATTTTAATGAAACTATAGTAATCTAGGTATCACATTTACTACATTCAGAAAAAAATATGAATATTAAAAAATTTCTGAATAAAGATCTACTCATTAAATACATTTTACTAATTTAATAATCATTTTAGTTATTAATGAGCAAAATTAATTATTTTTAACACTGTCAATTAAATTAAGTACAAATTGGAAAGTATAATAATCTACCGATTCATCTGCATTTTTTAAAGTAGAGTTCCTTCCAATCAAATTTCACTTTAAAATTAATTTTTGGGAAAATATTTTTAGTAAATTTAAAATATATGTCTTAAAAAGATCCACTCGATTGTCCGCTGCATAATCAGTATCAAAATGCCAAAATAAATTTTATCGTTTTTTGAGTTTCCGTTCTCTGATTCATTTACATGATTGCGAAAGAACGACATTTCATTTTTACTTTCCTTATATGCAATAATGTATAAGGAAAGTATTGTGACGGAGTCGAAAATTCGAATTCGAGTTTTCGACGGCAGAGCACGTTTCAAGCATCGCTGATCATGAATCGAACATTTTTGAAGTGATGTCTGCGTGTGTGTGTGTGAAAGTATGTATGTGTGTGTGTGTGAAAGTATGTATGTGTGTGTGTCAGTGAGCCTGTGGAGACGATAACTGACGAACGAATGGACCGATTCGTACGAAATTTAGTACAAAAATTACAATCCGTAAACACTGGAAGCCTATTATTTTATACGCAATCGAATGATCAGAACCCCCCCCCCCTTAAATTTTCGAGTGATATTTTGAAAAAATCATCAAAAATTAAAAACATCTAATAGAGTTACGCAAATATACATTATGTAATTTTTCATTAAAAAACGATTGAGATAAATTTTAGAACACTAACATGAACCGTTCTCGAGATATTGTACATTTTTCAAAAAAATTATAAAAAAGTCATATAAAATAAAAAAAATATTTCCTATTGAGAAACATGTTCACTTTTCATATGTAATATCATGCGATAAATTTGGTGACATCATTCTCGTGGATCTAGTTCGTTCCATTCATGAAAAAGATACTCTGATTAATACTTTTGTATTTGAACGCCAGTAGTCCTTCATCTGCTGTAAAAATAACTTATTTCTCCGTCCATAACGCTTGGCGAGATTTTGGCGACGAATTTGGCGGAATGTCGCCAACTTTGCGATTTTTTTAAATGTTGCTAAATTAACGATAAAATCGCCAAATGGATAAAAATGATTCTAAATCAGTGAAAATGACGTCTAATTGACGAAAATTCAATACCTTGGAAAGAATATAAATATCTACTATAAAAAATAATCTATATTTGTTACTGTAAAAGTAGTAAGTTCATTGCATTATATAAGGAAAGTCATGTGCTGCCCACATTAGATTTTCTTAAGTTGGAAACAAATTTATCATGCCGATGAAATGGATGCTTTCATCGGCATGACATCTTTTGTACAAATATATCCTATATAATAAATGACAATATTTAACTCGAGTTTGTGTATCCTATCGAGGGGAAATAAAGGGTTTATATTTTATGTCTAAGGCGCTGCCATAATTTGATTCAATTGCATGGTCATAAGATTTTAATGCCTGAAAAAACTGAACAGAAAACTGTATTGAGCCCATGGAGTTAGATATGAGACCATCCCTTTACCTTCATGATTCAGCTGAATAGGAAAGTTAATATTGAGAGACCATCCTAATTTAGAAAGTCAGAAGTTGAATCATTAAGTAAAATACACTTTGCTCAAGGATCCAAGGTTTTTGCATTTCGCGGCACCTGAGGGAGAATCTCGCATCCCCACATCCAGTAGTATTGTTGATCTTTTTAGCACTCGAAATAGATGCGATGTTTGAGTATTCCATTCCACCGATCTCGTAGTTGATTAGTTGAGCCTATGACTCGTAGGCGTGGTCTGTATTACCTTGGCCGATGGACGTCGATTGAATAACTATCAAAAAGAAGAGTAAAAAAAGTGGACAGTGAAGACAGAAGCAAAATTTACTCGGTAGAAGAGATCCCGAAGAAAGAGTCAGGTTTCTAGTACAAATACCTATAGCTCATCGTAACTTTTATTCAGTGGTACGAGGTAAGTGATTACGAGGGATGGCTTGCAGTACTGCCAAGTGTGCACTGTGGCGCCATCTATAGTAGGGACTTTCAGTTACATTGGCGGAGGTAGGTCGGGTAAAGGGGGAGCTGTCAATGCTCGTGGTTTGAAAGTTCGCCTTGGGCCAGAAATAATATGTTGCGGTTGGCGTTTTCTGAACGTTGGCAGTAGGACATAGTTTAGATCCACTTTTTCCAGCAGGCTTTCTCAAAGTTTTTGATGTAGAAATTTTGAGTGAGTGCCTTCGCACAAATACACTTTGTGCGAAAGATAAGAAAAACTTGAGCAACCTAAGCACAAATAACACAATAATTCAGCATATAACTGTTCTTTATACATACTGTTCTTCAATTTTCTGTTTGATTCGCTCTCTCTTAATCCATGTTTTGGGTATATAAACCTCTCTGTATCTTTTTTATTGACCCTTTTCTCTTTCGGACTTAGGGTGTGTTGGTTCTCTTGCACTGACGAAGGAGTTCCAGCGTATTCTCGAAAGAGCTGTATGCTGCATTATTGTGTCATTTGTGCTTATAAACGTGGCTCAAGTTTTGCTTCTCTAAAATTTGAATATGAGAGTTAGATTGAGACTTGCTTTCTCTTTTATTTTAACATTCATGCTTTAAACAATGAAATGAATGCAAAATTGATTTATAGATATACGAGTATTAGTTTGAGCTGAATTGTGTGACTCATAAAGTTAGAGAGAAATAGCCCAATTTGCCTTCATGTGTATTACCAGTCATTGAAAACTCGAAATAACAAGTTTGAGGCAATAAAGTGACTTTAAAAGATGAGTCTTTTTCATAGTCTCTCCATCATAGTCTCTCCATCCTTTTCATAGTCTCTTTGTAGCCTTCCTGGAATCATACTCCATTAGCTTTACCATCGTCCCAGGCTTTCATTCTATCGAAAGCAATGTTGATCCTCTCACGAGCGAAGCGATGAACCTTCTCCATCGGTGCTTGCAGATTTTGCACAAGTTTATCAGGCGATGAAGGAGCACCACAACTGGTCTCCCAAACGTTAGATCACATGAAGGTCGTAAATCCCGGCCAAACAGCATTTTTGATGGAGAATGACCGGTCGACTCGTGGACAGCACTTTTGTAGGACAGCAGGAACAAATGTAGATAACGATCCCAGTCTTGTTGATGTCTAAATACGAATATAGAGAGATGATTAAGTACTATTTCGTTGAATCTCTCTACCATGGCGTCCGATCGAGGATGAAGGGGAGTAGTTCGAGTTTTGTCCATATCGTGAAGTCTGCAAAGTCCCGTGAATATGGCCGAGATAAAGTTCGTTACCTTGTTAGAAAGGATGAGAGAGGGAACCCCGTAACGACATATCCAGTTCCGAGTCAGAACTTCACTGATAGTTGTAGACTATTTTTCAGGGACTGAGTCAGCTTCTGGAGACTTTTGAAACTAATCCATTGCAACTAGGATGTATTTGTTATTGTCTGCGGTTCGTAGTAGTGCCCCTCCCCCAAAATGACGAGTGCAATTCTTTCGAAAAGAACTCCGACGTTGTAGCACTAAAGAGGCCCACGTGTTTTCTTTTTAGGTTTCTTCCGAGCGTCGCATTGCGTGCATTTATTGCACCAGCGCTCAATATTGGATCTCGCATTGCACGGAAGGAGCGTTCACGAACTTTGTTCAGAGTCTTGCTGAAGCCAAAATGTCCAATAGTGGGGCTTTCATGTCATCGCTCATTTCATCGCTTCTTTCCCGATCCATCTTATCTTGTACGGCTTTCATAGCCTCTTTCATCTCGTCTTGTCCGGCTTACAACCTGTCTTGTCCAGTTTTCCTCGCGTCTCGTCCGACCTTAACCAAATCCATCATTTCGTCTTCTCTGGCTTGCATCGCTTCTCGTCAGGCTTTAATCGCATCTTATCTGACTCTTATTGCGTCTTATCCGGCTTTAATCGCGTTTCGCTCCGCGCTCATCTAAGCCATCATCTCGTCTTTTCCGGTCTCAACCAAAGCCATCATATCTTTCAACTTTTCCTCCATCGCTTTTCTAGTTACTAATATATACGTTTGTCAAATTTCCAGAAATTACACTTCTGACACCAATTTATTACGAACCGTATCCTTTAGAGTCGTGGCTATATACGGAAGATACAAGAACGATCCAAGTTTTCGGATAATTTATATTTATTCACAAGCGCAAAGTAAAAAGGAACAATAACATCATTTAAAAGCTCCACTAATTTTCAGAATAAGCGATATTATTCTCAAAATGTTGACGAAAGTAATTTCACACAAAAAAAAAACCCGCTACTTCAAACACTGACAAAAGTCACTGACAAAAGTCACAGTCCACTGTAGCTCGTCTATTGTCAACTCATCAACTTTCCTGCAACGGAGGGGTGAGTCCTTTATAACTTCTCCATAGAAACTTCCTGAAATTTCTATATCTAAAACAATAATCGTTCTATCGAGAAGTTTCTGGAACATTCCGGAAGTGGCCGAATGTCGCCAAACTGGCTATAAATCGCCAAATCTGGAAACCCTTCTTCTAACTGACAATTCTGGCAACCATGGGCTCACGCTACCTTCACGTTATGTGGTGTATTTTCTTTGCCTGATTTTCGAGACAGACGAAAGAGGAGGCATCGACCGGAAAATTTCGTGTTCTCAACAATAGTAATGATTAGTTAGTTGGGAATTCAAAGATGTACTGATAAAATTGTATTTAATTAATTAAATAAATAACATTTTCTATAGTTAATATATTTAATTACTAAATTTTAGATGCGATGTGATTAAAAATGCGAGTTCCTGCAATAGAATAATTATTAACATAAAGCTACTCAATTAATAGCACCATTTTTAACTTTAAAATTAATATTATTTATTAACAACATTTGTTTAATTATTAAATTGATTACAATAATTATCATATTATTGCGGTGAAGATAGAACATGTGAGATTGGACATGCAAGATCGGACATGTGAGACCGGTAAGTTATTGTTACCAAGATGTTCTATGACTTGCTACAATAATTAATGGGCACATTCCTTCAAACTCATACTGAATCTGCCCTTTTGGTTGAAATCTAAATCTGGACATGTTTTGTAGATTCTTTGTGGAATATCTGTGGAACCCACTCTTAAGGAATCATCATGGCATTCTGCTGAACGTTTGATCCAATTTCTGTGGCTATATGTAGCGGAATACTTCTCTACTGCATCTCTGCGGATATGGATCTCTCTTCTGTTGCTATGTCATTCTGTTGATGTTGAAACCCAGACCGTCCGACCTACCAGAAAGGTGTAAGGTAACAGTTTGGACGGTCGGGAAGTATGTCATTCTGTTGTCTAATATGTCATTCTGTTGTCTAATCTGTCAATCTGTCGTCGAAGTCCTGCATATACCTTTTTGGAACCTCTTGGTTGCCGCTCCTTTTGCCTGAGGTCTGTAACGCCTCTTTGGCTCTGATTGGCCGACCTTAGGGCAACGCCATCAGACATCATGAATATTGGTCAATGTTTTTAGCCAATCTCATGGCTTAGCCTCTTAGGTATATGACCTAATTGACCTCTTGGGCCAAAGTGTTGTAAAAGCTTTCGTCTTTACGTCTGCTTCCATTGTCCAACATTGCAGCCTTAATAAATAACGAACATAAGGCTGTCTCACATATTCCTGGTCTTAATCTGGTCTCACAATTAGGATACGAAGCACTGTTTATACCTGCCAAAAATTAGAATCGTGGGAATCTTTAACATCCCGATGTAATAAACCAGAAATGAAATTATATAAATTTGGCAAATTTTGATAAAAAATGTTCTTAAAATATGAAGGAATTGCCTTACGGATTCAGTTTGAAGCTTGTTGGGAAATTTTGTTTGACCTTTCTGATAATGTCAAGCTGGATACTATGTAATAATAGTTTCGGTCACTGAGGAACCAATTCGTGTAAAAATTGCTCAAAATAATTTCAATATAAAATAAGTATAAAAAAATAATTCTAACAAAAGAAATTCTTTACGAAGTGTCTTAAGACCTAACTTACATTATCCCTTGCATAACCTCTTAGATGATTGGTACTTATATTTTTCGTTACGCGGCCACAGACAAGCGAACAAACAAACATAAAAACAGACATATTTTTTTATAAAGTTAGATATTCAGAACATGCCAGTAGTCAAACTCACCCATCAAAACAGCAATTTCAGATATTTGACGTCATTAAATACATTTCACTTTGGTGAAGTAAGTGTTTTGTGCATGCAAATTACGATTATCAATTAATTTGTTTTTTTAAGAACCAGAAAATACTTCATTGATGTAAAAAGTGCATTAGAAAGTAATTACACCTAATGCATGAAGGATATTAGTTAATTTTTTATACTATTTTCGACTTTTTATTCGTAGTAATTTAGCAATTATTAATGAATCTATTGTCGTTACGAGTTTTTTCAATGTAGCAACCTAAGTAAACTTATTAATCTATTGTCTTTACCGAGTTTTTTCAATGAGCAACCTAAGCAAACGTATTAAGAATTTGTAAGTGATTATTGATTTCTACATTTACCAGACAAACTAATTATTTCTCCATTTTTTATGAATGCTACAAGAAATTGCTTTTTCAATTTTGTCTCTGAAACCTTTTTGTGTGGAATGAAAATGATCTGCGTTAAGTGTTCGTCTTGGAGTTAAATATAATTGACTTAGGTTCAGTAATTTCGTTCAACAGATTATACAGGGTGATTAAAAAAAGATGGACTACACTTTACAAGGTGGTAGAATACACCAAACTAAACATTTTTCGTCACAATTTACCGGGTCGGAAATGAAACGTAAAGCTGTTACAGGGCGATTACTCGTTGGGAAGCGGCTGCTCCGCAAAATTAAAAATCTGATGTGGGCAACACATGACTTTCCTTATGTAATGCAATGAATTTACTACTTTTACAGTAAAAAAATATGTTTTTCTTGTAGTAAATACTTATATTCTGTCCAAGATATTGAATTTTCGTCCATTAGTCGTCATTTTCATTAATTTAGCGACATTTTTTATCGATTTGGCGAGATTTTCGTTAATTTGGCAACATTTGAAAAAGTCGCCAAGTTGGCGATATTTCGCCAAAATCTCGCCAAGCGTTATAAACGAAGAAATAAGTTATTCTTATAGCAGATAAATGTCTATTGGTGTTCAAATACAAAAGTATTACTCAAAGTATTTTTTCTCATGAATGGAAAGAGCTAGTTCCACGAGAATGATGCCACCCAATTTATCGCATGATAGTACATATAAAAAGTGAACATGTTTTTCAACAGTTAATATTTTTTTTTAATTTATGGGATTTTTTGATAAATTTATTAGAAAAATGTGCAATATCTCGAGAACGGTTCATGCTAGCGTTCTAAAGTTTATGTCAATCGTTTTCCAAGAAAAAATTACATAAGAAATGTTTATTTGCGTAACTTTATTAAAGGTTTTGCTTTTTTTATGATTTTTTCAAAATTTCACTCGGAAATTTAGGAGAGTTCTGAACATTCGATTACGTTTAAAAACAATAGGCTCCCAGTATTCATAGATTGTGATTTTTGTACCAAATCTCATTCGAATCACTCTATGCGTTCGTGAGATGTCGCCTCTACAGGCTCACTGACACACACACACACACACACACACACACACACACACACACAAACACACAGACATCACCTCAAAAATGTTTGATTCGTGATCAGGGATGCTTGAAACGTGCTCTCTCGTCGAAAACTCGAATTCGAATTTTCCACCCCGTCACATAATACTTTCCTTCTACATTATGTATATAAGGAAAGTAAAAACGTCATTCTGATTGTTATATTCTGATTGAAGAAGAAAACCACGTAGGCAAATTTCATCTAGGGAAGAAGAAGAACCCTAATGAAAATTTTCGTAATTGGGCGAGAGGGACTATCTGGACATCATTTTTCCGGCCCGGTGGATTGGCGAGGTAGTTCCACAGCTTGGTCCCCACGATCGCTCGTACTGTCCTGTCTTGATTTCTGTTTGTGGGGATATCTCAAGAGTTTCGTCTATGACACACCTCTTGAATCTGAAGAGGAACTCATCTCCAGAATGTCGGCCACTACTGCCGAAGTGCACGACATGCCTGGCCTGTTTAAGGGAGTTAGCCAATCTCTCCATCGCCGCTGTGAGACGTGTATTCAAGTTGGAGGCCGCTCTTTTGAGCCATTACTGTAATTATTGTTTTTTAAATGTCACTTTATACTTTCTAAGTCATTCTTGTGTTTTCGCCTCACCTCATGGGTTTCACCATTAAGTGCCCACTGGCGACTTTAATTTTTATTTCCGACCCGGTAAATTATGACGAAAAATGCTTGGTTGGCTATGCTCTACCACCTTGTAAAGTTTGGCTCATCTTTTTACTTTTCTTATATACATAACGTATAAGGAAAGTATTGTGACGGGGTCGAAAATTCGAATTCGAGTTTTCGACGGGGGAGCACGTTTCAAGCATCCCTGATCACGAATCAAACATTTTTGAGGTAATGTCTGTGTGTGTGTGTGTAAGTGTGTGTGTGTGTGAAAGTATGTGCGTGTGTGTGTGTGTGTGAAAATATGTGTGTGTGTGTGTCAGTAAGTCTGTGGAGACGATATCTTACGAACGAATGGAGCGATTCGAATGAAATTTGGTACAAAAATCACAATCCGTGAATACTGGAAGCCTATTTTTTTAAAACGTAATCGAATGTTCAGAACCACCTAAATTTTCGAGTGAAATTTTGAAAAAATCATCAAAAAATCAAAACCTTTAATAAAGTTACGCAAATAGACATTTCTTATGTAATTTTTCCTTAGAAAACGATTGACATAAACTTTAGAACGCTTGCATGAACCGTTCTCCAGATATTGCACATTTTTCAAATAAATTAAAAAAAGAATCCCATAAATTAAAAAAAATATTAACTTTTGTGAAACATGTTCACCTTTTATATGTAATATCATGCGATAAATTGGGTGGTATCATTCTCGAGGATTTAGCTCTTTCCCTTCATGAGAAAATATACTTTAAGTAATACTTTTGTATTTGAACGCCAATAGTCATTTATCTGCTAGAAGAATAACTTATTTCTCCATCCGTAACACTTGGCGATATTTTGGAGACGAATTTGGTGGAATGTTGCCAACTTGGCGACTTTTATAAATGTTACCAAATTAAAGAAAATCTGCCAAATGGATAAAAATGACGCTAAATCAATGGACTAATTGACGAAAATTTTATATCTTGAAAAAAATATATAAGTACCTACATAAGAATAACCTATTTTATTTTTACTGTAAAAGTAGTAAATACATTGCATTATATAAGGAAAGTCATGTGCTGCCCACATCAGATTTTCTTAATTACCCCGTATGTAGTATTATGCGGAAGCTTACATGGAATATTGCTTCTAGAATTTCGTGTTATTCCAAAAATGTAATTCATTAAGCTGTGTCAATCGCCTGCCTAGCGTGTCCACAAGAACAATCTGTCCACAAGTCAAGTTCACTAGAACAAATGAAAGATATAGGTGCTGTTGTAAACACGTTATACAATATTCAATACTTTTCACAGTTTTGGCGCTATTATTTTAGAAACATTTCTAAATTTTTTGAACAGTATTTTTATATAACAAAAAAGTTTTCCAAGTTTTAATACATTCAATTTTTTAATTTTATTTATTATTATTTTTTATTTTCTAGGCCGTACCACTCAAAGGGTGTATAACGGACTGGCGTGTGAAAAACAAAGAAATAATAATACATAGACCTAATAGACAATATACATAGGCATAAAGTTTCACAGGTATATTAAAATGAAATTTAAGAAGAAGGTCAAGGTGTAGTAAATGAAGACGTACTTCCAATATAAATTCGGATATAATTAGTAATTTAAAACCAAGTAAAAGACGAATAAAATATTAAATTTCTAAAAAATTATTATTGAAAACAAACAATAAGAACAATATCTAAATAAAGGATAAAGCAAAAATAAACAGTTGGAGTAGTGTAAAAAGTCAGCAACATTGACCAGAAAAAATTTAAAAATAGAAATATTGCCACTCATATGCAAGAAACAGAAATTTATTGATAACAGTTTTTCAGTCGCTCAATAGAGTGTATATAATACAATTTTTAAATTAAATTTTCAATTTAAAGTCATTGCATTTAGGGTCCAGAATATTCTTTACGCAGGTTTTTATTTTATTTGTAACCACAGTAACAGAGTTACACTCCAAATACGAAAATCGTCTGCTGGCTATTCTTCTGATGAAAGTATTGAAAATATTTGTCATTGGTGATTGGTTTTAGATTAAAGGGCATGGAATTGTTGACAATAAGACAACATACAGTGGCCGAAATTTCCATGTTAACAGAATTATAAAATGCCCCAAATGCCTAGAAAGTGTGCCCCACTTTTAAGCCTTAATGTGATTCGGATTTAGATATTGTTATGACGTATTCTTTGAAATCGTGTGCGCGCGATCAGGATACAAGAATGAGTCCAAATTTCTGGATAACTAACACGTTTATTCACAAGCACAGGGTAAATAAAAACAATACACAGTAAAACAGCATTTAAATGCACCACTAATTTCACAAAACAGTTGATACTATTCTTAAAACATTTTTCACTGTTCACTGTAACTCGTATCTTGTCAATTGAACTCCCGCTGAGTGATGACTCCTTTTTATATGCTCTCTCTATAGAAACATCTAGAATTATCTAATATCTCGTAAACTATTAGTTATTTCCTGGTCTTTCTCAAATATTCCGGACGTCGCAAAATTGGTGATAAAGCGCCAAATCTGTAAACCTTCTTTCTACATTCCGAAAGTGGCAACCCTAGACTGACGTCATGGGAAAGAATAGAGCTCCTATAATACTGGAGTCTTAGTATGTATAGGAGCTTTAGGAAAGAATGCTCGTACCGCTGTCTTCCAGAAAAAACACTCCAATGGAGTCGCTTCGAAAGAAACGGGAGACGCCATATAGGGAATATTACATGTTCGCAACAATATAAATAATTTAATAATGTAAAATGTTTCTTAATGAGTTTTGAAATGTTGAACTTTAATAAAATTCTCATAAAATAATGCATTGCTCACTGGAAATTGCAGCTATTTTTAAATACTACTACGAACACACCTTTTGTAAGTATTTAATAGTAATACTTTTCGGCTTGTCGAACACAATCGTGTTCGACTCTGTACTTTTTCTTTATTAAAAATGGCAACCTAAATTAAAACTGTCATTAAGCATTTCTTTGAATTCATGCCGAATTGAAATATTCATAGCACATAAGTTCGCAACCATGCTCAGTATATTGGCGGTAAGTACAGAATATTAAATTATTTTAAAAATATAATAAACATTATTTCTCGGAGACTTTCGGATTTGGCGATATTTTACATGTTTTAGAATTCTATTTTAGTGTAAATCTTTCGAGAAAATGCTCACCTGGCTTGAATATTTCAGATTGCAATTTGTTTCACCAGCAGTTAAGATTTGTTACATGGCAGCAGGAATTTTCTTGAGTATGTGATTATAAACTAAATTTACAACGGAGAGGTATTGAGAAATATATAAGATTCTACTAAGAAATATAATTCATGCGCTGAAAATATGAATGATACTAATAATTAATTATATTACTAATGATTAAGAAAAGAAGCACATGAAGAATATTCTGATTTTTAACTCTTCTGCGGTTGGTAACTCAATTCATGAGCTAAATTACACCCTGATTGTATTGTTACGACGTATTCTCTGGAATCATGGGCGTGCGTTCAGCATATAAGAATGAGTCTAAAAGTTCTGTATAACTAACACGTTTATTCACAAGCACAGCGTAAACAGAAACAATATACAGTTAAACAGAAATTAAATGCTCCACTAATTTCACAGAACAAGCGGTATTATTCTCAAAACAATTATTCTCAAAATATTATTGTATATGTTATTATATTTTAAATATTATTACTCTATTATTCTCAAAAATACTTTTACAAAACAGCAGCTGCTATTCTCGAAACATGGACGAATGACGCAGTTCAATGCAACTCGTATCATGTCAACTGCTCTCCAACTGAGTGATGGCACCTTTTATCTCTATATAGAAACTTCTGGAAATCTCTCATATCTCGAAGAATATTAGTTATTTCAAAGTGTTTCTCAAACCATCGAAAAGTCCCCAAATGTCGTCAGATTGGTGGGAAATCGCTAATTCCGGAAAATTTTGACCAAACTTAGCATCTAGCAAACCTAGATTCACGTCATAGAAAATATAGCCTGTACGGGTGTTTTCTCCATCTGGTTTTCAAAAGTGACTCCAGTGCAATATTTTGCACGTTCGTAGCAATATTAAAAACGTTTATTAAGTGTATGCACATATTTTTATTCTAAGTAAGAATTGATTTGAAAACAGGAATATTATTTGCAAAACTATTAAGTCAGTGAATGATTTTATAAAACAAAAAGATGAAACTTTTACCTTTTACTGTTAGGCTTTTATTTAGAAATGAGTTGAAAATACTGCAATATACTGTCTTTTCTATCCATTCAACCGAACACTATTTATAAGCATTTTATTTACTTTTCAGATTCTTCTAAATACTTGTAGATTAACAATGAAAAGTCTGAACCTCTTGTGTAAGTGAAGGTGCTTCAAAGGTATTTCTGCGTTGTAACAATTGTAGCAAAAACATTTCAAAAGTTTCCCCGTCTTTGAAACTGTTCCATTCTTGTTTCGAGTAATACCGTTTCTTCTTTTCGCCGTGCACTTTGCAGACATTACAATTAGTTTTTATTACATTTATTTTACGAGATGGAAAAATACGTTCATAAAAGATAAAAAAAGTACTTTTTCATCAGTTTTAGTTCCTATGAAATTTTTTTAAAGGTTATAGCTCATCAAACTTATATTCAAGCAATTACATTGGAAACTGGTTAGAGCAAATATGTGTAGTAAAGAAATATTTTCTAACTAACTAATTGCACAGTTCAGCAAGAGTCCTGTACAGAAATTTGTAATTTTTTTTTGTTTACCTTCGGGTAGGGGGCGCGGTAGCCCAGTGGTCAGCGTGCGAGAGTTGTCCTCGGTAGGCCCGGGTTCGATTCCCGCCACTGCCTGAACTGCCGCCGTGTTCACTCGGAGTACGATCACGTTAAACATGTGGGTCCGTAGGTTCTTCCGAGGGGTTGGTGGTAGAGGGAGGAGGGTACGGTCCCTATGGATGCCTCTCCCACTTAGTGCCGGTCTAAATTGGGAGGCACTTCCCGGCCGTTCAAACAGTTACCTTTCACCTTTCTGGTAGGTCGGATGATGTGGGTCACAACAACAACAACACCTTCGGGTAGGTCGGACGGCCTTTGTCGAAGAAGTGTCAATCACGATAATAAGGCACTTTAAATGCAGTGTATAATCAAGTGGTGCATTTCGGAGAATCCTTGCATACGTAACATAAATAAACAGTGCCCATCCCCTCCATAACCAAGAACAAATCAGAAAAGGAGATGTGATATTACAGGGGGTATGAAGAAGTGTGTTCTCACGGAGTGAAAGTTTGTGACAAGAGTCGTTTGAGATTCGATGCAGTAAATACGTGAAATGCGGTAAACAAGTGAAATGAACACCCTGATAGTATGCACGAAAATGTTTCATCGAGCAAGTGTGCACATTAAGCATTATAATTGCTGAGAGCAAAGTGTTTGTTGAATGCCTGATAAGTGGTCTCACTGTATCGTGAGCATCTATAACCGCCTTATACAAACGTAGTGTTCCCATTGCTTTTAAGCTGTGCGTGTTATAGTGTGTTATACTCATTCGTCACTGCAGTTATTCTATGATAGGCAGAATTCTAACAGAGTTCTATATCTGATGATTTCATCGAATGCCATGCAAACTGGGGTAACATTTTACTCATTCAATAATAATAATCGGTCACGGAAGGAACTAGAAATGCTAAGCACAAATGTCATTAAAACTCAATGACAGTTCCTTTTATTTGAAATTTAAATATATGTGTTTATATAGTGCAAATTTCTGTGTATATACCGGGAGGTCAGAATTAAAACACCCCTACTCTGAGCTCTCTATAGATCGAACTACTCAGTGTAAAGGCTCCAAAATTGCTGAACATACTATTAAAGACATGGGGAAAGGGATTACGCGAAAAAAATAGTTCCAGAAACACCGATAGGTGGCGCTGTATATTCAGAATATTTTCTGTTGTACAGCGCCACCTATCGGTGTTTCTGAAACTAATTTTTTTTCGCGTAATCTCTTTCCCCATGTCTTGAATAGTAGGTTTAACAATTTTGGAGCCTTTACACTGAGTAGTTCGATCTATAGAGAGCTCAGAGTAGGGGTGTTTTAATTCTGACCACCCGGTGTATATATATATATATATATATATATATATATATATATATATGAATGATACAGAAATGTTAAGCCTTTCCAAATAACGGGCCCTTTCTTTCAAAATTATTATTCCAAATTCCTATTTCATGTCCAGCAAGTATTGCAAATACATTAAATTCTATCCCACACCACTAATATTAACAAAGTCTGCCAGCACTTCCTCTTTTCCTCGACCATACCATATATGGTTACTAATCTTAACCTCTACGTAAACTTTCTCATATGAAACTGCATTCCTAGTCACATTTTTAAAGCTTAATGAATGCGTAGGCCGCATATTTTCCATCCCACCATATCCCTCCCCATACGATGTAACTGTACATTATGTGATGCTTGGAGATTTCGTGAGAGCAGATTGACGATATGGAGCTCGGCCTTTGTAACTAAGTATATTTTATGAATGTCATATAATACAGTAGATTTTAGTAACGTGAAAATGTCTCTTCCCTGGATTATCTCCGCATGATTTGTACAACTATTACACACACACACACATATATAACACACAATACACATATAACACACACATATATAACATATAACACACATATATAACACACATATATAACACACAAAAAACTGCGGTTAGTTCGAAATTTCATTCTCGTCAGGACAGCCATACAATTCGAATTAAAACCGATAGAATAGTCCGTTTCTGACAATAGCGATGGTATTTGAGTATGGACACCATTCGAACTGTCTACTGGCTAGTGGAAGGAGAAATAATAAACCATATGAATTAAAAACCAGAAATATAAAAAACAGAAATATAAACTTACAGGTACAGTCTCCACGTGGAGTCGAAATGCTCGCAAGAGAACATACGGCAGAACATTTTTCCTCGCTTTGTTAAACGGAATGTATATACTATTGTACGTGAACGAAAAATGTTTTTGAATGAAGATATTCAAAAATAGTAATATATATATATATATATAGTAATAAATAGTAATATATATATATATATATATATATATATATATATACATATATATATATATATATATATATATATATATGTATATATATATATATATATATACAGTAAAACCTGTAAAGTTGGACACCTCTATATGTTGGACACCTGTCTATCTTGGACACAATTCGGTGGAACGGAACGAATTCCTATGTTTTAACATGTATATAATACTGTCTAACTTGGACACCTGTCTATCTTGGAAGTTGGACGCTGTTTACATTACTAAGTTGGACAAGTTCCTTAAAATTGGCATTTGCATTAAGGAAGTAACCTATCACTTTTGATCTTCCTTATCTATCCCCAGGGATTATCTTTTGTTGTTGATCCCCAGAAGTATTCCTATGTTGTTGTTATCACTTCCAGGAAGCTTTTATCTGCCTACATTTCTTTCTTATTGTTGCGAAGGGGTTGTCCCTCCCCACCATTTCACAGACCTCAATTATGTGTCACAACCTTTTTGTTATCAGTTTGTTTACACACACTCAACAACACACTTGAAGAATGGACATTTGTAGCTTCCCTATCCCATCTTTACATTGTCCAATTAGATTTCTGCATCTTTTGAATAAAAAGGTTTCTCTACCCTCAAAAGTCACATTTGTTTCTCAGTGCATTCTGGAAAGGTGACTGTGATTTTAGTGATGTGCACATTAGTTTTTAATAATGAGCAAAGGTAAATTAGTTGAGCTAACTATTGAAAAGAAAATAATAATTCTTGATCGCCCAGATAAAGGTGACAGCTGCAGAAAGTTGGCAGAGGAGTTCGGCATTTCAAAATCTACTGTTTCCAATATAAACAATAAGAGATCTGATATCATATATGCATGGGAGCTGAACTGCTCTGGAACAAGAAACAGAATCTATATCATAAGTATTTTGTAACAGAAATTACAATATTTAATTAAAACCATTGGCTTATTAGTATTTTCTATTTGTTAAAAATGAAGTCTTTTGATGTGCTTTATTGAAAGGGAAAAATGAAATTTCATCACACCGTCTATGTTGGACACCTGTCTAAGTTGGACACTTTTAAAGGGAACCGTGAGTGTCCAACTTAGACAGGTTTAACTGTATATATATATATATATATATGTATCTACTGGACACAACTGAAATAGCAACATCATGAAGAAATTAATGTATCCGTATGAAATTTATAGAATATAATTGTAACATGAAGATGTGCAAATGATCAAAAAATCATACTCCGAAAATGAAAGCATGGAACTTGATTGACATTCGATCAGAATGGAATAGGCCCACCGCGAGCGGCTATGCAGGATTAAATACGACGAGGTATCCCGTCAATGAGATAGATGGTCAATGGTGTGCTGAGGGATGGCATTTCACACAGCATGCAATTGAGCTTGTAACTGAACATGCTTTGCTGGAATTGGGAGTTTTCTTAATCGGGGACCCATGATGTCCCAGATATGCTCAATTGGCGACAAATCCGGGGAATATGCTGGTCAAGGCAGGATATCAAAACCTTGCAGACTATCCATAGTTACCAGTGCATTATGTGGCCTGGCATTAGCCTGTTGAAAATGCAGTTCAGGTCTAGTTGACAGATATGGCTGTACCACAGGTCTTACAATGTCAGAGACGTATCGTTGTGCCGTGAAACTGCCAGAAACTTGGACCAAAGGTGTTCGTCCACCAAATATTATACCACCTCAAACCAAGGAACCACTTAGGGGAGGGGGGTCTGTGTGGCGACTGATAGAAAAAACTTCTTGATGGTGGTGTTGAAAGCGCCGTCATACGAAAGTATACGGCCATCTAACATGCCAAAACATAAGTGTGATTCATCCGTGAACAGAATGTTTCGCCATTCTGCCGACCAATTGCGTCTCATGTGACACCACTGGAGGCGGCGTAACCGGTAAAGACGTTGAAACGATAGGTGCCGGAAAGGTTGTCTATCGCGGAGTCCTGCGTCATGCAAATGGTTTCGAATTGTTTGCGTCGAAATCACGTTACCTGTAATGTGCGATAAATGTCGTTGTAACACGGTTGCTGTGGTAAACGGCTTCCGTGCAACGCTCCTCAGAAGCATACGATCGTCACGTGGTACACTTGGAAACTCTACTACCTGATCTTTATCGTTTCGTTGTCTCTCACGAACCGTAACACACCGTTGAACTGTGTGGAATCACGATCCAATAGTTCAGCAATCCTTCGAAGGCTCATTCCAGCCTCAAGTAAAACAATGATTTGTTGCCGTTCCTTTAACGACAACTGAACGTATGCGGTACGTCGACGTACTCTTGGCATACTGTGATGATTTTTACAGCCTGAAACGAATGCCTCTACAATTTAGCTGTGATATCGCTCCTTCTTGACCTGACGCTTTTATGCTGCTCGGCAAGGTGTTACGTCACTATGCGTAATGAAACTGTGATCATTTCCATATTTCGCCTTGCTGTTTCCATTGACCGATTTATATAAAGCTACATCTACAATTTTATGCTGTTGCGATGTCAGTTGTGAGTAGTGTATATAAAGGATTTGGTAAATTTAATATTTAAGCATTGTATTGAATTTTGTCTCATGTCATTCTCTCTCTCTCTCAGAACCGCTGGAGATTTTCAAACTCCACCCTAGGCGAAGGCATCAAAGGGGAGTCTTGATATACAGAATTCAGAAGTGACGGTGTACCTTACACAGTTGCCGAGTTTGTTATCTTAACTTTTTAACTCTGTTAGAGACGATGTAATCTATTCTGTTCAATCGGATATTATCACTTGCAAAGTTATTAGGGTTCTAAAGGACTTTTTTGAAATATAATATTCTCTTTAATTTTTACTTTCCTTATATACATAATGTATAACGAAAGTATTGCGACGAGGTCGAAAATTCGAATTCGAGTTTTCGACGGGAGAGCACGTTTCAAGCATCCCTGATCACGAATATCAAACCTTTTTGATGTGATGTCTGTGTGTGTGTGAGTCCGTGGAGACGATATTTCACGAACGAATGGAGCGATTCGAATGAAATTTTATACAAAAATTACAATCCGTGAATACTGGAAGCCTATTGTTTTTAAACGCAATCGAATGTTCAGAATTCCCCTAAATTTTCGAGTGAAATTTTGAATAAATCGTCAAAAAATCAAAACCTTTAATAAAGTTATACAAGTAGACATTTCTTATGTAATTTTTCCTTAGAAAACGATTGACATGAACTTTAGAACGTTAGCATGAACCGTTCTCAAGATATTGAACATTTTTCAAATACATTTATAAAAAAATCCCATAAATTAAAAAAAAAATTAACTGCTAACATATTCACTTTTCATATGTAATATGATGCGATAAATTGGGTGACATTATTCTCGTGGATCTAGCTCGTTCCATTCATAAAAAATGATACTTTGAGTAATATATTTGTATTTGAACGCCAGTAGTTATTTACCTGCTATAAGAATAACTTATTTCTCCATCCATAACGCTTGGCGAGATTTTGGCGGCGAATTTGGCGGAATGTCGTCAACTTGGCGACTTCTTTAAATGTTGCCACATTAACGAAAATCTCGCCAAATGGATTAAAATGACTCTAAATCGATGAAAATGACGACTAATTAACGAAAATTTAATGTCTTGGAAAGAATTAGTATCTACTATAAGAATAACCTATTTTTACTTTCCTTATATACATAATGTATAAGGAAAGCATTGTGACGGGGTCGAAAATTCGAATTCGAGTTTTCGACGGGAGAGCACGTTTCAAGCATCCCTGATCACGAATCAAACATTTTTGATGTGATGTCTGTGTGTGTGTGTGTGTGTGTGTGTGTCAGTGGGATTTTGGAGACGATAACTGACGAACGAATGGACCGATTCGAACCAAATTTGGTACAAAAATCACAATCTGCAAACACTGGAAGCCTATTGCTTTTATACGCAATCGAATGTTCAGAACCCCCCTAAATTTTCGAATGAAATTTTGAAAAAATCGTCAAAAAATCAAAACCAATATTAAAGTTACGCAAATAGACATTTCTTATGTAATTTTTCATTAGAAAACGATTGACATAAATTTTAGAACGCTAACATGAACCGTTCTCGAGATATTGCACATTTTTCAAAAAAATTATCAAAACGTCATATAAAATAGAAAAAAAAATATTTCCTATTGAGAAACATGTTCACTTTTCATATATAATACCATGCGATAAATTGGGTGACATCATTCTTGCGGATCTAGCTCGTTCCATTCATGAAAAAAGATACTTTAAGTAATATTTTTGCATTTGAACGCCAATTTATCTGCTGTAAGAACAACTTATTTCTTCGTCCATAACGCTTGGAGAGATTTTGGCGACGAAATTGGCGGAATGTCGCCAATTTGGCGACTTTTTGAAATGTTGCCAAATTAACGAAAATTTCGCCAAATGGATAAAAATGATGCTAAATCTATGAAAATGACGACTAATTGTCGAAAATTCAATATCTTGGAAAGGATATTACAATAGTATCTACTAGAAGAAAAACCTATTTATTTTACTCTAAAAGTAGTAAATTCATTTCATTATATAAGGAAAGTCATGTGTTGCCCACATCAGATTTTTTTTTGCTGTAAAAGTAGTAAATTCATTGCATTATATAAGGAAATTCATGTGCTGCCTACATCAGATTTTTTAATTGGTTGATTGGTGTTGTGTCCATGACTTGTTATGGAAAGAAAATTGCAATTGCCCTGCTACCAGATTGCACTAAGGACGTGATTCTGGAATTTTGCGCCTATTTTACACCGAATTTTGACTGGAATACAGTGGAGGTGATAACCATAGGGTTCGTATCCGCCTTCATCTGCCAAAATCCTCTTAAATGAATATTCGGACCTATCTAATTAAAGTTCATGTACTTCTCTTAGACGGGGGGATAATTTGGGGCAGCTCCAGAAATCGAATTCTGGTCTTAATTGTGCGATTCCTGTGCCTTAACCACAGGGCCATCCCGTGTCCAATTTCATATTTAATGCTAATAATAGGGTTAATATAGGGAATACTTTTATTTAAAATAAAGCTAATTTGCTAATATAAATAAATTCCAGAAAGAAATATAAATAAATGCAAATGCAATCATTACTTCCTCATACTATGCGATATAGTATAGAGAAAGTATTGTTTTCACGAAAATCTTTAATTTCGAGATTTTGATGCTAATATATGTTTTAGGACCTCCTAAAGACATTTTGACTGTTTCCAGAGTGATGGTCGTTTGTCCGTCGATTCCCTGTGCGCACGGTAGCTGCCAAAAATATTAATGGACTTTCACAAAACATTTTATTCTGCTTTGTTAACGAAAACTTTAGAACTAGATAGAATGTTTTGAAATTCGAGCGAAAACTTCGAAACTTCGAATTTTTATATTTCCTTAACATGAGAGCATAGGACAAAATTTGAAATTATTATATGATGGCAGTACTTAATACTTTAGTACTTAATATATTCGTAGTACTGAATATTCTTATATCGTATATACAATACATAGATTATTGGGGAGGGGGGGGGCTTTTTCAATTTTGCATTGGGGCCCAATTGTTTTAGTTAGCCACTGTCTTCGAATCTTAGTAAACTCATAATTCGAATCAATATGTAGTTGTAATAGTGACAGCAGATATGCTGTTTTGAGTAAGGGAAGAAATTGACTTCAGTTAGGATGACTGCTAGCTATATCGAACCGAAATGACTATTTGAATGAAAACTTCAAAAACTTGATGTGTTTTGCTACCAATTAATACCTAAACTGGTTCTTTAAGTTTTCTTTATAACATTTTATATATAGTCAAAATTATAAATTATTTTTGATTTTCCCTTTCCTTTCGATTTGGAACCACCAACTCTCCTTTATTCTGATAAAAAAAATCTGATGTGGGCAGCACATGACTTTCCTTATATAATGCAATGAATTTACTACATTTACTGTAAAAAAATAGATTATTTTTATAGTAGATATTTATATTCTTTCCAAGATATTGAATTTTCGTCAATGAGTCGTCATTTTCATTGATTTAGCATCATTTTTATCCATTTGGAGAGTTTTTCGTTAATTTAGCAACATTTAAAAATGTCGCCAAGTTGGCGATATTCCACTAAATTCGTCGCCAAAATCTCGCCAAGCGTTATGGACGGAGAAATAAGTTATTCTTACAACAGATAAATGACTATTGGTGTTCAAAAACAAAAGTATTACTAAGTATATTTTTTTCATGAATGGAACGAGCTAGATCCACGAGAATGATATCACCCAATTTATCGCATGGTATTACATATGAAAAGTGAACATGTTTCTCAAAAGGAAATATTTTTTTTTATTTCATATGACTTTTTGATAATTTTTTTGAAAAATGTGCAATATCTCGAGAGCGGTTCATGTTAGCGTTCTGAAATGTATGTCAATCGTTTTTTAATGGAAAATTACATAAGAAATGTCTATTTGCGTAACTTTATTAGAGGTTTTGATTCTTTGACGATTTTTTCAGTATTTCACTCGAAAATTTAGGGGGGCTCTGAACATTCGATTGCTTATAAAAACAATAAGCTTCCAGTGTTTACTGATTGTAATTTTTATACCAAATTTCATTCGTTCCATTCGTTCGTCAGTTATCGTCTCCACACACACACATACACACATAGACATCACCTCAAAAATGTTTGATTCGTGATCAGGGATGCTTGAAACGTGCTCTCCCGTCGAAAACTCGAATTCGAATTTTCGACCTCATCACAATACTTTCCTTATATTTTATGTTTATAAGTAAAGTAAGAAAGGATGCGTAGAAACTGTAAATGTCTATTAACTTGGGTCGTAATTTTCAACTTAATGATTTAGTCTATGGAAATATCTATGTATATGCATTACTATATGTATTACTGCATGTCCAGTATCAACATCCATACTATTTCCATCTGTATGTATTGTTACATGTGTATATATTGCTGCATGTATATATTGCTACATGTCCTTACGGAAAATCTATATTTTGTATCGAAACACTTGTTTGCGATATTTACCACGTATAGAAATAGTTTTCGATATGTATTGTATCAACAATTTTCCTTTTTGCAATCATGTTTTCTTTCACTGGTATTTATGCAATTTTAGAAAGTATATATATGTTAATTTAGTTATAATAATACGAGTAATTAAAAAATTTTTTTTTGCTAAAATTATTACTATATGTATTACTGCATGTCCAGTATCAACATCCATACTATTTTCATCTGTATATATTGTTACATGTGTATATATTGCTACATGTATATATTGCTACATGTTCTTACAGTCAATCTATATTTTGTATCGAAATACTTGTTTGCGATATTTACCACGTATCTATAGAAATAGTTTTCGATTTGTATTGTATCAACTATTTTCCTTTTTGCAATCATGTTTTTCTTTCACTGGTATTTATGCAATTTTAGAAAATATATTATATTAATTTAGTTATAATAATACGAGTAATTAAAAAAAATGTGTTTGCTAAAAATTATTACTATATGTATTACTGCATGTCCAGTATCAACATCTATACTATTTCCATCTGTATGTATTGTTACATGTGGATATATTGCTATATGTATATATTGCTACATGTCCTTACGGAAAATCTATATTTTGTATCAAAACACTTGTTTGCGACATTTACCACGTATCTATAGAAATAGTTTTCGATATGTATTGTATCAACAATTTTCCGTTTTGCAATCATGTATTTCTGTCACTAGTATTTATGTAATTTTTGAAAATATATATATGTTAATTTAGTTATAATAATACGAGTAATTAAAAAATTTTTTTTGCTAAAAATTATTTTTGAAGAATTTCTAGTCAATTTTAAAAACTTTGTTTTGGAATGGTAAACGTTCTGAAAGTAAATGCATATGTAAAGATTCGTTCAAAATTTCTGCATTAAATACATATTATTTCTAATCTAAATTAGTGATTTTCTGAATTGTAATCATTTTATAGTGGCAATATATTTCCTTAAATATAGAAAATCAATATCGGTTAAATTCCAAATATAGTGTTTCTATAGTAAAGTAATTTCCGTCGTTTTCCGTAGAAAAGATGCTAAATGTAAACATCCATTATCGACTCGAATTGCATTTTTTATCCTTACTTAACATTAAAAGCAATGTTAAATAATTTTAAATAAATTTAATAGCATCTTTATTTAAAAGCAGATCTTTCTTTCTACTACCCGAATTTATTTAAAAAATCAGTTAGAAATCTATGCTAATTTTTACCTTATTAGTCTAATACAATTTATTATTGAAATCGACACATAAACCGAAATGAATATTCTAAAAAGCTTTTAGTTATAAAATCATTTTCTAAAATGATAAATTGATACCATTAATAGAAATTAAATTGAAATGGAATTGATATTTATGTGAATATGTTTATGTAAATTTACATAAAAGCTTTTCAATTATTTTTAAGAAATATTTCTAGCATTTATGTGAAAACTATAAACAATTTTACAATCTGAAGTCGTAGGCACTGTAAAATATTAAATCAGTTAAAACATTTTTAAAATGTAGATTTATTATAAGAGAGTTTGCTTATGTATTTTGCACTATTTAGAGAGTAATGCTTTATTTAATGTTATTTAAATTCACATTTACTGATTTCGTAATTACTTTAAGGATATTAAAACAAAAATGTAAAAATGCATCGTATTTTACATGTGGATTTCTTAAATTTACGAGAATTAATTATCCGCCATTGCATGGGTCGTAAATAAACGCCCACTACTACAAAAGTTTCATGTGGGCAGCACATGACTTTCCTTATATAATGCAATGCTTTTACTTTTTTTACAGTAAAAAAATAGGTTATTCTTATTGTAGATACTTATATTCTTTCCAAGAAATTGAATGTTCGTCAATTAGTCGTCATTTTCATTGATTTAGCGACATTTTTATCCCTTTGACGAGATTTTAATTAATTTGGTTGCATTTAAAAAAGTCTCCAAGTTGGCAACATTTCGCCAAATTCGTCTCCAAAATCTCGCTAAGCATTATGGATGAAGAAATAAGTTATTCTTATAGCAGTTAAATGACTATTGGCGTTCAAATACAAAAGTATTAAAGTATTACTCAAAGTATCTTTTCTTATGAATGGAAAAAGCTAGGTCCACGAAAATGATGTCAACAAATTTATCGCATGATATTACATATGGAAAGTGAACATGTTTCTCAATAGTTAGTATTTTTTTTTAATTTATGGGATTTTTAGATAAATTTATTTGAAAATTGTGCAATATCTCGAGAACGGTTCATGCTAGCGTTCTAAAGTTTATGCCAATCGTTTTCTAAGGAAAAATTACAAAATTTCACTCGAAAATGTAGGGGGGGGGTCTTAACATTCGATTGTATTTAAAAACAATAGGCTTCCAGTATTCACGGATAGTAATTTTGGTACCAAATTTCTTTGGAATCGCTCCATTCGTTCGTGTGGTACCGTCTCCGCAGACTCACTGACACGCACACACACGCACAGACACACACACACACGTACAGACACACACATACATACACACATCACCTCAAAAATGTTCGATTCGTGAACAGGTATACTTGAAACGTGCTTTCCCGTCGAAAACTCGAATTTTCGATTTTTCGAAACTTCGAATTTTCGGTCCCATCACAGTACTTTCCTTATACATTATACTATGTATATAAGGAAGATAAAAATTAATTTAAAGATAACACTACTTAATTTTCTCCAAATCCTAAACTGTCGCAAAATTCCTATGCACGCTATTCGCAGAGCAAAGCAAATAAATAAATAAATAAATACATGAGCTTTCTGTAGAGTGAAAAAGTGAAATAAAATAAAATAAATAAATTAATACACACGCTCTCTGTAGAGTGAAAAAAATAAATGAATAAAAGACTAAAAATCCCTAGGAGAGGAATGTGTAAAGGGCATACGCAGTTACAGAGTTGAACGATTGAAAGGTCGAACCTGGAAACGCGGGGACTTATGCTCAAGAAGTATTACATAATTTATAACAAGAAATATTAATCATGCATAAAGCATTACTTATGAAACACTTTCCAACTGAAATGCAATTTTATTTAAACATTTCTGAAATGCAATACATTCAGCGGTGATAATTTTTTAGTTATCACGTACTATAATAATTTATTTTACTTGGAAACTTAAAACTCATCTAAAAAGGTAACGCTATAAAACCGTCTGCTTCTCTATGTAAAATCATTGAATATTTCGTACATATATATCACTTATATTCCAGATTCCAGAGCTAAATAATTTTGTATTGGGAAAATTCAGCAATTCTTATACAACTCATCTTTCAATCGTCTGATTTGTTTACATTCTGCCTACGTTAAAATTAGGTTTCGTTGTAGAAATATTCAAACTTTGGTGGTCATTTAAAATAAAATTTTTTTGTAATTGCGTAAGCATAGAATTCAGATACACAGATAATGTGTAAAAATTAAGAGGTTTTAAGATGGATGTAACATTAAATATAAATATAAGCCCTCCTTAAAATTCACGATTTTCACCAAGAAAAAAAAAATGGATGGCATATTTTATTTTGAAATTAGTCACGTGATCGCTTCATATAATATGGGTGTAATTATCATTTTAATTTTTATTTAAAAAACTACTTGACACATTTTGATAAAAATTTTTTTTATATATTTTACGTGATAATTTGAATATTTTTTAAAATTTTCGAAGCAATTTATAAATTTTAACTCCGTTTCAAAAATGATTGAAGAATTACATCCTATAGGGTTCAATGTATTCCATTTTTTCAACTCGGGTTCAATCCAAAACTAATTCGGTGATGTTATTCTTTTACATTCTCACATGTTCTACAGATCGTCTCAACAGCATACTAAACTTTAATTTTGATAAAGTCATTTTTACGGCAGTTATCGTGCAAGCGGACAGACAGACAGATAGAATAAATAAAGTCATAAACACTTTACAACTGTTGGAAAATGTTAAAAACGCGAAAAAAGCAAAGAAAATGGATCCTATTTAGGTGCCAGCAAACATTCCACAGAAACGCAGAAATTAGTCGTTCAGTTGTATGTGAGCAGTCGATCGGTCCAAAAATATAGACTTCAATCAGGAAACAATCACAGGGGAGAAAATAGAATTGAAAATTTTAACAGTTAGAAAAAATCAAATAGAGTTTGATAAGCATACACCCAAATAAAAATGTTAAAATGGTAGAATGGTAGAATAAAAATGTTAAATGTTAAAATGTTTAAATGGCGAAAGTTATACCAGTGCCAATTTTATTCAGTTGAAAAAATTGCTTAAACACGATTGAGAATATGAGTTGAAAAAACTTTGCCTAAATAAAACCAAATCATTTTAAAATAAAACACATGAAATTAAAAATATCAGTCATTTCCAGAATCATATATTCAAAAATACATAGTTATTAACATAACACAATCAAAAATATAATACCGTAAGGCATAAAGACACATTTGAATTAATTCCGTTGCTAAAGTCTCTTACACTTTTATTAATCTCATTAATTTAATAAGTTTATATCAATGTGCTCTTGAATCATATTATAACTATCATTTATATATACTAATTTGCATACAGTTTGTTAAAAAGTATAATGTAGTTTCTGGTATAATTTTGATTTTTATCAGCCTTAAAATTATAAAAAGCAAGATTAGAAATATTTAATTATATAGGTCCGAATATGAATGATGTCAATACGATGCATTATTTAATAGAATGGGGAGCGATATCGATACAGTATCGATAACAACAAACAATACTTATCAATACACTGAATGTATCTCATATGCTTGCCCAAATACTAAACAGTAATGTGTTCATGGCTTACTAATGGCTGGATTCAAGAAAGAGTCTGAATTTTTAGGCAACAATGCTTTATTTGAAGCTGTTGAAAATCACCGGCCTCGCAATAAGCAACGCCTGAATAATGTAAATTTTTGAATAATTCGAATTTAATATTTATTCGGCAAATCGAATATTTTGGTGTGCAGAACCCCTCTAAAGAAGAAAATGTTGGAAAACTTAAACTCCGCACTTTTTCCTACCGCGCTATTTACCCGTACACCAAAGTTTATTTCATCCCGAAGCATGCTATTTTATCATTTTCTCTTTCGAACGTTTTTCTGTGAAGCACACCCTTAAATGAATATTTTTGAAACATTCTGTTCGGCTTGGTTTTTTATCAGATGATTGACCCATATACCAAATATGAAGTCTCTATCACATTTAAAAGGAAGCGCTCCTCATTTATTTGGAAAATCGAACGTATTAGTGTGCGGCACCCCTTAAAGTAGCAAATATTGGAAATCTGATATCTCACACTTTCTTCCATTTGAACTATTTACCCGTACACCAAATATGAAGTATCTAT
Source organism: Amaurobius ferox (assembly GCA_951213105.1). Taxonomy (NCBI): domain Eukaryota; kingdom Metazoa; phylum Arthropoda; class Arachnida; order Araneae; family Amaurobiidae; genus Amaurobius; species Amaurobius ferox. The sequence continues at coordinate 136,667,315 of OX578151.1, forward strand.
CCCATCGCGAAGCTCGTTTCTATCACTTCACCTTTTGAGCGTTTTTCTGTGTAGCACACCCTTAATGAACATCTTTGTAAAACCGTACGCTTGTCTTGGTTTTTTATCAAATGGCTAGCTCATATACTATATTCCAAGCTTCTACTATATTGTAAAGGAGGCGTTTCTCATTTGTTACGCAAAACGAATATTTTAGTGAGCGGCACCTTCTATAACAGCAAATGTTGAAAAACTTAAATTGCACACTTTCTGCCTTTTCAACTTGTTACCTGTACACGAAATTTGAAGTCTCTATCTCATCGTAAAGCATGCTTTTTCTATCATTTCACATTTAGAATGTTTGTGTGTGGAGTACCCACCACCTTAAATATACATTTTTGAAAAACTCTATTCTTCTTGTGTTTTCTATCAGTTGATTCACCCATATATCAAATATCAAGCATCTATCACGTTTTAAAAGAAGCGTTTCTCCTTTATTCCGAAAATCGAGCATTTTGGTCTGCGGCATCCCCTAAAGTAGAAAATATTGGAAAACTGAAAGTGTACACTTTCTTCATTCCAAACTATCTACCAGTACACCAAATTTGAAATTTTTATCTCATACCGAAGCATGTTTTTTTTTATCAATTCATCTTTCAAATGTTTTTTTTTGGAGCACCCCCTTAAACGAAGACTTTTGAAAAACTATATTCGTCTTGGGTGTTTTAATTAAACGATTAGGCTATATGCCAAATTTCAAACCTCTATCAAATTTTAAAGGAGCCATTTCTCACTTATTCGGTAAATTGAATATTTTGGTGTGCTGCACCACCTTAAGCAGAAAATATTGGAAATCTGAAATTGCACACTTTCTTCCTTTCGAATGATTTACCCGTACACCAAATTTAAAGTTTCTATCTTATCACAAAGCATTCCTTCCTATTATTTCACTTTTCGAACGTTTTGGTGTGGAGCACCTTTTCTTGAGAACATTTTCGGAAAATTCGAGTTTTCCAGGGTTTTTTATCGAACGATCGAGCAGTGTACCAAATTGTAGGTCTCTATCTATTCGGGAAGTGCCTAAAACAAGCGTGACAGACGGACACTTGGCAATTAGTATATATAGATCCTTAAAAATATTTCAAAGGTTATTGTTTTTTCTGGTGAGTATTGTAAGCGATTATTTAGGATTTTGTTAGTATAAAGGTAAGTTTACTTAAAATATATTATATTAATTAATGTGTATAAGTTGTGGTTCTATATTAGTTTGAAGTCAGTTATTAGAGTTTGTAAATGGAGTGACTATTTTATTGTGGTAAGCTGAAATTAACAACTATCGTTTAAGGACAATGAACATGTTATATTCGCAACCAAATTTCTTTGATATTTTAATTTTTAAATTTTTTTACATGTATTGTTTTACGGTAAACAATTAGTGAATATGACTTATAAATTATGCGCAATTAAGCATATAGTTGATAATTATTGCACTTGCAACAAGAAAACTTTCTAAGGAGAATTGTTTTCAAATGAAAACTAGCAAGAAACGTGATCGGCAACATCATTGTAAGTTTGCATATTAAGGGGACGGTGGTCGAATGAGCAAAAATTGATTAAAAAAAGTTTTAACATATAACATTATTTTACACATTTAACATTTACTTACGGGTGGGACAGCGTCCATCCCAAACGAAGAACCTCTCCAAAAGGCAGGTATTTGACATACCCTATCCCAAACAGTTCGACCCCTTTTGCAGGCATTGGCGTCCATGGAAATCGCCGACAGAAGCATGGCACAGGTGCCTGCAAAGGGGGTCGAACTGTTTGGGATAGGGTATGTCAAATACCTGTATCTTTGGGAGGTTTTTCGTTTGGGATAGACACTGTCCCACCCGTAAGCAAAAGGTACAATGCATTTTTTTCGAAACGGAATTTTCAAAGGTTTTACATTTTTAAAATGCTCTATGCGTCTTAATTTTTGTCCGAGATTCATGAAATTTGGCAAGAAGACACCTCTCATACGTTTTAATGAAACTGGGTATGCATTTTATAAAAGGACTTTATTAAGGTAATTGAAAGTGAATAGGAACCTAATTAAATGATGAAAATTAAGTTTTAATGACAATAATATTTTTAAAAAATTAACTTTCTAAGGGATTTAAAAGTGAATACGCAAATTTGTTCATAATGTGTTGAGTGATCAAATGTGTAAAATTAATCAAAAATGTGAACAAATGGCACTCAAGGAGCATTTTCAAATTTTAGTTAAAAAATTTAAATTAAAAAAAAATACAAAATTATAACAAAATTGAAAAATAATTTAATGGTATTGTACATAGTAATGTTAAGAGGAATATTTATACAATTTTTCACGTTTCTAAGTCAATAAATAAATAAAAAAAAATTTCAACGTCCACCGTCCCCATAAAGCTATTTAATTCGAATAAAGGTTTATACCATAATGCGCAACGGTTTCATAACTTCATATTTCAACATGCATACAGAGTTTCTAAAAATATTTTTAGGCACCTCAATAACTTCGTAAGGTAAGATCTATGATTGCACTCGTTAGGTCCACTTTGACTATGAGAGCTTGCAAATTCGCCCCAGTAGCTTTAAGGTCGGCTAGCCTGTTCGAAAATTTAGAGTTCAATTCCCGTACAAATCAACTCTGTAGGTTAGTGCAAAGATATCGGAGACCTGAAAGTGGCCTTAGCACGACTAACACTGATTCAGTGGACTTTGGGATATGATGCGCCGATTTCAAATAGAGAGGGAGGAAAATACCACACAGGAATCTATTATGGAGAATACAAATAGAATCAAAAGGTTAGCCTGTGGTAAAAATAGTAGGAGGTGGCCAGTCAGATCGTTAGCTGCACACCAACTCGACATTAGAGGGTAGAAAATTTAGAGTCCACTTCGACAATAAGAGCTTACAATTTCGCCCCAGTAGCTCAAAGGTAGATCGTCGGCTGGCCCGTTCGAAGTTCCATGGTTTGGTTCCCGGTTGGAACAGCAAGGCTCTTTCAAAATGATCATGCCCGATCGAATAAAAGGGATTGCATTGCACCTAGAAAATAATTTTGAAAGTTAGCGCAACAAAACGAAATTGACGAAAAAAAGTCAATTACAAAGCTATAGACTATTGCCTAATGAGTAGGAATCGCCAGTAAATCTGTTATAGAAGGCGTTTATTTGATACAATAGAATGATTGACGATTGTCTGTCCAATTCAGAAATGGTAAAAACATAACACTTACATGCACAGGAATCTAATGTACAGCCTCTTTAAAATGTCATCTATCAGTGACAATGCACATTTTAATTCGGGAAAAAAAATTGCCGTAACAAGCATTGTAGGTGTCACCGTGTTAGAGGCGATGATGATTCATATCTTTGACAGGTATTTATTGATTTCCTTATAGACGTTTCGTTCGTTCCTGGTGTCAATTTGTAGTCATTTGACTTGGCATTTTTTGTGTATCTCTCTGTGTTGTCGATTTTGTTTCCCAATATTTCTTTATTCTCCGCTAGGAGCGCTGCACTGCCTTTTTTTCTATAAGACATGGTCCTTTTACTATAGATAGACCTAACGTGTGCACTCATTATTCCTTACAAAGTTATTGAGGGTAATTAAGGCCTTTCCTGTAAACCATGTATTTCATTTCAGCATTTTTAGGTAACTGTAGCACATCCGTACAGTTTCCCATGTTTCCTTAGTCGAGCAAAATTAAACCAGAAGCCTTAGAAATTTCACTGAATTAATTCCTCTTCTCTCAAATTCTCACTCAGAACAAAGACTGGCTCTCAGTTGCATTGAAGGACGGAAATTAGATTCCAGTGAAGCGACATGTGGATTACTTAGCAGGGATGTCAGCTGCAACATTCAAAAGTTTTGTTGATTTAACATTACATCTCAGAGTGTTTGAAAAAGGAAGTAACAGGATTGATATACTTAAATGTTGATGTTTGACATATAAACTTGCACTTACAATGTTTATTAAAGTGGTTTGGGTCTGAAATATAAAATCTCTTATATATGAAGGGTTTCATTCAGAAATTTTACGCAAGAGGTTTTCTTTATTGAATGCTACGTAAAATTAATAAAAATATTTAAAAATAAATTATAAGGTAAAAAAAATGATTTTAATTGATATAGTTTTGAATTCACATACTCAGTTAATAAAATAAAGATAATTTTATCGGGAAAAAATATCTATCTATATATACTAATGGCTAATTGTTCTCCCTGTCACGCTTATTTTAGGCACTTCCCGAATAGATAGATACTTGTAATCTGGTACATGGGTCGATCGTTCGGTAACCCCCCCTGGAAAAATCGTATTTTCCGAAAATGCTCTGAAGAGAGGGTGTTCCACACCAAAATGTTCGAAATGTGAAATGATAGAACAGCGTACTTTCCAATAAGATAGAGACTGCAAATTTGGTGTATGGGTAAATCGATCAAAAGAAAGAAAGTGTGCAATTTTGGATTTCCAGTATTTTCTACTTAAGGGGGTGCCGCACACCAAAATGTTCGGTACAAATGAGAAACGGCTCCAATAAAATGTGATAGAAGCTTGAAATTTGGTATTGTGAGGCCAGAATATGTCCTCACATGAGACATTTTTATTTCAGTATTTATGGTGCCTAGAACGGCTAACAAAGCTCGAGTCTGGCTGGCGCCGGTGTTTTCAACAACGTGAACTTTTAGGTCAAATACAATAAATTTGCGTGTTCCAGGCCACAGGGGCTGTGAAGTGATGCCATTGGGTTCAGAGGAACCAATGAGCGCCAAGGGGAAGAAGGGCGGAGCTACCCCCCCCCCCCCGCCGAAAGAACCACAAGTCTAAAAAAACCAGAGTTTTTACGGCAGGAGCGAAGTGAACATGACCTAGCAGACATGACTTAGGAGTTGTAGTTTGAGTACAAGTATTTACACTATCATGACTTAAGAGTAAGAGATGTTCCACATTAATGGAGGTAGATCAAATGGCGAGTGCATTAGTAATACGAGGAGGAGCCACACACCACAGAGTTATGGCAGTACAAGACTGATGCAAGCCTCAGAACGATGAGCCCAAGACTGAACTGGAAGGTATGTGCTCTGATGTTACCGGTCCTAGACACTATTGCAAATCTAATAATTCGGATCACATATCTCCCCTCGCTAAAATATTAAATGAAAATTGATAATAATTGAAAGTTGATATTGAGGAAAATTAGTGCTTCTGATAAATTGATGTTTTTAATAAATGATATTGTTTAAGTTTTAAATAGTCTAATCTTTTAATATTAATTAATAATTCTTTTCAGGACTTACACAAAAGGTAAAAAAAAATTGGAGGGTTTATTGCGGCACAACAACGAGTAATGTACTTTAAAATGTTAATTCCACTTTATGAGATCAACGGCCATGCTTTTAATGATTAATAACAATTAAGGTTAATTATAATGTTAACTGTAAGTTTCTCTTTTCTTTTACGTGTGCCATATTTTGGTTACCGTGACGCTTTTGTGTAAGTCATAAATTTAAATGAAAATTGTAATAAATAATTATAAGATGGATAGAAATAATTTAAATAAAGAAATGAATGTAAATTTCTGAGGAGCATATGTTGACCGAATTTTTGCATTGATAAAAAATAAATATGCACAATCACTTTGAAAATGAAAAGAGTTGAAAGTATTCTAATTGAAAATAGTATGTGAAAAATTTATTATAGTATTAAGAATATTTTGTTGCATGAAGTATTTTATGTGCAGTATTTTTTAAGTGTATTCATGTGTTTAGATTAAGTTAGAAAATTTTGGAAGGGAAACTTGTTGTTGTAAATGCCTAAAAGGAATACACGAAATTCGAGACGTCACATGTCTCCGGATAGGTCACAAATAGAAATAAGTGAAAATCAGAGAACAAGAATGGAAAACGTTAATTTAATAAATCTGTTACCTCTGTTTAATGGAAAAGAAAATGAGGACATTGAGTTTTTTTACACAATTTCAAAATATCGCAGGTATGGCCGAATGATCAGAAGAGAATAAAGTTATAATTTTGAAAACTAGATTGAAGGAAAAAGCTTTAGAATTTTTGATAAAAAAAAGGGAATTGCAGAATGCAAACAACATGGGAGAAGTTAAACAGATTTTGATTAAACAATTTAAGCCATCTGTTACTATGCTTCAAAAGCAAATAAATTTAAATAAAATTAAAATGACGCAAGGCATGAAAGTAGCTGAGCTAGCGTTAAATATTTCTAATGCAACAGATGATTTTGTAGGAAATAACTCAACTAATGACATGTTTGAAATTAAAAATAATTTAATGTTAGCCAAATTTTTAGAAACTCTAAGAAAAGATCTTGCATTTGAAATTAAAAAAATAAACATTACTAATTTTGACAAAGCAGTAGAATTCGTATAAAATTTGGAGAAAATTATGGAGGAGGAGTGTGACCGTTCGGAAATCAATGCAGTTTATCGCAAGGATAATAATGCTAGAAAAGTTAATGGTAATCAACAGGGAATACAGGAAAAATCACAAGATGAAAATGAATATTGCATAGGATGCGGGAAAAGAGGTCATTATTTTTCGACGTGTTGGCATAATCAAAACGGACGAAATAAATATGGGAATCAAAATAACGAATTTAGAAATAAAAACAGTAACGGATTTAGAAACGGGCAAAGTAACGGATTTTGTAATACGCAAAATAACGGAAAGAGAGAAATAAATACTGGAAGAGGTAAATCGCAAACGCGAAGTGAGGTATTGAGTTATAATAAAAACACAAATGAAATGCAAAATGATAAAAGGGAGGTTCGCACGCGAAGCCCAGGTCCCAAGATTAAAGCAAAGCAACACAATGAAAATGAAAGTAAAAATTACAATAAAAATATAAATAATATTGAAAGCATGCAAAAATTCACCCATGTTCCTTGCCCGAGAGATGTGATTCTTGATTCTACTGTGGATTCATTGGCACGGCCCGGATGGGTCCGCTTCGATGCCCAATTCGTCAAAAGTCTAAAAAGTGAGGCAAATATTAATAAAAAGAAAATTGAGGAAAATACATGTGTAGAAAATAATATAGGTAAAAACATTACAAATAAGGAAAATACAGGAGTTAAAGAAATTAATAAAAATGAAAATGTGGCACATGTAAAAGAAAAGAGAAATTTACAGTTAACATTATAATTAACATTAATTGTTATTAATCATTAAAAACATGGCCGCTGATCTCATAAAGTGGAATTAACATTTTAAAGTACATTACTCGTTGTTGTGCCGCAATAAACAATCCAATTATTTTTACCTTTTGTGTAAGTCCTGAAAAGAATTATTAATTAATATTAAAAGATTAGACTATTTAAAACTTAAACAATATCATTTATTAACAACATCAATTTATCAAAAGCACTAATTTTTATCAATATCAACTTTCAATTATTATCAATTTTCATTTAATATTTTAGCAAGGGGAGATATGTGACCCAAATTATTAGATTTGCAATAGTGTCTAGGACCGGTAACATCAGAGCACATACCTTCCAGTTCAGTCTTGGGCTCATCGTTCTGAGGCTTGCATCAGTCTTGTACTGCCATAACTCTGTGGTGTGTGGCTCCTCCTCGTATTACTAATGCACTCGCCATTTGATCTACCTCCATTAATTTGGAACATCTCTTACTCTTAAGTCATGATAGTGTAAATACTTGTACTCAAACTACAACTCCTAAGTCATATCTGCTAGGTCATGTTCACTTCGCTCCTGCCGTAAAAACTCTGTTGTTTTTAGACTTGTGTTTCTTTCGGCGGTGGGGGGGGGGGTAGCTCCGCCCTTTTTCCCCTTGGCGCTCATTGGTTCCTCTGAACCCAATGGCATCACTTCACAGCCCCTGTGGCCAGGAACACCCAAATTTATTGTATTTGACCTAAAAGTTCACGTTGTTGAAAACACCGCCGCCAGCCAGACTCGAGCTTTGTTAGCCGTTTTAGGCACCATAAATATTGAAATAAAAATGTCTCATGTGAGGACATATTCTGGCCTCACAGGTATATGGGCTAATCATTTTATGAAAACACCCGAAACAAATACAGTTTTTCAAAAATGTTCGTTTAAGGGGGTGCTCCAAAGAAAAACGTTCGAAGGGTGAATTGATAAAAAAAAACATGCTTCGGGAGGACATAGAGATTTCAAATTTAGTGTACGGGTAGATTGTTTGGAAGGAAGAAAGGATAAACGTCCCTTTTAAAATATGATAGAGGCTTGATATTTGGTATATGGAAAATCATCTGATAGAAAACCCAAAAAGAATGGAGTTTTTCAAAAATGTATATTTAAGCGGGTGGGTACGCACACAAAAGCATTCGAAAGGTGAAATGATAAAAAAAAATATACTTCGCGATGAGATAGAGACTTCAAATTTGGTGTACGGGTAAATACTCGTAGTTGCAAAGTAAGAAAATATGTAATTTCAGTTTTCCAACATTTGCTATTGTAGGGGGGGTGCTGCTCAATAAAATATTCGATTTGACGAACAAATGAAAAACGTCTCGTTTAGAATGTTATAGAGGCTTGATATTTACTATATGGGCTAATCATATGATAAAAGAACCCAGGATGAATACGGCCAGGGGAAGAGCGGACCAATGGAAAATCAGAGATGCTTTCCAAGTTACTGGAATGCAAAGGGCCCACAGTTACAGATTTTACTTTACAAAAATGCAGTTAAGAATTAAGAGCGCAGATTTTAAGAGTTATTTAAAGTTAATTTGATTATCGTTTTAAAAGGTTACGAGTTAAGTTTAAAATTTCTGTTTTTGTGCTGGTACAGGTTTAAATTAGAGCAGGCAATTTTTACATTAGCGAGTACACGTTTACACTACAGGTTTACAGTAGTAAACACGTAATCTACAAATTTAAAAGATTTACAAAATTACAATTTAAATTCCTTTTTGCAAATAAACAAGCGATTTGTGCAGTTGTTGCACACGTAAGGGAAAAAACACCTGGGAACACAGCGTGCTGTTGCCAAATTTCGGGCGCGGTAGCCCGGTTGTTTGCGCGCTGCCACAACTGCCGCCGTGTTCATGCGGAGTACGATCACGTTAAACATGTGGGTCCGTAAGTCCTTCCGAGAGGTTGGTGGTAGGGGAAGCAGGGTACGGTTCCTGTGGATGCCTCCCCCACTGGGTTCCGGTCTAAATTGGGTGGCACTTCCCGGCCGTCCAATTAGTTACCTTACACCTTTCTGGTAGGTCGGACGGTTTGGGTCTCAACAACAACAGCACGTAAGGGAAGACTGATCTGGAATTAAAATCGTGAACAAAGCAAGTCAATGTTCTCATGAATTGAGAGCTCACCGGGGAGGATGAATCAGGTTTCTCCATTTCACCCTGGAATTGCCAGGACAATAGCCAGGGTGTAACAGGTCATCCTCATTCGCTGCCCGGCGGGCAAGATTAGTAAACTCCTGCCTGGGGCGTAGAATATCTAGGGCGCTTCCACGGGGTCACCGAAGGACCGGAAAAAAGGTGTCTAGGCCTTCTTTTCCTGAGATAGGAAGGTGTGGAAGTGTCGTAGCTACTATCTAAGTTTCTCAGGCAGGGTTTGCTAGCGTTCTTCCTGAAAAAATTTCGTGAAGTTTTCCGAATAAGCCCAGCAACGCCTGGGATTTTGAGATCGTGGGACACTTAATAAACATAAACAAGCAACAAATAAGTATCTATAACAAAATTTCTTTACTACAAAAATTTTATAATTTTTCTGGTATTCTTTCAAATTAATCTTTTCCAACCAGCGAAAGTACAAGGGGAGAGGAAAGCATTTTCGTACTGCCTGTAAAACATTTAGCTTTCAGTGTAATAGTAAACCAACGTATCTACCCAATAACATAGCGTTATTCAGAGAACTTAAAGTTTCACCGTTAATCCTCTTATTTTCTCGCTCCCATAAATCAAATGATGTATAATTGCTAAAAATGTCATCTGCATTACATCTTCGAAAATTAGATTATTTGAACTCAACTAAAAGAGTTAGTAAGTAAGTCCTTGGTACCACAATAACTTTGTTAGGAAGGGTTCATGAGTATACATGTTAGGTTTATAGTAAAATGACCATGCCCGATCGAATAAACCAGATGGCAGCGTCCCTACATGAGAATTTACATAGAAAGGATAACAAACTAGATAACAAGAAAAGATAGACAAAAGAAATAATTACATTGTCAAATGAGTAGGAATTGACTCTAAAACTGTTACAGAAGGCATTTTTTCATACGGTACGGTTATTATCGAATTACTGCCCTGTTGAGGAATTCTAAAATAAACAACAATTACATGCGCAGAAATTTAATCTACAGTCCAATCCAAATATCCTTCGTCAGCAACAATACACATTTGAACTTGAAAATGAATATGACATATTACTTTGAGAAGCATTGTATAGTTATCACCGCGTAACAAGCCCTGAAGATATGCCTTATTGACATATATTTATTGCCTTCCGCATACTGGGTTGACTCCTCGATTTTCAAAATATAGCTTCAAGCGACATTCATCAACATTCTATCAAATTTACATAAATGATGATTTTTATAATTATTTCAAAATTCCTCTCTTTTTAGTAGATTTATTTCATTTAAGTTAAACTTTGGTTTTATAGAAATTAAAATAGTTTGCTCATTTTAGTGATTTTCATCATTTGAAAAAAATAAAATCGGAAGTCAATTACAAAAATATGAAAATAAGCGCTTTTTATGCTCTCTTATACAGAATTGTGCATTCATATAAATCTTCAGTCTATTGTCGTCTCCTATTCACAAATAGGAATCAATGAAAAAAAATACGAAGTAACTCTCATACTTTAAAGTCTTCAATTTTTTCAATCATGAAAAAATACGACTTTATACATCACTGAGAATAAATTACTTCCTTTTGAAATGGTAAAAATGCATTATACATGCGTGACAGCCAATTATATATGCAAAGAAATCGTTCCGAATTTTGCTAATTATGCACCATTTTTTAATGGGTTCGTTTTAAACATGGAATAAAACATGTAAGATTTTATCTTATAAATAATCTTTTGTAAAACTATTAGTCCTTGAATGCGATGTACCAGAATGGTTTTTATGCTATTTCAAATCAATATTTTTTTCTCTGTTAAGAAATGCAAATTGTATTAAATTAAAAAAAAATAATAAAATTTGTACGTTCCTATATACATAGTGGTATGTATAAAGAAAGTATTGTGACTGGGGCCGAAAATTCGAATTCGAATTTTCCACGAAAGAGCATGTTTACTGAAATCGAATCCAACGTTTTTAAGGTTCCCACAGACAGGAGCGAAATATTCACAGAGGCTGCGGCTACAAAAATTTCGCTCCTGTAACGACAACGAAATGCGCATGCTCGTTCACACTAGAGCTCCGATATCACAGGTTGACCAATGGGCGCCATGTTATACCACATAGGGAGAACCAGGGGTGGAGAGTTCATCCTGGAAATGACTGCATTTTTTCTCATTCTGGCTTTGAGCACATGACTGTCATGGGAATAACATTTTGATCTCGGTCTCTCTGCAGAGACCGAGAATCTCTTTTGACCTCACTGAGGAGGATGTGCACAGTGCAATTAAAACTCTCGGCGCAGGTTGTTTACATTTGGATATTGCCACTTTAAAATTAACAAATAATTTTTAATTACAATAATGGGAAAACTTGCTGTGTTTTGGTAACAACTCTCCTGGTATGTGGCGTCACGAATGATGAAATGCTACTCTCTTCGTCACACTGACAACGTTTTGATTGGTTTTCGGGTTCATAACCCAACCTTATATTAAAGACATATGGTGAGAATGCCTTGGCGACAAGGAATAAGAATCACCTTCACTTTCCTTTCTGACTTTAGTGGGGCGCACTTGCTTTGGCACATTTATCATAGACTGCTACGAAAAAACGATATTCTTGCATTCATCTCTTTTACAATTTATCCATTTTTTGTCTTCTTTCTTGTCCATTCAGGAATCTAAACATTCGTAAGCAATAACTCGTGAACTGCGTCGCAATAACTCGTGAAAGCGACAGTGGTAGCAAAGAAAAAGGAGTTGACAGCGAACTGAAATTCGCAGTGAAAAAAAACTCTAAATCTTATAGATTACATGTAGCGTTTCGCGCAGGTTTGAGTATAAACATAAGTGTGTGTGTTTGTTGTTGTTGTTGTGTGTGTGTGTGTGTATGGGCGTGTTTGTGTGTGTCTGTGTGTGGGCATGTATGTATGCGTGTGTGTGGGCGTGTATGTATGTGTGTGTGTGTGTGTGTGTGTGGATGTGTTTGTGTGTAGGCGTGTTTGAGTGCGTAAGCGTGTTTATATTTGGGGGCGTGTTTCTGTGTGTTGGCGTGTATGTGGGCGTGTTTGTGTGTGTGGATGTTCTCGCTCGTTTACGCGATATATCACGAAGGAATGAAGCGTTTCAAAAATAACTTTGTCCGATTATTACAATCACTTAGTACTGTGACATTATTTATTTTAAACGTAATCGAATGTTCGGAAACCTCCTCCAAGTTTCTTATGAATTTTGAAAAAGTCATTAAAAATCACGATCTTCAATAATGATAAATAAATAATCATTTCAGATGTAATGTTTCATTAAAATAAATGATATAAACTTTAAAATGCTAGCATAAACTAATGTCGAGATATTGTACATTTACGACTGAATTTTTGAAAAAAAAACACATTAGAAACACAGTTTTTTCAATACTGTGAAATAAACACTCCTGACAAAATATTCCGCTAGTGACTGCGGACATGCAACACTCCTCTTGACAGTAATTTCCAAAGCGTCCTACATTTTCTCGATGACGTTAAGGTCAGGCAAATTGACGGGCCAAGTTGGGTGTGAGAAATCAACCTCTTGTTTTGCAAACCAGTCCTGTACACATCTGGCGCGATGCACCATACGATTGTCGTCTTGGTAGACAGGTTCGGTGACAAGGCCCTCTCTACGTAGAAAGTCCACATAAGGGACGACGTGGTCCTCCAAGATGGGGCTATAATTCACAACCTCCATCCGATTGTTGACTTTAACCAGTGGTCCAAAGCCAGTTGCCGAAATACATCCCCAAAACATCACACTCCCACCCTCGAGCTGCAGTGATCTCTGGAGACAGTCCGGATGATACGCCTCTCCGGACCTCCTGGTGACGCGGAAACGAGCGTTATTGGCATAAAAGCAGAAGCGTGATTCGTCTGACCATACTACACGCAGCCAGTTATCCACAGTCCAGTGTAGATGTTTTTGAGCCCATTGGAGTCTCCTCTGTTTTGGGGCTGCTGTGATTCGAGGACGTCGACGGGGTATACGGCTGAATAATTCCTAGCAGGGTGCGCTCGGAAATAGACGGACCCGGTCCAGCATTAACCTGTGCCACCAATTGTTCCCTGGTTTGAAAGCGACTCAGTAGCCATGCGCGTCACATGCTGACGATCTCTCAGGGTTAGTATCGTCTTGTGGCCGGCATTGAATCTCCGGGAACTATTTGTTACGGAAAAACTCTATTGCTTATGCACTGTACTTACTGTAGATGCTGTCACACCCAAGAACGCTGCAATCTCTGTAACTTTGTGGCCGTATTCCTGGTCAACCACTATGCCTCCCCCCCCCCCCCCACACACACTTTGCCAGTCGGTGATGTCTCGCTTGCGGGTCATTTCCAATTTTACAATTGAACGAAGCACACTGATCTTAAGGTTTCGCAATATATTCAACCTTCCTCTACGACTTTCACCTATGTTCTGTTTGCATACGTGAGGTGCGCTGCAGCCACATGCTCTTGCAGTGTAGTCTCGCGCTAAATGCTGATTTCATAATATTTTGTCCGGGGTATTTGATTATTCATTTCATACGCAATTTTTCATTAGAAAACAAATTACATAAACTTTAGAACGCTAGCATGAACTATTGTTGAAGACCCAGACCGTCCGACTCATCCATTGGACTTGAGCAACTATTTGGACGGCCGGAGCATGAACTATTGTAGAGATATTGCAAGTATTAAATTGTAGGTAGTATTAAATATGTTCATTTTCCATATAGAGTATTATGCGGCCTATCTGTTAGGATCATTTTCATGAACTTAGTTCAGCTCAATCCATTCAAGCGAGAAGATACTTTTTGCAATATATTTATATTTTGACGCCTAAGAATTCGTCAATAATCATGTATTTCACGAAATATTAATTAAACCCCATTGCATTTTGTTGAGGAATATGGACGTTTTTATGTATATCATTCTATTTGGACAATTCAGTTGCCAAAAGCGCCACTTTCAATTTACGTAGTGTTTTTTTAATACCAAAAACATTGTGTTGTGGATCTAATTATGTCTCTATAAAAAATCTGATGTGGGCAGCACATGACTTCTCTTATATAATGCAATGAATTTACTACTTTTACAGCAAAAAAAATAGGTTATTCTTATAGTAGCTATATTATTTCCAAGATATTGATGTTTCGTTAATTAATCGTCATATTTATCCATTTGGCAAGATTTTCGTTAATTTGGCAACATTTAAAAAAGTTGCCAAATTGGCGACCTTCCGTCAAACTCGTCGCCAAAATCTCGCCAAGCGTTATGAACGGAGAAATAAGTTATTCATATAGCAGATTGCCGTTCAGATACAAAACTATTACTCAAAGTATCTTTTCTCGTGAATGGAACGAGCTAGACCCACGAGTATGATGTCACCAAGTTTATCGCATGATATTACATATGGAAAGTGAACATGCTTCTCAACAGTTAATATATGTTTTTTAATTTATGGGATTCCTTGATATATTTATTTGAAAAATTTGCAATATCTCGGGAATGGTTCATGCTAACGTACTAAAATTTATGTCAATCGTTTTCTAAGGAAAAATTACATAAGCAATATCTGTTTGCGTAACTTTATTAAAGGTTTTGATTTTTTGATGAATTTTTCAAAATTTCACTCGAAAATGAGGGGGGTTCTGAATATTCGATTGCGTTTAGAAATAATAGGCTTCCAGTATTCACGGATTGTGATTTTTGTACCAAATTTCATTGGAATCGCTCCATTCGTTCGTGAGATATCATCTCCACAGACTCACTGACACACACACATTATTTTACACACACACGCATACACACACACAGACATCGCCTAAAAAATGTTTAATTCGTGATTAGGGATGCTTGAAACGTGCTCTCCCGTCGAAAACGCGAATTCGAATTTTCGACCCCGCCACAATGCTTTCCTTATACATTATTTATATAAGGAAAGTAATAAATAAAGTAATTGAATTTTATAGAGAATGTGATGTGTTGCCTACATCAGATTCTGTTACAATGCATATTTGATTTTTTAACGTTTCAATATAAAATCCTTCAGAAAAAAAAAACGGAATAAAGTTATAAACAAAATTAATGCGGTGAACAGTCAGGTACGTTGAATGTTTTTAATGATACTGATTTTTTTTTCGCATTATGATATTGTAATACTAATTGATACGGCAATTAGTGAGAAGAAAACCCAATGTATCTTCAAAGTCTTGGAATCAAGTTTTCTTAATTGCGAGCATAATCGTTATTACCGTATCCAAAAACTGATGGAACATCTTTATACGAAAATGAAATATTATTATTTGAATTTTTTTAACATATTTAGTAAAAAATCTGATGTGGGCAACACATGACTTTTCTTATATAATGCAATGAATTTACTACTTTTACAGTTAAAAAAATGTTATTCTTATAGTTGTTACTTATATTCTTTCCAAGATATAGAATTTTCTTCAATTAGTCGCCATTTTCATTGATTTAGCGTCATTTTCATCCATTTGGCGAGATTTTTGTTAATTTGGCAACAATTAAAAATGTCGCCAAGTTGACGACATTCCGCCAAATTCGTCGCCAAAATCTCGCCAAGCGTTATGGACTGAGAAATAAGTTATTCTTACAACAGATAAATGACTATTGGCGTTCAAATACAAAAGTATGACTGAAAGTATCTTTTTTCATGAATGGAGCGAGCTAGATCCCCGAGAATGAAGTCACCCAATTTATCGCATGGTATTACATATGAAAAGTGAACATGTTTCTCAATAGGAAATATTTTTTTTAATTTTATATGACTTTCTGATAATTTTTTTGAAAAATGTGCAATATCTCAAGAACGGTTCATGTTAGCGTTCTATAATTTATGTCAATCGTTTTCTAATGAAACAATACATAATAAATGTCTATTTACGTAACTTTATTAGAGGTTTTGATTTTTTGACGATTTTTTCAAAATTTCATTCGAAAATTTAGGGGGTTCTGAACATTCGATTGTGTATAAAAACAACAGGTTTCCAGTGTTTACGGATTGGGATTTTTGTACCAAATTTCGTTCGAATCGGTCCATTCGTTCGTCAGTTATCGTCTCCACAGACTCACTGACACACACACACACACACACATCCAAACATCCCCTCAAAAATGTTTGATTCGTGATCCTGGATGCTTGAAACGTGATCTCCCGTCGAAAACTCGAATTCGAATTTTCGACCCCGACACAATACTTTCCTTATACATTCATTATGTATATAAGGAAAGTAATAATTATCAGTCTATGTTGATAGAGGTGAGATAAGTTGGCCGAGGACGAACCGATGTTGTGACGGTACAATTGAATATATGTTTCAATAAAATATCTTTACCTTAACTGTCAGTAGTATCCATAAATCATCAGTCATATATGTCAGTAGTAGCCTTAAATGGTCAGTACGGGGCCGGCGGGATTAGTTCTGCTCCTTATCGGGCCTATGCCTGCGGCGCTGCTGTAGCTCGTGACGTCATAAAGTACATACCACAATTTGCAACTTACAGCATGTGTTTGAAAGTATGATCGTGTAAATATTGACGAAGATACAGATGTATCCTAATAAGATTAGCTATATCGTTAATATTTTTATTATCTAGGTAATAATAATAATGCATGGTGTTGTTAATTTCTAATATTTAAGGGAAAATGTAATCAATTTGTCCACTTTTTTCAAGATACTTAAAGTGATGCACATTCAGTATAGGTCTAACGAACGTATCACCGAAAGGAGTTTTCTTTTAAGTGTATTTTTAAAATCTAGAACATGATTAGAAGTGATCCAGAACTAGATTCATGGATGTCAAGAATTTAGGTAGCGTAATTTTTTCAAATCCAACGTCAAATTCGTCCATTGAACGAGTATTTTTGCTACGTAAGAAGCTGATGGAAATCGCTGAACAATGAATGTAAATTCAGAGAAACAATTTCAGAATACAAAAGCTGTAAATTTGGAAATACAAAATGAAGTAGAAAATGAAAATTTTATCATTTCCAACTTTTCAAAGGTATAAATAAACATACCTTAATGGAATAAGTAGAATGCAAATACATGTTTTTTATTTATGCATTAGTATAATGAAATTTTTCTTAGTAAGGTTGTTGTCAATATAAACAATTGTTCGATTTATATATGCAAAGTGTAGAGTTAGACATTTTTGCGGATTGTTGTTGCACCCCTCTAAAATTTTTGGTACCCCCCCCCCCCCCAAATTCATAGATTATACACCCTCAAATATTTTGGTGTAAGTAATTAAAAAAGTAAATGTGCAGAAAATTTCATGTACGTGTTTTGATTTTTTATTAGTGAGTCAAAAAGGAATCATTGATCTGCAATTTGTAAATGGTCTATGGGCAATTAATTGCCATATTGTCGTAGCAAAAGGCAAGATTAAAATTGAGAATGTTATTGCTACAGTACTATCAATTAATGAATAATGTAACTTTATTCTTTCAATCATCTGACCTACAAAGAAACTGGAAACCAATGGTTTTATTTATTTTATGCACATGTGTATTAAATATAAAAATGTGAAATACACAAATCTTTGTTTTTTTACATGCATTTTTGTAATTACAAAAAAAAATCTGAATTTCATAATTTTTTTTTTGGAAAAACTGAAATTCATATTGGCTCCGAAAACTTTTCGTGGATTATTTAGCTTATTATTGTTTCATTAAAATGCAGATGACAACACTCAGCAACCTTAAAGTGTTAAAAGTAGAATTTTTAAAACTTCACATCACAGATGAAAATCGTCTGTCAATAAGTAACGTCTAAAATTATTTTCGTTGAAAAAAAAAACAGGTAAGATTTAAGCAATTAAAATAAGTTTGGTAAAATAGTTTGTCATTGTAATACAGTATTATATTTGATATTTAACCGAATTATTCAAATTTATTAAATTATTTCTGTTGTAAAAAAAGCGTATAACCCGAAAGCGATTTTTTAGTTTTTTCAAAATTATTGCTATTTGAGACTACTGTCTTTTCCTGTCAGTCACGCTAATCTCTACATTTCATTTTACCAAAACAGGGATTTCAATTTAATCTGAAAGTGCACAATAACAAAAAATAAATATTTTTATATCACAACCCTGCTGTCAATTACAAATGTAACTTCCGGAATAATCGTTCATAATGGGCGTGATCACTTATTGACGGTTAAAATATAAATCTAATGTCTGTATTATTATGTATGTATATTATTATTAAGTATGTATGCACATTATTATTATGTATGCATATTATTATTAAGTATATATATGTTATTAAGTATGTATGTATATTACTATTAAGTATGTATTATTATTAAGTATATATATATATATATATATATTATTAAGTATGTATGTATATTACTATTAAATAAGTATTAATATTATATTAATTAATAGTATTAAATATTATTACTATTAAGTATGTAAGTATATTAGGATATATGTTATGTAAATCTGACAGTTAAAAATTTTGAAAGACCTTATTACAAAAATGTTTTAGGAGAACTATGTAATTAGAAATTTAATTAACTCTGCCCAAAAGCATTATTATATATATATAAGAGGTCATAATGTGTTTCTGTGCATTAGGTTATTTAAGAACAAGAGCCAGATTTCTCAAGTAAATGAATTTTATGAAAAAATAAAATTCAAAAGGTTAAAACCTGGCATTGAATCTTTTAGAAGAAAAGAAAAAAAAAAAACCTGGTAACTACGGAAATATTCAGTATTTTTTTACTTTACAATCTTATTTATATTCCTTCTTTATATATATAATTTGTTTTCGTTATATTTATTCAATTAAATCATTTTTACTTAAGAACTGGAGCAAAGTGTAAACGCCGTGGATGGGATGTAAGTTGTGACGTCACGAAACCTGCATCTAGGCCCGATAAGAAGAAATCCCGCCGGCCCCGGTCAGTAGTAGTTCAAATTATGATATTGTAATATTAATTGATACGGCAATTAATGTATTGAAAACTCTATCTTCAAAGTCTTCAAATCCGGTATTCTTAAATGCTAACATAATAATAATCATCATTGCCGTATCCAAAAATTGATATGGAACCTCTTTATAAAATGATACTTCTTGAAAATGGAACCGCTTTGAAAATGAACTATTAATTCAATTTTTTTAACATATTTAGTAAATTTTTAGTCGATAAGGTGGCCGAGGACAAACCGCTGTTGTGACGGTATAATTGAGTATGTGTTTCAATAAAATTTCCTTACCTTAAATGGTCAGTAGTAGCCATAAAACATCAGTCTTAAATGGTCAGTAATAGCCTTAAATATTCAGTAGTAGTTTATATTAATCTGTAAAAATAATTCGTAATTTACATTATAAAAAGCGGATTAAAGTTTCAACTTTTACTTAAGTTTTAAAGTTGAATATTTAGTCAACTTTTTATGCTATATCAACTAGTTTGGAGGCTAAAAAGGTATCAACCGGTTTTGAAGCCAATAACTTCAGAATTTTTCAAGATAAATGAATAACAACCCTAGTATAATACTGGACCAATATCTTATAATTTGGCGTTTTAATGAAAATGTTTCCAATGTAACAGCAATAGTGATCCAATGTTCATTATATATTGATTTTCATTAGTTTTGGGAACTATTTTCAATGAAACACAAATTATATGAATTAATTGGCATCCAATATTATGGTATTTCAGTATTCGATGAATATTAGCGGTACGTTGGAAATATTTACAATAAACCTACAATATATTAGAAATGTTAGTTTTAATCATTTTAGTAAACTATACGCTTTCATGTAAAGGTCAGTTTTAAGCATTGGATGCCCCAGACCTTACTTGCTTATAAATTAAAAAAATCTGATGTAGGCAACACATGACTTTCCTTATATAATGTAATGAATTTACTACTTTTACAGTAAAAAAAATAGGTTTTTCTTATAGTAGATACTAATATTCTTCCCAAGATATTGAATTTTCGACAATTAGTCGTTATTTTCATTGATTTAGCGTCATTTTTATCCATTTGGTGAGATTTTCGTTAATTTGGCAACATTTCAAAAAAGTCGTCAAGTTGACGACATTCCGCCAAATTCGTCGCTAAATTCTCGCGAAGCGTTATGCACTAAGAAATAAGTTAGTATTACAGCAGATAAATGACTATTGGCGTTCAAATACAAAAGTAATATTCAAAGTATTATTTTTCATGAATGGAACGAGCTACATCCATGAGAATGATGTCACTCAATTTATCGCATGGTATTACATATGAAAAGTAATCATGTTTCTCAATAGGAAATATTTTTTTTCATTTTATATGACTTTTTGATAATTTTTTTGAAAAATGTACAATATCTCGAGAACGGTTCATGTTAGCGTTCTAAAATTTATGTCAATCGTTTTCTAATGAAAAATTACATAAGAAATGTCTATTTGATTAACTTTATTAGTGGTTTTGATTTTTTGACGATATTTTCAAAATTTCATTCGAAAATTTAGGGGGGTTCTGAACATTCGATTGCGTATAAAAACAATAGACTTCCAGTGTTTTTGTACCAAATTTGGTTCGAATCGGTCCATTCGTTCGTCAGTTATCGTCTCCAAAGACTCACACACACACACACACACACACACACACACACACACACACACACACACACAGACATCACTTCAAAAATGTTTGATTCGTGATCAGGGATGCTTGAAACGTGCTCTCCCGTCGAAAACTCGAATTCGAATTTTCGACCCCGTCACAATACTTTCCTTATACATTATGTATATAAGGAAAGTAATATGTTGAGGTTCATATTGTGGTTTTATCTACTTTGGAACTCTTGAAGGTTTATAGCGTATTTAGAGTTTTAACTTATTTAGCGTTTTAAGATATTTAGCCTCTTTAGCATACTAGCATATATTTAGCTATAGGTTTTAGCACATATTTGGCTTATGTAGTACATATTTATAGTTTTTTGTGGGTTAGTATATATTGCGTATATAGCTGTTTTAAACATTTTTAGCTTTTAGCGTATTTAGAGTTTTTAGAGATTTTAAAGCAGAAAGGAAATCTTTCCCAAACGAAGACCAAAGAACAGCTACATAATTTGCAGAGTCCACTTCGATGAGAAGAGCTTGCATTTCCGTGCCAGTATCTCAAAAGCAGAGCATCGGCTGACTGGTTCGCAGATCTAGGATTGGATTCCTGGTTGGGTAAACAAGGTTCTTTACAATGGGGTCCAAACAAATCCCCCCTGTAGGTTAGTGCAAATATGTGAAAGTTCTGAAAGTGACCCTAGTTCGACTAGCACCGATTTAATAGACTCTGGTATATGAAGCGCCGCACAGTGGTGCCAAATGAGGAATTTGCGGAAAAAAACCTCACAACTTAAGCATTTCTTAATATTTTTGCATACTTTTTGCGCATATAGATACGTTAAAAGTAAGATTTTATATGCATGTTACAGCGAAGGTTGCAAAAAGTTGCAGCTGATTTTCACAGAACAGTTGCATAATAGCATCTGTTTTCGAAATAACTCATCCAGAGCGTGTAGGAACGTGTAGCTTTCTTTATAGGCTTAAAGAAATGAAGGAAAACAAAAAATTTTATATATCTATATTTTACGCTTCACAGTACGATTTTGGCTATGTTTTTACGAAATGTATTTATGTCAGAAATAAGCTGAGGTTACATATATTGAAAATACGTGAGACATATAATTATAAATATCCACAAAAATTTAGGAAAAAATATTGAAATTTTAGTTAGAAAAAACAAGATTTCAATTAGAATGTGGAAGTCTTGTTTAAGATCAGTTTTTCCTTCTAGTTATACTGAATAAAATACATTTATTTACATGGCAAGATACCTCGGTTCATTGCCTATCAAAAAATAGTAGTTGGTATCGGAAAATATTATTTTCGGGTTTCGGGGTTTTTTCCGTCACGGCACCAGTGTGCGCCGGTTTCAAATTGGGGGGTCAACGACTACGCAGGAAAGCTAACTTGGAGGATAAAAATAGCAGCAGGAGGCTAACCTGGAGTAAAAATAGCAGCAGGAGGCTAACCTGGGGTAAAAATAGCAGCAGGAGGCTAACCTGGAGTAAAAATAGCAGGAGGTGGTAAGTCAAATTGCCAGTTGCACGTCAATCTGACTTTAGAGGATGAAGAATACGGAGTTCACTTCGCAGATAAGAACTTGCAATTCCGTATCAGTAGCTCAACGGTAGAGCCTTGACTGGCCAGTTCGAAGATCCAGGGTTCGATTCCCAGTTGGGGCAGTACTATTATTGCGAACTTGTAGTCTTGATTTTTACTGTCACTATAATAAACATGTATACGAAAAGACATGACAATAAAAGTCATGGAATAGTCATGACAATTTGAATTTGCTTTTAATGAACTTACACGTTTTAGGCACATTCAAACATAACTTGATAATTGTAGCATGATGTCCGTGTGTGTGTATAAATGAGTGCGTGTGTATCAGCGAGGGTGTGTGTAAGTGAGTGTGTGTGTGTGTGTGAGAGAGAGGGCTGAATGCCCATAATAAGCACAAAACCGATCCATGGATTCAGTTATCTGCACTTGGAGCACGATCTTAAGAGTGCCAACAACTTCTATACACGGGGTCTCTGTGTACGTTCTAAAGATATTGCTATTTCGGAATATATTGCTTTATGAACAGTAAACTATCGTTTTAAAACCACTGAAGTATAACTTATGATATTAATTTCTAATAAATTACTTTGCCACTGTGATATGCCGGACAAATAAATTAATTTTTCTCATTGTAACAGACTGCAATTAAGTTACTGCACAGTAATTGGTTGAACGATATTTGCTTTCAGTTATCCAGATGAAGCATTAATTGCGAAATGTAACAGAAGTTTTAATGACTCTCTCTAACATTTCAGACAATATGTTATTATTTATTCCGTATTATAATTTAATAATATTTTTGAGATGATTTACATTAGGTTCCTTAATTCAGTTATTGGAACATCTAGCAGAATGTTATACTTTCATCACCGGTTTTCAGATAGTTTGAAACTAAAACGTGAAATTGTTGTCCAATTAGGGACATGGGTAACATTATATCATGCTGCATATATTGTCTGATATTGTCTGATATATTGTCTGCCTATACAGATAGCAAATATACCGCACTTTTACTACACTATGCATGTTTAACATACATGTTTTTAACATTATGCATATTGCACTATGCATTTTTAACAAATCAATTTTATCTAGTGGGAGAAGGTCTTTTAGTGGTCCCTACATAATAAAAGTTCTTAATTTCAGAAATAGTTTCAAATTTAAGCATAAAATGGAATTTTACGGTTTTATTAACATGAAAATTGATATATGAAAAAAAAATTTCATCTCAAATCACTGTATGCTTTCTTATTTTCAAAGTTTTCAGACATTTTAGGCTAAAAATAAAATTAATTGCAGCAATATTATTCAATAGTTGATTTGAAGAGTTCCAACAAGCATTTCGGTGTTTAAAACGCAATTCTACCATAGTTACCACAATGGAAGCAAAGGCTATAAATAAATTCAATAAAGTGTAATAAAAATGTCATCTGATGTAACTATAAATAAATATATATCTCTAGAACGGCTGATTGTACACTTTTAGAGTTAATTCAGAATATTTACTATATTTTGAATTTTTTCTTCTGTACAGGATGGCATAAAAACGAAATAATTTGTGTGTTCGCGAGGAAGAATGTTGAAGCAAATATATTTGAGATTTATAAATTTTTTAGAATAATCTCACAACTTAAAAGACAGTTTCTGCCTTGAGCAGATCGGGCTGTACATTTATCCATTAGTCCTCTAAATGATACAGATTATAGATAAAAATGCACTACCATTTAATGACCATAACATGCTCTATGTCAGTTATTTTGAAAGTAAATTTCCCAATTATTCACTATTTTATATATCTTTTTTCTTATTTGTAGTTCTGCCTATCTCTGGCTTCTATTTAGAGAGAATCTTTTTAATAGAACGGAAACGAATTTCGGTGTTCCATATTTTTTCATTCTCAAAATAGAATTTTTCATATAATTGAAAAGATATAAAAATGACGCCTGAATAAAGCTTAATTGCGTCTCCAGTCATTTGCAAAAATTTACAAATTATTTTACCATGCAGAAAGGAAGAAAATAAAATTTTTATTTTTACAATTTCCTTAATTATGCTCCACTTCTAGGAAGCTTAGAGATAAGGACAGAATAGTGTTATTCTGGGGAATTTTAAGATGCAAGAATAAAAAAAAATGGGAAACATAATTTAAATGAGAAATAGCTGACAGTTCATGACCTTTTAAATTAATTTTAATTCACATGTCTATAGGGAAGTTAAAAAGATAGCGTTCATATCATTGATTTCTAGATAATGAATGAAATCTGCAACAAAGCAAGATAGACAAAATTAAGCCAATTACGTTTTTGTAGAGCATTACGGAAGGCGATAAATACCAGTCTTCTTCGACCCACACCGTTTGACTTACTCGAAGGTGTAAGTATCCGTTTGAACACCGAAACCAAGTGGGGGTGCCGTCCACGGGGACAGTAACCTCCTTTCCAATGTTTCGGAAGGACTTACGGACTCACATATTTAACGTGGCCGTCCTCGGGGACACGGGGACAGTTTGGACAACGCAGGGAATCGAACTCGTGCAATCCCCGCACGCTAACCACAAGGCTGTCCAACCCCGATGAATACTAGTCATATTTAATCGGTTGATAGATGCGCACAGCCATGCCACAATCCTGTTAAATTTTGTCAAATGATTTACAAGTGCATGCAAATATTAACTCGTGAATTAGCATCCACTTGTGAGATAAAAGTGAGGCCCTACATAAGGTTTTTATGCTTAGAAGTGTTATTTATTTTAGCATTCCTGAATATGACAGTAATTCGCTAATAACCCTATTGTGCCAAATAAAAGACTTCTTTAACATTTTTTTTTGTTTAGATTCATTTTATTATTTTTAAAAATGTTATGAAAATTATCAGTTTAAGGTGTCACGTTTAAGCATTTAAATGTAATAAAAAGAGATTTTTTATGATGCTTATACATTTTGCTTAGTCAATTAACTTATTGGCAACTTGAAAATGTAACATTTTAGAGCATTACAGTATCTAAGTTATTGTTTGCTAAAAATCTACTCCTAAACTCATACTTGTCATTGAAACACTACTATATCGTTTCAGCCGGTTCTCGAGTTGTAATTGGTCAACTCCATTTGTCGCCTGTTTACGCCTCTTTTCCTTTTCATTGATATCAGGGACCTTTGTATTGATGTTAGGCGGCCCCGGCGCTTCTATATTGATACGACGCCTAGTGTGGGGCCCCCGATCGCACTACCCTAAGAGGTAAAGATTTTTTTAAGTCCCGTTGTTTCCATGTTCGGTGTAGAAGTTATGGGACAACCCAGTGATTAGAGCAGTGGGATTGCACTTGGAGGTCCCGAGTTCAATTTCCTGCTCTGCTCAATCTGTCCCCTTGTTCACACGGATTACGGGCACGTTTAATATATGGGTCTGAAAGTCTTATCGAGAGGTTGGTCGTAGGGGAAGGAGAGTATGGTCCCTGTGGATCTTGCCCCCACTGGATTCCTGTCTAAATTGGGTGGCACTCTCTAGGCCGTCCAACCAGATATATTACACCTTCGGATAGTATATACGGATATTTTACACCTTCGGATAGTCGGCCACTCAAATTGCTGCTCATGCCTTAGGGCGAGTCGAGTGGTCTGGGTTTTCGACACCACCTTCGATAGGGCAGACGGTTTGGGTTGAATAAAAGAAAAGTTTGGTGTAGAAGCATAAACTTTAAATAGAAATATGTCTCGTACTCAGTGTAAAAGCGTTTTGTCTTTCACATTCAAATGTAGAAACTGAATTAAAGTTAGTTGATATTGCATAAACCTGTATAACACAAATTATAGCCAAGTGATCATTTAATTAGTGGTAAGTACTTATAACTTCAGAAACGAATCCGTCTCCCTGGTGAGAAGCGAACTACCTCTCAATGGCTAGGAACAATCAAAAGCAAGTAAAACAACACGTGAAAAGAAGACTCTATAATTTTCATTATATTAAAGGAACATTCTTTAATTGACTTTATGAAACACATATAAGATATTATTTCAACTCAAACACATTTTTCAAAATGGCAATTCTAACTCCTTTAATCTTGAGTTAGACTTTCTAAAAAATACTCAAATCAATATGACCAGCTTGGAAATCTTTAAGTATAGACATTATTCAATTTTAATAATATTATCGTTCAATATTATATGCCAAGGGAGATTGATACAGATATTTTACTTTTTAGCTGGCTTTTACAATGAAAGCTTCTCTAGACATATAGCCAGAAACTAATTTTAAATCTCCCAATTAAAGGAAAAATACTTACGAACCCAAATTGCGGTTCGGAGGGCCTCTGTCGGTCGAAACACATCATGAGAGCAATTTAGTAAATTTACTTTTAAATTTAAAATAGTTTCATTCTTAAACTATGGAACAATTTCTATATGCGACCGACAGATCTCCAGCCCATGGTAAGCTCTGTCTTTTTCCAAGCGCGTCCCTCTACACTTACATTTCATTCTGACGTCACAACACACATATCCATATAGCACACGTACATGCAGAACATTGGAAATAATCAACAAAACCAAATTAAAACCTCAACGGTTTTTCTCTCTCTCAGCCGGCTGGCGCGCCTTCAAGGTCGCCAACACTTCACACATTGGCCTATTTCCACCGAAAATCGGCTGAGGGATTCTACATTTACATGACATGAAAAAGATCATTTTAAACAGAAATATACTTTCACAGATCTCGATACCACAGGCAGTCTCATTGTGTTTCATCGAAATTGGTCACGTTGTCTTGATCAGTGGTGTAGAAAGAGGAGTTTGTAAAGAACCTAGCTGCCCCAACCAAGAATCAAACCCTGGATAAACGAACTGGCCAGCCGATACTCTACCATTGAGCTAATGGGACGAAATTGCAAACTCTTATTGTCAAAGTGGACTCTGAATTCTCCACCCCCTAATGCCAGATTGGCGGGCAACTGGCAATCTGACTGACCACCTCCTGCTATTTTTACCTCAGGTTAGCCTCCTGCTATTACTATTTTTACCCAGGTTAAAATCCTGCGTGGTCGCTATCCTCTCAATTTAAAATCGACTCTCTATCTTGCAGAGTTCACTGAATCCGTTTTAGTCGTACTAGGGTCACTTTCAGACTTCTAACATATTTGCACTGACGTACAGGATTGATTTGTTTGGTCGCCATTGTAACGACCCTTGCTGCCAGGCATCGAACCCTGGATCTCCGAACTGGCTCAACTATTGAGCTACTGGGACGAAATTGTAAGCTCTTATCGTCGAATTGGACTCTGCAAGTTTGAAGATAATTTTCCGTATTGCAAAATAATTAAATTATGTATTGGAAAATGTAATGCAGTACTTTAAACCCCCATCTGGTTGCAACAAGCCTCTTTCGGAGTTCCTGTCTATGTCTAAGGACCTGGTGATATTTTACAAAGAACGGTCTTTTCAATTTTTCCTTTATTTCATTTATTATGCTTTAGATAATTTGTGAACATATTCTTTGGAGAGAATCGATAACTGTAGTGTCTTAGTACATTATACACTTTGCGATCATCGTTAATTTAATGCAATTTTAACTTTAACAAGTTTTTCCGAAAGCAGCAATTACAATTTTTTTGTAGACAATAACTCCCCACTCTGGCATGAGATTATTATCTATAATTGCTGTAAAATAAAAGCCGATTAATTAGTGTTTCACAAAAGAAAATAATCTAAAAAGGTTTACAAGCAAGGTGTAAGCGCCTTTCTTTGCAGAAATTGGTGTCACTGAATTTTTGTCGCAGTAGAAAATAAAGCTAATTTGTGCGTTCATTCTGCAGTAAGAAAAATGGATGGTTGCTGATTTACGAGGCTGAAGGTACAAAGGTTGGAGTAATTAATTATAGACATCGGTTGAATTTTTGCTGCACAGGTCTTGTTGCTAAATTGTATTTAGAAACTGGTTTTCGTTTATGTCACGGAAAGATTAATCGATAAGTTTTATTCACTGTTACTAACTTCATGCAAAGAGGTGTAATAATATTGACATTTTTACCTACATTAAATGTTATTAACATCATGTTACCTCCTATCGTTGTAATTTCGTTCAATATCTTGGGCGGTTTGATTAAAATAACTTTGTTAAGAGCTGCATACAGCATAAAAGTAGTAATTGTATACTACTCTAAAATAATTTATTACTTTCCTTATATACATAATGCAAAAGGAAAGTATTGTGACGGGGTCGAAAATTCGAATTCGAGTTTTCGACGGGAGAGCATGTTTCAAGCATCCTTGATCACGAATCAAATATTTTTAAAGTGATGTCTGTGTGTGTGTGTGTGCATGTGAAAGTATGTGTGTGTGTGTGTGTGTGTGTGTGTGTGTGTGTATGTGAAAGTATGTGTGTGTGTGTGTGTGTGTGTGTGTGTGTGTGTGTGTGAGTCTTTGGAGACGATAACTGACGAACGAATGGACCGATTCAAACGAAATTTGGTACAAAAATCATAATCCGTAAACACTGGAAGTCTATTGTTTTTATACGCAATCGAATGTTCAGAACTCCCTAAATTTTCGAGTGAAATTTTGAAAAAATCGTCAAAAAATAAAAACCGCTAATAAAGTTACGCAAATAGACATTTCTTATGTAATTTTTCATTAGAAAACGATTGACATACATTTTAGAACGCTAACATGAACCGTTCTCGAGATATTGCATATTTTTGAAAAAAATGATCATAAAGTCATATAAAATAAAAAAAAAAATTCCTATTGAAAAACATGTTTACTTTTCATATGTAATACTATGCGATAAATTGGGTGACATCATTCTCGTGGATCTAGCTCGTTCCATTCATGGAAAAAGATACTTTGAGTAATACTTTTGTATTTGATCGCCAATAGTCATGTATCTGCTGTAAGAATAACTTATGTCTTTGTCCATAACGCTTGGCGATATTTGGCGACGATTTTGGCGGAATGTCGCCAACTTGGCGACTTTTTGAAATGTTGCCAAATTAACTAAAATTTCGCCAAATTGATAAGAATGACGACTAATTTTCAAAAATTCAATATCTTGGAAAGAATATAAGTATCTACTATAAGAAAAACCTATTTTTTTTACTGTAAAAGTAGTAAATTCAATACATTATATAAGGAAAGTCATGTCCCCACAAGTTGCCTACATCAGATTTTTTTAGTTGTATTAGTTTAGCAGCATCAGTGTGAGTTGCACGTAACTTTAACGGTGTCGTTCTCGGCTCTCAAAGTACGTAAAGAACTGAAACTCGGTACACAGTTTCATTTTGAGGAACATATTCATCTAATAAATTTTCACTAAAATATGTTACGTAATTACGCTATTTACGTACATCATGACTTTGTCTTTGCGCTTTTCATTCATTTTATTCGCGAATTACGGTCAGTCTTTTCAGATAAAGTGTTCTCTTGATTCTAACGCATACAGTGTCTACTTCGATGAAAATAACTTGTAATTTTGTTACTAGTAGATTGTGTTACTTGTAGATAATTAATCACTTGTAGATTCCTTGAGACTAGTACGAAGATCCGTGGTTCGAGTCCCGGATGGGATAGCAAGGTTCTTTAAACGCTTCGATGTATGCATAGTACAACATATGTTTTTATGCCAATTACGTTAAATAATTATAGAGCGGAGCAAAATTGAGAGACTTAAGTTTTGTCCTATGACTGATACTATAAGTGTAGAAAGTTTCAGCTTTTTTGATGACCTGAGAAGAGGCATCTGGAGGGTCTGGACTGCTTTCGAAAAAATCCTATTTTCTCTATATTCGGGGGGGGGGGGTTGTTGTTGTTGTTGTTGTTGAGACCCAGACCGTCCGACCTACCAGAAAGGCGGGGGGGGGGGGTAATAGGAGAGTCGAAAATCCGGCTCCGTTAGATTCTGTCCCATGATGTACGTGTACAACAATTCATTCTCCAAGTGAGATGCCGATATTAAGACTGTTAGTGCCACATAAACTGGTGCTGACAGTCAGTACCAGCTTCAGTGCCATTATCACAGACACTATTTTTGGTGCCTGTTGCAAAACGGTTTTCACTGCGATCTTATCTCACTCATCTATCTTCACTCTATCTTATATACCGCATCGATGCAAGCACCGGGGCGCCTCTCTATCGATACTGTGCTTGGTGTCGGAGCACCACTCGAAATCTTAGGATAGATTGTTCTGACAGGAAAATTCACAAAAGCGCTCGTGTCTGAGTTTGATTATGGTCGTTCACAGCATGATGGTATAATATATTCAATATTCCATTACCGGATTATAAACCATTGATAATGAACCATCGTAATACGCCCAGATGAATCACTATTTAATGTAAACATAGTATGCAGTTGTAATTGTAATAGGCACCTATATGTTATTCTGTTGCATAACTAATGTTACGCACAGCAAATGGATTTGGGTGTTATATATTGATGACATTAGTTGAATATTAAACAGACAATGTATGGGATGAACAATATTAGTAGCCTATACTTATATTATTAGTACTGTAGTGTATTACTAGTATTTAATTTTGTCAAAAACTGGGAAATTGACAACTTTTAAAAATTAAGCTGTAATTTTATTTTAAAACTAGAATGGGTTACCCGGTGTTGCCCGGGTTCTAAATAAGTGCCCGCTATATATACAGATACAGATAACACCATTCAATTTCAAAATCGGCTGTTTCGAAACAAAGTAATTCCCTCTTTTCATTTCAATCTATATCCTTTCGTTTCAACGCATGTATGATCGCGAGCAGCTATTTTCTGCGCATGCGTATAAACCCCCACTTCTCTATATATCAACCGGAGAAATAACGGTATTAATAATATAAACATCTTGATTTATCTGTCTATCCTGGGCAACGCTGCTACAAAATGTTGCCAAACGTATCACGAATACATATTTCAATTTTTATGATATAACCATGGAGCTTTACGTAGTGTATGACATTATATACTGAAAGTGAGGCCATGGTGTGGGCGACTTGTTTCTTACGTAATGAAGTGACTGTACGTGTTTCACAACGAAATTATTATGTAACCATTGAGCTTTGCGTATGACATCAGTTACTGAAAGTGAGACCCTGATAATATTTTGTTTTTATCCTTTTATATATTTTTATTTGAGATACCACGCAACTCTGTCACGTTCATTTCGCTAACATGATTAACCAAGTTTTAACTGTATCCAGCGTCCAGCGCTCACTTATCAACTGAACGCAGGATACAGTTAAGTCTTAGTTTTACCATAGAGACCTTTATTTAAATGCCGATCCATTTCCCACTTTCTATTGTCAAAAAGTGAAAACCACAATACGCCTACAAAATATGTTATGTACCGCCATCTAGAGGTAACAACTGGAACAAGATGAAGATTTAAAAGACCGTAGAAGATATAAATTTGATATCTTGATAGATAGATAGATACATTGATAGATAGAAATTCCAGCGTCTGTCAGGGATATTGTGAAGTTAAATCTGATTTGAATATGCATACAATAAGATATAAACAAACATAAACAAGAAAGATTAATCATGCTTAAAGCATTGATTATGAAACACTTTCCAACTTCAATGCAATTTTATTTAAACATGTCTAAAATGCAATACATTCCTGGGTAATATTTTAAAACTTATCACAATACTACATTAATTTATTATATTTGAAACCTTAAACCTTCATAAAAAAAATTAACTTCATTCAAATGACGGCATTAAAGTATAAATTGCCTGGTTTAAACATCTCTAAAATGTGATACATTCCTCGGTAATAATTTTAGAATTGTCATAATACTACGATAATTTATTATATTTGAAAACTTCTTCGAAAACAACTGAAATCCATTCAAATGACGTCATAGAAAAAATAACACGCCTGGCTCTCTCTATAAAAGCAACATTTCATTCATAAATAATTCCCCCATTCATGTCCTTTATCACAATACTATAAGAATTTATTTTATTTAAAAATTAAGACCATGGAGCTACAAGTAATTAAACTATATGCGTAAAACTTCATCGAAAAATATCGTCCTTCTCTTTCTAAAATCAATGAATATTTCATTCATATGAGCTAAGCAGACTCCATGGACTAAATGATTTTGTGTTAAAGAATTACAGCAATTCTAATACAACTCATTCTACATATTTTACTGTTTACATTTTACATAGGTGAAAAATAGGAATGGGCGGATAATAGGAAAAATAAGAATAGGATTGGGCGGAATGTCGCCAACTTGGCGACTTTTTTAATTGTTTCAAAATTGACAAAAAATCTCGCCAAATTGATAAAGATGACGCTAAATCAATGAAAATGACGACTAATTGAAGAAAATTCAATATCTTGGAAATAATATAAGTATCTGCAGTCAAGTGCCTCGCAATTTGATAAACAAAAAAAATATAAGTATCTACTATAAGAATAACATTTTTTAAACTGTAAAAGTAGTAAATTCATTGCATTATATACGGAAAGTCATGTGTTGCCCACATCAGATTTTTTTTATATTTCGTTGATATGGCACATTCCTTGCAGAAATATCTTATCGATAGGTTTGTGGAGTCTCAAACTCGTAAAATGTAGGACCAGAATAAGTGACATTTTCAGAAATCAATATGTTAATATTAAATAAGGTTTTCCGAAATCACAAAATTTAGTGTCCTTAATTAAATTTCCACACATAATTGCGAGAAAATTATTGATATTTTATTTAAATCCTTTACCAATTTGTTTTCAATTTCTACTTAGATGGATTTAATTAGAAATTCTATAATATTTCTTTGACTATAGGCTTTTAACTTCCTTGCCCACAAATGAGCTTTATGAAAGCATTAAACGATATTAACACATTTTTTTCATTTTCTTTCGTGCTTGGAACAATTTATTACTTTCCTTATATACATAATGTATAAGGAAAGTATTGTGACGGGGTTGAAAATTCGAATTCGAGTTTTCGACCGAAGAGCACGTTCCAAGCATCACTGATCACGAATCAAACATTTTTGAGGTGATGTCTGTGTATGTGTGTGAAAGTATGTGTAGTATGTGCGTGTGTGTGTGTGTCAGTGAGTCTGTGGAGACGATATCTCACGAACGAATGGAGCGATTCGAATGAAATTTGGTACAAAAATCACAACCCGTGAATACTGGGAGCCTATTGTTTTTAAACGCAATTGAATGTTCAGAACCCCCCTAAATTGAAAAAATCATGAAAAATTCAAAACCTTTAATAAAGTTACGCAAATAGATATTTCTTATGTAATTTTTCCTTAGAAAATAATTGACATAAACTTTAAAACGCTAGCATGAACCGTCCTCGATATATTGCACATTTTTCAAATAAATCTATCAAAAATCCCATAAATTAAAAAAAAATTTAACTTTTGAGAAACATGTTCACTTTTCATATGTAATATCATGCGATAAATTGGGTGACATCATTCTCGTGGATCTAGCTCGTTCCATTCATGAGAAAATATACTTTGAGTAATACTATTGTATTTGAACGTCAATAGTCATTTATCTGCTATAAGAGTAACTTATTTCTCCGTCCATATTTGATGGAATGTCGCAAACTTGGCGTCTTTTTGAAATGTTGTCAAATTAACGAAAATCTCGCCAAATGGATAAAAATGACGCTAAATCAATGAATATGACGACTAATTAGCGAAAATTCAACATCTTGGAGAGAATAAGTATCTACTATAAGAAAAACCTATTTTTTTACTGTAAAAGTAGTAAATTCATTGCATTATATAAGGAAAGTCATGTGCTGCCCACATCAGATTTTTTAAATTTAGGGGTAAGTTTGTTTTAATTAAGTGGTTTAACTAAAAGTCAAAAGAAAACCACTTACTAATATATACGAAGAAGCTCAGTACCATTTAATTTGATACAACTTACTATGATTGCTAATATATACACGAAACATTATTTAAATTCAACAAGACGTAATGTGGCTGTTCCTGTCAATGACTTCTTGAATGCATTGCAGCATAGAATATTTTAAGATGCGGACAAATTTGGTACCCCGCTGAAATAAATCCTCATACTACATAAGCAGATCTCTAAAGATAACTCTGACTAACATTTTATAGAAAAGTTAACCTTCAAACATAGCTACAAAATATACAATTTGCATAACAAATGTTTTTCGCAGTCATCGTTACGTATTCTAAATGCAATTAAAAAGTCGAAAGTAAAATAAAAATATTATATTATTAATTCTATTTTTAATGAAATAGCCCAAAACTGTTGTGCACCACCCAAAGTTCCAAAGTCTACAAGGGGATTTTTCACATTGAAGAAATATATGCTTTTAGTTTAATTTGCAATTTCGGCATTCATTGTTGCTAATTTCGACTTTGAATGAAATTCGAAATTAAAATTAATTTACATAAAAATATTGTATAATATTAAACGTAAAGTTATAGAACGAGATACCAACATGATAATTGGATCTATGCCGAGTAGTCTTTCAAATTTGTCATTGCACTTTTAATTACAGATCTTTTCCTAACACAAATGTAATATCAATATCTGCTCGCTCGTTCCAGAAATGCCAAGAGTCCAAACTTTGCATTGCACTGCATTTTTGAAACTTTTCTTCTGAGTGTTTTACATTGGCAGTTGCTGATTAGTCCTTAAGAAGCGCCAAAATGATGCGGTTTTGAATATAGGTGAGTCAATAAGTACCGAACGGAACGAAGGGGGCCGTCGGCAGTTGATGATTAGTCCTTAAGAAGCTTCAAAATGATGTGGTTTTGAATGTAGGTCTGTCTGTATACCAAAAAGTACTGAAAAGAATGAAGGGGACCGTCGGCAGTTGATGATTAATCCTTAAGAAGCGCCAAAATCATGTGGTTTTGAATGTAGGTCTGTCTGTATATCAATAAGTACTGAAAGGAATGAAGGGGGGCGGCCGTGCTTGCCAACAACTTTTAGGGTACGTAGCATCATAAAATCTACAGTGGTGCTGAAAAAGTATCATCGCACCAAAAAATTCAGTATTTTGAAAATTAATGTTTAATATAGCGTAACAAAACCGAAAATTGAATTTTATTTTTAATGCTTTGACACTTATATAAAAATTTCAAATGTCATCTCCCTCTTGATATTATTATGGAAGACATTACTCCATGTCATCTTGAAAATTTTACAAAATATTTATGTATGAGAAACTCCTTATTATTAAATATTTAATACTATAAGAACGTCACACATATTTCTCGTTATTTTTGAATATTTCACAAATAGACATTCCTAAATAAAGAATGATTTTGTATTACTGAATACCTACTTTTTCAATGTATTCATAAATATTAAATATTTTAAATAACCCTTTAAGTATGTTACTTTCCATTTTCTTCATGAAATTCATAAAAATATGGAGGTGATGCAATTTTTGAACACTATTATATCTAGCTGAATTATCTTGCAAAAATAATTCTCACGTTACATAAAGCAGATATCCAACGCTCACATTCATTAACATTATATAGAAAAACTTACCTTTTGAAACTGCCGTGTCGGAAATTTATAAATTCTCGACTCTGTAGAATTTTAAGTGTATTTTTATATTATTTGTACTTGTATAACTGTATTCTGATTTAAGTATTTTTCTGTGTGTGAAAACCTGCAATATGTCCGTGTGCGAAAACTGCACTTCCGCTTTCGAAGCGATGACCGTTAATTTGGAGTAGACGAATTAATGTTTGTTCTGTGTTGAGAAAAAATTGACTTATAAGCAATTATGAAAGAACACCTTTATTTCCGTAGCCTTACAGAACCATTTCTTTTTATAAAAACAGTTTTAAATCAGTTAATCTTCTTTCTTAAGTTGAGTTGTTAAATCCCCAACGCACGTGGTCTCCAACATCCTCCCCTCTTTGCAATTTCAACAAAATTGTAAAATTACAAATCTAATCTTTTGGGAATCTTTATAATACGTCCTGATTTCGAAATTTTAGTTGCAGGTATAACTGAAGATGTAGGACAGTCACTGGATTCGTTTGAAATCTGAAAAGATTCTAAAGCAACGTCTGTTGTTGATGACGATACCTCTAATGGATATAGCCGTTGAAATGGTCTTATTCTTTCCCCGCTGCCCATCTTAACCTTTGCTACTCTTGCATGTCCGTCAGGACCAGGATAAATTTCCATGGCTAAACCAAGGGGCCATTCAATTCTTTTTCTGTCTGTTGAAACTAGAACTACATCTCCTACTCTTAAAGTTTCTTCTCTGCTTTGACCTCGATGTACTAGCATGGCTAAGTATTCATTACGGAACCTCATGCGTAAATCTTTTCGTAATTGATGGAGGTAACGCAATCTTCTATTGAAACTTTTGCTATCGATCACATCAAAATCTGTTACCTCATTGTTCGTAATATCTTGCATGAAACAGGCAGGGGTTAAAGGCTCTAGCCCTTCAGCATTTCCTTCAACGTAAGTTAGAGGTCTAGAATTAATTGTAGCTTCACAGTCGCACAGAATTGTTTCAAGCTCTTCATATTTGACTACGGCTCTGCCTAATACTCTTCTCAGTAATTCTTTGACCATCCTTACTAACCTTTCCCACCAGCCACCCCACCAAGCGGCAGTAGGAGGATTAAATTTCCACTGTATTTTCTTTACAGAAGAAAATGTTATGATTTCATCCCAATCAAGATTACGTAGTGCATTTTCGGCACCAGCAAAGTTGGTCCCATTGTCAGTGTAAATTATACTGACTCTTCCTCGTCTGGCTATAAATCTTCTTAATGCCATAATGAAACTATCTGTGGAAAGGGATTTCGTAAGCTCTAAATGAATTGCACGATAAATGGCACAAGTAAATAAAACAATCCAGACCTTTTCGTTTGAAGATAAGATCAGTGGTCCAGCGAGATCTATTCCAGTCACTTCAAAAACACTTGCATTCTTAATTCGATCACGAGGTAAAGGAGCAAATGGTGGTTCGATTGGCTTTGCTTTAAATCTTTTGCAAACGACACACTGGGAATTGACTTGCTTTGCTAACCTTTTAATTCCTGTGATCCAATAAGTCTCTCTAAGATTACTGATCAAAGTTCTTAATCCTGCGTGCAGTAATTCTCTGTGTTTTTGATTAACTAATTTTCGTATAATGGGATGATCTCCTGGGAGTAGAATTGGACACTTAAAGTCCTCCTTCTCATCTCCGAGAATCAACCTTGTTCTTACTCTTAAGAGTCCTTCGTTGTCCCTGAAAGTCTGCATCTTTTTTAGAGTGTTAACTTTCTTCTCTGTGAAGCTATCCTTCTGTATTGTTTGAAATATCAATTTTTCAGCTGTTGAAATTTCTTCACTAGTCAGTTCTCCCTTTCTGCGTTCCTTTTCACGACAATTATGCATGAACCGTAATAACCACGCCACCATTCTTTTGATTTTTGAGAAATTAGAAAAATAAGACAGGTCTGAAACTAGACTTGATTCATTACAGCTTACGCTTGATATAACGGTCTTCCTTTTTTCTGCATTTACTTCGTTTTCAGCGGCAGAAATTGATGAAGTAGGCCATTCTTGTGGTTCTAACTTTAACCAGTAAGGGCCTTCCCACCAACGACTCTTCAATAATGTACTAGCGTGACAGCCACGGGACAACAAGTCTGCTACATTAAGAGTTCCGGGAATATGATACCAGTTGTTAGAATTGGTGTACTGTCGAATCTCTTTTACCCTGTTGCCGACAAAAGCATTCCAATTTTCTTTATTTTTTATCCAAGTCAATGCTACCGATGAGTCGCTCCAAAAATATGATTCGCAGTTCGACAGATTCAAAATTTTGATGACCTGAACATATAGTCTAGTAGCAATAACAGCCGACATGAGTTCCAACCTCGGAATTGTAATTTCTTTTAAAGGAGAAACTCTTGATTTGCTAAGTACAAGACTTACGGTTGTGTTTATTCCATAGGATGTGCGTAGAAAAATGCAAGCTGCGTATGCTGATTTACTAACATCGCAAAAGGTGTGAAGACTTATCTTGCAATCATCAAACGTATCTGTTGAGAGTCTTCTTTGAATTTTACAATCATTTATCAAATGTATCTGTTCGAGCCACTTTTCGAACTCGTTTTTCAGTTCTTGTGGAAGTTCCTTGTCCCATCCACAATGTAGGATGAAAGCCTTTTGTAGGATTAATTTGGGAATCAGTGAAGTAGGACAAGTTAAGCCAATAGGATCGAAAATACTCTGTGCTACTGATAATAATGTTCTTTTAGTGATTTTATCCTTAAGTATTTTAAATGGGTCGATGTGACAAAACATTGTATCATTTTCTGTATCCCAAGTCATTCCCAAGACGGATACAAGCTTTCTGTTCACTTCTGTTTCTGTGAATTTTATTGGAGACGTAGTCCAATCCCTAAGATCAAACTGCGCAGCCATCATCAGTTCTTTAGATTCTCGTATGAATTTCCCTGCTTCTTCCTTTGTCTGCAGGCTAGTGACACAATTGTCAATGTAAAAGGACTGTTTAAGTCGTTCAGTAGTATTTTGTATGTTCGGTGGAGCATGTTCCAGGTGATAAGCAATTGTTGCTCCTAACAGAAACGGACTAGGAGACATGCCAAAAACAACTCTGCAGTGTCTAAAAGTTTCTACTTCCTTTCTCTCCTCATTCTTCCACCAGAGAAAGCGGGCAAAATCTCTGTCTCTTGGAGATAAACTAATCTGTAGAAAAGCCCTACGGATATCTGCTGTAACACCGATGGCGTTTCTTCTGAACAAAGTCAGCAATGTAGGAATCAATTCGACTAAGTTCGGTCCTTTTTCGAGGCATGCATTTAAAAAGTTACCTTTCGAATCCTTGGCTGATGCGTCAAAAACTGGTCTGACCTTCGTCGTCAAACTGGAAAGTTTAATAACGGCATGGTGAGGCAGATAATGTCCATGAATGGAGGTAATTTCATTGTTTGGCACACGTTTCACTACTCCTGATTGAAGCCATTCTTCAAATACATTTTCACACTCTTTTGTGTATCCTATACGATCGAGACGTTTGGTGGTGCTTATAAGCCTTCTCATTGCCAGTTCTCTGTTGTCGTCTAAATCTGGATGCCCTTCTTTGAAAGGTAAACGTACTTCATAACGACTTTCTTCATTAACTTGTAGTGTTTTCTGGAAAAACTCAGTCACTTCATTATCTAAAATTTCCTTCGTTTTTGTTTCGGCTGGATCTCTGATTCCAAGTACATCCAGACTCCATAAATCTGCTAATTCTGAGTGACAGAGAAGAGTAATATTACTCAGTATTGTACGGGATTTGATTTCTGGACCTTGAATTGTCCATCCTAATTCAGTTTTGATTGCAGTTAAATTTTTATCCAAACGGACGACTGAATCAGTCATTAGCATACCTGAATAATCTGCTCCGATTAGTAGACCTATTTCTGGAGCACCTTCCCCTGCATCACTCAAAACTATATTCTGCTCTTTTAATAAGGGATATAAATTTGGATTTTCTATCCGGGGAGCAGAACTACATATTTTAGCTTGATCTAGTACAGACATCTGGTATTGATATTTTCCATCCATACTCTGTATTGATATGTCATACACATTATGAGCTCTGGGTTTAATTTCTGATCCTCCGAATAAACAATGACTCAATGTCTCTTGACCTGAGAATCTTAGATTTAGTCGTTTTGGGATATCACTACGAATGTACGACCTCTGTGAACCATTGTCAAAGAGTGCTCTCACTAATCTAGGTTTACCTTCACTTAATATTCGGACGAGCACTGTTTGGAGTAGAATCGGACCACTTCGATGAGTTAATAGAACACTTGATTCACTCTCATTATTCGAAAATGTCTCTGCTGTTTTCTTTGGTTCTTTCTCTGCTTTCTTATTTGGCGACGAATTTGGCAGTTCAGAGCACATAATAACATTATGGCGTTTATCACAGATAAGACATTTAACCATTGCCTTGCATCTTTTTGCATTGTGACCGACCCTTAAACAGATATAACAGGCTCCTTTTTTTCGAAGTAGTTCCCTTTTACTGTCCATAGAAAAATGTCTAACTTTGAAACACTCTGTTGAATTATGAGATGTTTTACTGCACCACAAACACATTTTTCCTGGCACTTTTACTTCGCCGGAGAAAATACAAGCAGCGGTAGGTATCGAAGAGTTATTGCTATGCGAGAAACTTGAACGAGCGATTTGCAATTGTTCCTCACTTTCAACTTCTAGCTTCAAAAATTGTAAGAGAGACGTTAAATTATCAGTTTCATCGCCAATTTTAGCATTAAACTTCCTACGAGATCTCTCCCAAACTCTCAAAGTTTCTTCAGGAAGAGCCGATTCTACCAATGGGTACAACATAGAAGCATATTTTTCAGATGTAACACCCAAAGTTTCTAATGCCCGTAATTGAGTTTCTAATTTATCATAAAGTGTGCTTAACGACTTGGCTCCCTTCTTTGAAACTTGTGCCAAGACTAAATTTAACAACTCTCGAACATATATTTCAATAAGTAATTCGTCTCTGGCAAAACGCGATTTTAGTTGTTCTAATGCTTTATGATAATTGGATCCTGATGGAGGAAAACTTTCGACAAGTTCCTTGGCGACGTCTTCAGTGGCCTGAACCAAATACTGAAATTTATCATCGTCATCAATTGTTTCATCCTCATCGATTTTTCTGAACTGACCCCAGAAGCCGAGCCAATTTTTTATATCCCCATCAAAATGTTTCAGTTCTAATTTAGGTAACTTGAAATGTCGCTTACCTTGTCCAAAAACACTTTCTTGACCAATATTTAAAGGATCGATTTCTTTCCTTTCTAATAAACCTTCATACTTGGTTTTCATGACTATCCACCGGGTTTTATAATTTTCGGCACCATCGATTTCCTTGGCGAAATTTTCTTCATTGAAATCTTCTTCATCTAGCATTAAATCTTTGATAGAATTATCCAATTCAAATAAATGGGCCGCTCTATCCTCAAGTACCTTGAAATCGGGTATAACTTCTGCTTTCAGTATTGGAACGGCCGTTAATTTCAATTCTAATTGCTGTGCCGCCAATGTAAACAAACGCCTAGCTTGGGTTCTTTCCTTATTTAATTTTTCCATCTTATAAGTACTGTCGCGGACGCCAGTTTTGTTGAGAAAAAATTGACTTATAAGCAATTATGAAAGAACACCTTTATTTCCGTAGCCTTACAGAACCATTTCTTTTTATAAAAATAGTTTTAAATCAGTTAATCTTCTTTCTTAAGTTGAGTTGTTAAATCCCCAACGCACGTGGTCTCCAACATTCTGTTTATTGCCTGGCTGTGGGAATGCGAAATCCGGAGTCTCTGAGGCTCGTGATGTCAAAGTGTGGCTGATGGTGTAGATGTGTACGTGTCGCCAGCTGTTTTCTGATTGGTAAATATGGAAGGCGTGATGTTTTGCTCACGTCACGGTAATTGTGTTTGGCGTGGGGACGCGATTTTTCGGAGGAGATAGAACAATGTAAGGGTAATGAACTGGAACTGCGGGCGGTCCGCTCCAAATTTTACAAAATTATAACGACTCCTTAATCAATGATGCATCTAGAACCATGTCTATTAAAAGTCGAAACATGAAATAAAATCTGTCCAAGAATTATTCTGTAAGTAGAAAATTATTATTTTCGAGATAATTAATGACGGAACTTGGCTATTAAGCCCTAAGCCGGACACCAGCCAGACTTAATGAAACCTTTTTTCCAGAATATACTTAATACACTGTTTTATCTGTTTTCTGGAAGGAAAACTAGAAACAGTCCGTTCCGGGTATAAATAAAAGCTTAAAGTTTAGAAATGATTGATTTAAATTGTAAAAGTTGTGTTTCGATTCTATAGTTTCAACATATTTGATATATATATGAAATAAAAGTTTGTGATTTGTTGTAAAGGTACTTGGAAGAAACAAATGAAAATGTTTATTGATGTGACATAATTGAATATACATATATATATATATATATTGATAATATCTTAATTAAATAATTTAATTCTATCATTTTTTTGAGTAATCATTTAGTGTGCATATCTCCCTTTCTTGCCATGTTTTTACATTTCAGTCATTGGTGGGCCTTTGCACTCATCATCAGGGAAAAGGAGCAACTGGATTTGTACTGGCAGTATTCTGAATCTTTATGTATTGTATTTTACCACATGATTATGAAGGCCTTCACGTTATAAAATTTTGTGCATATAATGTCATGCACTTATTGAATTGTTTCTGTCTCCACACCATTCAGAATCAACATTGTCGAGATTTAGTTATATAGGCACAGTATTTTATTTCGATATTACAAATGGTACTGTCAACCGGTTCCGTTTTCACAAAACATAGCTACAAAACATAAAACTTACAGAAGAAATGATCTTAGCAGTCATCGTTATACCTTCTAAATGAAATTAATAATGCGAAAGTAATTGAAAAGAGTATATTATTATTACTATTTTCAATGAGATAGCCCAAATCTCTTATGCACCACATAAAGTCCTAAAAACACTGTGAGATCATTTAGCACCATTTCGGTAACTTTAAGTCAAACAAAGAACTGAGATTAGTGACAGCACGTTTGACAGTTTTGCCCGAAGAAGTTTACGACCCTTAAGCTCCATTGCTCCATTGGAGCCAATCAAGCTGCACCCCAACATTGCACAAAGGATAGGCCGATGAGAGTCGGAAAAAAGCATAGGCTAATGAAAGTGGCGAAAGGCGTGTTTCCTCGGAGCATGCAAGATATGCGATTGCCAGCAAAAAAAGGTGAGACTGATATTAGAAGAGAAAGAACATTGTAAGAAATGTGAGGTGGTGACGAGATGTTCACGAATGTGGTTGCAGCATCAGTATGTTGGTGATAATAAAAAGGTTGTTGATATCTCAAATTACGACGTGTGCCAAATCTCCACGACAAGCCAGGTGAATCG
Organism: Amaurobius ferox; assembly: GCA_951213105.1. Taxonomy (NCBI): domain Eukaryota; kingdom Metazoa; phylum Arthropoda; class Arachnida; order Araneae; family Amaurobiidae; genus Amaurobius; species Amaurobius ferox. Next base: position 136,710,752 of record OX578151.1, read on the forward strand.
ATAAGGCAGTGCAACTGTTTCAAAGACATGTCCCAACTTTATTTGCAACCCGTCGAGTGTAATTCCTCGAAATGTTTAGGTCAAAGCCAGGTTTCACATTAAAACCTCTTGAGGACACTTCTTGAAATAATTAATTAGGAAGGATTTTTATAATTATATATGTAATCATAATTGAGTGTTAAATAAATATTAATTTTAAAGACAAAATTGTGCAATTAATGATTAATGTATTGTTTATGTTTAGATAAAGTAAGTGAGCTTGTACTTGGGGAAAATTGGTGGGTTATTGTGGCTACTACGTATACGTACTTATTGAATATAATTTGCATGGCATTTTATGAGACTTCCCAAATTTTTATGCCGTAATATATATATATATATATATATATATATATATATATATATATATATATATATATATATATATATATATATATATATATATATATATATATATATATATATATATATATATAAATATATATATATATATATATATAAATATATATATATATATATATATATATATATAAATATATGTATATATATATATATATAAATATTGTTACATATATGTGCGATACTGTTTTTCCCTTGCACGCGTAAGAGTGTCATTTCGGGCGTGTGGCGATTCCTGGGAATGGTGCCCGGTAATAAAAGCATGATTAAACCACGAAAAGGGGTCACTTTATCCATTTATTATTTAAAACCTTTGACTTCCAAGATCTTTTTAATAATATCAATTTGGAGGATCTGTATAGTATTATGACACATTTACATGGAGTCTTTGAATTACAGAGAATTGTACCAATGCAAAAGTTTAAACAAGTTTTGGACATTGTGTTATACGAAAACATTCTATACAACGGCGTTGCTTTTTACAAGCAAATCAAGGGTGTGCCAATGGGAGGAGGATGTTCATCTTTATTGGCAAATCTATACTTACATCATTATGAACAAGGTAATCACATTTTAAACGAATTGCCATTCTTTCGTTATGTCGATGACGTCCTTATTGCACAAGAAAATATAGGTGTCATGTTTGATTTCGGATTCTATCCAGCCGATTTAACTCTGATCGAAAATATCGCAGAAAAGTCAAAGGAAATTAATTTTCTGGATATTCGTATACATTTTGCAAAAAACATGTCTACGTATTATACAATTTACGACAAAAGACGTCAATACAAGTTCAAGATACATTACATTATCAATTGGCATTCTAATTTAAGTATTAAGATATTTCGTAATATTTTAATTAATCATTTTAAGCGTAGTGCACGTATGCATTCTTTTAACGAGGATCGGATTGGGCATGATACTTTATTTATAAAGGAAGCTTTAACGCAAAGTTATCCTTTTCTTTTTATAAGACAGTGTTACAATGTTGTGTACAGTAAATTTAGGGATGCATTTCAAAAAGACTTTGGCAACACAGTTATTTACATGTAATAAATGGCAACGATGCTGAGCGGGATTATGAGTTGGTCTTATCGAAGGTCTAGGTGCTTTGGTAGGATGATTGAAATTGTTCAGGTATTTCATTTTATTTTTGTAATTCGAGGTTTTAATTCAAATCTATTTCTTTTTTAAACCTTTTATTTCTTTATGGAGGCATTGCCGTCTACGGATGCACGTTCTTGTGTGATTTGCGTCTTCTACTTTGACGTTATTCTGAATTAGGACCACAGGTGATATATGGCTCCGGGAGTGTTTCCTAAGGTGTAAAAAGTCGACTTGTAACCGGGAACTAGGGGTCGCCATCCCTCTAGGCCTTTTATATATGCCCTGTTGGTCTTTTTCACTTTATTCAAGTATTCACGTTCTTGCAATTTTTGACTTGTTATATATATATATATATATATATATTTTTTTTTTTTTTTTTTTCGTACAGAATTTGGCTCTAGAGTGCAAAATGTATTTGGAATGGGGTCAGTTAAAGCCGGGTCTGGTAGAAGTCTAAAAATGTCGATCGTTTCTAAAGTTTTAGAACAATCTTTTCATTTACATTTGATCTCATAATGCGGATTGCTGCTTGCTGGGGAGAATCTATTTCGTTTATAGATACCTTTTATCCTATATTTGTCAAAATGTTAATATATAATTAACTTCTATGCTAACTAATAATTGTGTAGTACAACACAGAAATGTTTATATCCATATTTTTGAGTAAAATCTGTCAGATATTGAAACTATTTATCTTTTCCACATTTATACTTTTAACAGCGGTAAATGTTTCGTTTAAGATATATCTTTGCAAAACGTCTTTTGTGAAGGGTTAACAACTCTAATTTTAAAGCTTTACGTATGTTGTAAAAGTTTACATACTTTAAAACTTTACACAGAAGTATTTTAAAAGGAGCTCTTTTGCAAAGAATTAGCAGCTATGAATTTGAAACCTTACATAAGTTGTGCAAATGAAATACATAGTACTTTGGCGTTTATTTCCATGAAATCTATGCAGGTTTCATAAGATTTCCAAAATTTTATAACAAAGTTACTAAAATTTGTTATTCTCTCCTAATTTATAATATTGTGTTCTAGAAACTTTTCGAATTTCAAATTTTGACGGATATAAAAGTTTTAAATTTTCAAAAGATATTTCGAAAAGGTTTCAAATTAGTTACGTTTGTTTGTATAAATGAACGTGTATGTGTAGACGTTGACTCAAGAACGAAGGCTGGTATCTTCGTTTAATTGAATATCCCGAAACTTTATGTGAAAGTGTGGAATGCATACAACTTATAAATAAGTGATTTTAAGTAATAAGTTAAAGTAATTTGCTCAAAGTATAAGGAAAATAAAGCAAAACTTTAAAACAAATGTGCAAATAAATTTTAGATTTTTTTTTTATTTTTGATTTTTTAATACAAATACTCCTAAAATCCCTTAAAACTGATCCTCAAAACAATATCTTTTCCTAAAAAGCTCCCTACATTTAGTCCCCCCCCCCCTAAGTTTGTTACATTGGATGATTTCTCTATGAGAAAGATGGATGACAAAATGTTTGCAAAACAAAATATATTAATGAAGTTCATTTAGTTATTTTAATATTATTATTTGATTAACAGGAAAATAAGAATTTTTAAAATGGCGACAATCACTTAAGCATAAATCTAATGTATTATCCAGAGGGAATTGTAAGATGTAAACTCTGAGATCATATGAAGTTGGTCATTTATTCTACCCTTTTGGGGTGCCATTGTAAATTACTAAGACCTATTCAGTCGTCAGTGTAAAGTAACCTAGCTCCGAATCTTAAATTAAGTGATACAGAGGCCTTATGACCAGGGGCAATAACACACTGATTCAGGATTTTAATTGAAACACATCCATTGTGTACACAATAATAACACAGCAGATAGTTGCATCAAATAAAGATAGACATATACCAAACCGCCAGTATTGCACATTCCCGTAATTTAACTTAAAGATCAATATTGAATTTCGACGGGGCCAGGTGATAGAACTATTTTTACGTTATTGGACGAACTAAAATATAAATAGACGATTCTTATCCAACTGCATACGAGGACATCAATATCTTGTCCTAGACAACTAGTGGGTACTCAATCCTTTCGATCGTCGTTATACCAACAGTAGTCGCATACACAAACGAACCTCGTCTCCTTCCAACTTCTTTGCACTCACACAGTGACTGCGGCTTCTAACTTCCAAAGCGACACGACTTCCACGACCCGATTTCCTTCACTTGACAAACTCTCTCAATCATGTTCCGAAATTTATCCTGCCGATCTGCAGGTTCGCAGAAAGTAACTTGGCTCGGCGATTGGTCTAGATAACGGAACCAGTCAGAAGTTGTTAATATAAAGTGAAACATAATTAAAACGCAAATTTTGGGAAATAATAACCAAATGTTATATAGACCTCTCAAAATGTGCAAGCAAACCTTTAATGCTTGTCAAATGAATATACATAACTATTAATTTTTACTACGAAGTTTTACAGGCATGTACCTACGGGGGCGCGATAGCTCAATGGTTAGCTCGCAGGAATTGCACGCGGAAGCTCCGGGTTTGAGTCCCGCTACTGCCAAAACTGTCGCGATGTTCACGTGGAGTACGATCAAGTTAAATATGTGGGTAAGTAAGTCCTTGCGAGAGGTTGGTGGTAGATGAAGGAGGATACGGTCACTGTGGATGCCTACCCCACTGATTTCCGGGTGGCATTTCCCTGCCGTACAAACAAAGTTGAATTTTTGCAAAAGGGAGCCTTTTATTTAAATTTTCGATTTAATTTATGAGCTATTCTATTTTTTATGCACTTCTGTAGTGAACATATTTTCTTCAGTGTGGACAATGATTTATAGGGTCAAACTGAATGGGAACAAGAGAAAAGCCGTGTGTACCATTCTGTGTAAGTTGAAAGAGCTCGTGATCACTCATCGAGCGTTAGAGAGTATGGGGCGTAGCTCCTTGACCCGCAAAGCGAGTCATGGGGGGTAGACGAGCAGGAATAAGAGCCTACTAGTGAATTAAAAAAATATCAATATACGGAGACGTGTATTGCGTGTTGCAGAAAACAATTTTCTGGTCCCTTCTATGTTTATACTCATATCGAAAGAGACGCTAACAAAAGTAGTGATTTTTGCTTTGAGATGATTTTCACGCATGTAATGGAAAAAAGAATTTCATTTTCCCGAGTCTTTTCTTTTGAAGAAAAGACTGGAGAAAATGTTGGGAAGTTTTTCTTCTTTTCTAAAAAAACCCCTGCGTGTCGACGAATATTGCAATGCCAAGCAGGAGTCTGTTGAACGAGGAATTTTAATGATGGAATGTTAAAAGTATAAGTCACATTTTATGCGGCTGAGGATAAATTTTGTTTTCCTTTGATTTAATATTTTATTTCAGAAAGATAACATTCAAAATCAATATGAAAACGTTTATGAATTCACTTGAAGAAAAATCATTTGATGATTATTGCAAAGTCCACTTCGACAATAAGAGCTTGCAATTTCTTCCCAGTAACGTCAACGGTAGAACGTCAGATGGCCAGTTCGAAGACACAGGGTTCGATTCCAGCTTGAGGGGCAGCAAGGCTCTTTACAATGGCGCCCAAACAAATCCTCCCTGTAGGTTAATACAAAGACATCGAAGGTCTGAAAGTGACCTTAATATGATTAGAATGGATTCAGTGGACTCTGGGATATGGAACACTGAATTCAAATCGAGAGGATAACGACCACGTCGGAAGCAAACCTAGAGGATAAAAATAGCATCAGAAGGTTAACCTGAGGTAAAATTAACAGGAAGTGGTCAGTCAGATTATCAGATGCCCTCCAATCTGACATTAGAGTGTAGAGAATGCAGAGTCCACTTCGATGAGAGTTTGAAATTTCGCCCCAGTGGCTCAACGGTAGAGCGATGGCTGGCCAGTTCGAAGATCCACGATTCAATTCCCGGTTGAAGCAGCAAGGTTTTTTACACTAATGTCATCTATATAAATAAAATTGAAAATCCTTCTCTTTGTCTGTCTGTCTTATCATCACCGAAGAACGGATGTACCGAATTTCATGAAATTTTCGTGAGCAGTTTTTGAGGGGATCCTACTTAAATTTTAGCCGTCTGTCTGTTCTTCTGTATGTCTGGCTTCATGTCCTTGTAATTGTGTCCCTCCTTTGAGCTTGACTTATTTGTTATAGGAGCTTTCACACAAACAGGGCCCACTCATTATTATAATTTCGAAACTAACTTATCCTAAACGTTTTTAAGCATCTCTATAATAAATGCAATTCACAATCTTGATAACGCGACCCAATTAAGGTTTGTATTTCCATCTCTAAAATTATGCAAACCTCATAAGCAATAAACAGAAGAAGCAAAATCAGGCATTCAGCTTTGTGAAGATAGATCTACGCTCCTGCTGCTTTTCGCATAACTGACTGTATATTGCAATGGTCATGACCGACTGTATACACAATGGTCATAAATGAAATGTTTCTCTTTAATTACAGCCCATTAAGTAAACTAGATACTTAGTCTACAAAGAAACTATTATTTAATTGTAAAATTTTTATTATCTTTCTAAATAAAATTATTAATTGTGCTTCTGTCTTTATTACTTCAGCACGTGAAAACCAACGTCTTTCAATTTTCTGAGAATTGTTATAAATTTTCAAGAAGAAAGACTCCAGGTATTAACAGTTCACCACAAATTGTGATTTAAGTTTCTTTATTATTTATTCCGAATGAAGAACAAGTATACAGCTATAGCACAGTAAAAGCCAAACTATCATCTAATCCTTTATACCTCAAATTATGACTTCTTTTGCAAACTTCTCTTTAATTATTTCCAATTTTGTTTATTAGGACCGCTCTGAAAGGTAAATGCAATAAAAAATTTTAATTTTCTGTTGTTAAATATTTCCAGATAACATACTTCAATGGCGCTTTAATACGATATAAAGTAAATTGCTTTGCTTATGCACAAAATTTTTACATTTTATTACATATAAATTCACTTTAAAAGAGTACAGCAATTAATTATATTTAATTCCGAGAAACAAGGGAATTTTTTTTATAAACTTCAGATTTTCACACTAATCACATTAAAAGTTGGTCAAATATTTTTCGTTTCTGAATTAAAATTATAAAAATATGTAATATTCTTCACGTATTAGTATTTCTATTATGAAACGATAATATTAGGTTATGAAAAGGGTATGCTTAATTACCACAAAATAGAGACCTGTGAAAATTATATTTGTATTTCAATTATATGTCTAGTCAGTGCAGTAAGTGTGGCTAGTCAGTTCCATGTCTGCCACTTCCTGATGAGTCACAGCAAATGTGAAACAAATATAGATCAAATACAGGCTGCAGGTTGAGCAATGATTAAATCCTTTCTATCCTACAAACTCTGTCTTATGCCAAAATTGCTCAATTACCATTTGGATCATTCTCTCTTTTTCCTACCTAGATCGTCTTATTTACCTGAAGGTGTAGGTTATCCTTTTGGACGGATGTGATGGTATCATCTAATTTAGAGTGAAATATAATAGAGGTGTCAAGGATGGTGGGGACGGTACCATCCTTGTCATAATTTGTCATCTCTCGGATGGACATTAAGATCAATATATTTACCGTGTCCATATTCCCGTAAACGTAGGGATAGTTTTTTGGTGGCATCGAGTGTCCAAGAAGCGAATATCCCGCATGATCCTTCACCTTAACCATTGGGTTATCCTGGCCAAAATTCTTTAGATTTGAAATTTTTTGTACCTGAATATTTGCATGTTTAACTGAGTAGCCAAATAAGGTAGGTTTTTCGGCATCGTGTCGGCAGTTCTGACCGAGAAAAGTACTAAAATATGGTTTCCTAAAATGTTTTCATACAACCCATCTGTTGCTCCTCCCGCATTGTCACATACATATTTGCAGTCCGCCAGTCTCTTGCTCGTTAAAATTTAGCTCTTGGTTTATAAAAGCATGGAGACCACAAGTTTTGAACTTAGTGTCTCGTAAATTTAATACGCTTTGTTAGTAGGTTGAAATGTACTAATCTTATGTGTGCACCAATGTAAAATCTGTGACTTCTTCATAACGGTCAGATTGGAGTATGTATTGGAAGTTGTGCAGACTTATTCAGCTAAAAGTGAGCTAACTCAAAATATTAGATTAAGTGACACAGAGGCCTTACGGCCAGGGACAATAATACATTGATTCAGGATTTTAAGTGAACAGATTTATTGTGCACGTCATAATAATACAGGAGTTGGCTGCATAAAATAAAAATAGACATATACTAACAGCCAATATTGCACGTTATCGTAATGTAAGATCAATATTTAATTTCGACCGGGTCCAATGATAGAACTATTTTTACTCTAACCGACAGAATAGAACATAAGTAGGCGACTCTTACAAAACTGCATCTGAGGTTATCCAGATCTTGTCCTAGACAACTAATGGGTACTAAATCATTCCGATCGTAGTATACCAACACCAGTATTTCATGCATCTACGGACGTGGACTTTCCTAAACACTACGCATTCACACAGCGGTTCAAAATTCAAGCAATCCCAACTTTCAATCATGTCTCAATCTCTATCACGATCCGAAACCTATCCTACTAGTCTGCAGGGCTACATAATTGTTATTTGGCTCATTCGACGGACTACACAATGGAAACAGTCAAAAGTTGTTAATATAAATCATAACGTAAACTGAGGGAAATAATAACCAAAGGTTATATAGACCTCACAGCATGGTATAGTAATTATGTTTTATTAGGGGATGGTATAATAATTATGCTGCGTCAGGGACTTGTATAGTAATTATAATTCGTTAGGGGTTCTATAGTACTCAAGGGGGTCATGTAATATTGGGCCCCATAATATTGGTTGGGAGAGGTGCGCGTGTTCGGGGATATTAGGTAAGCGAGCGAAGCAAACGGTTGGATGGTAGGGAATCATAAAATTACACGGTATGAATTATTTTTTTTAATAGAAATAAATATTTTCGGCTGGCGTACAGAGTGTCAGGATGAAAAGTGCCTGGATGAAATGCATACAAAAATATAAAACTTTATCTCGAATGTATTTATTGTTTAATCTTTTGATTTGCGTCATCGCTGCTTGCATCTTTCGAGTCTATGTTCATGGACCTCTCACGTACATGCGCCATATTGCACTCAATCAAGCACATACTCCCTATAGTGACCGTAAATGAGCTCAGATGAGATTAAACACCTTTGCATATTTTTTCTACGGGGTAGTGTCAAAAATTTTGACTATTAGATCAAGATCAATAGTATCTAAATCCTGAGCATAAATGTGGTCACAAATGTGGTTAACAGATATGGTTTAAGTAACGTGGAATGACGTAGATTATCGTCTGAATATTTGTCTTGCCACCAAGTGTGCCGACATTGAAATTCATTATGACAAGTTGAAGATCCCACTTCAACGATATAAACTTGCGATTTCGTCGCAGTAGCTCAACGGTAGAGCGTTGGCTGGACAGTTCGGATTACCAGGGTTCAATTTTCGGTTGGGGAAGCAAGGCTCTTTACAATGGCGTCAGAACAAATCAACTCTGTATGTTAGTGCAAAGATATCGTAGATCTGAAAGTGACCCTAGTACGACTAGTACGGATTCAGTGGACTCTGGAAGATTGAGCGCCGATTTCGAAGTTGAGAGAATAACAACCATGCAGAATACTAACCTGGATAAAAACATTAGTAGTAGGAGGCTAACCTGAGGTAAAAATAGCAGGAGAGGGACAGTCAGATTGTCAGTTGCACGCCAATCTGACATTAGAGGGTGGAGAATGCAGAGTCCACTTCGACGATAAGAGTTTGAAATTTCGTCCCAGTTGCTCAACTTTAGAGCATCGGCTGGCCAGTTCGGAGATCCAGGGTTTGATTCTCGGTTAGGGCAGCAAGACTCTTTACAAAGTATAGTGGACTGTGTTAGATTATCCTTCTGCAGGAATTGATGTTGATAGTCCCGAGACAGACCCGAACTCGGGACCCCGTACTTAAAAGACCGACATTATAAGGTTAAAGCAAAAGCTAGCTTCCATCCCGAACTTATAATTCAGGTACTGATTCCTAGAATCTCCGAACGATGTTTTTGGCAGAAGCAGAGTCGGCTGCTGCCACACACTCCTCCCTCCCCCTGATGAGAAGCTCGGTGGAATTTTGGTGAGGAAGGAGGCTACCCAGAAAACCCACGTCGCGTCCGCATCCTGAAACTCAGTCGAGGGCTGAATAGTCAGGAGGCATGTCGTATTTCAAGCATGACGTCAGTCTTGGTGAACCAGGAAGGGCGTGGTCGGCGCCTCTGGTTCAGTGTAGTGCTGCCATCTCGTGTTGAGATCGTTGGAGAGAGAAGGTTGCGTGCCCGTACGTCTAGGGTCATCATTGTAGGAATTGATGTCGATGGTCCCGAGCCAGACCCGATCTCGGGACCTCGTGCTTACAAGACCGACATTATAAGGTTAGAGTAAAAGCTAGATTCCACTCCTAATTTGTAATTCCGGTACTGATTCCTAACATTTTCGATCAATGTCTTTGGCAGGAGCAGATAATACTTCTGAAAATATTTTCATTATTTTTTATACTTTTCATTTGTATGTATATATGTAAAATTGAATTTTTAAAGAGGCGCTAAACATGATATAAATTGTTTTTGTTACTTGAAATCTGTAGAAGTCTATGAATACGTCCCATACAGAAACTCATTTCGAAGTTTGTATGACATTGAACCAAGTTAGAATATCTTCTGTTCAGATTCAAAATCTGCAAATACGACACGGTAATATTATTGACTGTATGTTATTGGTATAGACACACTGGCAGCAGAATATTTCAATATTCCATATGTAATATATTTACATAATTTATATATTTGAAAATTCTCAGGACATTTAGAAAATATTTGTAGAAAGGGGATATATATGTATGAATGGATATATTTATTCGTGTTTTTATGTATTATATATAATATATATCTATGAATATCAGCCTGAAATTCTTAAGGGTTTGAAACTTACCAATTGAAATTTTCGTATATAATGGCATGCCAATTAGTGTTTTCAGAAAATAAGCTATTCCCATTGAAGGAAAAGATAAACTTTTAATATTGCGCATATGCTATGAATATAAGTAGATCTATATTCAGCTATGCATCACGTTGTAGATGAGCATGCATGTGTTCGCAATATTTTACCATTTTATGATTTGAAGATTGCAGAGTCCACTTCGGCAATAAGAGCTTGCAATTTCGTCCCAATAGCTTAACGGTAGAGCGTCGGCTGTCCAGTCCGGAGATACGGGGTTCGGTTCCCGGTTGGGGCAGCAAGGTTTTTTGCAATGTCCAAACAAAACAACCCTATAGGTTAGTACAAAGATATCAGAGGTCTGAAAGTGACCCTAGTAAAACTAGTACGGATTCTGTGGACTCTGGAAGATTGAGAGCCGATTTCTAGAGAATAACGACCACGCAGGATACTAACTTGGGTAAAAATAGCAATAGCAGGAGGCTTCTCTGAGATAAAAAATAGCAGGAGGTGGTTAGTCTGATTGTCAGTGGCCAATCAATCTGACATTATAGAGTGAAGAATGCCGAGTTCTCTTCGAACATAAGAGCTTGCAATTGATCAATTCGGTTGAGGCAGCAAGATTCTTTACAGGATTAGCGAACAAATGATTTGGGATTTAACCCTTTCGGGACGGCGGCATTCCGAAACTGCCGTGGCCCAAAAGACGAAGCGCTTCGTTTCCGAACTCTTCCCAAAGGACGGCTATTTTTTGCGCTAAGCCTAACTCTCGAAAAAAATTTACTAAAAATCACCCGTTTAACGCAGCATTCTACTTTTTCAGGAATAGAGAAAATACTTATTTTCTATTTGATGTATATTTTTCAAACAAATTTTCTTTTATCAAAATATTTAAAATTTTAGTGCATTAAAAATGATTAGTTACCTTGATGAAAATAGTTATCAGTTAATCAGAAAAAATATTGAAATGATTGTAATGAAATATTTATATAGCTAATAGAAATTATGTACATATATGTACAAGAAAATAGCGTAGCTATTTTTGTTATTAACACTTTACAACAAAGTTGAAACGTGTTTATGACTTTGTTCATTCTGTCTGTCTGTCTGTCTGTCTGTCTGTCTGTCCGTTAGCACGATAACTGCCGTAAAAATGACTTAATCAAAATGAAATTTTAGTATGTTGTTCAGACGGTCTGCAGGACCTATGGGAATATAAATAAATAATATCACCCAATTAGTTTTTTATTGAACCCGGGTTGAAAAAATGAAATACATTGAACCCTATGGGACCTAATTTTTCAAAAATTTTTTAAGTAAATTTAAAATTCACGAATTGCTTCGAAATTTTTAGAAAATATTCACATTATCCCATAGAATATATAAAAAAAAATTCAGTAAAATATGTTAAGTAGTTTTTTAATTAAAAATTATTTAAAATAGGGAAACATACAAATTCAATTAAATTCTGACTTTGGGATATCTTCCAGAAAGAAAAGAGAGATATATTATATAATAAATATCTCGCCATTTGTTTAAACGTTTTGCATATGGGAGTGGCTTCACATTTTAAAATAAATTTGGTAGATAACAATTTTTCATTTTTTAAATTTTATATAACTCTTCATAATAAATTTATTTGATGGCATTTTTAATGCACTTTCCTACGTCCTAGAGAGTTAAAATTTGGTACACAGCTTAAATTTGTTGAACATTTTATTCGACAAAAATTTGATGGATCTTTAAATATAGATCTTACATTTTTTTCGAAATGGCCTGAAAATAATCCCCGTTCACTTCTATAAATCATTATTGTAATATTGTTAAAAATTCTGATGTGGACAGCACATGTCTTTCCCTGCAGACTCATATTCGTTCTTTTTATTTATTTTTTCTATGACGTCATTTGAATTAATTTCAGTTGTTTTCGATGAAGTTTTTAAATATAATAAATTATCGTAGTATTATGATAGTTGTAAAAATATTACCGTGGAATGTATCGCTTTTCAGATATATTTAAACCAGGCAATTTTTATTTCAATGCCGTCATTTGAATGAAGTTCATGTTTTTCAATGAAGGTTTAATTTTTCAAATATAATAAATTAATGTAGTATTATGATAAGTTTTAAAATATTACCGAGGAATGTATTGCATTTTCGACTGTTTTAAATAAAATTGCATTGAAGTTGGAAAGTGTTTCATAATCAATGCTTTAAGCATGATTGATCTTTCTTGTTAATTAATACAGCTTTTGCGTATGGTATATTTTAAAGCAAGAATCCACGCACGGACCAACATTGCAATCTTTGCATTCATAATAACTGTCTATGAGCTTTCTTTTGCCTTTTGTAGCCCACGAATCTTCACTATCTGCATAACTTTCATTACTGTCTGGTTCGTTTACCATAAGAGTATATTCTTCCACAGGAAGAAAACGTCTCAGCCCAGCCATTCTTTTATCCGAAATAAACTAATCATTTCACTGCCGCACATTCCTTTACCCGCCCCCCGCTCAAAAAAAAAATACTCTCTCATATTTCTATAATTCACCAACAAATTCATTAAACTAAAATCAAAATCAGACCCGAAACTCAATTATAAAATTGTTGATGCTGCGAGAAGTGTTCTGTTTGTTTATATTACAAAATCGTGTTTCACGGCTCCAAATGGAGAACTAATTCATTCGATTCTCCTTATGCCAAGGTCGAACATCTGCAAAATACATTGGAGCTATTCCCATGGACATTTAACGCCATCTAGTAGACAAATAAATTCAAATAAAAACGTTCCATATGAAAACGTGCTGTCGTGATCCTCGTCCTTTAGGATAAGTTTTTCGTCGACGCGGATACGTGACAGTCGTCCTTGAATGCAAGTTCGCAGTCAACGCGCTGACCCCGATCAATACGTAACTCGGTTACCATAGCTATCACAATGGAATTAAAAGCTCTAAATTATTTCATTGATAATGTACTAAGCAGAGGAATTAAAAATCTGAAGTGGGCAGCACATGACCTTCTCTGCAGACTTATATCCACGTTATCTTTATTTCAATTAAACTTAATTTACTTTTAATTCAATTTTCGTTCTCATTTGATAACTGGACTTATTTTCAGAGATGGCGTAGAGAAAATACGAAAAAACTAAAATATCTCGAGAACGGCTAGTCCTAGTGTAATGGGGTTGGTCTTATTCTTTTCTTCGTTAAGCATTACATATTAAACGAGCTATTAATGGATATATTTGAGCATACGTAGTTCGTTATTTTAAATTTTGGCGATTTTTAAAGGACATTTTGCAAAAAAAAGGCAGGTTATTTTTTTCCGAATTGTACCAAAATCTAATCAGCACCAGCGTGACCCACAAGCGACTAATCTACCAAATTTTGCGAAATTCGGTCCATTAGATTTTTAGCTAGAGTGGATGCAAGCCTTTGCGGGCCATTTCGCAAAAAAATGCGGGTTCTTTTATCTCGAATCGTACCTAAAACTAATCAGCACCAGATCCGCCCAAAAGTGACTTACCTACAAAATTTTGTGAAATTCGGTGTATTAGTTTTTTAGTTAGAGTGGATACAAAATCTGACACAGACACACAGACAGACAGACACACAGAGAGACACACACACAGACGTCACGCTAAAAATGGCTTTTTCGTATTCTAGAGGTCTCGAAACGTGTAGATCCGTCGAAAACTCGAGTTGCGATTTTCGACATGATTCCAATAATTTCTCTATACAATACCATGTATTGCAGGGAAAGTAAAAAATTACTACCTGTCTGTGATATTTTAGTAACATTTATTTCAAAACATTCTCTAATGAAATTCTTTTAAATATTTTTTTTATTTATTTATCGTCGTCTGTATTCCTTCCGACATCAATGGATGTCGGCTTTGTGTATATTTTCAGAACTTCTTATCTTTGAGAGAGCCCAGCTCCGTTTTATTTTTCGGTCCCCACTTCAAAGAGGCATTTACTTTGATTTCTAAAAGCTATTTTACACGTTCTATTCTGCAGTTAATATAAAAATGTAAAATTGAACTGCATTTGTAAAGAAAAAAATATATAAAAATGTCGAAACTATACAAATTATAATTATAAGTATATACGTTTACAGTATTTGTGAATATTTTTTACACTTTGAAAATGATTGCTTTTGAGTAAATCTGTTTAGTAAAGAGATTGTAATGTATAACGAACGTTGGACTGATTTCGCGTAGATCTAAAATTAGAAAACGTCACATCTAAAACTTTTACTTTCCTTATATACAATAATGTATAAGGAAAGTGAAAAGTATTGTGACGGGGTCGAAAATTCGAATTAGAGTTTTCGACGGGAGAGCACGTTTCAAGTATCCCTGATCACGAATCGAACATTTTTGAGGTGATGTTTGTATGTGCGTGTGTGTGAAAGTATGTGTGTGTGTGTGTCAGTGAGGCTGTGAAGACGATAACTGACGAACGAATGGACCGATTCGAACGAAATTTGGTGCAAAAATCACAATCCGTAAACACTGGAAGCCTACTGTTTTTATACGCAATCGAATGTTCAGAACCCCCTAAATTTTCGAGTGAAATTTTGAAAAAATCGTCAAAAAATCAAAACCTCTAATAAAGTTACGTAAAGAGAAATTTCTTATGCAATGTTTTATTAGAAAACGATTGACATAAATTTTAGAACGTTAACGTGAACCGTTCTCGAGATATTGCACATTTTTCAAAAAAAATTATCAAAAAGTCATATAAAATAAAAAAAATATTTCCTACTAATAAACATGTTCACTTTTCATATGTAATACCACGCGATAAATTTGGTGACATCATTCTCGTTGATCTAGCTCGTTCCATTCACGATAAAAGATACTTTGAGCAATATTTCTGTATTTGAACGCCAATAGTCATTTATCTGCTGTAAGAATAACTTATTTCTTCGTCTATAACGCTAGGCTAGATTTTGGCGACGAATTTGGTGGAATGTCGCCAACTTGGCGACTTTTTTAAATGTTGTTAAATTAACGAAAAACTCGCCGAATGGATAAAAATGATGCTAAATCAATGAAAATGACGACTCATTGACGAAAATTCAATATCTTGGAAAGAATATAAATATCTACTTTAAAAATAAATTTGTTTGTTAAAAAAATAAGAATTTATTTTACATTAAAAGTAGTAAATCCATTGCCTTATATAAAGAAAGTTATGTGCTGCCCACAACAGATTTTCAATATTAACATTAAACGTACCCTGACCTTGTAAACTTTTGATCAGAAAATTCGCATATAATATATATTCGTCTAAAAAATATAATGTTATCGCCATTTTTCACTTGACTTCATGACTTTTTCTATTAAATGTATACAATCAATTTTTCAATATTCATTTTTTTTCTTCTTGCGTTTATATGATAAAGGTACATAATCTACCGTTATTTACCAGGATCGGGAGAAAAATTTATTGTCTTATGAGGTTATCGGGTCAGAAAATGTGATGCACATTCACATTCCACATATGCTTATCAGTGTCCTGCACATTTCTGCAAGGGGTCTGTTGCATAGTAAGTTCAATTTATTGTTCAATTTTGATACACAATTATTTTAAAGTGTGTAAAATTTCATGTTGCAAGAAAAGGTGACAAAAACTGTAAAGTATTACTATTTGTTTATATTTTGTTTTCACAGCGTTACTCTATTCCTAATCTTCACCCTGAAAAAATGGTGAAACATTCAAGACACAGCAAGTTTTTAGAAGAAATAAATAATATAACGAAGAGTTTTCGGAAATTGATCACGGTGAACTTGAAGCTATATTATTTGAAACTGATAATGATCACTGAGACAATGAGTTTTCGGAAATTGATGATGGTGAACTCGCTGAAAGTGAAGATATATTATTTGAAAATGATAATGATCGCTGGGATACGGAGTTTTCGGAAATTGATGATGGTGAACTTGAAAATGATAATGATCACCGAGACACTGAGTTTTCGGAAATTGATGATGGTGAACTTTCTGAAAGTGAAGATATATTATTTGAAAATGATAATGATGTATTAGACACTGAGTGTAGCCTACAGATGCCGACGATGAAGAGGAGAATATTGTTAATATAATACGTAGGGAACGAAAAATAATGAGATTGCTCTCAAGTTCTGAAGATGAGAATGAAAAAATTAGCTATATGTTTCGATTGATGGCGCTGTTTGGGAAGAAATGAAAATAGGTGTTAAATCTGTGACAGCAGCACGTCATAATTTTTTCAGGGAAGAATCAGGTCCATCGGGACATGCAAAACGTAATATTAGGGTAAAATGAAGACTGCAATTTCGTTGATAATTGACCACCGTATAAGAACATGCACAATAGAAGAAGCAAGTCGAGTTTTAGGAGCCGAATGGAGTCGATTACCGTAAAGTTTGTTTAATATTTTCTTACTAACATCAATAATACCTAGATTTAATAAAAAAATTAAAGTTTTAATCTAATAACCGGTCATTTGACCAGTTACGGTACTAATAGGTATATATTGTGTGTCGGTACGTTTAGTGTTAAACAGCATTGTATAAAGACTAATGTAATTATGCATATGTTCTCCGTCGGCAATGATGAAGTGAATGATTTTAAAGAGGAGCACAATTTCACCTTCATTGTTACCAATTTGATTCAAAACAATACCAGATATTTTATATGTAAACATTTAATATTGCATTTTTAATTCAAATTTTGTTTTTATTAGGTAATTGGACATTTTTCCGATAACGGCGTAACAAAAATGCAAGAAATATCAAATATCTTGAGAACTGTCAGTCCTAAAGTATAATGGAGTACGTTATATTATTTTTCTCGTCAAAAATTGCATATAAAACAAAAATTCATTTGATATATTTGAGCATATATAGTCTTCTTTTTTCGATTTTTGCGATTTTTGTGGGCCATTTCGTAAAAAAAGGCAGTTTGTTCTTCCCGAATTGTACTAAAATCTAATCAGTACCAGAGTGTACCACAAGTAACTTATCTACCAATTTTTGTGAAATTGGGTCAATTACTATTTTAGCTAGTGTGGATACATGAAATTTTTGAGGCCATTTCCTAGAAAAAGGCAGGTTGTTCTTTTCCGAATCTTACCAAAATCTAATCAGCACAAGGGTCGACCCCAAGTGATTTATCCAACAAATTTTATGAAATTTAGTCGATTAGTTGAGTTACAGTGGAAATATATAATTTTTGCGGGCCATTTCGTAAAAAAAAGGCAGGTTGTTCTTTTCCGAATCGTACCAAAATCTAATCAGCACCAGGGTCGACCATAAGTGACTTATCTACCAAATTTTACGAAATTTAGTCGATTACTTGAGTTTGAGTGGAATATACAATTTTTGCGGGCCATTTCGTAAAAAAGGCAGGTTGTACTTTTCCGAATCATATCAAAATTTAATCAGCACCAGGGTGAACTACAACTGACTTATGTACCAAATTTTGTAAAATTTGATCAATTAGTTTTTCAGTTACAGTGGATACAGGCAATTTTGAGGGCTATTTCGCAAAGAAAGGCGGGTTGATTTATTCCGAATAGTACTCAAAATTAATCAGCACCAGGGTCATATCCAAGTAACTTACCTACCAAATTTTATGAAATTCGGTTGATTAGTTTTTGAGTTAGAGTGGATACATACATTGCGCAGACAGACAGACAGACAGACACACAGATAGACAGACACACACACTAACAGACAGACACACAGACATACAGACAGACAGACACACAGACAGACACACACATAGACGTCACGATAAAAATAGGTTTTTCGTATTCTAGAGGTCTCGAAACGTGTAGATCCGTCGAAAACTCGAGTTGCCATTTTCGACATGATTCCAATACTTTCCCTATACATTACCATGTATTGCAGGGAAAGTAAAAAAGTTGTATTTAAGTCAATTATGCGTGTTGATTAGATTTCGGTATAAGTAGAAAATAAAAATAGGTTTCTTTTAAATTGTTCCCCCAAAATCGATAAAATCACAAATAAAAGACTAAAAGATGTTTGAATGCATTAATATAATGCTATATACGTAATTACGATGATAAAATGAGGAAAACACACCCTATTACTCTAGGATAAACATTTTTCGGGGTAATTCAGTTTTTTGGTGAATTTTTCATATTGGCAACATTTTAAAAGGTACGACAAGACGCCAGTTGAAAATAAAATGTTTTAAACCTGTAAATTGAATCTAAGTTGAAAAAAGTATTCAATGTATGTGCGATTTTATGGCATTAAGGATTAGATGAAGAATTGTGAGTTTAAGTCTCCAGGAATGCCATATGCTGTCCACATCTGATTTTTACTCTATAGTTCGGGGTCATTTAGAACAAATCTAACAATGTAAAAAGTGCTACTTTTTTATTCAACCTGCTGAAATTATTTGCTCATCATCCTTCACTGTCAGTGCGTCTCGACTTTTGATGAAAAGGGAAAGTGTTTTTCAAAAATTCCATCAGCGTTTTCTATTTAATTCCGACAGCTCAAAATGTCACTGGGGCGATTTTCTAATTCTTGTGAAATGTGTTTTATTTTTGGACTAGTAATCTTAGAAAATGTTCTGGAAGTTTTATTTCCTAAAATGAACAGTAAATTCTGTTACTAATACCTACAATTTTCACGGCATACTGCCTGTCCCTGAGGAAGAACGACATTAAAGGCCAACCATTGCTAATATTTGAAAATTAAGGTCTTTTAACCTTGACGATATATTTGGGACTTTGGGTACAGATTTGGCAAAATATCGCAAACTTGGCGATTTCTGGAAACTTCTCGAATTTTTAGATTGGTTAAGAATTTTACGAGTTATGTGCTATTTTCAGACCTTTTCACAGAGGGTATAAATTGATCCTCGTTCAGTCACTATTGCTGATTTCAGAAAATCTGATGTGGGCAACACATGACTTTCCTTCTATAATGCAATGAATTTACTACTTTTACAATAAAACATAGGTTTTTCTTATAGTAGCTATTTATATTCTTTCCAAGATATTGAATGTTCGTCAATGAGTCGTCATTTTCATTGATTTAGTGTCATTTTTATCCATTTGGCGAGATTTTCGTTAATATGGCAACATTCAAAAGTCGCCAAGTTGGCGACATTTCGCCAAATTTGGCGCCAAAATCTCGCCAAGCGTTATGGACGAAGAAATAAGTTATTCTTATAGCAGATAAATGATTTTTGGCGTTCAAATACAAAATTATTACTCAAGGTATCTTTTTCATGAATGGAACAAGCTAGATCCACGAGAATGATGTCAACCAATTTATCGCATGATATTACATATGAAATGTGAACATGTTTCTCAACAGTTAATATATTTTTTTAATTTACGGGATATTTTGATAAAATTATTTTAAAAATGTACAATATCTCGAGAACGGTTCATGCTAGCATTCTAAAGTTTATGTCAATCGTTTTCTAAGGAAAAATTGTATAAGAAATGTCTATTTGAGTAACTTTATTAAAGGTTTTGATTTTTTGATGATTTTTTCAAAATTTCACTCGAAAATTTAGGGGGATTCTGAATATTCTATTACGTTTAAAAACAATAGGCTTCCAGTATTCACGGATTGTGATTTCTGTACCGAATTTCATTCGAATCGCTCCATCCGTTCGTCAGTTATCGTTTCCACAGCCTCACTGACACACACACACACAGACATCACCTCAAAAATGTTCGATTCGTGATCAGGGATGCTTGAAACGTGCTCTCCCGTCAAAAACTCGTATTCGAATTTTCGATCCCGTCACAATGCTTTCCTTATACATTACGTATATCAGGAAAGTAATAAGCCAAAGTAAATTATGAATACGAGCCTTGAGAATGTAATTTTCTGTTTGGTGTATGAGTTGAGCATTTACTGGCTGTTTTGTGTACCTCGCAGTTGTTCTGCCACTTTATAAAAAAATCTGATGTGTGCAACACATGACTTTCCTTATATAATGCAATGAATTTACTATCTTTACAGTTTAAAAAAATGTTATTCTTATAGTAGATAATTATATTCTTTCGAAGATATTGAATTTTCTTCAATTAGTCGACATTTTCCTTGATTTAGCGTCATTTTTATCCATTTGGGGAGATTTTTGTTATTTTGCCAACAATTAAAAGTGTCTCCAAGTTGGCGACATTCCGCCAAATTCGTCGCCAAAATCTCTCCAAGCGTTATGGACGGAGAAATAAGTTATTCTTACACCAGATAAAGGACTATTGGCGTTCAAATACAAAAGTATTACTCAAAGTATATTTTATCCTAAAACGAGCTAGTTCCACGAGAATGATGTTACCAAATGTATCTCATGGTATTACATATGAAAAGTGAACATGTTTCTCAATAGGAAATATTTTTTTAATTTTATATGACTTTTTGATAATTTTTTTGAAAAATGTGCAATATATCGAGAATTGTTCATGTTAGCATTCTGAAATTGATGTCAATCGTTTTTTGATGAAAAATTACACAAGAAATGTCTTTTTGAGTAACTTTTTTAGCGGTTTTGATTTTTTGAGGATTTTTTCAAAATTTCACTCGAAAATTTAGGGAGGTTCTGAACATTCGATTGCGTATGAAAACAATAGGCTTCCAGTGTTTACGGATTGTGATTTTTGTACCAAATTTCGTTCGAAATGGTCAATTCGTTCGTCAGCTATCGTCTCCACAGACTCACAGACACACACACACACACACACATACTTCACACACACACACAGAGACATCACTTCAAAATTTTTTGATTCTTGATCAGGGATGTTTGAAACGTGCTCTCCCATCGAAAACTCGAATTCGAATTTTCGACCCCGTCATAATACTTTCCTTATACATTATGTATATAAGGAAAGTAATAAATAAAATGTGATAATCTATATATTGTTCCTAGTGCTTTAAATAAAGGTGTTAGTTATCTAAAAATTAGAACTTATTTAGTATTTTGAGAATACACTCTCGTTTCCTGATTATACATCGTAACAATATAAAAGTAACAAATACAGTAACAATCAGTTTCTGTACCGCAGCTATCTGTCAGTTTTGTAGGTTCAAAATTTTACAAAGTTTCAAAACATGTTTCACCGAATACTTTGTTTATGTCCTAGTTTATCAAATATATGACCGATGCCCGTTTGCTGTGTACTAAACTAATCGACCAAAATTTACGAGATGACAGATATACGCTGTACATTATTTGTGCTTATCATCTACTCCATAAAGAAAAGGAGACTACATAACGATTTTAAAAAAATCCGATGTGGGCAGCACATGACTTTCCCTGCGGGCTCATATTCACGTTCTCTTTATTTCTTTAATAATTTATTAATGTGAGTTTTATTGTACAAAATAACACCCATAATTATATTAAATTACACAGAAATAGCACTTTTAATGCAATTTCCCTTACCATTTGGTAACTGGATTTATTTTCAAAGGTGGTATAGCTAGCTAAATAAAACTAAAATATATCGAGAACGTCTAGTCCTAGAGTAATGGGGTTGATCTTATTCTTTTCATCGTTAAACATTATGTATAAAAGTATTTTATTGATATATTTGAGCATATTTACGCTTTTATTTTTGATTTTGGTGATTTTTTCAGGCCATTTCGCAAGAAAAAGCAGGGTTTTTTTATTCCGAATCGTACCAAAATCGAATCAGCACCAGGGTAACCTACAAGTGATTTATCTCCCAAAGTTTGTAAAATTTGGTTTATTATTATTTCAGGTAAAGTGGATGCAGGCAATTCTTGAGGGCTATTTCGCAAAAATTGGTAGGTTTATTTATTCTGAATCGTACTAAAATCTAATCAGCTCCAGAACTAAATTTTATGAAGTTTGGTCAATTAGTTTTTCAGTTAGGGTAGATACATACATCGCACACACACAGACGCACACGCACACACACACACACACACACACACACACACAAACACACACACACACACAGACGCACTCACAGAGACACACACACACAAACAGACGCACACACACGCACATGCACCCCCACACACAGACGCACGCACACACACACGCACACACACACACACGTCACGCTAACAACATTTGTTTCGTGTTCTAGAGGTCCCAAAACGTGTAGATCCGTCGAAAATTCGAGTTGCGATTTTCAGCATGATTCCAATACTTTCCCTATCCATTCAATGTATTGCAGGGAAAGTAATAAGGTGGTTCATGTCGGACCAATAAAGCTGAAAATAAACATATATGTAAAAGATAATCTTTATGGCTGATTTAATAAACATGATCCACTGAACTCGCTTAGCGAAATTTTTTTTTTAATAACACCGTTTGATTTTTTTTTAATAAAACCGTTTTGAATAAAATCTATTCATATATCAATACAAGTAGCTATTTAAATTTCTTATCGTGATTTTATTATTTTTAATATTTTTGTCGCACAAATACTTCGCGATTCAAAATACCTCACTGTTTCTTTTACATTCATTCTTTTTAAATACAATTTCCTTGTTATCAATGAGAGACGCATTTAAGAAACATATTAGATCGTGCAGTTTATCCATTCTACAAATTTATATCTTTTCCATGATAGCTAAATTGGCAAATGGAGCCAGCAAATGGAGAAAATTGATTTAAAACGAAAAATTAGTTAACATTTGTGGGCCTGTTTTCGTTGTTTTCATACTAAAAGTTAAAAATAAATTGTTTTTTTCTTCGGAATAGTATGTAAGTATTTAAAGATCTATTGCTTGCTTTTAGTACATAATTTGTGTTACAAACTAGAACAGCGAAGTTAAGACCTAACCATATGAATATATACATAGATGTAAATGCAGATATGCTGATGAGTTTAATATTATCTACTCTAATTATATACTATTCGATTCCGTCTGGACATCTTAAGTATAATTATGTTTGTAAACATGTAAGTAAAATGAACCTTAATTCTTGGCCTAGAAATTCTGGTTATTTTAAAGCAAGGTAATGATCTGTGCATGTGCCTGAAACATTAAAATATTCAAAGCATTTAATATGTGTTTAATTATTTACAAAAACTTTTAGAAAATGCTCGAAATGAAATACTTTTTCAATACGTTTAAAATTAAGATAATTATTATCCTAGAATCTTGTGTGTATTTCAGTGGCAGCAGTAAACATGTGTGCAGTTACAGAATACTGTGCAAAATTAGACATATAACAGTTTTTTAAATAAAATTTTTACATATAGACAAAACAAACAAACAGGGCTATTTTTTGCCTGTCTATACGAGAAATGATAAATTGACGCGAGCCGAGAGTAGATTTTCCTCTAATTAGAACTACTTTTATGATTTTCTAAAATCTCTAATTTTTGAGTTGCGATTTAAGATGTTAAATGTACAATAATTCCATTATCAGCATTGCGTCAATAAATCTCTTCAATCAGTCAATAATTACTATATTAGGATTTTATTCTTATTTAGGGCTTATTACGCCCTCGAAGCAATTGTCGTCAACATACATATGCCAACTTTGTTAACAGCAGTATTGTAGGTTGTTTTTCACAAGCAGCAGTTTTATTTGTTGTAATTCAACACGTTATTCCTTTATGTGTTACCTATCGACGATAATTTAAGTCACATTTATCAATTAAGAGACTAAAAAGTCACAAGAATTAAGAAGAGTCAATTAAGAAACAAAAAAATTAGGGATAGTATATTTTTAATTTCCCAAACATTTATCATTAAATTCTTTGTTAAAATAATTTAACTGCACCCAATTAACTACTGTTAGTACCGTTTTAAAATAGTTCAAAACACAAAATTTATTATTTGATATTTAAGATATTTTTGCTTACAAATGATATAATAACTCGTCAAAAGCATATAGTTAGAATATAAAGCTAAGCTGTTTATACAAGGTGTCCCAAAAAACATTGACTTCTGCTTTTATTCATTACATATTGATCTTAGACATATATAATAAATTACAAAGTTGCTTAAAAAGAGGTACAGTATTTTATGAAATCGATAAACATTTTCATGGAATTAAATTTGAAGAAATACAAGATTTAAATTTTTATACACCCCCCAATCAAAAACATTTCCAATCAGTCAAAATGTGCCCCATACACTAATAAGGTGATGTACAAAATTTCAACATTTTATCATGAAAAGTTCCAGAGATATGTTTAAACAAAGTTGGTGAGGGATTAATCACAAATTAAAATGAAAATGTTTACAGCAAGAGTACAAATGACGCATAGCGCAAATGCATCATAGGCAAATAATATCTGCCTCTTATCTTCAACGGATCTTTGGCATGGATGGAAAACATTTTGAACAAGCTTTGTAATCTTTGTGTAAAGTTGTTATTTCTACACAGTGTAGATACTTTAGTACCAATAAATAGCATAAATATTATTTATTTATGTAATCATTGTTTTCTTTCGTAATTTGTATATGACTCTGAAACGCAAACTGCCGACATGATTTTTCCCCTCTGAGAACCCATGTCGATGGATCGAAAAGTGGTTCAGTATTTTTGTCTTTTCATATCTCTGGGACTTTTTATGATAAAATGCTGAAATTTTGTACATCACATTATTAGTCTATGGGGCACATTTTACTCATTGGAAATGTTTTTGTACGGTAGCCGTATAAAAATTTAAATTTTGTATTTCTTAAATTTTAATTCCCTTGAAAATTTTAATCAATTTCTTAAAATTCTGTACCCTTTTTACGCAACTTTGTAATTTGTTATATATGTCTAAGATCAATATTTAAGGAATAAGAGTCGATGTTTTTGGGACACCCTGTATATGCACTCGTATAAGGTTTTGTATATGTTTCCAATGCTGTATAATTGAAATTATCACAATTCTAAAAGCTTTATTTATTGAAAATCAACGGAGAGGAATTCATCTTTGTCACTGCCGTATGTAACAGATGATTCAAATCGTTTCGGTATTAAATTGTATGGAGGGTATGAAAGAGTACTCTTGCATAGCATATCGTTTTACGTACAGGAAACAAGGTACGGAAGCGCAGAAAATAAAAATGTATTTTCAAAATAAGAAATATTATATACCCTACTAAGCATTCTTTTTCAATTTTTGGGTATTGCCGTTTCCGGGAAAGACATTGTAAAATACACTAGGTGTAAATTCAGTTAACTAGCAAGCATGTGTTATAACAATCAAGTACTAAACTATTTATCCATCACCATCCATGATCCATGATAGAACTATGGTCAGAACTCAGAACAGCGAATCAGAACGTCGTAATTGATGAACTTTTCAGTGCGCACAAAAACAACTATTTCGTTCTGGTAGAAATATTGTAATTTTGAATACTATAATAATATGGTGTGTTTATATCCAAGGCCATCGTTAAAAAAATACAAAGCTCTCATGAATACAGTAAAGCGATTTCTGTCTGAAAACAGGGATTAAATCAAGAAAAGGCTTAACTGTTCATCTATCACCACCCGTGGACTAGAATTTCGCTATCATTAAGTCTCATTAACAAAAGGTTGCGCCTTCAGACCGGTATCTAATCAGAATAGGTAAAATATGAATCTCCGGCGCTTCGTTAGATGCTTTGTTGCTAAATAATAGAACACTTCCGGATTAAAAATTAAATTATAGAATAACGTATTTTCGTATCAAATTTTTATAATATAATTGTGTTATTCACCTGTGATGAAGCAAAATCATACATTTTCAACTAATACCGAGAAAATATGCATTTCGTTATTCGAACATTCATGGATACGGGCAATCGCACTGAAGATAAATATGGTGAGTTTAAGCGGCACACAACGCAATGTGTATTAAGGTTTCACGATTTACGATATTACGGCTATGTTAATTATGAATCATTTAATAAGTAAAAAAGCCAACATAAAGTTTCCTTTACTGTGCACCACACACACACATACAGACACACACACACACACAGACACACACACATACACACATATATATATATATATATGTATATATATGTATATATATATATATATATATATATATATATATATACATACATATATGTATATATATATATAAAAATATATATATATAATGCAACAATTTGTTAATGCTAAATACGAGCGGGTTATACACTGCACAATAAATTTGGATGTGTAATTTATTGAAAAGTTAACATCAACACTATTATAAAAAGCTTGACTAATAATTGACACTTTAATAAACATTAAAATTAATAAATATTTTATCCCGAAAATTCTGCGAAAGTTCTGATAAACTTCAATATAATGTAATTGATATACAAAAGAACTTCGTATAAATTTAAAATTCCAAAACCTCTTTTATGAAATAAAAAAAAATATTTTTTTAATTGCTAAGGATGTTTAATATTTCTATATTTTTCTAGTTTACTGCTGTTGAGAGGAATAGCTGTTGTTAAAATATATGTTCTGCAAATCACAAGAACTATAATATCATTTAATATTTTCGTCACTATATAATGTTTTGTTGACCATTTGTTACTTTCGTTCATGATGTTAATTTCTACTCATTAGAAAATACTCTAAAACTTTATAATTTACATTTTTCTTCTATCTCGCTTTGTTGTCGAGTTTATCTTAACATGTTAAATTCGGGTCTGCGTTGTAATCCCGACAGCCGAAATCCCGACAAGCCAGAATCCCGACAGCCGAAATCCCGACATGCCAAAATTCCGACAGGGTCGAAATCCCGACAGCCGAAACCCACTCGTGCACAGACTAATACAACACTAAGGCGGTCATCGCAGTGACGTCACTAGGGTTAGAATTTACTAATCAGCCCCCCTCCCCCCACGCACATGCGTTGGACTCACGCTCCCTCTTGTCTCCATCCGCTTGCTACGACAATGGCCATATGCTGTTTGAATATGCTATTTGAACGTATCCAGAATGTGTAAGTGTTTTATTCTTTTTTAATAAAATGAATTTCCTATATCTTATACCGACCTGTTATATCATTTTATTCTTTGTCATTTCAATTTGTCAAAATTTATTCCAGTAATGGCATAATTGTTATGATTTAGTGATTAAAACTATTAATTTGTGAAATGTAGAGATGTAAAAACGCCGATAATTTTGATCAAGCTATACATATAGGCGTAGACAGCCATGTCCTTGGGCCCAGCGTGAGTCCAGCGTATGTGCGTGTGTGTGGGGGTGCTGATTAGTAAATTCTAACCCTAGTGACGTCACAGCGATGACCGCCTTAGTGTTGTATTAGTCTGTGCAAGAGTGAGTTTCGGCTGTCAGGCTTTTGGCTTGTCGGGATTTCGACCTTGTCGGGCTTTCGACCTTGTCGGGCTTTTGCCTTGTCGGGATTTCGACCCTGTCGGGATTTTGGCATGACGGGATTTCGTCTGTCGGGATTCTGGCTTGTCGGGATTTCGGCTGTCGGGATTATGTCCGGAACTGGTTAAATTCTCCGCTAGATACATTGCAATTTCTTATTTTATCGGGCATGGTCACATTATTATTAATAGACTGAATGTGCACAGTCATGACCCTTTCCTTATAAAGTTATTGGTCTGTTGTCTAGGACCCTGCATGTTTCCGAGGAAAACATCTCAATTACGGTTTTGTATTTTTATCCCGGAGAAAAGGAAATAAAATTTTATCATTATGCAATGAAGAATATTGCATGAAATGTATATAGACTCTAAACTTCTATTCTTTTCTAATATTTTGAATTTTCACAGTAAATCAATTTTCTGTTAAATACAAATATAAGTAAATAAGCGTTTAATACACTTTTGGCATTCGTCACAAAACTCAAAACCCCGAATTTGAATAGGTTTACTTATTGAAGGACAGTGGAGGTGAAATGCTAATGTCTCGCGCCCCATTGAGTGTCTGTAACCTTCGCCAGTTCCTTCAAAATGATTCAATATCAAATTGTAAGCTAGATCAAAGAAGGTGCTACGAACCACACGATATCTCTTTATGAATAAGGAAAAAAACATGAGGGTACAGACTTCAGGAATTTTCTCATTGTTTTCGATGAGTGACAGCTCAAATTGACATGCGCCGTGACATCTTTTTCAATTTAGATAATCGTTTTCCTGGGGTTGAATTTGAAATATTTATGACATGACGGAATTTTTTAATCTTTCAGAAAATAAAAGTTTTATGACAAAATTTTGATATTAGGTATTTGTACTTTCCATATTATTCTTTTCTGAATAAACTCTGATGACTAACTAAACTGTTAGGATAGTTCTTCCTTTGTATATACAGAATAATAATGACTGCGCCCCCCCCCCCCCCGCCCCATCCTCTTGTTATTTCAGCATCGCTCATTGTAGAACAAATTTAGAATAACCAGACGATAGGCAATATATATACAGATTCTTGTGCGTACAATTTGTATAAGGCAGTGGCGGCTCTTGACTTCAGGAATAGGTGAAGCAGATTCAGTGGCGTGATTCCCTCTCCTCCTCGACAACGATTGCCATCAAAACACATCGCATTACTGGCACAGGTGTTGTCAAATATTATCTAAAAATAACCAACGAGTTTAAAAAATTCGTCAAATAATAATAATACTAAACCACTCAAACTATAACTTCAAGTGAAGCAGTGCTATGTCACCTGCTTTACCTCACGAAACGCCACTGGTATAGGAGGCAGTCTTTATATTAAAACGCTTACAGACTTCAAAATTTACAATAGCAACATTCACATTTGACAACACATTTGAAATCTAGAGCAAAATTCAACAGCTGATTGAAAATTTTAAGTCATTTGGGTCGAATGCTTTCGAGTTATGAGTAAGTAAAGTTTTGAGATCTTAATGCTAAATTAGTTTCCCCGACTCTTATTCAAATCTTCTGTAATAATTATCTTTTAACGCTGAATTTTTATTTCCTTATATATAGGTATAATGTATAAGGAAAGTATGGTGACGGGGTCGAAAATTCGAATTCGAGTATTCGACGGGAGAGCACGTTTCAAGCATCCTTGACCACGAATCAGACGTTGAGATCATGCCTGTGTGTGTGTGTGTGTATGTGAGAAAGTGCGTGTATGTGTGAAAGTGCGTGTGTGTGAAAGTGTGTGTGTGTGTGTGTGAAAGTGTGTGTGTGTGTGTGTGAGAAAGTATGTGTGTGTATGTGTGTGTGTGTTTGAACGTATGTATGTGTGTGTGTGAGAAAGTATGTGTGTGTATGAGAAAGTATGTATGTGTATGTGTGTGTCAGTGAGTCTGTGGAGTCTATAACTGAAGAACAAATGGACCGAGTCGAACGAAATTTAGTACAAAAATTACAATCCATGAATACTGGAAGCCTATTGTTTTTAATATGTAATCGAATGTTCAGACCCCCTCCCCTAAATTTTCGAGTAAAAGTTTGAAAAAATCATCAAAAAATTGAAACATTTAATAAAGTTACGCAAATAGTTACTTATTATGCAATTTGTCATTAGAAAACGATTGACATAAGTTTTAGAACGCTAGCATGAACCGTTCTCGAGGTATTGCACATTTTTCAATAAAATATCAAAAAATAATATAAAACAAAGTCATAAACACTTTTCAACTTTGTTGTAAAGTGTTAAAAAAAATGTTACCTATTGTGAAATATGTTCACTTTACATAAGTATTATCATGCGATAAATTGGGTGACATTAATCTCATAGATCTAGCTAGTGGTAGGGGAAGGAGGATACTGTCCCTATGGATGCCTCCCCCACTGGGTTCCGATCTAAATTGGCTGAGTCTTCCCGGCCATCCAAACTGTTACCTTACGCCTTTTTGGTAGGTCGGATGGTCTGGGTTTCAACAAGAACAAATCATCTTATCTTGTAAATGGAATGACGTAGATCCACTAGAATGATGATAACAGATTTCTCGCATAGTATTGAACATAAGAAGTGAATGGATTTTATGGTAGTTAATAATTTATGTGTCGTGTGTTAAATATGTGTCGTTTATTTTCGAATGCAAAATTGTGTAAGGCATGAGTATTTGTGTAATACTATTGAAGATTTTGATTTTTAATTGATTGTTTATAAATTTTTTATTCGAAAATTCAAGTTCATTTCATTTTGGGAGGAGGGGTGTTTTCGGAACATTCGATTACGCTTAAAATCATTAGTGTTCCAGTATTTACCGTTTCTAATAATATAATTAAATTACGTTCGAAAAATGTCATTCGTTCATGAGATATCGCATTTACGTTCGATTCGAGTTCAGGGATGCTTGAAATGTGGACTTATGTTGGAAACTCAAATTTGAATTTTCAACCCCGTAACATTCTTTCCCTGTAGGGAAAATAAACAGAGATTTTTTTTTAATTAACAAAAAAACTTTTCAAAATATCCTGCGCCATTTTATTAACACTTTACAACGAAGTTGAAAGTGTTTATGACTTTGTTCATTCTGTCTGTCTGTCTGTCCGTTAGCACGATAACTGCCGTAAAAATGACTTAATCAAAATGAAATATTAGTATGTTGTTCAGACGGTCTGTAGGACCTATGGGAATATAAATGAATAATATCGCCCAATTAGTTTTGGATTGAACCCGGGTTGAAAAAATGAAATACATTGAGCTCTATGGGACCTAATTTTTCAAACATTTTTTAAGCGGATTTAAAATTCACAAATTGCTTTGAAAATTTTAAGTAATATTCAAATTGTTCCATAAAATATATAAAAAAAATTCAGCGGAATATAGTCAGTAGTTTATTTGAATAAAAATTAAAATATTAATTACACCCCTTAAATGAAGCGATTACGTGACCCTGATATGAAAAGATCACGTGACCCACTTCAAAATGATATATGACATCCATTTTGTCTCAAAATCGTGATTTTTAAAGTTCTTTTTAATTCATATTGAGTGTTGTATCCGTACTAAAACCACTTTATTTTTGCTTATATTATGTGCATCTATATACTGAAACAACGCAATTACAATATATTTGAGATTAAATGCTCATCCACATTTGATTATTTCTACAACGAAGCCTATTTTTCACTTAAGTAGAATGTAAAAGGCAAAATATGTAGAATGGGTTGTATTAGAATTGCTGTATTTCTTTAACACAAAATTATTTAGCTCGTGGTGTCTGCATAGCTGATATGATGGAAATATTCATTGATTTTACAAAGAGAAGGACGATTTTTTTCGATGAAGTTTTAAGCATAGAGTTTAATTACTTGTAGCTCTGTGGTCTTAATTTTTAAATAAAATAAATTATTACAGTATTGTGATGAGTGAAATGAATGGGAAATTAATTATGAATGAAATGCTGCTTTTATAGAGAGAGCCAGGCGTGTTATTTTTTCTATGACGTCATTTGAATGAATTTCAGTTGTTTTCGATGAAGTTTTCAAATATAATAAATTATCATAGTATTTTGATAATTCTAAAATTATTACAGAGGAATGTATCGCATTTTAGAGATGTTTAAACCAGGCAATTTATATTTCAATGCCGTCATTTGAATGAAGTTCATTTTTTTCGATGAAGGTTTAAGTTTTCAAATATAATAAATTAATGTAGTATTGCGATAAGTTTTAAAATATTATCGAGGAATGTATTGCATTTTAGACATGTTTAAATAAAATTGCATTGAAGTTGGAAAGTGTTTCATAATCAATGCTTTAAGCATGATTGATCTTTCTTGTTTTATTTAAATTGACTGCTAGATATGTCATTTCGGATAACCCGATATGAATTCTGATTGTCTATATTGACGTGAGCCAAACATTTTGTCGTTGGTCATAGTAAAAATGTTTTTAAATAGCTTAAATCGTGTGTTTCAGAGGGGTGTCTTTAGTTTTTGAAGATAAATTTTTATTTATTTTAATTATATATTTATTATTTCATAAATTAATTATTTTATGTTTATATTATTAATTATTATTTTATTTTTCCAAATTTACTTATTAATTTTATTAATTAAATATTAAAGTCTTAAATCTTTTAACCTTTTTCTAAAAAAAAAAAAAAAATTCCAGAAATTTTATGATTTAGCAGATGATTATATAATATACAGAACATCGAGACTCACATTTCGAGAGATATTGCACACTTTTAAAAATCGATAAAGAAAAAAAATTGTACAAAAAATTATACATGTTTTCTATTATCAAATGAGTGAAAATTACTAATTTAGTAATAAAAATCATTTAACACAGTACTTTCAACCAGAAACAAGTGCAAATTATAGCTTTGTAGATTTTACGAGCCATTCTCGAGGTATTTGAAAGTTTACTTTGTAGAGTCCATTTTGACAATAAGAACTTGCAATTTCGTTCCAGTAGCTCAACGGTAGAGAGTCGGCTGGCCAGTTCGGAGATCCAGGGTTCGATTCCCGGTTGGGGCAGCAAAGTTCTTTAAAGCTTTTTTACAGAGAGGGCGATATTTCTGAAAACAATCAAGTGAAATGCATGACATTTTGTTTCATTATTTCAATTGATTATAATAAAAATAAGTTAACTTTAATTAAGATTGAAAAGACTTCCTATAACTGAAATATGCATATTTTAATAATTCTTCCAATCATAATTTAATATTTTTCTTTGGAGACGTTAATTTCAAAAATAAGTTTAATCATAGAGGCAGAAGAGTATATCTGCTTAAATTTTGTTACTTACCTTATATATATATATATATAGTATAATGTATAAGAAAAGTATTATGACGGAATCGATAACTCGAATTCGAGTTTTCGACGGGTTCACGTTTTCGAGCACGTTTCAAGCATCCGTGATCACGAATCACACATTTTTGAGGTGATGTCTGTGTGTGTGTCAGTGAGTCTGTGGAGACGATATCTCACGAACGAATGGAACGATTCGAAAGAAATATTGTACAAAATTATAATCCATTAATGCTGGAAGACTATTGTTTTTAAACATAATCGAATGTTCAGAAACTCCCTAAATTTTCGAGTGAAATTTTGAAAAAATCATAAAAAAAACCAAAACCTTTAATAAAGTTACGCAAATAGACATTTCGTATGTAATTTGTCCTTAGAAAGCGATTGACATAAACTTTAGAACGTTATCATGAATTGTTCTCGAGATATTGCACTTTTTTTAAATAAATTTATCAAAAAATCCCATAAATTAAAAAAAAATATTAACTGTTGAGAAACATGTTCACTTTTCATACGTAATATCATGCGATAAATTGTGTGACATCATTCTCGTGGATTTAGCTTGCTCCATTCATGAGAAAAGATACTTTGAGTAATATTTTTGTATTTGAACGCCAATAGTCATTTATCTGCTATAAGAATAATTTATTTCTCCGTCCATAGCGCCTGGCGAGATTTTGGCGACGAATTTGGCGGAATGTCGCCAACTTAGCGCCTTTTTTAAATGTTGCCAAATTAACGAAAATCTCGTCAAATAGATGAAAACGACCCTAAATCAATGAAAATGATTACTAATTGACGAAAATTCCATATCGCGGAAAGAATATAAGTATCTAATAGAAGAATAACCTATTTCTTTTAATATAAAAATAGTAAATTCATTGCATTATATAAGGAAAGCTTGTGCTGTCCACATCAGATTTTTTAGAAAATGTTTTAAGATGCCATATAGATAATTCCCTCAATTTTTAAACCAGTCTTAACAAATCTAATGATAACAAACTATACACTTGATACTCTGAAGCTTTCAGTACTAGAAAAAAATAAATTTTAATTTAGTTATGGTACTCATATGATGTTGACATTGATTAAGTACATGTGAAAAAACAAATTCTAAAACACTTTTTACCCTTTTTTTTTTTAAAGCATGTGCGTGTGACAGCAACTAAATAATACAGGTCATTTCTTTATTTTTTACTGACTAAAGAGCCCAAATTATACAACTTTATAAAGTAAATATGTTGCTCAAACATTAATTAATTTTGAATAGCATTATTAAACTTAACTTTACATGAAAGAAAATCTAATATTTTTAAAAGTATTTTCAACGTTTAGTTTTAATTGCCTAAATATAAGTTTTTGCTACAAATGAAATGCTTTCCAGTCAAAATTTATATTTTACAGTAAGTTATGTATACTTTTCATACATGCAGTTATCTGACTTAATAAAGGAAGAAGTCTGTCTGTGTGTGTGCAGTCTATCTCTGGAAGTTTAATCGTCGTATGACCATGGAATTTGAAACACAGGTACTTCAGGACCCGAATAAGTGAACCTTTGCGTTATCTTTACTGATTTTGAATTAGTGTTTTAGTTATTTTATGTTTTGTCCCTATTTAGGTCGATATTTACACAAATCCATTCTTTAGTGACCTAAATTATCACAGAATTTTCATCTTGTCACCATCGGAAAAATCAAAAAATTCTCTTTCAAACAATTTTTGAATGGAGTCCATACGATGAATAGAAAAATTTAACGAATTTTTAAAATATATAGTATATTTTCTGTGTTTCAAACTACTCCGAGTTTTATATTCGATATGTTAAAATTGACACTCCATCCAACGCCCATTTTTTTCAGCATTTGCTTAAAATATCCCAGACTATTCCAGTAAAAAATAATTCCATAAACCCGTCCGTTTATAAATTATGATTTTTTTACTTTCCCTGCAATACATGGTAATGTATAGGGAAAGTATTGGAATCATGTCGAAAATCGCAACTCGAGTTTTCGACCGATCTACACGTTTCAAGACCTCTAGAATACGAAAAAACCATTTTTAGCGTGACGTCTGTGTGTGTGTCTGTCTGTGCAGATTTTGTATTCACTCTAACTAAAAAACTAATGGACGGAATTTCACAAAATTTGGTAGGTAAGTCACGTGAGTGAGTCTGGTGCTGATTAGTTTTGGGTACGATTTGGGATAAAAGAACCCGCCTTCTCTTGCGAAATGGCCGCAAAAGCTTGTATCCACTCTAACTGAAAAACTAATGGACCGAATTTCACAAAATTCAGTAGATGAGTCACTTGTGGTTTACACTGGTGCTGATTAGATTTTAGTGCGATTCGGAAAAAAATAACCTGCCTTTTTTTTCAACTGGCCCGCAAAAATCGTCAACATCTAAACTAAAGAACTAGATATACTCAAATAATCCATTAAATGCTCATTTAATACGTAATTTTCAACGACGAAAAGAATAAAACCAACCCCATCACACTAGGACTAGCCGTTCTCGAGATATTTTAGTTTTTCGTATTTTCTCTACGCCACCTTTGAAAATAAGTCCGGTTACCGACTGAGAACGAAAATTGAATTAAAAGTGAAATACATTTAATTTAAATAAAGAGAACGTGGATGTAAGTCTGCAGGGAAAGTCATGTGCTTCCCACATCAGATTTTTTAATCTGTGGCATGTCTTTGATTTTTTGAACGAATCCCACAGGCTCTCGCAAGCTATAGGACAATCGGAGGTCGAAATGTAAGTGGTAAGAAACCACTAATTTTTTCGTAGGGGCGTGGAAATTTTGAGATAGGATGAGAGGGTGTGCCTGAAAAAGAAATCTGTTCAGCGGATTTTCTCCCAAAGAATGAAATTCACGGAATCGCCTTATCGTCTGTACAAGGAAGGTCAGACTTTCTTGTTTACATGAGCGGTATGTTGAATATGCGGTCAATTGTGATTCTCATAGTATGTTTTACTTTTGAAGAGCGAGAGCCTGTGATTTGATTAGCTCAATTTTCGAATCAAAGTCATTTTAAATTGTGTTCAAATGTATTATTTAAGCAGAGGGTGTTTATTTAATTATTTATACGTAGTGGGAGCTTAGAGTCTAGGCTACGCCAGGTAATTCGTTCTAGTTTGTAATAAACGTTTATATTTTAAAATGAATTTTTTTAACACCTGACTTTCACATTTAAATCTTCTAAGAAATTTATTGCACTTTTTAATTTTTCGTATAATCATAATGCATTATAGGGAAAAATTGGTATCAAATGTTCAAAATTTAGATTATTGAACTTTTGATTGATTTGTACGTTTCGAGCAACCCTAACTAATAACTATTTTACGAGTGCGTTTCAATAAATATGGTGACAAAGCCTGTCACATGCCTGGAATTCATTATTGGATGAAAAAATTCCGATAGGATGGACTACGCTGAAGATCCAGATCACACGACCAACCCTAAGACTTGTGGTAGCTTAATGTGTGGCCGGAGGATGGACTACGTAAATCTATGTTTGTTTTTCTGCCACCAGAGGGCACCATATACCAGGCACATTGTTTCACAAACATTTAAAAATGTCAGCTCTTGTGGAAACGTAGTTAGACATTGAGATCCGCTATGTGATAATATTTCTGCGGTTTCAGGGCATAACATCAATTTAAATTCATCGCCAACTTGGTAAGGTGTATGATCTGTCAGGCCCCTCACTATCACTACTGTCAGGCCCTCACTATCAACATTACGAGCGACTTGTTATAACGCATACATTGATAGTTGCTTGAAACCACACTTTATTGCTTGGCATCTTATGATTTTTGTTTCAATAGATCTTTGAAGAAACTCTGCTTGAAAACGATATCCCACCAACAACCAAGCTCAAGAGGCTGTAGGATGTTTTTACTCAATATTTCAGGTCTGGGATCCATAATTTGGTGTATAATGGCTATAAATGCTCGAACAGTTATAGAAATTATGTGAAAACGTAATGGGCGCCCATGCAATTTATTCGTTATCCTGATATTGAGAAGAGAATATATGTATTCATATATCAAGTCTTGTTATTTTATCTAATGAAGCGTCCTTGTATATATGAGGTCTATGTTTTGTTATCTGTCTGTGAATCTTAGAGCAAGATTTTCCTTGGGAAAATTTAGTGATTCAAATGAATTTGGTTCGATTTTTACAACAGACGCTAGAGATCTATTTGGTTTTCAACGAAATCGGACCATAAAAAAGCCTATATTAAAGATGCTTTAGAAATAACCAATGTTAATTTAAATGTTTATTCAAAACTGAATGCCATCATTTATAGGACCCTACTCATACACCTGTCTCCAAATTTTACGTTTTAATCTAAAATAGAAAAAATCTTCTATAAAAATAAATGTAACATCTGTCTTTCTGTGTAACCATCCTATCGAAGTTATATTTAGGGCTGGGGGGGGGGGGAGGAGAGGCTCAGGTCAGCCCCAATGTATTTCGTAACGATTTTATAAAATTCAAATTAGATTAAAGATTAATATCAAACAGGAACTTTGAGCGATGTTTACAATATTGGTTCCTTGGTAATCGACAATATTTCGCCTGATATTATTTTTTCTAAGCCCTCGGACAAAGCCAAGAACAGAATGCATGACGACATAACTTAAGTGACTTAATATTTTGCCCATAAAGGACTTAATTGCCAAATTTACGGAAATTGGGTCGGATAGTATTTAAGAGATGATGTATTGCACACACAGTCAGACATATTCGCTAAAAGTGGTTAATTTGTTTTCTAGCGTGATCAAAATCCGTAATTTGTACATTCATCAGTAAATCTAATCCATGTGTAAATCCAATAAAATTGAATTTCGGTTCTTTCGCATTTTCCCTATACATGTCATATGTATGTATGTATGTATGACAAAGTAGTAACATAGAAGTTAGAAATATTTATCAAAATCTATTTAGTTTCAAGCCTTCAAGGCACGCAAAAAGTGTTTCATTTATTTTATTGTTTTTCTTCTTCAACAAAGTTCATCAGTAAAGTAAGAAAAAATAATCTGATGTGGGAAACATATAATTTTCCTTATATAATGCAATGCATTTACTACTTTTACAGGAAAAAAATAGGTTATTCTTATAGTAGATACTTATATTATTTCCAAGATATTGACTTTTCGTCAATGAGTCGTCATTTTCATTGACTTAGTGTCATTTTTATCCATTTGGCGAAATTTTCGTTAATTTGGCAACATCTAAAAAGTCGCCAAGTTGACGATATTCCGCCATATTCGTAAACAAAATCTCTCCAAGCGTTATGGACGGAGAAATAAGTTATTCTTATAACAGATAAATGACTATTGGCGTTCAAATACTAAAGTATTGCTCAAAGTACCTTTTCTCATGAATGGAACGAGATAGAACCACGAGAATGATATCACCCAATTTATCGCATGATATTACATATGAAAATTGAACATGTTTCTCAACAGTTAATAGTTTATTTTAATTAATGGGATTTTTTGATAAATTTATTTGAAAAATGTGCAATATCTCGAGAACGGATTATGCTAGCGTTGTAATGTTTATGTCAATCATTTTCTAAGGAAAAAATACATAATAAATGTCTATATGTCTACTTGCGTAACTTTATTAAAGGTTTCGATTTCTTGATGATTTTTTCAAAATTTCACTCGAACATTTAGCGGGGTTCTGAACATCCGATTGTGTTTAAAACAATAGGCTTCCAGTATTCACGGATTGTAATTTGTGTACCAAATTTCATTCGAATCACTCCATTCGTTCGTGAGATATCGTCTTTATAGACCAAAAATGTTCGATTCGCGATCAGGGATGCTTGAAACGTGTTCTCCCGTCGAAAACTCGAATTCGAATTTTCGACCCCGTCACTATACTTTTCTTATACATTATATGTATATAAGAGAAGTGAAAATAGAAGTCTATTTAATGTATATGTTAAATGTTTAAAGCTTTCTTTTCAATGCGTGTTATCTGCTACAAA
Organism: Amaurobius ferox; assembly: GCA_951213105.1. Taxonomy (NCBI): domain Eukaryota; kingdom Metazoa; phylum Arthropoda; class Arachnida; order Araneae; family Amaurobiidae; genus Amaurobius; species Amaurobius ferox. Next base: position 136,749,911 of record OX578151.1, read on the forward strand.
GCTTTCGAAAAGAGAACATCAATATTTTATAAAAGAATAGGGGGATTATGAAGGATCTTTCATTGAAAGTAGGAGATCGCAGCAAAAAAGGTTCTACTATTGTTTACTTTAAATTGTTTTAAAATACATTTCAGGAGTTTAAATGTAGGAGAAACTAGCTGTATACCCGTTCTTCGTACAGAATTCATGATGTAATGAAACCAATTTCCATTATTTGTGGTGAAGTTTTCATATTTGTAAACTTTTTACTTTCTCTTCAATACATGGTAATGTATAGGGAAAATATTGGAATCATACCGAAAATCAAAAACTCGAGTTATCGTCGGATCTACACGTTTTAGGACCTTTAGAATTCGAAAATACTATTTTTAGCTTGACGTCTGCGTGTGTGTGTCTGTGTGTATGTCTGTCCAATGTATGTATCCAATCTAACTCAAAAACTAATAGACCAAAATTCATAAAATTTGGTAGGTAAGTCACTTGTGTATGGCTCTGGTGCTGATTAGTGTTTTGCACGATTCGGGATAAAAGAACCCGCCTTTTATGCGAAATGACCTGCAAAAATTACCTGTATCCACTCTAGCTAAAAAACTAACAAATCAAATTTTAAAAAATTTGGTAGATAAGTCACTTGAGGGTTACTCTGGTGCTGATTCGATTTTGGATACGATTTGGGAAAAATAACATGCCTTTCTTTGCTAAATGGCCTGCAAAAATCGTTAAAATCTAAAATAAAAACTACGTATGCTGATATACATCAATTAAAGGCTTGTTTTATACGTAATTTTTAAACATGAAAAGAATAAGACCAACCCCATTATACTAGGACTAGCCGTTCTCGAGTATTTTAGTTTTTTCGTATTTTGTCTACGCCACCTTTGAAAATAAGTCTAGTTATCAAATGAGAACGAAAACTGAATTAAAAGTGAATTAAATTTAATTTAAATAAAGAGAATGTGAATATAAGTCTGCAGGGACAGTCATGTGCTGCCCACCTCAGATTTTAAATTTTCCTGCAATAAATGGTAATGTGTAGGGAAAATATATTTTAGTTTTTCGAATTTTTGCTATGCCACTTTTGAAAATAAGCCTAATTAACAAATGAGGACGAAATTTGAATTAAAAATAATTCAAAATGATACTAAATTAAAAATAATTTAGAATCAAATTTATTCTAAATTTATGTATAAGAGCCTAACATGGAGCCTAAGTTACATTCTGCTAGATACTCATTGCAGACATTGATCGATGTATAGTTAGGGATTTTAGCAACGTTTAGTGAAGTTAAAAAAGTATATTAAGTATGGATGTTTACCTTATAATAGAGATGTGTTATGATAATTCAGTAATATTATACAGTATTGTTAATACTTAACAGTAACAGTTTCATAATCACAGAAAATAGCAATTGGGAGTTTTCAAAGCTTGTAATCGCACTATCAGTGCAGTGATCGTTATCTGTGGACCATTTTCACATTTAGCCCATAACTGCACCAGCAGTACAAATAAAATCTGATGTGGGCAGCACATGACTTTCCCTGCAGACTTATATTCACGTTCTCTTTATTTTAATTAAATTTAATTCACTTTTAATTCAATATTCGTTGCTCATTTGATAACTGGACTTATTTTCAAAGGTGGCGTAGAGAAAATACGAAAAAAATTGAAATATCTCGAGAACGGCAAAGCCTAGTGTAATGGAGTTGGACTTATTCTTTTCTTCGTTAAAAATTACGTATTAAACAAGCATTTAATGAATATATTTGAGTATACGCAGTTTTTTATCTTAGATTTTGGCGATTTTTGCGGACCATTTTGCAAAAAAATGCAATTTATTTTTGTACGAATCGTACGAAAATCTAATCAGCACCAAGGTGTCCCATAAGTGACTTATTTACCGAATTCTGTGAAATTCGGTTCATTAGTTTTTCAGCTAGAGTGGGTACAAGCTTTTGCGGGACATTTCGGAAAAAAGCGGGTGATTTTATCTCGAATCATACCAGAAGCTAATCAGCACCAGATTTGCCCATAAATGACTTACGTACTAAATTTTATGAAATTCGGTCTATCAGTTTTTTAGTTAGAGTGGATACAAAATCTGCGCAGACAGACTGATAGATATACAGACAGACACACAGACAGACAGACAGTCACACATATAGACGTCACGCTAAAAATAGTTTTTCCGTATTCCAGAGGTCTCGAAACGTGTAGATCCGTCGAAAACTCGAGTTGGTATTTTCGGCATGTTTCCAATACTTTCCCTATACACTTCCATGTATTTCAGGGAAAGTAAAAATCTGATGTGGGCAGCACATGACTTTCTCCGCAGACTTATTTATATCCACATTCTCGTTATTTTAATTAAATTTAATTCACTTTTAATTCTATTTTCGTTCTCATTTAGTAACTGGACTTATTTTCAAAGGCAGCGTAGAGAAAATACGGAACAACTAATATATCTCGAGAACGGCTAGTCCTAGTGTAATGGGGTTGGTCTTATTCTTTTTTTCGTTAAAAATTACGTATTAAACATGCATTTAATGGATATATTTGAGCATACGTAGCTTTTTATTTTAGATTTTGGCAATTTTTGCGGGCCATTTTGCAAAAAAAGGCAGGTTAATTTTTTTCGAATCATATCAAAATCTAATCAGCACCAGGGTGACCTACAAGTAACTTATCTACCGAATTTTGTGAAATTCGGTCAATTAGTTTTTTAGTTAGATTGGATACATTATCTGCACTGGCAGACAGACACACAGACGTCACGCTAAAAATAGTTTTTCGTATTCCAGAGGTCTCGAAACGTGTAGATCCGTCGAAAACTCGAGTTGCGATTTTCGGCATGATTCCAATACTTTCCCTACACATTACCACGTATTGCAGGGAAAGTAAAAAACATGCTACCTTAACTTTACCTGTTTCTGTTGTAAATGACGAATACTGCAAAAGGACCATTGAACTGGAATCGTCTTGTATAAAAGACTGTATCGGATTTACTTTTTGATTTCTGAACAAACATTATTACTTTCCTTATATGCATAGTATAATGTACCTGAATACAAATAAAACGTTTTTGAGGTGATGCCTATGTGTACATGTGTCAGTGAGTCTGTGGAGACAATATTTCAATGATTCGAACGAAATTTGGTACAGAAATTGCAAACAGTGGATACTGAGCCAATAGCTCTACGATCGTTAGATAAGTTCTGAGCTAATAGCTCTACGATCGTTATGCACGATCGTTAGAAAATTTTTTTAAACAACAACAAAAAAAAAAATAACCGTCATTTCTCGACCAATTTACCACCTCCCGAAATTTCCATGGAATAAGTTCCATTCTAGACATCCAACATCTAAAATAGCGACGCGCTTCAGTCAGTCTGATCCCAAATCTTCGCTTGGGGTAACTAACGTTAACACCGTTAACATGAAAACGCTGCCTCGCAGTGCGCCTGCGCGGGAATGAGAGGAACAATTATTTTACCAGCTTGCGGTCGAGAAGTTGAACTTCGGAAATTCTTAAAATCCGGATTCTGCAGCTACTTTTTCATATTTCTTGACCAGATTGGGCTTTTAAGAATTCCTGATCTTTGAGCTTTCTAAAAATGTAAATTATTAGTCGAAATACTCGGAACTTTTCCCGAAGCGAGAATTTAAAAACGAAAGTTCGTTTTTTGAGCCGAAAGTGACTTTTGTTTTAAAATCTTTAAAAAATATTAAAATTTGTCCCTGAGATTTGAAATTGATATATGTTTACTCGCAATTGACTGCTCTTTCCGGTCGTGTGATTTGTTTTTTTATACGACGTCTGGATGGTGGAGAAGAAAGGGAAAAATGGTAAAAACGGTAGAAATCGCATAAAACATTAAATAACTAAAAAAATAATTCAAATTTTAAGAATCGGTTTTCACGTGTCCCCTTACCCCCCCCCCCCCTGGGTCTCCGATTGCCAAATTTCGTATCTCTGCGACTCGCGGTCGCTGAGCCTGTAGTTTATAAGTCAGACAGACAGACAGCTAGACAGACAGACATTGCCTTTTATTATTTAAGATTTGTGAACAGGACACCGATTCTCCAATAACAATATTATGTCAAATAAATGCGTTCTGTAATACTTTTAGCGACGGGCTGGTGTACTTTGAGGCCATGCTATGGGACCTCCTGTTTCTATCCATCTCTAGAGAAAGCCATCGTTTTGTTATGGAACTAAAAGATTGTTGTATTAAATGTGACTCATTTTATAATTGACTTTTATCCTATCTACAAAAGGGGCAGAGATACCCAGTAGTCCCCGAAAAATGAATCCATGGGTATCCCTCGAACAATGGGCCGATGGGTATCCCCCGAAAACTGTGGCCATGGCAATCTCCCTGGTCTCATTATGTGGACTATAGTGATTTACAATACAACGGTCTGAGAAATACATAGCTAGCTGTCATAGTTCGTGAGATATTGGCTTGAGAAAGGGCTTTCCTTGTAACCCTGTATATATAGTGATAATTAAGTATACGAAACAGACGTCTAAAATGAGTTGAATTGCATGAAGCTCTTCCTCTTAAACACGATATTCGCTTAATTAAACATTTCTTTTCTAGTCACTCTTTAAACAGAATATGCAACAATGTGAACAACTAATGTGAGTTCCTTTTGAAAATCCTGCCCTTTTTCCCGTCTTAAAAGGAAGATTAAAGTAAACTTTAATTACAAAGGGGAATGAAGCAGCGTTGGATCTCAGACATTGCAAATAGGATTAAATGGGTTTACGCTGTTTCGAAAAATCTATAAATATCTTTTTGAATTTTATAGAAAACCTGAAATTAAGTTTTTATCTGATGATACATGATTTACTCCATACGCACACACATACGCATAGAGTGTATATATATATATATATATATATATATATATATACGCATACGCACACGTAGTGTATATATATATATATATATATACTACGTGACAGTGAAAATGAGACCCCAAGAAAGCGTGGGCAGAAAATGATGAAAATCGGTAAACAGAGAGAGACAGCAACGAACAATGAGTGATGTTTATTGCAACATTATATATCTATATACAGAGCAATAACACTGCCTGATCAGTAGGTGGTAGGACCACCGCGGGCGGCGATACAGGTAACAACACGTCTAGGCACAGAGTCAATGAGCAATGAGCTAGGTACAGAGTCAATGATGGTGTCTTAAGGGATGGTAGCCCATTCCCTGTCAACCATGTGCCAGAGTTCGTCTTCTAAACGCGGCGGTGGCAGCGCACGCTAGCGACGTCCAATCACGTCCCATACGTGTTCGATTATGAGAGATCAGGGGAGACTGGTGGCCAGGGAAGCACATGGCTACCTTGCTGGGCATGTTGGCCGATGCTTTCCCTGAGTGGTCGGACGTTATCCTGCTGGTAAATGGCATTGGGCACCCTTCTGAAGGAAGGGTAGTGTCACCGGCCGCAGCATGTTATCCACGTATCGTTGGGCCGTCATAGTGCGCTAAATGCGGAACAGAGGTGACCTGCTATTGTAGGTAATGGCGTCACAAACCATGATGCCCTGTTGTAGCTTGATATGGCGTTCCACAGATGCGGCAGGACTGGACCAATCACCACTTCGGCGCAAGACTCGTACACAGCAACTGCCATTGCTGAAATAGAAGCGTGACTCATCTGAGAACACGACCTTGTGCCATTCTACCGTCGACGTGACTCTATTCCGACACCATTGCAAACGGAGGCGTTTCTGCTGTTGTGTCAACGGCAGTCTTCTTAACGGGCGACATGAGTGCAGGTAGCCGGCGACCAATCGGCGGATAATCGCCCTGGTTGGTATGTGAGCATCAAAGGTGTCTTGCACATGCTGCAAAGGGGCAACGGAAGTAGCCTGCGGAGTCACTAACGCTTGCAGGTGGATGCGTCTGTCCACGTGTGCTGACGTCGCTCTGGCCGTACAGGCACCCCTCAAACGTACCATATTGCCTTGTTCCAAACATTTTCTCCACAATCGCTGCACCGTGGACTCGTGTATGTGGCTGTCCACTGAGATGTAACATGTGGGCCAACCTGCCCTTCTGAGTGCGATCACCATACTTCTTGTGAAATCGTCTGTCTGCTGGAACTGCCTCTGTTGGCGGCGGCTTGGCATTCTTTGCTGCTACACGTTTCTTCTGAGACAAAAAATTGCAAAATGATTTCCCTGGTAGACAGAGCGGCCGATTCTGAAGGTTCCTTCCCTTATATCTCACTCAACGTACGCAAGACAGCTGCCCATTTCGCATCATTTACATAACTCGGTGAGTTGCGTCTACCCTGCAATTTGCATATTTTCAGCTCACTCCTTCTTGGTGTCCCATTTTCACTGTCACGAAGTATATATATATATATATATATATATCACTTAGGTACGCAGGTACATCGCTTTAAGAGGTGCCTAATTATCGTCTGTCGAATGATAACGAGTTGAACCCCATTCACTTTTATTTAAAATAACCATTTTTCTAAATTTGTTAAATCATATTGTTTGGTGCATGTAGTTATAAAATTATATTGTTTGATTTATGAATTTGGAGGAACAAAATAACAACTTCAAATGGCAATGACTTTCTGAACACTTTTGCTGAATGGCAACGAGCTAAACAAATATTTTAAAACAACTACTTTTAAGTATTTATTAAAGACAAAATAATTTAAAATTTCTAATTGATTGCGATATGGCTTCAAAATAGATATTGGGCGCCTTTTGGCATTCGACAGATTGTTTGCTTTTTGCATTCGGCAAAATGTGTGCTTCTATCCATTTGGCAAATTGTGTGCTTCTTGCATTAGGCAAAATGTGTGCTTCTATCCATTGGACAAAATGTGTGCTTCTTGCATTTGGCAAAATGTGCGCGGCTATCCATTTGAAAAATTGTGTGCTTCTTGCATTCTGCAAAATGTGTGTTTCGATCCATTTGACAAATAGTGTGCGTCTTGCATTCGTCAAAATGTGTGCTTCTATCCATTTGACAAATTGTGTGCTTCTTGCATTCGGCAAAATGTGTGCTTCTATCCATTTGACAAATTGTGTGCTTCTTGCATTTGGCAAAATATGGGCTTGTATCCATTTGACAAATTGTTTGCTTCTTGCATTCTTCAAAATGTGTGCTTCCATCCATTTGACAAATTGTGTACTTCTTGCATTCGGTAAAATGTGTGCTTCTATACATTTGAGAAATTGTTTGCTTCTTGCATTCGGTAAAATGTGTGCTTCTATCCTTTTGACAAATTGTGTGCTTCTTTCGGATTGACAAATTGTGTGCTTCTATCCGATTGACATATTGCGTGCTTCATGCATTCGACAAAATATGTGTTTTATCCATTTGCCAAGCTGTGTGCTTCTTGCATTCGGTAAAATGTGTACTTCTATCCATTTGACAAATTATGTGCTTCTTGCATTCGGCAAAATGTGCACTTCTATCCATTTGACAAATTGTCTGCATCTTTCATTCGGCAAAATGTGTGTTTCTTGCATCCGGCAAAATGTGTGCTTCTATCCATTTGACAAATTGTGTGCTTCTTGTATTCGGCAAAATGTGTGCTTCTTGCATTCGGCAAAAAGTGTGTTTCTTTCCATTTGACAAATTGTGTGCTTCTTGAATTCGGCAAAACGTGTGCTTCTATCCATTTGAAAAAGTATGTGCTTCTTATATGATGAACAGAAACAGCTAGTAATGTTGACGCTGTTCGATACAGCTGCGTCTGAAACATCTGTCTGCAAAAGTTTTATCATCGCAATATTGATTGTGTTATTAAATGTTATTCAAAACTCGATGATTACGAGTATTGCGCTTATTGGAGACTTTTCTTAAAGTTATTGGAAGAAAACTTCGGATGTGAAAGCATATATGATTAAATATACTCATGTTTGTAAAAATTGTAACACTATGAAGGACTCATACGATTGAGCTGAAACTTACAGCAAATGCAAATAAGGATATGATATGCAAATGATTCGAATTTCAGAGTCATCGAGCATGTGTGGGCTGAGCAGCGCCCCCTGAACGGTTGTTTTATCCGTATAAATAGAGACGTAGCGGGACGTTGAATATAGTCTATGGTTGTCTGCCAGCGGTAAACGTTTTATGAGAAGTCACTATGCTTCTACAACGCCAGAAGGCGCCATAGGAGTAATCTACGGGGTTTGAACGGGTACAAATGATAGGCCATCATGATGTTTTTTTCCTATAGTGCAATAGCAACTCTCATGGAACGCAATGCCACGACAGTGATGGAAGTATAGGACTGAATAGAACCGGATGATTCGCATATCTGGTAGTGGACGACAAAATGTTACATCAGCACTGGATGATAGACAATTCATCCGCATGACAGTGAAGGACGGTACAGCTTCAACGTGACAGTTGGCAAAACGTTGGAGCACTGCTACAGGTGTGTCATTGTCTTCTCCAATAATTCGTCGGCGTTTGCTGCACCGTGGACTGCGTGCAAGAATTCCTTTGTACAGGATTCCCCAACAACGCCTGTGACTGCAATGGGCTCATCAACACAGACACTGGCGTGCCGATTGAAAACAAGTCGTCATTTCATAAGAATCCCGCTGTAATTTGAGATACAGTTATGCCCACATCCACATTAGAAGCTATTGCGGTGAATGCCACCTTCCGGAATGCGTTCTCCAACGTCATACTGGACGAACGCCAACCGCTGCTAAGAATTATGGTATGGGACGATCTCATCTGTTAAGAATTATTGGTAATATCAATAGAAACCGGTACATCAGAGAAGTTTTGGAACCCGAAGTCATACCCTTCTTTCCACGCATTCCTGGAGTTGTATTTCAACAGGGCGATGCCCGTGCACATGTTGCTAGGAATATGCAAGACTTCTTTACAGCCCAACAGATACAGTTTCTTGGCCTGCCTATTCACCGGATATGTCGCCTATTGAACAAGTCTGGGAGTTCGTTCGTCAGCGTCTCGTTCGTAGAGTTCGTCTCATAGCTAATACATCCGAACTTTGGGTTCGGTTAGACGCAATCAGGGATGCTGTACCCTAGGTACAAATTCAAAATATGTTTGATTCGATGCCATGCCGTAAAAAGCACTTATTGCAGCATGTGCTGGCTTCACCAAATACTGACTTTCAGCATGTAATATTGTTTTTTTGCTTTGTAAATGTAATCGCTTATTTGTATCAATACAGGTCGTTTGTGGAATAAATTTAATAAAATTTTGATGATTCCTTTATGGTGTTGCAATTTTTACAAACATGAGTTTACATCGAATACCGCATATAACTAATAGACGTTTAAAACAAAAACGATTATTTATGAGTTAAACTAAAAGAAGGGTAGGACTATCGGTCTATTTGAGCCACTTCCCATTATTATTATTAATCTGTATAAAAGTTTTCGGTGAATCCAAATGATCAATGGGGGCTACCCTTGAAGATTTCAGGGTTAGTGCCGAAATAATTATGAACGTTGCCCCTTAAGCAAATTTTGAATATTGACATTTGTAGAAGATATTAATCTCTATGGAATTATATCTTACGTTTTGGTTTGCGATGTAAATTGTGCAGTTGCGGTGGGGTGTTTCGTTATTTTACGGCTGTATATTTCGAATATTACTTATAGATTTATTTATTTCTACAGTGCAAAAAGTCTGTGAGGTCTATATAACTTTTGGTTATTATTTGCCTCACTTTCGTTATAAAGTATGTTTAACTTTATATTAACAACTTCGGACTGGTTCGGTTATGTAGACCAATCGTCGAGCCAAGTAACATTTTTCGGTCATGCACAGCAACAGAATAAGTTTCGGATCGTGAGTGACAGAGTCTAGCTGAAGTTTGAGTAAAAATTCTGGGGAAATATTCTATCTGAAGTATGGGAAAAGAGTCTGGTGCACGTCGTTAGGACTCGAGTCGATGTGTGAGTGAAAAGGGTGGAATGTGCACTCCTGTGAAGCTGGCACTAGTATTTGATACATCTCTGCTTGTGAAGATCTAGTATTACTAATTGTCCAAGACAAGATTTAGATGTCTAAGATGAAGTTGTGTAAGCATCGACGATTTATAGCTATCCCATTGAATACTTAAGGATAGTATATTACCAATCCCGGTCAAAGTTCACTATTGATATGTGTTTTTGTTAAATAATGAGAGTGTGCAATACAGGCTGTTTTTGCATCTGTTTATATTTATTTTTACAACCAGCTGCTGTATTATAAATGAGTGCGTAATAAATGTGTTAAGTTTACTTCCTGTGTGTGTTAAGTTAACTCCCTAGACGTAAGACCCTTGTTTATCAATTAATAAAAAGTTTGAAGTTATGCCACTTTAACTTGATATAACTTACGCAACCAAGGGAAAGATAGGAATATATAATGAAGCCCGAACGAAGGCAAATTCCTTTACAAATCTGGACCTGAACGGCCAAATAAGCGTTATGCTATATCGGACGAACTTTTTAAACTTAATTTTGGAAAAGAGTGAAAATTATTTTTAATGTAAAATCTTTCAAAGATGATTTCACAACTTAGGTAATTTCAAGACATATATACGTATTATAAAATAATTGGTGGATCTCGAAAGATATTTTGTTGCAAATTAGAGAAATTGTTGACTTTTCCTACTGATTAACAGATTTTAATATTGTGGGAAAAAGTAGAAAAATTCCAGCTTTCTTATGATTCAATGTTTTTTCATAAATATTTTATTAATGTAAATATTAATGCGTGTTCTTAGATGTCATGCAAATAATTAGGTAAAATTTATTGTGACTTGAGTACCAGCGTAAAATTCAGCTACAGACAATTTTACATCAATCGCATTCCAAGATTTACAAGCTGCATCGGGCAACCATACTTTAAAATCTCAATATCTTTTTTTTCTTTGATTATATACTAGAGATACATGCTGTTATAAAAAGTCGGAGGAAAAGTTAATTTTCTTGCCTTTTAACTTCAAAGAAAGATCTTTTATATGTCACAAATATTTTGTGAAATGCTTAAACACATCTCCCGAAATTATTTAAAAAAATAATGATCAAGAGCAAGATTTTTTTATATATATTGTCAACCTTTAAAGGAAATAAACTTTCATATATTCCAACGTTTCCCTTTGGATAAAAATTGGTGATCAGATACGATGTATATTTATTTTAGCATGGCAGTTAATTTAGTGGGTTATATTTTTAAACCTTTTAGTAAAACAAGTATCTATAGAAACAGACAGTTTAAACATTTACTTTGACAATACGTGAGGTTTTTCATTGTTACTTTATATTTGTGATAGAAAATTATTACAAATGTAATGCGATCAAAATGATGAGTAAAGCAAAATTCTGAACGCAAAATTCTGTGTAAATAAAATTATAAAAAAGACGATCGTTCTGATGACATTTTAGTTTTCTTCTTTTCCAGTTTGAACAAGAAGAGGCCTGGACGCTAAATGATAATTTACTTTATCACAGAAATGCTGAAATCTAGTATTTAATGTGGTAACGCCACTTTGCGTGCCGAAAGCAAAGAAAAAACAAGAAAGATCAATCATGCTTAAAGCATTGATTATGAAACACTTTCCAACTTCAATGCAATTTTCGAAAATGCAATACATTCCTCGGTAATATTTTAAAACTTATCACAATACTACATTGATTTATTATATTTGAAAACTTAAACCTGCATTGAAAAAAAATGCACTTCATTCAAATGACGGCATTGAAATATAAATTGCCTAGTTTAAATATCTCTAAAATGCAATACATTCCACGGTAATATTTTTAAAACTATCATAATACTACGATAATTTATTATATTTGAAAACTTCATCGAAAACAACTGAAATAAATTCAAATGACGTCATAGAAAAAATAACACGCCTGGATCTCTCTATAAAAGCAGGATTTCATTCATTTCATTCATCACAATACTATAATAATTTATTTTATTTAAAAATTAAGACCGTGGAGCTACAATTCATAAACTCTATGCTTAAAACTTCATCGAAAAAATCGTCCTTCTATTTATAAAATCAATTAATATTTCATTCATATCAGCCATGCGGACTCCATGGACTGAATTATTTTGTGTTAAAGAAATACAGTAATTCTAATACAACTCATTCTACATATTTTGCTGTTTACATTTTACATAGGTGACAAATAGGCTTAGTTGTAGAAATAATCAAATTTGAATGAGAATTTAAACTCAAATATACTGTCCTTGTGTTGTTTTAGTATGTAGATGCACAGAATTTAAGCAAAAATAAAGTAGTTTTAGGACGGATACAAGACTCAATATGAATTAAAAAGAACTTTAAAAAATCACGATTTTGAAACAAGATGGATGCCATATATCATTTTAAAGTGGGTCATGTGATCGTTTCATATCATGGTCACGTGATCGTTTCATATAAGATGTGTAATTATTATTTTAATTTTTATTTAAAAAACAACTGAATATATTTCGCTGAATTTTTTTTATATATTTTATGGAACAATTTGACTATCACCTAAAATTTTCGAAGCAATTTGTGAATTTTAAATCCGCTTAAAAAATGTTTGAAAAATTAGGTCCCATAGGGCTCAATGTATTTCATTTTTTCAACCCGGGTTCAATCCAAAACTAATTGGGTGATATTATTCATTTATATTCCTATAGGTCTTACAGACCGTCTGAACAACATACTAAAATTTCATTTTGATTAAGTCATTTTTACGGCAGTTATCGTGCTAACGGACAGGCAGGCAGACAGACAGACAGACAGACAGACAGACAGACAGACAGACAGACAGAATGAACAAAGTCATAAACACTTTTCAACTTTGTTGTAAAGTGTTAATAAAAATTGATGTGAGCAGCACATGATTTTCCTTATGTAATGCAATGAATTTACTACTTTTACAGTAAGAAACAAAAAAGATCAATCATGCTTAAAGCATTGATTAAGAAACACTTTCCAAATTCAATGCAATTTTATTTAAACATGTCTAAAATGTAATACATTCCTCGGTAATATTTTAAAACTTCTCACAATAATACATTGATTTATTATAGTTGAAAACTTAAACATCCATCCAAAAATATGAACTTCATTCAAATGACGGCATTGAAATATAAATTGCCTGGTTTAAACATCTCTAAAATGTGATATATTAGTCGGTAACAGTTTTAGAATTATCATAATACCACGATAATTTATTATATTTAAAAACTTCATCGAAAACAACTGAAATTCATTCAAATGACGTCATAGAAAAAATAACACGCCTGGCTCTCTCTAAAAAAGCAGCATTTCATTCATAAATAATTTCCCATTCATGTCATTCATCACAATACTATAATAATTTATTTTATTTAAAAATTAAGACCATGGAGCTATAAGTAATTTAACTCTATGCTTAAAACTTCATCGCAAAAAATCGTCCTTCTCTCGGTAAAGTCAATGAATATTTCTTTCATATCAGCTATGCAGACTCCATGAGCTAAATTCTTTTGCATTAAAAAATACAGCAATTCATATACAACTCATCCTACATATTTTGCTGTTTACATTTCACATAAGTGAAAAATAGGCTTCGATGTTGCGGAGCGCAAATCCGCTCTTGCGAACGTTGTTATATGCTCCAGGAGCCCAAAGCGGGCGACCACGACCACCACCTAGGCTTTGTTAGAGAAATAATCAAAGTTGGATGCTCATTTAAACTCAAATATATTGTCATTGCGTTGTTTCAGTATGTAGATGCACAGAATTTAAGCGAAAATAAATAGGTTTTACGACGAATACAACACTCAATATTAATTAAAAAGAACTTTTAAAATGACGATTTTGATACAAGATGGATGCCGTATTATATTTTGAAGTTGGTCACGTGATAGTTTCATATCATGGTCACGTGATCGCTTCATGTCAGAGGTGTAATTATTATTTTAATTTTTATTTAAAAAACTACTGAATATATTTCGCTGAATTTTTTTTATATATTTTATGGAACAATTTGAATATTGCCTAAAATTTTCGAAGCAATTTGTGAATTTTAAATCCGCTTAAAAAATGCTTGAAAAATTAGGTCCCATAGGGCTCAATGTATTCCATTTTTTCAACCCGTATTCAATCCAAAACTAATTGGGTGATATTATTCATTTATATTCCCATAGGTCCTATAGACCGTCTGAACAACATACTAAAATTTCATTTTGAATTTCAAGTCATTTTTACGGCAGTTATCGTGCTAACGGGCGGACAGACAGACAGACAGACAGACAGACAGACAGACAGACAGACAGAATGAACAAAGTCATAAACACTTTTCAACTTTGTTGTAAAGTGTTAAAAATAGATTATTATAAAAATAGATTGTTAATAGATTATTAGTAGATATTTATATTCTTTCTAAGATATTGAATTGTCGTCAATGAGTCATCATTTTCATTGATTTAGCGACATTTTTATCCATTTGACAATTTTTAACACTTTACAACAAAGTTGAAAAGTGTTTATGACTTTGTTCATTCTGTCTGTCTGTCTGTCTGTCCGTTAGCACGATAACTGCCGTAAAAATGACTTAATCAAAATGAAATTTTAGTATGTTGTTCAGACGGTCTATAGGACCTATGGGAATATAAATGAATAATATCACCCAATTAGTTTTGGATTGAACCCGGGTTGAAAAACTGGAATACATTGAGCCCTATGGGACCTAATTTTTCAAGCATTTTTTAAGCGGATTTAAAATTCACAAATTGCTTCGAAAATTTTAGGCAATATTCAAATTGTTCCATAAAATATATAAAAAAAAAATTCAGAGAAATATATTCAGTTGTTTTTTAAATAAAAATTAAAATAATAATAACACCTCTTATATGAAGCGATCACGTATCCATGATATGAAACGATCATATGACCCACTTCAAAATGATATATGGCATCCATCTTGTGTCAAAATCGTGATTTTTAAAGTTCTTTTTAATTCATATTGAGTGTTGTATCCGTCCTAAAACTACTTTATTCTTGCCTAAATTCTGTGCATCTACATACTGAAACAACGCAATGACAATATATTTCAGTTTAAATGCTCTTCCAAATTTGATTATTTCTACTATTAAGCCTATTTTTCACCTATGTAAAATGTAAACAGCAAAATATGTAGAATGAGTTGTATTAGAATCGCTGTAATTCTTTAACACAAAATCATTTAGTCCATGGAGTCTGCTTAGCTGATGTGAATGAAATATTCATTGATTTTAGAAAGAGACGGACGATATTTTTCGATGAAGTTTTACGCATAGAGTTTATTTACTTATAGCTCAATGGTCTTAATTTTTAAATAAAATAAATTATTATAGTATTGTGATGAATGACATGAATGGGGGAATTATTTATGAATGAAATGTTGCTTTTATAGAGAGAGCCAGGCGTTTATTTTTTTATGACGTCATTTGAATGAATTTCATTTGTTTTCGATGAAGTTTTCAAATATAATAAATTATCAAAGTATTATGATAATTCTAAAATTATTACCGAGTAATGTATCATATTTTAGAGATGTTTAAACCAGGCAATTTATACTTTAATGCCGTTATTTGAATGAAGTTAATTTTTTTCGATGAAGGTTTAAGGTTTCAAATATAATAAATTAATGTATTATTGTGATAAGTTTTAAAATATTACCGAGGAATGTGTTGCATTTTAGACATGTTTAAATAAAATTGCATTGAATTTGGAAAGTGTTTCATAATCAATGCTTTAAGCATGATTGATCTTTCTTGTTCGTTAATTTAGCAACATTGAAAAAACTGTCTAAGTTGGTGACATTCCACCAAATTCTTCGCCAATATCTCGCCAAGCGTTATGGACGAAAAAATAAGTTATTCTTACAGCAGATAAATGACTATTGGCGTTCAAATACGAAAGTATTTCTCAAAATATCTTTTTTCATGAATGGAACGAGCTAGATCCACGAGAATGATGTCAGCCAATTTATCGCAGGGTACTACATATGAAAAGTGAACATGTTTCTCAATAGGAAATATTTTGTTTTTTATTTTATATGACTTTTTGAAAATTTTTCTGAAAAATATGCAATATTTTGAGAACGGTTCATGTTAACGTTCTATAATTTCTGTCAATCGTTTTCTAATGAAAAATTACATTAGAAATGTCCATTTGCGTAACTTTATTAGCGGTTTTGTTTTTTTGACGATTTTTTCAAAATTTCACTCGAACAATTAGGGGGATTCTAAACATTCGATTGCGTATAAAAACAATTGGATTTCAGTGCTTACGGATTGTGATTTTTGTACCAAATTTCGTTCGAATCGGTCCATTCGTTCGTCAGTTATCGTATCCACAGATTCACTGACACACACACACACACACACACAGATATCACTTCAAAAATGTTTGATTCGTGATCAGGGATGCTTGAAACGTGCTCTCCCGTCGAAAAGTCGAATTCGAATTTTCGACCTCGTTACAATACTTTCCTTATACATTATATGTATAAGGAAAGTAACAAGACATATGAATAAAATTCAGAATATATAGACGCGAATTGGGTTACGGAAAATTTAAAGAAAACAAAACTGAACATTGTCATTCCATGAATTCGATTCTTATCTTTATGATGTTCAAACAGTAAACATTTTCCTGTGTTTAGTTCGAGAAATATATACTATAGAAATCCTCAACTGGACTGTTTGACTTTCAATTTATTGAAAAAGCTTCAAAGATATCCAAATCAAAAACTGCAGAGTAAAAATCAATCCATTAGTAGTTTTTCAGCAGTGATTAGCAATACATTATTTGATTTCGTTCAGTGCCGCCACATCAGGTACTATAATTTAGCATTAGCACTATCATATAGTTAATCACTCATTTGGCATCCAGCTCGACTCATGTGTTCCTGCTTGTTTTTAACACTTTACAACAAAGTTGAAAAGTGTTTATGACTTTGTTCATTCTGTCTGTCTGTCTGTCTGACCGTTAGCACGATAACTGCCGTAAAAATGACTTAATCAAAATGAAATTTTAGTATGTTGTTCAGACGGTCTGTAGGACCTATGGGAATATAAATGAATAATATCACCCAATTAGTTTTGGATTGAACCCGGGTAGAAAAAATGAAACACATTGAGCCCTATGGGACCTAATTTTTCAAACATTTTTTAAGCGGATATGAAATTCACAAATTGCTTCAAAATTTTTAGGTAATATTCAAATTGTTCCATAAAATACATAAAAAAAAATCAGCGAAATATATTCAGTAGTTTTTTAAATAAAAATTAAAATAATAATAACACCTCTTATATGAAACGATCACGTGACCATGAAATGAAAGTATCACGTGATCCACCTCAAAATGATATATGGCATCCATCTTGTCTCAAAATCGTGATTTTTAGAGTTCTTTTTATTTCATATTGAGTGTTGTATCCGTCCTAAAACCGCTTTATTTTTGCTTAAATTCTGTGCATCTACATACTAAATCAACGCAATTACAATATATATGAGTTTAAATGCTCATCCAAATTTGATTATTTCTACAACGAAGCCTATTTTTCTCTTATGTAAAATGTAAACAGCAAAATATGTAGGATGAGTTGTATAGAAATTGCTGTATTTTTTTAACGCAAAAGAATTTAACTCATGGAGTCTGCATAGCTGATATGAAAGAAATATCCATTGACTTTACCGAGAGAAGGGCGATTTTTTGCGATGAAGTTTTAAGCATAGAGTTAATTACGTGTAGCTCCATGGTCTTAATTTTTAAATAAAATAAATTATTATAGTATTGTGATGAATGACATGAATGGGAAATTATTTATGAATGAAATGCTTCTTATTTAGAGAGAGCCAGTCGTGTTATTTTTTCTATGACGTCATTTGAATGAATTTCAGTTGTTTTCGATGAAGTTTTTAAATATAATAAATTATCGTATTATTATGATAATTCTAAAATTATTATCGAGTAATATATCACATTTTAGTGATGTTTAAACCAGGCAATTTATATTTCAATGCCGCCATTTGAATGAAGTTCATTTTTTTCGATGAAGGTTTAAATTTTCAAATATAATAAATCAATGTAGTATTGTGAGAAGTTTTGAAATATTACCGAGGAATGTATTGCATTTTAGACATGTTTAAATAAAATTGCATTGCTGTTGGAAAGTGTTTCATAATCAATGCTTTAAGCATGATTGATCTTTCTTGTTATCATTTTATTAACACTTTACAACATAGTTGAAAAGTGTTTATGTCTTTCTTCATTCTGTCTGTCTTTCTGTTCGCACGATAACTGCCGTAAAAATGACTTTATCAAAATGAAATTTTGGCATGTTGTTCAGACGGTCTGTGGGACCTATGGGAATATAAATGAATAATATCACCCAAGTAGTTTTGGATTGAACCCGGGATAAAAAAATGAAATACATTGAACTCTATGGGACTTAATTTTTCAAACATTTTTTAAGCGAATTTGAAATTCAGAAATTGCTCCGAAAAGTTTAGGTAATATTCAAATTATACCATAAAATATATAAATAAATTTCAGCAAAATATATTCAGTAGTTTTTAAATAAAAATTAAAATAAAAATTACACCCATGCCATACGCAGAGATCACTTGACCCACTTCAAAATAAAATATGGCACCCATCTTGTGTCAAAATCGTGATTTTAAAGTTCTTTTTAATTTATATTTAGTGCTGTATCCGTCCTAAAACCGCTTTATTTTTGCTTGATTTCTGTGCATCCATATTCTGAAACAGCGCATTTACAATATATTTTGTTATTACAATATATTTGAGTTAGTGATTAATGATTAAGGCTATCCATTTTGTGTCAAAATCGTGATTTTTAAAGTTCTTTTTAATTTATATTTAGTTTTGCAATTGTCCTAAAACCGCTTTTTTTTACTGTGCATCTATATACTGAGACGACACAATTACAATATTTCTGAGTTTAAATGATAAATAAACTTTGATTATTTTTGCAACAAAGCCTGATTTTTAGGTATGGATAATATAAATACATTAAGATATAAGATGAGTTGTATAAGAATTGCTGAATTTCTTTAACGCAAAATTATTTAGCTCTGGAATCTACAATATAGCTGATATGAATGAAACATACATTGATTTTACATAGAGAAGCAGACGATTTTATTGCCTTTTTCGATGAAGATTTAAGCATGGAGTTATACAGTACTTTGACCTCAATGGTTTTAAGTTTTAAGTAAAATAAATTGTAGCAGTATTGTGATAATTTTAAAAATATCGCCGTTGAATGAAAGGAATGGACAAAAGTTTATGAATGAAATATTCACTACTTTTATACAGAGAGCCAAGCGATTTACATTTCGATGAAGTTATTTGAATAAAGCTCAATTATTTTTGATGAAGTTTTCAAATATAATAAATTGTAGTATTGTGATAATTTTAAAAATATCACCTCTAAATGTATCACATTTTAGAGATGTTTAAATAAAATTGCATTGCAGTTGGAAAGTGTTTCATAATCAAAACTTTATGCATGATTGATCTTTCTTGTTCTATCTACGTTGGATTTTAATTATTAATTTTTATTGCACAAAGTCACGTTCTATAATTGATCATAAGGATTTTATATTTTGTTTCACGTAAATGCAACTAAGTTCATAAATTGTTTTAATTTTGGTGTGTTAAAATTATAAATTGAAACATATTATTATGGAATTTAATTCAATTGCCAAACGCTCTATTGCGAGACTCCAAAATGTGTATTGCATTCATCAATAAATCCAATACATGTGTAAATCCACCCAAACATCGAATTTTGCTTTTATCGAGCTTCCTTTATAGATGATATTGTCACTAACAGGAAAAATGATTTCACTGGAAGCTGTATTGGAAGCCAAAAAGGAAAATCACCGTACAGGAAGCCATCCCTATGAAATAAATCATGGGTTGCCATTTCAGAACTGTCGGTTTAAGGTTGTCAAATCTGACGAATTATCCCCAATTTGGCCAATTTTTGCAACTTTACGAAAGTTCGAGAACCTTCTCGAAATAACGAATATTCTAGGAGATACGAGTCTCTTTTGGAAGTTTCTACTGATAGTATATAAAATAAGTCATTGCTCATTTGGATCAGTTAACATGATACGAGCTACACTGACTTATGCAGAACACAATGTTTTGGGAATAATAGTAGTTGTTTTGTGAAATTAGTGGAATACCTGATGGTTATTACTTTCCTTATATACATAATGTATAAGGAAAGTATGGTGACGGGGTCGAAAATTCGAAATCGAGTTTTCGACGGGAGAGCACGTTTCAAGCATCCCTGATCACGAATCAAACATTTTTGAAGTGATGTCTGTGTGTGTGTGTGTGTGTGTGTGTGAAAGTATGTGTGTGTGTGTGTCAGTGAGTCTGTGGAGACGATAACTGGCGAACGAATGGACCGATTCGAATCAAATTTGGTACAAAAATCACAATCCGTAAACACTGGAAGCCTATTGTTTTTATACGCAATCGAATGTTCAGAACCCCCCTAAATTTTCGAATGAAATTTTGAGAAAATCGTTAAAAAATCAAAACCACTAATAAAGTTACGCAAATAGACATTTCTTATGTAATTTTTTATTAGAAAACGATTGACATAAATTTTAGAACGCTAACATGAACCGTTCTCGAGATATTGTACATTTTTCAAAAAAATTATCAAAAAGTCATATAAAATAAAAAAAAATATTTCCTATTGAGAAACATGTTCACTTTTCATATGTAATACCATGCGATAAATTGAGTGACATCATTCTCGTGGATCCAGCTCGTTCCATTCATGAAAAAAGATACTTTGAATAATACTTTTGTATTTGAACGCCAATAGTCATTTAGCTGCTGTAAGAATAACTTATTTCTTAGTGCATAACGCTTGGCGAGATTTTGGCGACGAATTTGGCGGAATGTCGCCAACTTGGCGACTTTTTTGAAATGTTGCCAAATTAACGAAAATCTCGCCAAATGGATAAATATGCAGCTAAATCAATGAAAATGACGACTAATTGTCGAAAATTCGATAACTTGGAATGAATATTAGTATCTACTATAAGAAAAACCTATTTTTTTACTGTAAAAGTATAAAATTCATTACATTATATAAGGAAAATCATGTGTTGCCCACATCAGATTTTTTAATGATCTTGTGAGATAGCTATAGAGCTGTTTGCTGCATATTGTTCCTTTTTACGCTGTGTTTGTAGCTAAACGTGTTAGTTATTCAGAAATTTGAACTCATTTTCATATATTGAGTGTACGTCCACGATTTTAGAGGATACATCGTGATAATATGTAGGGAAAATATAAAAGTATACAAAAGTAAAATTTATTTAGCTTCGAGCTTCAAGACGGCCAAAAACCTATTGCATTTTATGATTTTCCTTTTCAACAAAAGTTTATTTAGTTTATATGTTAAAAATTGCAAAAGATTATGAAACATGGACATAAATATTTTATGAAATATTACAGGGATTATGCAGGATATTTTATTGTAAGTATAATATTACAAGAAATATGTGTTATAATTTTTTTGGATGTATTTTCAGAAAAATATTATAATCTAGATGTCGTATGATTCACAAAGTTATGTTAAATATTATGTTTCGTACGCTAGCCTGTAGCATTTACGCTTCTAATATTTACGTACTTTGCTGACTACGATCCCCATCAAAATTATTATTAATTATACGACCTTCTATAGTCATTTCACAAACCGTACCCGTTTTATGAATAGTGAAGCTAGTTATATATTGCAACATCTTTTAAAAGTCGCCAAGTAGGCGTTATTTTACCAAATTATTGCCAAATGTGTCGCCAAGCGAAGTAGACAGACTGACAGACGGAGAAGACTTTATGTTTTATTTAGCATTGGTGATGTAGTAGAATTAATAAATTTTTTTACAAAAAAAAATAAAAATCATAAAACACAAAAATGCATTTAACCATATGCGTGTAAAAATTTAAAAGTAAAAAAAAGCATATGTAAAATTATCAATCGGTTTCAAATGTAAAAAAGAATATTACTTCATAATAAGTGAAAAACTCTGATGTGGGTAGCACATGACTTTCACTGCAGACTTATATTCACGTTCTCTTTATTTTAATTAAATTTAATTCACTTTTAATTCAATTTTCGTTCACATTTGGTAACTGGACTTATTTTCAAAGGTGGCGTAGAGAAAATACGGGAAAACTAAAATATCTCGAGAACGACTAGTTCTAGTGTAATGGGGTGGTCTTATTCTTTTCTTCGTTAAAAATTACGTATTAAACATGCATTTAATGGATATATTTGAGCATACGGAGTTTTTTATTTTAGATTTTGGCGATATTTTTTTGGTCATTTTGCAAAAAAAAGCTGGTTATTTTTTTCGAAGCATATCAAAATTTAATCAGCACCAGGCTAACCCACAAGAGACATATCTACCGAATTTTGTGAAATTCGGTCCATTAGTTTTCAGCTAGAGTGGATTCAAGCTTTTTCGGACCATTTCGCAAAAAAGGCGAGTTCTTTTATCCCTAATCGTACCCAAAACTAATCAGCACCAGATTCGCCCACAAGTGACTTACCTACCAAATTTTATGAAATTCGGTTCATTAGTTTTTTAGTTAGAGTGATACAAAATCTGCACGGGCAGATAGACAAATAGACACACAGACACACACACAAACACAGACAGACACACAGACACACACACAAACACAGACAGACACACAGACACACACACAATCACAGACAGACACACATACAGACACACACACAGACGTCACGCTAAAAATAGTTTTTTCGAATTCCAGAGGTCTCGAAACGTGCAGATCCGTCGAAAACTCGAATTGCGATTTTCGGCATGATTGCAATACTTTCCTTATACATTACCATGTATTGCAGGGAAAGTAAAAAAAAGGGTAAATATCAAAGCCTTCAACAAATGATAAATGATAAAATTGTCCTGAATTCTAAATTGTCCTAAAACGGAGATAAAACTCCTATGCATGAAATGCTTGAAAATGCCATAATGCTTACAGAATTATATCTTGGTATCGCTAGTGTTAGTAAAGAAGATTCTATTGTTAGTTGACACAAAAACGTCAAAGCATTTAGTGTATGTATTACTTTCCTTATATACATAATGTATAAGGAAAATATTGTAACGGGGTCGAAAATTCGAATTCGAGTTTTCGACGGGCAAGCACGTTTCAAGCATTCCTGATCACGAATCAAACATTTTTGAGGTGATGTTTGTGTATGTGTTTGTGAAAGTATGTGTGTGTGTGTGTGTGTGTGTGTGTGTGTGCGTGTGTCAGTGAGTCTGTGCAGACGATAATTGACGAACAAATAGACCGATTCGAACGGAATTTAGTACAAAACTCACAATCCGTGAATACTGGAAGCCTATTGTTTTTAAACGTTATCAAATGTTCAGAACCCCCCCTAAATTGTCGAGTGAAATTTTGAAAAAATCATAAAAAAGTTAAAACCTTTCATAAAGTTACGCACATGAACATTTTTAATGCAATTTTTCCTTAGAAAACGATTGACATAAATTTTAGAACGCTAGCATGAACTGTTTGTTCTCAAGATATTGCACATTTTTAAAATAAACTTATCAAACATTCCCATAAATTAAGAAAAATATATATTAACTGTTGAGAAACATGTTCAATTTTCAGATGTAATATCATGCGATAAATTGTGTGACATCATTCTCGTGGATCTAGCTCGTTTCATTCATGAGAAAAGATGCTCTAAGTAATACTTTTGGATTTTAAACGCTAATAGTTATTTATCTGCTATAAGAATAACTTATTTTTCCGTCCATAACTCTTGGCGAGATTTTGGTGACGAATTTGACGGAATGTCGCCAACCTGGAGAAGTTTTTAAATGTTGCCAAATTAACGGAAATCCCGCCAAATGGATAAAAATGAGACTAAATCAGTGAAAATGACGACACATTGATGAAAATTCAATTTCTTGGAAAGAATATAAATAACCACTATAAGAAAAACCTATTTATTTTATTGTAAAAATAGTAAATCCATTGCAATATATAAGAAAATTCATGTGTTGCCCACATCAGATTTTTTGCATTATTTTTAAATTAAGGGTTCCCTAATTATGAGTATAATTAAACAGTATTTTCTCATAATTGTACGATAGAGAACATAATATTCGGAGATAAGAATAAATTGGAAGGTAAAATAATTTTTAATACGTAGGAATATTTTTTATTGTTTCAGTTCCACTTTGCATTGAGTTAATAATTTACTTTTACAAAATTCACAGTTTAAATAAATATGTTAGGCCTTTCGCCGTAGAAATGTATACAATGTAGAACTACTTATCTTGTCCTAGCGCCACCTAAATTATTGTTATAAACGGTATTGGCGTTTTTAACACTTTACAACATAGTAGAAATGTCTTTCTGACTTTGTTCATTCTGTCTGTCTGTCTGTCTGTCTGTCCGTGCGCACGACAACTGCCGTAAAAATGACTTTATCAAAATGAAAATTTAGTATGGTGCTGAGACGGTCTGTGGGACATATGGGAATGTAAATGAATAATATCACCCAATTTGTTTTGAATTGAACCCGGGTTGAAAAAATTAAAATACATTGAACCCTATGGGACCTAATTTTTTAAACATTTTTTAAGAAAATTTAAAATTCACAAATTGCTTCGAAAATTTTAGGAAATATTCAAATTATCTCATAAAATATATAAAAAAAATCAGAAAAATGCATTTGGTAGTTTTTTTAAATAAAAATTAAAATAATAATTGCATTCATATTGTATGAAGATATCACGTGACCCACTTCAAAATAAAATATGGCATTCATCTTGTGTCAAAATCGTGATTTTTAAAGTTCTTTTTAATTTATATTTAGTGTTGCATCCGTTCTAAAATCGCTTTATTTTTTTTTTTCTGTGCATCTATATACTGCGCAAGACAATTACAATATTTAGGAGTTTAAATGATCGTCAAACTCTGATCATTTCCGCAAAGAAGTCTAACTTTCACGTATGGAGAATGTAAGCACATCAAGTTGTAAGATGAGTTGTATGAGAATTGCTGAATTTCTTTAACGTAAAGTTATTGAGCTCTGGAGTCTGTGATATAGCTGATATGAAATGAAACATTGATTTTACATAGAGAAGCAGACGATTCCATATTATTGCTTTTTTGATGAAGTTTTAAGCTTGGAGTTAGAAAGTAATTTTACCTCCATGGTTTCACGTTTAAAATAAATTATGGTAGTATTGTGATATTTTTAAAAATATCACAGCTGAATGATAGAAATGGAAAAAAGTTTATGAATAAAATATTCACTGCTTTTATATAGGGATCCAGGGGATTTATATTTCGATAATGTTATTTGAATAAAGTTCATTTGTTTTCGATGGAGTTTCGCATTTTAGAGATACTTAAACAAAATTGCATTTCAGTTGGAAAGTGTTTCATAATCAATGCTTTATGCATGATTGATCTTTCATGTTTTAATATGAAGTTTTAATTCCTTTCTTTTATTTTCAGCTGCTATAGTTTAGCTTCAAAATTAGACTTCGTTGTTGGAATAAAGAAAATTTAGCGATCATTCAAAATAAAGAATATTGTAATTGTGTTGGAGTTGGAACAGAATTTGGAGACTTAAATAGTATATAAAATATAAAAGTAAAGCGTTTTTATGATGCAACCAATACTAAATATATATTTAAACGATCTGTAACCATCTATGGGAAAAACACAGAGCGAAAGGAAAATGGAAGCCATATTTTATTTTTCGATGAGTCAAATGATCTCTCTCGTCATATAATAAAGTTGTAAATATTATTTCAATTTTTATTTTAAAAACTACTCAACATATTTTGCTGATTTTTTTTTACACATTTTGATAATTTGAATATTTCCGAAAATTTTTGATTTTTTAACACCGCTTAAAAAATGTTTGAAAATTCAAGTCCCATAAATTTCAATGTATTTCATTTTTTCAACACGGGTTAAATTCGAAACTAATTTGGTCATATTATATCATTATGTAATTTTTTTCCATTATAACGTTAGTGTATCTTTAATATACTGTTTTTAAAGCGGAATTCTTTGTAATTTCTAGGTTTTCCTTATCTTGACGAAGGAAATTCGTTTTGCTTAGTTAACCGGATGAGACCAACTGTTAATTTCGTTATTATGTTGTTTTATTCATAAAGTATTTTTACCGGATAACTTTTTTTCAGTTAGAGCAAAGACAGTGTTAATTCGCAAAATGATTCTACAACTAATACCATAATGAATAAAGGAATATTTCATGATTCTTTGGCATCATGACTTAATCTGATTAGTGGCATAATTTGCTTTGTACAAGAGAAAATATTTGATAAGTAAAACCTTTCTCTCATTGATAATAATAATAGCTGAGTACCATAAAATGCTTTTGTAATTGTTGATATTAAGAAGATTACAGACCTCGTTTGATGATTTCAGAGGATAAGAATTTGCATTTGATTTTAAAAAAATCTACATGTTCTGATTTGAATGACTGTTTAGAAATATAATGTAATCTATAGGGAAAAGCGGATTACATTTTGTTATGGTGAGGGCAGATGAAAATATTAAAAGTTGAATGTGAACTAGGATTTTCTCTGTCACCCTGCAGCTGATTATATTTTAATACCTATGCGAAAAATAAAAATCTAATGTGAGCAACACATGACTTTCCTTATATAATGCAATGAATTTATTACTTTTAAAGTTAAAAAAATGTTATTTCTATAGTAGATACTTATATTTTTTCTAAGATATTGAATTTTCTTTAATTAGTCGTCATTTTCATTGATTTAGCGTCATTTTTATCCATTTGGCGAGATTTTCGTTAATTTGGCAACATTTAAAAAGTCGCCAAGTTGGCAACATTCCACTAAAATCTCGCCAAGCGTTATGGACGGAGAAATAAGTTGGTCTTGCAGCAGATAAATGACTATTGGCGTTCAAATACAAAAGTATTACTCAAAGTATCTTTTTTTATGAATGGAACGAGCTAGATCCACGAGAATGATGTCACCCAATTTATCGCATGGTATTACATATGAAAAGTGAACATGTTTCTCAATAGGAAATATGTGTTTTTATTTTATATAACTTATTGATAATTTTTTTGAAAAATGTACAATATCCCGAGAACGGTTCAGGCTAGCGTTCTAAAGTTTATGTCAATCGTTTTCTAATGAAAAATTGCATAAGAAATGTCTATTTGCGTAAATTTATTAACGGTTTTGATTTTTTGACGATCTTCTCAAAATTTCACTCGAAAATTTAGGGGGGTTCTGAACATTCGATTGCGTATAAAAACATTAGGCTTCCAGTGTTTACGGATTGTGATTTTTGTACAAAATATCGTTCGAATCGGTCCATTCGTTCGTCAGTTATCGTCTTCACAGACTCACTGACACACATACGCACACACACACACATACTTTCACACACACACATACTTTCACACACACACTCACACACACACACACGCACACACATACTTTCACACACACACACACACAGAGACATCACTTCAAAAATGTTTGATTCGTGATTAGGGATGCTTGAAACGTGCTCTCCCGTCGAAAACTCGAATTCGATTTTTCGACCCCTTCACAATACTTTCCTTATACATTATGTATATAAGGAAAGTAAAAATGTACTGTTGTAATTACATCATATATTTTCCCCTATCTTAAATGCCTCTTTGGTGGAAAGAAGCATGTACAATAAGTAGTTAACATTTCTCCATGATCTGGGTTATTGGACGTGACAACAAATTTGATAAAATTTCGCCAATTTGGCGAATGTTGTAAACATAGAGAAAGGAGACCGGAAGTTGATAATTTTATTAAATATCTATACTTACGGTAAATTTAACTTGGCAATAAAGAGGTATGGTCAAAACTGTAAACCTCCGCTTATTTATAAAGTTTATTTATTTTACGCTATTTATAATTAAATTCTAATATTTTACTGTATTAAACAGATGGTTTGAGTTTCAATCTACCGATGCTTATCATCAAAATTCAAAGTTAAATTCATATTCTTTCATATTACAATAGTAAAGGTATTCTAAATGGATATTTAAAATAATTAATTCTGTTGCTATGGGAACCGACTCGTTCAGAGGCTTTTAATCTCATATCCAAGGGAGGTACAGACAGGTTATAGGAGAGGTTTGAGTTTTCTCTCAAATATAAATTGTTTAATCCCTATTTTACGTGCAAATTATATGTACACAAATATCTAGAGTGTGCAGTTACCTTTGCACATATATATTTTATGCCCAGACGTTGGGTGATGAAGGATGGTTGGACAACATATCTAAAAAAACTGATGTGGGCAGCACATGATTTTCCTTATATAATGCAATGAAGTTACTACTTTTACAGTAAAAAAATAGATTATTTTTATAGTAGTTATTTATATTCTTTCCAAGATATTGAATTTTCGTCAATGAGTCGTCATTTTTCATGTCGTCGTCATCAATGAGTCGTCATTCATTTAGCGTCATTTTTATCCATTTGACGAATTTTTCGTTCATTTAACAACATTTTAAAAAGTCGGCAAGTTGGCGACATCCCATCAAATTCGTTCCCAAAATCTCGCCAAGCGTTATGGTCGAAGAAATAAGTTATTCTTACAGCAGATAAATGACTATTGGCGTTCAAATACAAATGTATTACACAAAGTATCTTTTTTCATGAATGGAATGAGCTAGATTCACGAGAATGATGTCTTCCAATTTATCGCATGGTATTACATATGAAAAGTGAACATGTTTCTCAGTATGAAATATTTTTTTTTTATTTTATATGACTTTTCGATAATTTTTTTGAAAAATGTGCAATATCTAGAGAACGGTTCATGTTAGCGTTTTAAAATTTATGTCAAACGTTTTTTAATGAAAAATTACATAAGAAATGTCTATTTGCGTAACTTTATTAGCGGTTTTGATGTTTTGACGATTTTTTCAAAATTTCACTCGAAAATTTAGGAGGGTTCTGCACATTCGATTGCGTATAAAAACAATAGGCTTCCAGTGTTTACGGATTGTGATTTTCGTACCAAATTTCGTTCGAATCGGCCCATTAGTTCGCCAGTTATCGTCTCCACAGGCTCACTGACACACACACACACACAGACATCACTTCAAAAATGTTTGATTCGTGATCAGGGATGCTTGAAACGTGCTGTCCCGTCGAAAACTCGAATTCGAATTTTCGACCCCATCACAATACTTTCCTTATACATTATGTATATAAGGAAAGTAATAGTTCTGAAAACTTCAAACAGTTACAAATACTTACCAATAGATCAATAGATGTCGTGGCTTGTCAGTGTCATTGCAACCTGTTTAACTGGTTGGTAAATGTATCAAACTTGTTCTTCATAGTTTTGCAAATAGTATAGGGAAATAAATGCAAGGTGCTTCAATTGTTAATCGTATATGCTATCTTAACTGTGGGGTATAAAGCTTGGGAGTAAGTTTGCAGCATAGAGCATCTTGTGATTTGTCTGTTGCAGAAGGAAGAACAGAACGCATTTGTTTCATATATCCGGGAATTATCGTCTCTATTCAACAAAACACATGTAAATAATAAGATAAAAGCAGGGATTTTTCTTAGCCCAGGAAATCCAAAAACTGAATTCCTTGATCATGAGATCGCTTTACGAGCTATTTCATGCCAAACTAAAGTTTAAATCGATAAACAATTTATGTCATCGTGTTTTCCTATTATTTCTCTATAAATGTACCAAATTTCATATTTTTGTAAGCTATAGTTTTTACGGCACGAGACAGAAAAATCGCTAGACGTGCCGATACGATAATAAAAATTTAACTTCAGAAGTGTATAAAAAGTAATATATCTCAAAAA
The DNA here is from genome assembly GCA_951213105.1 of Amaurobius ferox. Taxonomy (NCBI): domain Eukaryota; kingdom Metazoa; phylum Arthropoda; class Arachnida; order Araneae; family Amaurobiidae; genus Amaurobius; species Amaurobius ferox. The sequence goes on from OX578151.1 coordinate 136,779,872, forward strand.
CAACATCAAAATTAAAAGAAGGGGCTCCATCCTACTAAAATTCATCCATGTAGGTACCTGTCTGCAAAAATTCGTGGTCTTGCTATTGTTTGTCTATTCATCACGCGAACTCGCAGCTTAAATATTTTGTCTTTGACTTTGACATTAAATATTTCTTAAACTGCAGCATATATGAAAAAACGGTTTATTTCGGCGTATTTATCAAAGTATATTCTACAAGTATACCAAATCTCATATTTCTATATGCAATAGTTTTTGCGGTACGAAGCAAAGAATCTCGAGAAACGAGAAATTTGTCAAACAGCCGCGACTGCTACCTTTTTTTAATATAGAGAGATAGATAAAATGTGTTTTGACTTACACAATTTAACAAGCAAATTTACAATATTTAATTGCCTATTGCATGAATAAAAAATGTCATGGTAGAAGAAATAAAAAAAAAAACTTTTCTATAATCATATGTACGTATATGAAAGAAAAACAGAATAGGAGATCAAATCCATTATTTCTGTAATATTATTGATAAATTTATAATAAACAAGTTGTTCTATATCCCTTCCGTAAAAGGGGCCTTGTAAAGGAGTTTTAGTGTATGAGAGCCCAGTTGAGGATTATAGAACCCTAATTTCTATAAGAAATTAAATAAATTGAAAATTCTGACAATTATGTTCAATCACAGAAAAAATGCTCATTATGTAGAAAATATCTTCAAGCTTCAATTGTGAATAGTTGCGACGGGAATCAATTGTGCATATTGCCACGCCCACATATGTCCACTTCCATCTTTAGCTTACGGAGTTTTCTTGGGGCATTGAAATATAGTTTATTTGCAATAAATATGATAGACTCGGGTAAATTAAGATGATTTCATTCTAAATTACTTTTTCTGCCAAGGAAAATTACGGAAATTGAAATAATATTTTGGTGTCGATTTCATATTTGTGATTTGAAATGCTACTAATTCCGCTATTTTAAATCAAAATTTCATTTTATTCTATTTATTGACAGACAAGACTTAACTGGATTTTTTTAACGGCAGCCATTTGGACAGACGTTAGAATGATTTTGTCCGTTTTGCAATTAACTATCTCTCTTAAAAGTATGAGATTACTAAAAATAAAAATAAAATAATTTTGTGTACTATTCATAAGAACCGATAATATTTTAAAAGTACATTAAACATAAATACAAATTTCGTTTAATCATCGCAGTTTCGTTAGTCGGCAGATGAGGTCTAGAAAGTAGCGCCGAATAAGGCCGCAGATAAATTGAAATGTGGAACCGGAACGTATTGGCTGGCTATGAGGAAACGTGTTGTGCGGTATAAAAATCTATTGCGTATTAAGTTTGCTTAAAATTTCGCAAATATTACTTTAGATAGAACAATTGACCACTACTTCGTTAGTTTGTAAAACCTTTAAATATTATATATACTGCATACGTTATATGTCTGTACTTTTTCAAGATCATCATGTTGCCTTCTAACCCTAGATATCCGGATTATAATATATTTTTGTAACATTTTAAATAAATTCAATGAATTGCATTTTCTACAATTGCTGAATGAAGCTCTAATATATAAATTAATAACATTTAAGCATGACTTTTAATAAGGATTTACTGGTATGTTCTCAATTGCAATTCATGTTTTTAAAATATTTGCAAAATTTGTTCAAACTTTAACTTTTTCCTTCTCAGGTATAGTTAAAACATGCTTTAACATTTACCAGCCGTGGTTTCCGCAACTAGTTGCTAATTATTTTACCTAATAATTTTTAGGGGTGATTTTCTTTAGCAGGGGTGACTTTTAGCAGGAGACCCTACAGCCTGGTTGATTTTACAGAACTACAAACTTATAGAACTCTTTTGTGGATTTATAGACATTATAGAGCTGTAGTTTTTTGTTTTCTTTTTTGTTTTTATTCTGTATTTTTGTGTATTTCTGTTTATCTCTCTTGTGCTGTGTGTTTTTACGCCGTCCAATTAGTTGCTCAAGTCCTCAGGATGAGTCGGAAGGTCTGGGTCTTCAATACTAGCGAATGACCAGCCGTCCGAATTGCTGCTCTATGTCCTCGGATGAGCCGGACGGTCTGGGCTTTCGACACTAGCGAGTGATCATTGTTTTAGGTGCTGTAATAAGATCCCTGCCATCGGTTTGTATTAGAATTGCAAACGGCATTTGTAATAGGATTGCACGACAAGCAACTGGAGCGCGATCGGTGCGGGAGGTTTATGACTGGCATTGGAGAAGATGGGAGATCCGCGCTGAAGTGGCAAGGGTACCAACACGTTGTGTACATCGATTGGAACTGAGATGGCGTGATGATGGCAGAAGATAAGAAATGATGACTCGAATCCTTTAAATTTACCTTTTCCTTTATTTGATGAGGAATTATTATGTTTCAAATCATATACAGCAAGGAATATTGGACATCAGAATTATTGAGGATGATATTTGAGATACGCATATATTTCCAACGTATAGAGCATTATACGTTGAATACATCGGCGGATCCGATATTGGTTTGCGCCCATTAGACATCTCGGAATAATCAATCTATGATGAAAAAATCTCGTGACTCTTCGAAATTACATTGAAACGTGATTTAAACAATTTACTTTAGTATTAATTTAATTTTAAATATATCTTTTTAAGAATACGTTCTGTTCTATGCCCCGCTGGCAAGAACACGTCCTACTGCTCTGAGATTGCATCGCCAATTTAACTAATTACGATATTCTGACAAGCGTCTTCATGAGATTGCGCGTACTCATGACGGAACAGAAAGTAGTTCAAATACATTTCAATACGAAATACGAATCCGGGTAAATGTACAAACGCTCAGGAATGTAACATTACGCCAAGGGTTATCGAAACGGGCAGGAAAACTTGAAGAAGCCGAAAAACACAATTGGCGCTTTATCAATTTGGAATAAATATTTGAGAACAAGTTTCAGAAACGAAACGAAAATAGAATTTACCGAATATTAAATTTAGAAGGGAATTAATTGAATAAACAGGGGGTGCATTTCATAACAGTGCTACTTCCAGAAATTAAAAAAAAAAACTCTTTTAGTAGATACTTTTCAGCAGTAACACCTAATAATCGATACGCCGACTGCACGAGCTCAAGAAATCTGTGAATAGTAAATATTCAATTGACTTAAGCCTTGAATAGTAAATATTCAGTAGATCTTTATTGCTGAATAAATTGTAAATTTCCAATATTTATGTGGAGATGCTATTGCCTCAGGCCGCAATTATTAAGGGGGTTTACCCCTTCCTCATTTCATACATATATTTTTAAAACAGCTTTTATCCTTTAATAACAGCACTTTTAAACCGATTATTCAGTTGCATACAGTCTTAAGTTATTTATTTCACAGTATTTAACGCGTTTTTACCTTCCCTTCAATATATTGTTACGAACGTGTTAAATGCTTTCACTGCAGTCTCTTCTGAAAACCAGAATGAAAAAACACCTTTGCAGGCAGTTATTCCTGTGACGTGAACTTATGGTTGCCACATGCTGAATTTCGGAGAAAGTTTGTCAGATTTAGCTATTTATGGCGACTTCTGGAATGTACTCGAATCTTCTCGATACAACGAATATTCTAAGAGATACGAATTCCTTCTAGAAGTTTCTACGGTGAATATATAAACATCGATATCGCTCAATTGGAGCAGTTGACATGATACGAGCTACATATTTTTGTGTGATATGTCAATGCTTTAAGAATAATATCCGCTGTTTTATGAAATTAGTGGAGTATTTAATTGCAGTTTTACTGTACCTAACAGTTATTCAGTTATCTTCTGAGATAGTTATCGAGCTATTTTGCTGTATATTGCGAGTATGCTGTATATTTGCTGCATATGCGAGCTATTTATGCTGTCCTTATGAATAAACGTGTTTGTTATCCAGAAATTTGAGCGCATTATTATATCTTTAAAGGACACTCACAAATCCAGAGAATATGTCGTAACAATATGATATGTATAGGAAAAGTATTAAAACAAAGTCGAATCTTGGAAACCGGGTTTTTGTTAGATTTACACATTTTGTGGATATTAGAACACGATCAAACCTCAGCTATTTCAGATGCTGGCTGTTTTTTATATGCGTGTGTGTCAAGTACCTATCAGGGCAATTGAAATGCCATATACTGATGTGTCAACTGCATTTCAAAAACTATAAGTTTTTTATGAAGTTTACAGTTATTGACTTATTGTGGTTGGTGTCTGCTAGCATGTCGTAAAAAAAAGTTTTTTTAATGGTCTTGTTGCATTAAAAATAAAAATTTTCTGATTGACCAAATTTGTCTAAGGGGGGTCATATAAAAATTTAAAAGTGTATCTTTTTAAAAATTAATGGGAGGACTATTTCATTAATGTAGTCTTATTTCTTACCTTACTTCAAACATTTTTGCAGTTTGCATTACCCACTTATCTCCAACAGGTAAATAATTAAAGCGCGCTTCAATCTTTTCGACACTATATATATATATATACATATATATATATATTAATTTGCATTTTTTCCTTTACTATTCCAAATACCTCATACCTGTATCGGGATTTACTAAAGATTTCTATCATAAAATTAACTTTAAAAACTATTATATTTCTTTACCAAATATGTTTTTTTATAATACTCATATACTGTGAACACAAACTATGTCTTTTTTATAATACTCATATACTGTGAACACAAACTATGTCTTTTTTATAATACTCATATACTGTGAACACAAACTATGTCTTTTTTATAATACTCATATACTGTGAACATAAACTATGTCTTTTTTAATTAGTTGTTGAAACACAAAAGAAAATAGTCTGGACTGTTTATGCAGGTAAAGCTATTTTATCCTGGACACTCACGCGAATGCAGCATACTTAAAAAAAGTCACGAAATTTAATTTTGTAATCTTTTCACATCTAAGAACAAAAAAATAGCTCACCATATTTAATCTTATAGCTGATGAAAAAATAAGAAGATATATTAAACTATATCGACTTTTTAAAAGTAGGTCATGGTGTGAGGTGTTTTTATTTTTTAAACAAAGGATGATGAAGATAAACAAATTTCTGACAGTAGGAAAACATGGTGTATCGTCTAATTGTTTCAGTCACGTGGATTGTTTTTTACAACGAAGAAATGTATAACCATTCAGTAACAATTATTATATTTGGTTCCTAGAAAAGTTTTTAAACACCCCAATAGTCCATAGGTCTATCTATAGTTAAATGTCTATGCTTGATCGATAAAAAGTTAATTCAGCGTCCCTGGCGGAGAACTGTGCAACAAAGCGCGATATAAGAAAAAATCTGTTGTGGGAAGCACATGACTTTCCCTGCAGACTCAAATTCATATGTTCTTTATTTCTTTAATAATTTATTAGATTTAGTTTAATTGAACCAAATAACACTAAATTTGCATTTTTAATTCAATTTTTGTTTTTATTTGGCAATTGGACATTTTTCTAAAAGTGGTATAACTAAATGTGAAAAATCTCAAATATCTCAAGAAAGGTTAGTCCTAGAGTAATAGAGTTGTTCTTATTCTTTTCCTAATCAAAAATTACATATAAAACAAGCATTTAATTGATATATTTGAACATACGTATCTTTTTTTTAGATTTTAGCGATTTTTGAGGACCATTTCGTAAAAAAGCAGGTTGTTCTTTTCCGAATAATACCAAAATCTAATCAGCACCAGAGTATCCCACAGGTAACTTATCTATCAAATTTTGTGAAATTTGGTCAATTAGTATATTAGCTACAAACATGACATTTTTGCAGGCCATTTCTTAAAAAATGGCAGGCTGTTCCTTTCCGATTAATACCAAAATCTAATCAGCACCAGAGTATTATACAAATAACTTATCTACAAAATTTTGTGAAATTTGGTCAATTAGTATTTTAGCTAGAGCGGATAAATAAAATGTTTACGGGCCATTTCGCAAAAAACGGCGGGTTTTGTTTTTACGAATTATACCAAAAACTAATAAGCACCAGGGTCACATCCAAGTGACTTACCTACCAAATTTTATGAAATTCGGTCCATTAGTTTTTGATTTAGAGTGGATACATACATTGCACAGACAAACACACAGATAGACAGACACACACACAGACAGACAGACACACACACAGACGTCACGCTAAAAATAGTTTTTTCGTATTCTAGAGGTCTCGAAACGTGTAGATCCGTCGAAAACTCGAGTTGCGATTTTCGACATGATTCCAATACTTTCTCTATGCATTACGATGTATTGCAGGGAAAGTAAAAATGATAGTTACAAAGTTGTAGAAGATTATCTAACGATTGAGAAAATATATCAGGAACCACATTATTTATTATAATAAATACATGTCAGAAAGTTGTATCTTAAGGAACTCTAACAAGGTGACACTCTCAATACTTGCCAACGTACTTGGTTCTATTCTATCTTGAATTAAAATGTGCATTTTTGCTGACGAAAATCAATTTGAACAGGCGGTACATTGGATTTCTGGGCATGTAAGTATTTATTGTACCATTCCTGAACATGACAGCTATTCCACATTGTATCCAATAAGCGCCTCTTGTAGCACTTTTTGTTGATTTCTACTTCTTAGCCAAAGTTCTGAAACTTTGAAATTGATTTTAGTTGTTTACCTCGCTTTGTTGTCTCGTTCGCTAACTTTAATTTTCAAAGTATCCACTAGAGGTGTTGAAATTGCTTTTATTCAATCGGGTATTGCTACTCTATTGCAGATAAAACTTACATGTGCACTCATGATCTTTCTTTACAAAGTTATTGGGATGTTTAAGGGGCTTTCCTAGGTACATTATTTAATGGCAATATGTCATAAGGTCAAGTTGTCCGTATCAAAATTACTATACTAGGACTTACCTTTGATGCCTTCACTAAGGGTGGAGCATGCAAACTCCCGTTTCTCAAGCCGGAGAGACAAATACACAAGCTATAAATAAACACACTTATCTAAATTTGACCAATTTATTTAATATTTAAGTTATAGATATCCATTTATGTCTTGGTTATTAATACTATTCATAAATCCATTATTATAATACATCTAGCGCTACCAATATTTCATTAATAAACATATTTACACACATAATATAAATGATACATATATTTAGACACTTTCTTTTAATTTACCGAAACTCAAAATAGTTCTTTTAGTTTAAAATACAAGAACTCGTTATTACGACATAAATTTGTACGAACTAATGGTTCATTATTAGATAACCGTTAAATGTGTGCCTTCCGTGCTAATTAGTGACAAGTGAAATACATAAATACCTATGCTTTCTTGCATTCCAACACTTATTTGCGCAATCACTATGCTGTAAGATTCTATTGCACATCACACTTCTGAGCCACGCTTTCTTTTAGCGCTCACAGTAGATATTTTTTTGCACAAACTCAAGAGACATGTTGTTAGTTCGTTGTCCAAAATTCAAATCTGCTGAACTTTCTGGAATAAAACTTTGGGGCACTTTTTTATTTCCCCCTTTGGTTTCATACCACATCTCCCATTTGTCGTTGATGCAGAAGGGGATGGACACTATTTATCTATGATTGTGTTCCGATTGGTTTCCTCTGCTGCATTTAGATTGCTTATTATCTTTCTTGGCATTTGTAATTTCGAGTGCAACATGTTTTACAAGTATTGTACTACACAATACGTTTCACTGTTGCCATTACGAGTAACTTCTATTCCGTGCTGACAAGTGTATTGAAAGCGTGAAACCGGTCCAAGGATGCTGTTATCTGCAATGAGAACAAAATCTTAACATTGGAAACGCTTTCCATAGACGGATTTTGTTAGTAAGCACCTGGCTGTTTCTACTGGCCAACGCCAGGAGACTGAGTTAAATCTTTAAGAGTTCCTTGCGTGCGGAGACTGAATTTGTTGTTTTCCAATGTGGTTCGTACAATTGTGGCAGAAAGTACGTAAATTTGTTACCATTGCAGTTTTCCACTGCTTTATGTTGATGAGCACATAAAACAGAGGTGAACTGGTGAAACGAACGAAACTGGTGCATGTATTCTACTGGACAACTTCTGCAAACTGAACTAAATCTTGAAAAAAAAATTAATGCCACTTGCAGGCGGGGAGTGAATTTGTTGGTATCCACTGTGGTTCCTACAATTGTAGCAGAAAGTACGTTGATTTATTACCATTGCAGTTCTCCCTTGTTTTATGTTGATGAGTACATGAAAAGAGCGAAACTGGTGCATGTATTCTATTGGCCAACGTCTGCAGACTGAACTAAATCTTTAAGCAGATTAATTCCGGTTGTGAGGGAAGACTGGATTTGGTCTCCATTATGGTTAGTGCAATTGTAGCAGAAAGTACGTTGATTTATTAACATTGTAGTTCTCCCCTGTTTTATGTTGATGAGTACATGAAAAGAGCGAAACTGGTGCATGTATTCTATTGGCCAACGTCTGCAGACTGAACTAAATCTTTAAGCAGATTAATTCCGGTTGTGAGGGAAGACTGGATTTGGTCTCCATTATGGTTAGTGCAATTGTAGCAGAAAGTACGTTGATTTATTAACATTGTAGTTCTCCCCTGTTTTATGTTGATGAGTACATGAAAAGAGCGAAACTGGTGCATGTATTCTATTGGCCAACGTCTGCAGACTGAACTAAATCTTTAAGCAGATTAATTCCGGTTGTGAGGGAAGACTGGATTTGGTCTCCATTATGGTTAGTGCAATTGTAGCAGAAAGTACGTTGATTTATTAACATTGTAGTTCTCCCCTGTTTTATGTTGATGAGTACATGAAAAGAGCGAAACTGGTGCATGTATTCTATTGGCCAACGTCTGCAGACTGAACTAAATCTTTAAGCAGATTAATTCCGGTTGTGAGGGAAGACTGGATTTGGTCTCCATTATGGTTAGTGCAATTGTAGCAGAAAGTACGTTGATTTATTAACATTGTAGTTCTCCCCTGTTTTATGTTGATGAGTACATGAAAAGAGCGAAACTGGTGCATGTATTCTATTGGCCAACGTCTGCAGACTGAACTAAATCTTTAAGCAGATTAATTCCGGTTGTGAGGGAAGACTGGATTTGGTCTCCATTATGGTTAGTGCAATTGTAGCAGAAAGTACGTTGATTTATTAACATTGTAGTTCTCCCCTGTTTTATGTTGATGAGTACATGAAAAGAGCGAAACTGGTGCATGTATTCTATTGGCCAACGTCTGCAGACTGAACTAAATCTTTAAGCAGATTAATTCCGGTTGTGAGGGAAGACTGGATTTGGTCTCCATTATGGTTAGTGCAATTGTAGCAGAAAGTACGTTGATTTATTAACATTGTAGTTCTCCCCTGTTTTATGTTGATGAGTACATGAAAAGAGCGAAACTGGTGCATGTATTCTATTGGCCAACGTCTGCAGACTGAACTAAATCTTTAAGCAGATTAATTCCGGTTGTGAGGGAAGACTGGATTTGGTCTCCATTATGGTTAGTGCAATTGTAGCAGAAAGTACGTTGATTTATTAACATTGTAGTTCTCCCCTGTTTTATGTTGATGAGTACATGAAAAGAGCGAAACTGGTGCATGTATTCTATTGGCCAACGTCTGCAGACTGAACTAAATCTTTAAGCAGATTAATTCCGGTTGTGAGGGAAGACTGGATTTGGTCTCCATTATGGTTAGTGCAATTGTAGCAGAAAGTACGTTGATTTATTAACATTGTAGTTCTCCCCTGTTTTATGTTGATGAATACATGAAAAGAGCGAAACTGGTGCATGTATTCTATTGGCCAACGTCTGCAGACTGAACTAAATCTTTAAGCAGATTAATTCCGGTTGTGAGGGAAGACTGGATTTGGTCTCCATTATGGTTAGTGCAATTGTAGCAGAAAGTACGTTGATTTATTAACATTGTAGTTCTCCCCTGTTTTATGTTGATGAGTACATGAAAAGAGCGAAACTGGTGCATGTATTCTATTGGCCAACGTCTGCAGACTGAACTAAATCTTTAAGCAGATTAATTCCGGTTGTGAGGGAAGACTGGATTTGGTCTCCATTATGGTTAGTGCAATTGTAGCAGAAAGTACGTTGATTTATTAACATTGTAGTTCTCCCCTGTTTTATGTTGATGAGTACATGAAAAGAGCGAAACTGGTGCATGTATTCTATTGGCCAACGTCTGCAGACTGAACTAAATCTTTAAGCAGATTAATTCCGGTTGTGAGGGAAGACTGGATTTGGTCTCCATTATGGTTAGTGCAATTGTAGCAGAAAGTACGTTGATTTATTAACATTGTAGTTCTCCCCTGTTTTATGTTGATGAGTACATGAAAAGAGCGAAACTGGTGCATGTATTCTATTGGCCAATGTCTGCAGACTGAACTAAATCTTTAAGCAGATTAATTCCGGTTGTGAGGGAAGACTGGATTTGGTCTCCATTATGGTTAGTGCAATTGTAGCAGAAAGTACGTTGATTTATTAACATTGTAGTTCTCCCCTGTTTTATGTTGATGAGTACATGAAAAGAGCGAAACTGGTGCATGTATTCTATTGGCCAACGTCTGCAGACTGAACTAAATCTTTAAGCAGATTAATTCCGGTTGTGAGGGAAGACTGGATTTGGTCTCCATTATGGTTAGTGCAATTGTAGCAGAAAGTACGTTGATTTATTACCATTGCAGTTCTCCCTTGTTTTATGTTGATGAGTACATGAAAAGAGCGAAACTGGTGCATGTATTCTATTGGCCAACGTCTGCAGACTGAACTAAATCTTTAAGCAGATTAATTCCGGTTGTGAGGGAAGACTGGATTTGGTCTCCATTATGGTTAGTACAATTGTAGCAGAAAGTACGTTGATTTATTAACATTGTAGTTCTCCCCTGTTTTATGTTGATGAATACATGAAAAGAGCGAAACTGGTGCATGTATTCTATTGGCCAACGTCTGCAGACTGAACTAAATCTTTAAGCAGATTAATTCCGGTTGTGAGGGAAGACTGGATTTGGTCTCCATTATGGTTAGTACAATTGTAGCAGAAAGTACGTTGATTTATTAACATTGCAGTTCTCCCCTGTTTTATGTTGATGAGTACATGAAAAGAGCGAAACTGGTGCATGTATTCTATTGGCCAACGTCTGCAGACTGAACTAAATCTTTAAGCAGATTAATTCCGGTTGTGAGGGAAGACTGGATTTGGTCTCCATTATGGTTAGTGCAATTGTAGCAGAAAGTACGTTGATTTATTAACATTGTAGTTCTCCCCTGTTTTATGTTGATGAGTACATGAAAAGAGCGAAACTGGTGCATGTATTCTATTGGCCAACGTCTGCAGACTGAACTAAATCTTTAAGCAGATTAATTCCGGTTGTGAGGGAAGACTGGATTTGGTCTCCATTATGGTTAGTGCAATTGTAGCAGAAAGTACGTTGATTTATTACCATTGCAGTTCTCCCTTGTTTTATGTTGATGAGTACATGAAAAGAGCGAAACTGGTGCATGTATTCTATTGGCCAACGTCTGCAGACTGAACTAAATCTTTAAGCAGATTAATTCCGGTTGTGAGGGAAGACTGGATTTGGTCTCCATTATGGTTAGTGCAATTGTAGCAGAAAGTACGTTGATTTATTAACATTGTAGTTCTCCCCTGTTTTATGTTGATGAATACATGAAAAGAGCGAAACTGGTGCATGTATTCTATTGGCCAACGTCTGCAGACTGAACTAAATCTTTAAGCAGATTAATTCCGGTTGTGAGGGAAGACTGGATTTGGTCTCCATTATGGTTAGTACAATTGTAGCAGAAAGTACGTTGATTTATTAACATTGCAGTTCTCCCCTGTTTTATGTTGATGAGTACATGAAAAGAGCGAAACTGGTGCATGTATTCTATTGGCCAACGTCTGCAGACTGAACTAAATCTTTAAGCAGATTAATTCCGGTTGTGAGGGAAGACTGGATTTGGTCTCCATTATGGTTAGTGCAATTGTAGCAGAAAGTACGTTGATTTATTAACATTGTAGTTCTCCCCTGTTTTATGTTGATGAGTACATGAAAAGAGCGAAACTGGTGCATGTATTCTATTGGCCAACGTCTGCAGACTGAACTAAATCTTTAAGCAGATTAATTCCGGTTGTGAGGGAAGACTGGATTTGGTCTCCATTATGGTTAGTGCAATTGTAGCAGAAAGTACGTTGATTTATTAACATTGTAGTTCTCCCCTGTTTTATGTTGATGAGTACATGAAAAGAGCGAAACTGGTGCATGTATTCTATTGGCCAATGTCTGCAGACTGAACTAAATCTTTAAGCAGATTAATTCCGGTTGTGAGGGAAGACTGGATTTGGTCTCCATTATGGTTAGTGCAATTGTAGCAGAAAGTACGTTGATTTATTAACATTGTAGTTCTCCCCTGTTTTATGTTGATGAGTACATGAAAAGAGCGAAACTGGTGCATGTATTCTATTGGCCAATGTCTGCAGACTGAACTAAATCTTTAAGCAGATTAATTCCGGTTGTGAGGGAAGACTGGATTTGGTCTCCATTATGGTTAGTGCAATTGTAGCAGAAAGTACGTTGATTTATTAACATTGTAGTTCTCCCCTGTTTTATGTTGATGAATACATGAAAAGAGCGAAACTGGTGCATGTATTCTATTGGCCAACGTCTGCAGACTGAACTAAATCTTTAAGCAGATTAATTCCGGTTGTGAGGGAAGACTGGATTTGGTCTCCATTATGGTTAGTACAATTGTAGCAGAAAGTACGTTGATTTATTAACATTGTAGTTCTCCCCTGTTTTATGTTGATGAGTACATGAAAAGAGCGAAACTGGTGCATGTATTCTATTGGCCAATGTCTGCAGACTGAACTAAATCTTTAAGCAGATTAATTCCGGTTGTGAGGGAAGACTGGATTTGGTCTCCATTATGGTTAGTGCAATTGTAGCAGAAAGTACGTTGATTTATTAACATTGTAGTTCTCCCCTGTTTTATGTTGATGAGTACATGAAAAGAGCGAAACTGGTGCATGTATTCTATTGGCCAACGTCTGCAGACTGAACTAAATCTTTAAGCAGATTAATTCCGGTTGTGAGGGAAGACTGGATTTGGTCTCCATTATGGTTAGTGCAATTGTAGCAGAAAGTACGTTGATTTATTAACATTGTAGTTCTCCCCTGTTTTATGTTGATGAGTACATGAAAAGAGCGAAACTGGTGCATGTATTCTATTGGCCAATGTCTGCAGACTGAACTAAATCTTTAAGCAGATTAATTCCGGTTGTGAGGGAAGACTGGATTTGGTCTCCATTATGGTTAGTACAATTGTAGCAGAAAGTACGTTGATTTATTAACATTGTAGTTCTCCCCTGTTTTATGTTGATGAGTACATGAAAAGAGCGAAACTGGTGCATGTATTCTATTGGCCAACGTCTGCAGACTGAACTAAATCTTTAAGCAGATTAATTCCGGTTGTGAGGGAAGACTGGATTTGGTCTCCATTATGGTTAGTGCAATTGTAGCAGAAAGTACGTTGATTTATTAACATTGTAGTTCTCCCCTGTTTTATGTTGATGAGTACATGAAAAGAGCGAAACTGGTGCATGTATTCTATTGGCCAACGTCTGCAGACTGAACTAAATCTTTAAGCAGATTAATTCCGGTTGTGAGGGAAGACTGGATTTGGTCTCCATTATGGTTAGTACAATTGTAGCAGAAAGTACGTTGATTTATTAACATTGTAGTTCTCCCCTGTTTTATGTTGATGAGTACATGAAAAGAGCGAAACTGGTGCATGTATTCTATTGGCCAACGTCTGCAGACTGAACTAAATCTTTAAGCAGATTAATTCCGGTTGTGAGGGAAGACTGGATTTGGTCTCCATTATGGTTAGTGCAATTGTAGCAGAAAGTACGTTGATTTATTAACATTGTAGTTCTCCCCTGTTTTATGTTGATGAGTACATGAAAAGAGCGAAACTGGTGCATGTATTCTATTGGCCAATGTCTGCAGACTGAACTAAATCTTTAAGCAGATTAATTCCGGTTGTGAGGGAAGACTGGATTTGATCTCCATTATGGTTAGTACAATTGTAGCAGAAAGTACCTTGATTTATTACCATTGACGTTTTCCTCTGTTTTATGTTGATGAGAACATGAAAAGAGCGAAACTGGTGCATGTATTCTACTGGCCAACGTCTGCAGCCCCTAACTAAATCTTACAGAAGATTAATGCCGATTGAGAGGGAAGACTGGATGTGTTGGTCTCCATTGTTATTCTTACAATTGTGTCAGAAAGTACGCTGATTTGTTACCAATGCCGTTATCTTTTGTTCCATATTGATGAGCACATGAGAAGAATGAAACCAGTTCAAGGATTTTGTTAGTAGAAAGGGTATTAGTTCTTGAAAGATGTTATTTAAAACATTAAATGAGAATTAAATGTACAGCAAACAAAATAAGATGCTTTGGAGATATGTATAAATAAATCCAAAACAGAGGAATGCGGTTTGGAACTCTAAAATTAAACAGGACAATCCAGTTAAATATAATTGTTGCTTTGCAAAATACAAACTATTTGTACTTCTTTGACTTTTCATGTTTGCTTCTATCAAAGAGGTTGGGGAATTTGTAAAAACAATCTAAATTTTAAAAAGAATTAAAAGAACATAAAATGTGATATATGACAAATCCGAGTAACTTTTTCCTAAAGATTTGCTGTCTATAATATGTAATACGAATAAGTTTAAATAAGTTATTTTAATTTTATGTCTAAAATATATATTATATGTATTTAGCATACAATCTTTCTGGTTTACAGTAACGCCTTTGGAGTTGTCTTCAATGGTGACAACAAAAGCGACCTGTTTTAGTAAAAATAAGAAATTTGTGAAGAATCTTTCATAGATTGCAAGTGGTGTATACACTTGTATTTTGATTGAACTATTAATCATTTTTGTTCCCTTTTGTAAATTTATTTAGTAGGGTTCTAAATGTTTTAGGAAAAACAGGAAGTTACACCCTCAGAACTAGAATAAGAAATCCGTAGTGAACTCGCAGCCCTTTGAAATTCAATTCTTAATCCATATCATTCATCATCTAAGTGTTCTATCTATGACTCGTCTTAAAACACAAATATTGGAAAGGAAATTTTTGAACCGGAAGTGAAGAAACACTTTAGTTTAAACAGTAATGAGCTCCTTACAACATTTGTAATTTTATGCTGAATCCATATATGTCATAATATAAGCTCTAGCTACAGTAAATAGTGAGAAAATATACGTATTACACGGGAAATGTAAAGATTTTATTTGGAAGTGACATTTCCTGAGCTGAAAGTGGAAATACTTAGTGAGTCTCCGACAACTTTTCCAAGAATTTGAGGCTGAATTCATATCAGTCATCATCTAAGATTTATCTACAGCTAATCCTGAGAATTGGATTTCTTCAAGAAATATTTTCGAACTGCAAGAGAAAATCCTTAGTAACTTACCCTATATCTTTCAGAGTTTGATGATAAATTCGTATCAGCAATCACCTAATCTCTGTGAATAGTTAATCTTAAGAAATAGATGTTTCAAGAAAAATGAAAAAATTTGAACTGAAAATGGAAAGTGAACTGAAAGTGGACAATTTTAATGAATCTCTTTCTCTTATCTTCTCCAGAATTGTATATTAGAGCCATGCCAATTATTATCTAAGCTATAATTATCTAAGCTATACCAATTATTATCTATAGCATAGGAATAAATGCTTCAAATCAGCAGTATGGCAAAATTTTTGTCACCAATGAAAATCTGATGCTTTAGCAGATGACTTGCAGTATTAGAAATCTGATGTGGGCAGCACATGATTTTCCCTGCAAACTTATATTCACATTCTCTTTATTTTAATTAAATTTAATTCACTTTTAATTCAATTTTCGTTCTCATTTGATAACTGGACTTATTTTCAAAGATGGCGTAAAGAAAATACGAAAAACTAAAATATCTCGAGAACGGCTAGTCCTAGTGTAATGGGGTTGGTCTTATTATTTTCCTTGTTAAAATTACGTATTAAACGAGCATTTAATGGATATATTTGAGCATACGTAGTTCTTTATTTTAAATTTTGGCGATTTTTGCTGGCCATTTTGCAAAAAAGGCAGTTCATTTTTTTTCGAATCGTACCAAAATCTAATCAGCACTAGCGTGACCCACAAGCGACTTATTTACCAAATTTTGTGAAATTCGGTCCATTAGATTTTTAGGTAGAGTGGATACAAGCCTTTGCGGGCCATTTCGCAAAAAAAAAGGCGAGTTCTTTTATCCCGAATCGTACCCAAAACTCAAAACTAATCAGCACCAGATCCGCCCACAAGTGACTTACCTACCAAATTTTATGAAATTCGGTCAATTAGTTTTTTAGTTAGAGTGGATACAAAATCTGCACAGACAGACAGACAGACACATAGACACACAGACAGACACACATACAGACAGACACACATACAGACAGACACACACACACAGACGTCACGCTAAAAATAGTTTTTTCGTATTCTAGAGTTCTCGAAACGTGTAGATCCGTCGAAAACTCGAGTTGCGATTTTCGACATGATTCCAATACTTTCCCTATACATTACCATGTATTGCAGGGAAAGTAAAAATTATGTACAAACTTATAATTTCTTATTTTAGGGGGGAAATAAGAAATGTTAGAGTTTCCTTTTGGTTTATTCTCTCTAAAACTCTGTAAGATTATCGTGGTTCTGACCTAAAATAATCATTCTCAATTTCCAATCATACTCAGTGTTGAAAAGTTAAAATTCCCAATATTCCGCGGAAAATGGAAAAGAACTCCAAATATATTGTTACGACCTATTCCCAGGAATCATAGGCGTATTCTCAGGATACACTGATAATTTCAAATTTTTGGATAAGTAATACTTTTATTTAAAGCAACATGAGTAAATATGAACAAGATGCAGCTAATAACGCGTTAGCTATACTACAAAGTTACAAAACAACTGACGATAGACCGACGACAAAACCAACGATTATATGCCATTAAAACTGAACTCATTCATAAGACAGAAGACGATATTCTGAAGATACTAACGCATCCACAATTTACATTGATTTGTATCACGTCAACAGCATCTAACTGAACGGTGACTAGCTTCTACTTCTTCGACCCAGACTGTCCGACCTGCCCTGCCAGAAAGAGGTATAAGATATCTGTTTGGACTGCCGGGAAGTGTCACCAATTTAGACCAGAACTCAGTGGGGGAGGCATCCACAGGGACCGTACCCTCCTTTCCCTACCACCAGCCCCTCGAAAAGAACATGTTGAACGTGATCGTACTCCGCGTGAATACGGGACAGTTTTTGGCAGTGGCGAGAATCGAACCCAGGCACGGTGCCTAGTTTAGTCGTCCAGTTGTGGATAATTTGCTAAATTTGTTGATAAGGTCACTGAATTTGTTGTTAAAATTAAGATATCGGGATCTTTAAATTAAAAAAATTGTGTGCAATTTTAAAATTTCTAAGAACATTTTCATTTTACATAAAAAAATATGAAATATTTCGAAAGAGAAGTTAATTAGCGTCGTATAAATGTAGTCTTTGCTCTTGTGTCCCTGCTTTGTGCCACAAAAGAGTATATTTAAAACGTGAAAAACAAAGAAATAGTTATGCAACTTGTAAAAAACTGAGAACTTTACTTTATTCTGATTTTACCGTGACACAGTAGATTTTTTATTATTACTGATTGAAATATTCGTAAAAATTTCATTGTAATAATCTCTTTTGTTGGAGATATATCGTATCAGCAGGTGCCCTACCATTAATTCAAAAACAATCGTTTTTGTATCTTATTATCCAGATCATACGACAACAATGCCTTATACATATGGTATGGCGTAAAAATCTTTGGGTATTTTTTATCGATTTTCTCAAACAGAGAAGAAAATAGTTAAGTTGGAAAAATCAAATGGAGTCTATTTTACCGTGGAATGTTAACTTTAATAGTGAGCGATGTAAAAAAAAGAAACATTATCAATTCTTTTGGACTGTTTACTACTAGAGATTACCAACTTAGAAAAAAGAACTTTGTATTTAATCTCAAAGCTGATGAAAAAGTTGCAGTTAACTATTTTAAAGTTTTTTTATTTTTTAAAAAGCTTTCTCTGAATAAATTTTTGAAGAAACCAGTGTGTAGATTACGCTTTACGTTTTGTGCTGAAAACAATAAAAGTTTAAAGATTTTGATCTAGATGTTTTTACTTTCGTTATATACATAATGTATAAGGAAAGTATTGTGACTGGGTCGAAAGTTCGAATTCGAGTTTTCGACGTGAAAGCACGTTTCAAGCATCCCTGATCACGAATCAAACATTTTTGATCACGATTTCACGAATCAAACATTGTGTGTGTGAAAGTATGTATGTGTGTGTGTGTGTGTGTGTCAGTGAGTCTGTGGAGACGATATCTCACGAACGAATAGAGCGATTTGAAAGAAATTTGGTACAACAATCACAATCCGTAAATACTGGAAGCCTATTGTTTTTAAACGTAATCGAATGTTCCGAACCCCCCTAAATTTTCGAGTGAAATTTAAAAAAAAATCATCAAAAAATCAAAACCTTTAAAAAAGTTACACAAATAGACATTTCTTATGTAATTTTTCCTTAGAAAACGATTGGCATAAACTTTAGAACGATAGCACGAACCGTTCTCGAGATATTACACATTTTTCAAATAAATTTATCAAAAAGTCCCATAAATTAAAAACAAATATTAACTGCTGAGAAACATGTTTCACTTTTCATAAGTAATATCATGCGATAAATTTGGTGACATCATTCTCGTGGATCTAGCTCGTTCCATTCATGAGAAAAGATAATTTGAGTAATACTTTTGTATTTGAACGCCAATAGTCATTTATCTGCTATAAGAATAACTTATTTCCCCGTCCATAACGCTTAGCGAGATTTTCGCGATAAATTTGGTGGAATGTCGCCGACTTGGCGACTTTTTGAAATGTTGCCATATTATCTCGCCATCTGGATATCAAAAATCTCGCCATCTGGATAAAAATGACTCTAAACCTATAAAAATGAAGACTAATTGTCGAAAATTCAATATATTGGAAAGAATATAAGTATCTACTGTAAGAAAAACCTATTTTTTTACTATAAAAGTAGTAAATTCAATACATTATATAAGGAAAGTAATGTGTTGCCCACATCAGATTTTTTTTGCTAAAGCCTTAGTGTAATTTCGATATATGGCATTATATAGCGGTTCCCAATTTTCTTCAACCACAGAATACTTCTCATGTTTTTATGTAACCTCTCAACACTTTATTTTTGGTTTAATATTTTTGTTTCAATATGTTGCAATGCTAATACTCAAACCAAAATTATTTTATTATGCTAAACATAAATATACTTACACTAGTCAATTCCAACAACGTTTTATGCAGATGATATGGCCTTAAATAAATGTGACATAGTATATATTTTATAAATGTTCTGAATATCAAAAATCGTTTCAAATTA
This sequence comes from Amaurobius ferox, assembly GCA_951213105.1. Classification (NCBI taxonomy): domain Eukaryota; kingdom Metazoa; phylum Arthropoda; class Arachnida; order Araneae; family Amaurobiidae; genus Amaurobius; species Amaurobius ferox. The sequence goes on from OX578151.1 coordinate 136,799,415, forward strand.
GCCTACATTTGTTTCAAATTAGCACAAATCGTTTCAAATTAGCACAAATTAGCGCACATTTGCAGGGTTAACATCGACGATAAGAGCTTGTAATTTCGTCATAGTAGCTCAACGGTAGAACGTCGGCTGACGAGTTCGGAGATCCAGGGTTCGATTCCCGGTTGGGGCAGCAAGGTACTTTACAATGACGGCTGAACAAATCAACCCTGTAGGTTAGTGCAAAGATGTCGGAGGTCTGAAGACCCCAGACCGTGCGATTCACATAGTGGGTTTAGAGTAGCTAGTTGCACGGTCGGGAAAGGACATCTCCTGCACTCAGGAGGCTCCCAAGGTCTACCATCCCGCCAAACGAACATTTATTTAAGTCTAAAAAGATAACAATTGATAAAAAATACTGTGGTTCAACAGACAGTTTTACATTATATTTGAACTTGACAAGTACATCCATTTTTCAAAAATGGGAAAAGAGTTATTGCGAATATAGATCAAAAGATCATTTGAAAAATAAAATTTAGAGTGAGGTATATTAACATAATGAAAAATAGATTAAAATTAAAGAAAATAATAACATTTTAAAAGTAAAAATTAGAAAATATATAAAAAGAAATATATGAAAAGAAAAAGAATTAGGCACATGGAAAACGAAAACAGAAATTTATAATAATATTAAGAAAAGAAAAATTAGAAAAAATACAAATAAAAAGGGTCAAAAGAAAAAGAAAGAACAGAGAAAATGAAAATAGTTAACATAGCTTTAAAAAAAAAAAAAAAAAAAAAAAAAAAAAAAAAAAAAAAAAAAAAAAAAAAAAAAAAAAAAAACAGAAAATATGGAGGGAACACAATAAGTCCATATAAATTAATACGAATGAAATAAAATGATTCATTGATCAAAATTAATTGAGAGCAGAATCTACTCATAAGTTTCGTTCACTTTATTAGAAATTTCTATGGCAACAAGAATAGAGTTTTTAATTTTATCTACTGAAGAGGGATTTGAACGAACTTTGGAGGACCAAATTGGTTTATTAGAAGGGGAGGATTTGCAAAGATGAAAATTTTTAGAAAAAGAACAATCGAAAGTGTAATGGCCAACGTCACAGAATTTATTGCAACTACAGTTAGAGGTGGATTTAATTTTGAAAAAGTATAGGTAATCAAGAATTTGATTCATCTGCATATAAAATGTAATTTCTGTCTGTCTGTTTGTTTGTATACACACACAGTTAAATACATAGTTTTTGACAGATTTTACACAAATTTTGTATAATTATTCTCTGCTTTAACGAGGGTAGCTTGTTTCATTTTTCGAGTTTTTAGGACAGTAATTTAATATACTTAAAAACGTAGAACTTCATCGAAAAAGACAATGCTAGTTACACAAAATGAACTTTATTCAAATGACGTCATCGAAATATAAATCGCCTGTCTTTGAATGTAAAATCAATAAAAATTTCATTCATATCGCTTATATTCCAGACTCTAGAGCTAAATAATTTTGTCTAAAAAAATTCTGCTATTTTTATACAACTCATCTTATAATAGCTTAATTTGTTTACATTCTGCATACTATAGTTTAGCGTTAAAATTAAGTTTTGTTGTAGGAATAATCAAAGTAAGACCATTTCAATCAAAAGTATTGTAATTGCGTTGGCACAGATTTTAGATAACAGATAATATGCAGACATAAAGCGGTTTAAGACAGATGCAACACTAAAAGACTTCTAGACACTTACGGTAACAGCGGAAAATGGAAGCCATATTTTATTTTGCAATGAGATAGCGATCTCTTCATATATCATGGGTTGAAGACCCAGACCGTCCGACTCGACCGAGGACATGAGCAACCGTTTGGACGGCCGTTATATATCATAAGTTGTTGTTATTGAGACCCAGACCGTCCAACATACCAGAAAGGTGTAAGGTAACTGTTTGAACGACAGGGAAGTACCACCCAATTTAGACCGGAAACAGTGGGGGAGGAATTCACAGGGACCGTACCTTCCTTCCCCTACCACCAACCTCTCGGAAGGACTTAAAGACCCACATGTTTAACGTGATCGTACTCCGCGTGAACACGGCGAAATTTTGGGAGTGGCGGGAATCGAACCCGGGCCTACCGAGTGCAATCCCCGCATACTAACCACTGGGCTACCGCGCCCTCATATATCATGGGTGGAAACCCCAGGTTGTCCGACTCATCCAGAGGACTTGAGTAACCATTTGGACGACCGGGAAGGAAAGTTAGCGGAAGCCAACTCTCACTCATATATCATGGATGTAATTTTTTATTTAAAAACATAATAATTTATCAATTTTTAACAACTATGTAACAATTGTTTTACAAATTGTATTTAAAAACTATCCAACATATTTTGCTGATTTTTTTTACATATGTTATGTAATAATTTGAATATTTCTTAAATTTTTTTAAGCAATTTTTGAATTTTAACTTTGCTTAAGAAAATGTTTGAAAAATTTAGTCCCATACGGTTCAATATAATTCATTTTTCAACTCCGGTTCAATCTGAAACTAATTGGGTGATATTATTCATTTTCATTCCCAAACATCCAACAGACAACATATTAAAACTCAACAACATACTGAAATTCTATTTCCATAATGTCATTGTTACGGCAGTTATCGTGCGAAAAGTCATACAGATAGTCAGAATGACCAAAATCATAAACACTTCCTACTATGTTGTAAAATATTAAACACACTAAGCAAAATATTAAACACACTTTAGCTTTCCTTAGAAATAGCATTATGCAAACGTTGATTTTCTTAGGCTTTCACTTGATAAAAAACTTATCATGCCGCTTAACAACGGAATTAAATCAAATGTAGTTATTCAGCAAGCAATTTTTATTTTATTTATACAATTTATATAATAGAAACAATGATATAAATAAATATTTTTATTTTAAATGAGAGGTATCATATTTTCTATCGGGTTGTATCAGTTATAGGCTTGGGATATAATATCACGGAGATTATTGATATTTTCAATTTCTTACGTCATATTTTTTATTTTGACAAAAATTTTACAAATTTATATATTTTCCAGTGTTTAACCGATTGTTGAAACAGGATTAAAATGCACGGATGCATGATAGGTTGCTATAATTTTAGCGGTTTATTCTGGCGTATGTTGATAAAACTTTCAGTTTTTGTAGATTCATTTACAAGTGGGACTACGATATTTTCATTCTTTAGATTTTCCTGTGGAAATAATTTTGTATAGGGAAACCAGGGATGTTTATACATTATTTTAGGGAATAAATTAAATATTTTAATAGTATATTTTGAGAAACAATATTAAGACTGCTTAGAATTCGTTAATTTCTATTTATGCTGTACAAAAGCGTTTCGCAACCGCCATGCCTTGGCATCAATTATTTTAGAGAATAAATTAAATATTTTAATAGCATATGTTTAGAAACAATATTAAGACTACTTAGAATTTGTTAATTTCTACTTATTAGATAATGCTCAACAAAAGCGTTTCTCAACCACCATGCCTTGGCATCAATTATTTTAGAGAATAAATTAAATATTTTAATAGCATATTTTAGAAACAATATTAAGACTACTTAGAATTTGTTAATTTCTACTTATTAGATAATGCTCAACAAAAGCGATCCTCAACCGCCATGCCTTGGCAACAATTATTTTAGAGAATAAATTAAATATTTTAATAGCATATTTTAGAAACAATATTAAGACTACTTAGAATTTGTTAATTTCTACTTATTAGATAATGCTCAACAAAAGCGTTTCTCAACCGCCATGCCTTGGCATCAATTATTTTAGAGAATAAATTAAATATTTTAATAGCATATTTTAGAAACAATATTAAGACTACTTAGAATTTGTTAATTTCTACTTATTAGATAATGCTCAACAAAAGCGTTTCTCAACCGCCATGCCTTGGTATCAATTATTTTAGAGAATAAATTAAATATTTTAATAGCATATTTTTAGAAACAATATTAAGACTACTTAGAATTTGTTAATTTCTACTTATTAGATAATGCTCAACAAAACCGTTTCTCAACCGCCATGCCTTGGCATCAATTATTTTAGAGAATAAATTAAATATTTTAATAGCATATGTTTAGAAACAATATTAAGACTACTTAGAATTTGTTAATTTCTACTTATTAGATAATGCTCAACAAAAGCGATTCTCAACCGCCATGCCTTGGCATCAATTATACCTGGCCGCGAGAGATTCTCATATGGAATTTGTCGTTTTAGTTTTCTAAGCATTTTGTATGAATAAATGTTTCATGGTAGAAATATTCTAAGGATAATATTGTTCGAGTATGCGTCGAAAAGTCCAGAACCAAAACGCCTAAATAACATCTATGTAGCAAATATCAGTGACTAAGCCACCTTTAAATTTTAATATAAAGACTGCTCAGCTAACTTCTATGGTGAATTACAATGGATAAATATATTTTTCAATATCGTTTCCTTTCTTCAAACCAACACCTGTAAAATTAATGTAATAATATAGTAATCCATTTTATACTGAGTAATATTATACATTTTTGGTAATCAGAATAGGATATTTCAATACAAATCAACAGAAATTAATTTAATAATGTTGGTCAGAGGACATTGCAATATGCTTCAAGACTTATTCAATCTAGTGATTGATAACTTACTTAAAAATATTTTTATATTTATCAACATGCCGCACTGTATACATAAATATACTGATTATATCATGATCAATTATTAATACTTATATTAGTTTAATGTATGAACTTAAAAAAATAGAGAGGTATTTCCAAGTAAATTTGTTGGAGCCGAGCCCTCGTCTTAATAAAAAGGAATTTACCTCACAAAGGTTGAGAACCACTACTCTTCAATATTTTATTTGGGATTTTCCGATCTCGTTTTACCGATTTCATTTTCCCAACTTTGTAAATTCTCCACTAAAGTCTCTGCAATCCCACTAAGGTCTTTGCAATCTCCACTAAGGTCTCTGAGGATATGACCACTTTATTATAGATAGACCTAACGTGTGCAATCACCTGTGCAAATTAAATAATTGAAATACAACTTGTTCCAATACACTACATAACGATTTGTTGCATTTATCGCAGCAAAAAGAAAACCTGACATTTTCGATAAATAAGGGCATTAATATACAGCTAGACTTTTACGTCAATTTTTCAAATTACCAAAACGGAAGAAAACTTTCATAAATTTACTAATACCTTTTCATGGTTATTATAATGAAGATACATAGAATAAGAAAATTTCCTAATTGGATTTAAACTTTGATTTAAAAATTTCACTACCTTGGTTATATAGAGTCTGGAAATAATGGCTATTTAATCTTCTTCGGGCTTATTTTTAAATCCCGAAAGCATTGGCAGGATTGTTTAATCTTTAGAAGAATAATTTAAGTTCGTAATCCTTCATGTAATGATAAGAATCGAATCTGCTACCTTTCAAATTTGAAAATTAATCTCTTTTTTATCCCCATCGTATGATATTAGTTATTTCAAAGGATCTTCTAATTAAGTTCAGTGTTGGAAGCGATTCAAACATCATTATTTTGTTAATATTAAAAAGGAGTATTTCATGGTGTATTTAAGAAATGCAGTGGTAAAATAGTATTTAAAAAGGTAGTGATTTCATGAAGGTCAGTTTGATTACTGATTACAGACCAACTACCTATCGACATCGAGTCGAATGTTTACAATAAATCATATGATTACTATAATAATTAATAATAAAATACTTTAAAAATAATCTGGTGAATTTAACTTTTCCTATATATATTTATATTGTGGTGCACAAAAACAAGTTATTTAAAGTTGTACATGGCATTTTAGATTAATTAATTATTTTCAACATATCTTAACATGGCCATACATTGATCGTATTCGTGGAACTCATTATTATTTTATACATTGCGTTGTTTGCCGCTGATAACCCTCCAATTATTTATCTTTTGCGAGAGATCTGCAAAATAATATTAATTAATATAATACTACATTGATTGCACCATTTTAACTTTAACAATAAAACTTATTAACAACATAACATACTTATTAAATTCATTACACAATTATTCACATTATTTCGGCGGAGAGAGACAATGTGAGACTATTATTAAAAAACCTAAAATGTATTAAAGACCTGGTGTTATTTGGGGAACACATACTTTCAAGGCTGCCGTGGACTTAATATCGAACACTTCTGGACTAACTGTACTCAGGACTTTGTCATTTACATTCTGCAATTGTCGTGCAGAAGTCATCGTGAATTTCGATATCACCTCTGTTAGAAATAATGCTGCACTCTCTCTCTGTCGAAATCGTTCTCTATATGTATCGTATTTATGTCATTCTCTTAGTCTATATATATAGTCGTTCTTTCTTAAGTGTCGTGCTTCTTAATGTCGTACCGCCGTCGTGCTGAAAGTATTTTTCTCGCTATATCTTCCTGTATCTACTTTTGTTGTGGCTCTTTTGCCTCAGGTCCGACACTCCTCCTTTGCTCTGATTAGCAATCTTCACAGAGATGCCACAAAATCTTCTCCATTGGTCAGCTTTTCCATCCAATGTCGTTACACATTTTCTTAAGAGTCCTTCGACCCCTTCTTGTCTCGACACCCCTAAATTTATGATTTTAGTTGAACTTTGGGTCAGCGTGTCGTAAACACTGGCGTCATTGAGACTGAACGTATTGTCTGATATTTCAGACACAATAAATAATGTACATAAAACTGTCTCACAATAACTGGTGTGAGATCTATTTCTGGTCTCACAGATATATATATATATATATATATATATATATATATATATATCCAATATATATCCAATATATATCCAATCTTATATATACTCAATATTCACATCTCAGGCGTCCTTAACTCGGCAATTTTTTGGTTTCTCCATCAGACAGAATGCAGTTTCATTTAATTAATGTAATGCTAATAAAAGGAAGAAACTGTCTGTCAGCGATGCCGATCGATATAAATTTGAAAAACTAAAAAGAATTGAACAAACTAAAAAAATAGAATTGACTTATATTTGTGTAGAAGTTATAGTAGCTAAACCTTCTCAACATAATGTGCAAAGAAGATATTAAAAACTCTAAAGAGTAATGACCATGTTGCCATTCTTGAAAAATTGCAAATAGTAAATGAATTCTAAAATATTAGAAGGTATAAAAACCAGATAAACTGCATTCGAAATACAACTAGTGCCTATTAATACATATAGATAAATATGATAATCATTATTAACTTACTAGAACCCTACTAGAATACAACTCTGACGCCCGTGGCGTCCAATAAGTTATTTTTACTTTCCCTGCAATACATGGTAATGTATAGGGGAAGTATTGGAATCGTGTCGAAAATCGCAACTCGAGTTTTCGACGGATCTATACGTTTCGAGACTTCTAGAATACGAAAAAACTATGTTTAGCTTAACGTCTGTGTGTGTGTCTGTCTGTGTGTCTGTCTGTGTGTCTGTCCGCCTGTCTGTTTGTGGGTCTGTGCAATGAATGTATCCACTCTAATTCAAAAACTAATGGACCGAATTTCATAAAATTTGGTAGGTAAGTCACTTGGATGTGACCTTGGTGCTGATTAGTTTTTGGTACGATTCCTAAAAACAGAACCCGCTTTTTTTTGCGAAATGGACCGTAAAAATTTCATTTATCCACTCTTGCTAAAATACTAATTGATCAAATTTCACAAAATTTGGTAGATAAGTCACTTGTTGAATACTCTGATGCTGATTAGAATTTCGTACGATTCGTAAAAGAAGAACCCACTTTTTTTTACGAAATGGCCAGCAAAAATTTCATGTATCCATCCTAGCTAAAATACTAATTGACCAAATTTCACAATATTTGGTTGATAAGTTACTGTGGGACACTCTGAGGCTGATTAGATTTTGGTACGATTCGGAAAAGAACAATCTGCCTTTTTTTTACGAAATGGCCCACAAAAATCGCCAAAATCTGAAGTAAAAAAAAGACAACGTATGCTGAAATGTATCAATTAAATTCTTGTTTAATACGCAAATTTTGAAGAGGAAAATAATATAACACACTCCATTATACTTTAGAACTAACCGTTCTGAAGATATTTCATATTTCTTACAGTTTTGTTACGCCACTATCGGAAAAATGTCCAATTACCAAATAAAAACCAAAAAATGAATAAAAATGCAAATGTAGTGTTATTTGGTGCAATTAAACTCAATCTAATGAATTATTAAAGAAATAAAGAAAATATGAATTTCAGTCTGCAGAGAAAGTCATTTGCTGCCCACATCAGATTTTTAACTTTATCGAAGCCTTTGGAAGGAAAAATAACTGTGAACTTAACTTTACCAAGGAAGCAAAATTGAAAATAATTTGAAAGGAGAAAATATTTACATTTAATGTTTTCGACAATGCGATCCCTCTGACGTCAAAAGGTTTAACAGAACAATAATTTACATTTGAAATATTTCTTTGAAGAAAAGAAAAAAAAAATGAACCGCGTTCAAGCAAAAATTTAATCAGCTAAAAAGAACGCTCCGTTTTTTAGTATGAACGCTGAATTCAAACAGCAGAAAACGTGAAAAGTCAATGGGTGATTGGTATAATTTAGTATTCACGTGGAGGGTTATGAAAATTCAGGTGGTCTGGGTTAGTATCTAAACTGAGATGTTTATCTGTGATTGAAACACGTTTGGCAACATTTTGTAGCAGCGTTCCAGAGAGATAGATAGATAAACAGACCGATAAATCAAGGTGTTTAAATTATTAATAAAATAAATTAAAGAATTAATAAAATATGTATCGAATTGCCCAATAAGTAGATGTATTTTTAAATGTACCATTCTATAATACATTTGTACTGTTAAACTCTTTGATTATATATATATATGACTGTAGTCTGAGTTTAAGCATTTATAGTGATGTGCTATTGCTTAATATAAAACAGGCATTTGTTTGGGTTAATTAGAATTAAATACTCAGACCTGAAGATGAATTTAGTTCTGATTAATCATCGAATTTGGGACGGTTCTGTTCTTTTCTCTTATCGGCATTGTGGTCGTGAATTTGCTTCTATGGTGATGTTAATAGTACTTGAATTTTTTTATTTTTACATAATTCTTATTATTACATATTTCAAATATATATATATATATATATATATATATATATAGTGGTATAAGAACATTAATGCACTTTTGTAGGCGAATTTTCCAAAGATTAAATGCTTCAAGCTATCCATTTCATGAAATCGATGAAAAATATATGCTTTTATAGCCTAATCAATCTCATCTTCGGAATGAAAACGACTCCCACGTAATTTTTTTAGATTAAATATAGCCAAAAGTCACACATAGCAAGATCAGGGGGATAGGGTGGATATTCTATTACTTTGATATTTTTTTGTTCAAAAAATTCGACTGTCATTCTTGCTGAATAAGAAGAAGCACTGTCATGGTGAAACATGAGTCCACTAACATTCACTTCCTGAAGAATTTCTGGAAGACACTTAGTGGTGTACCAGTTAGCTGTAAATGTCTTCTGTCCCTTTAGCTTTATGGCTTTAACCAGACCTGTACTTCTGAAGAACACGGCATATATTACTTTTTTCATTGTTCGTTGTCTTTTCACCATTGTTGGTTTCGGGTCATCTTTAAAGACCTATACTTTACTTTCTTAACATGTTGGAACGTCAAAAAGGGTATATACGTGTTATCACCAGTTATGATTTTAGAAATAATGCGGCGTCCACAATCATTAAGTAATTTTTGGGTTTCTTTACTGATTCTGACACTCTCCGCTTTTTAGTGTTCCGTTAAATTATGGAGACCCAACGACAAACAAATTTCTCCATATGCAGTTCTTCATGAATAACTTTATGTATAGCTGTGGATTCAATGCTAAGTTCCTTCTGTATCATTTGGCAGGTTCAGCGATTATCATCGATTAAAATTTTTCTAATGGCCGACTCATTTTCTGGGACTACAGTTGATAAAGTTCTTCCTGTGTGTTTTTCATCCTGGAGAGAATTTCGACCTCTTCTAAACTCTGTAAACCATCTGAATACAGTGGCACTAGTTGGAGCATAATTTCCATATGCTATTTGTGGACGTTGAAGACACTCTTATTGATTTAGCCCAACTTTAAAATCATTGAAAATCATAGCTTTTCAATGCTATCGCGTCAACTCCATTTTCTTTTCTTTCAAAATTCATTCAACGATAGCTAAATTTTAATTGTTGCCACAAATTATCGTCTGCGGACATAAAAGAGTTCAAATTTAAATATCCGACCAATAATTTTTTTCTGGCGCATATCGTTTGCCCCTTTCTAAAAAATTTCACTGTGACCCTCGTACATATATATATATATATATATATATATATATATATATATATATATATATATATATATATAATAGAAGTTTGAAAATCCAATGAACGAAAAGTAAGAAGATGTAACACGATAAACCTAACTTTTGAAAACACCCACAGAATAAAATATAATACAGCAAATCATCAATCAAATGGATAAAAAATACAAAACACAAGCTATCATGTTACAGAAAATCAACAAAATTAAAAGGTATGGAAACAAAAAAAGAAAAACTTAAACTAAATTCAACTATCTAACTGGCTTACAAAACAAAAGTAAAAATCAACTAATCCTCAAGCAAATGGAAAAAAATAAATAAAATGTATGGAAGGAAAGGTATAAAAGGTATGGAATCGAAAGAAGTATAACAAACGAAATCAAGCACAAACGCCATACACTTGGACGAGGCTCTAAGCTTAAATCATGAATTATTAACCTCTACAAAAATCTAATCATGTCCAAGTTTTTGTAGAAGCAAACACAAAAATGTATGTTTCTGAAGAAATAGATAGATTATATCTATAAACTATATATATATATATATATCGAAACACGGGAATACGCCTCCCGTGACGATGATTCAGTGGTGGAAGTTATGACATTAACTCATCGAACAGGAACTCATGGAATTTTGAAGAAATGATATATGGAGAAATGGAAAATGAACTTTTTGGTTAATACGGCCTCCCACAAAAAATTTTTTTTGGCGCCTCTATACTGTCCGCCTCTACAGTCCACACCTTTACCTCTGTAGCCCATACCCTTTATTTTCTATATTTCCATCTATATGTGAAATACAATCCGCAGCATTTACAAAGTAGATTTTAATTTATTTTAATTTTACCTTAAATGATTTCATGGTCTTTAATTAAAATAAACACAATTTAAAAAAGATTGCTTATCCATTAACATTCCTTTTTATTTCTAAAAGCACTAAAAGGAATTAAAGTTTGCAATCTTGTAGCAATAAGAATAGGAATTTTATCTTCCCGAATTGAAAATCAAATTTTTTTAATGATTCTTTTTGTACTAAAAAGAAAGAGGGATTGTTTCTAAGGGTGTATTTCGTTATTCAACAGGATCTTTTGTTTGAGTACGCAGTTAGGATAATTAAACTTCGGGAATGAAAATGGAGGAAACAGGAAAGAGTATTTAAGAATGTGTATTTAAAGATGTTTTTTTTAAATTTAGCAATACTTGTTATTGCTAAATAGTTTATATAATTAGAACGAAAAAGTAAACCCGGCGTGCTAATCACAGCTTGTATTTTCCTATATATTAATAATATTATATTAAAATAGCACTTCTCTGTCTTTGCAACTTGCTGATAACTTTGGCGACCATTCAGCGATCTTGACTACAAATGTGGTGAAATATCGCCTACTTGGCGACTTTTTGGTAATCAAATGGAGGAAGAGTCAATTTCTCTAAAAATGAAGTTCAATTTCATTGATAATCATGCGTGAAGTTAGGGTTTCGTAATTTAATTGCGTTTTGTTACAGGGTTGTATAATAATTATTTATCGTTACAATTTCATATAATATTAATAATATTGATTGAGAGAGAGGTCGGTGGACTTTATGCGTACGGGAATATTAGGAGAGCGAGAGTCTAAGGTGAACAGATGGGAGTGTAGGGGCCGCTGATCCCCCTGGTGGGGGAGAGGTTCGAACTCGTAACATTGAGCATCGTAGATCCGTATTATGACCGATGAGCCAAAAGAATTCTTCGGACCCGAATATAATCGGGGATGTCCTTCGTAGCAGAGAGTGACGCAATGCAGTCCCACCCCTCACTTCCCGTGTACCTATCTATTACACCCCTCAATTGTTGAGGTTGGCGAGAAAGTTGATAATCGCTACATCGACCGGCTGTGAGCATCAAACAGGTTTCCTGCCACCTGCTTTGTTAGTTTCAAGATGTTGTTTGTTTACATTTGGTGTCGCGCTTGCATATGATGATACATTGAATTTGAAAGATAATGGAAGCATTTAAAATGATTGAAGCTTGTTTGAAAGGTAATTAGAATTGTTAATCTGCGCATTAAGTTACATTTTAGCGCTAGATGAACTCTGATGCAGATATTGCTGTAATTATAAATACATTATATGTATGAGATACTTTTTTGGATTGGCATTCCCTACAAACTAGTCCGCAATTCCTGTACCTGCATGTTTTTCCTTTTAGTTTAAATAATTATAATTTAGTTTAAATGATTTTGAGCTAAATACTATATATTTCCTTTTTATACGAGTATGTATCATTTTGTTGAATGTTGCATGTATTTAATAATATTTCACATAATGTCATTATACTTCTGTTTATCTATATCCAGTATTATGAGATACATAATTTTAACAATTGTCATTAGGACAAATAAAACTGCAGAATCTTTCAAATCAAAATTAACAGGAATTAACTACCAAAATTAGGGACTCGAAAAGCTCTTTCAAGTTGAATGTACCATCATATGCACGCGCGACACCAAATGTAAACAAACGCCATCTTGAAACGAACAAACTGGGTGGTAGAAAACCTGCTTGGCGCTCACAGTTGGTCAATGTAGCGATTATCAACTTTCTCGCCAACCTCAACAATTGAGTGATGCAATAGATTGGTGCCCCCACTTCCCTCCCTAGTGAGAACGTAGATAGTATACCTACAGGTGAGAACCTCGGTCGAATTTCAGTCAGGAGGGCGGCCGCCAGAAAATCCCCACCACGTCTCAAAGTTGAAACTCAGTCTGGAGGTGAATAGTTAGTTGGGAGACGTGTCGTACCTCATTGTGCGGCTGCGTGATGTCAGTCGAAGTCAACCAGGAGAGATGGAAGGAATGGAAGTGTGCGTCATCTGTAGTGCTGCCATCTTGTGAGAGATGTGAAATCGTTGGAGAGAGAGTAGGTTGCGTGTTCGTTTTTCATCAGTGGTCAACAACTGTGGGGACCGCTGATGCCCTTAGTGTGGGATGGGTTTGCATTCGAAACCCAGAGCATCGTAGACCCGTATTATGACCATTAAGCCGGAATAATTCTTTGGGCTCGATGGTATAATCGGGGATGTCTTTCGTAGCAGAGAGTAACGCAATACAGCCCCACAACAAGAGGAAAACACATGATGGGTCAAATAAGTACAATATTCTTTGTGCGAAGAATAAGTAAAACTTCGTATATAAAAATCACTTGCTGTGGCCTCGTATAGTGATCTTTGTACAATACTTGCTTTAGCAAAATCCCATTATTGTGTGTTATCCGATTTCAACTGAAAGAAAATTGTTTCAATGAGTTTTTTGCCTTGTACAATGAAGATACACAATTTTTCTCAAATTTAAATTTATTATAAATATTATTTATGTATAGACATTCTTATGATTAAATCCATAAATAATATTCGACATCGTACCGATTGTCAATCAATATTATTAATTACGTGTGATACAGGTTCTTTTTAAGAGTCATATTTACGACATCACCTCATTTAAGCTAATAAATGGGTTATTTTATGCACATCATTCGGCGTTTATTGGTAAGGAATCTACGTCTCTTTTTGGATCCGTAGTTTTACCATTAACATCTTAATATCTATGAACAAATGAGAAAGAAGAATGGTGTCCCGTACTCTAGATATATTTTGACAGAAGAGTATATTCCAAGAGTAATTTATATATGGCCTACCTTATTAGAGAAATAATTATTATTTATTTATGACTAATGTTCTAGAGACGTCTATAATATGCTGTATAAGGCCCGTATAAAAACACCTCCCACAAGAGAAATGTTTAAGTAATGGTTCTCCTAAGATTATCTGATCTAGATATTTTCATGCAGAAAAGATACTTGACGCTCCGATAACTCAAGGAAAGAAATGTTCAATATCGATTTTCGTTGTTATTTTAGTCGAAAACTCTGGGTCATTCATCAAAAAAGGATTTTTGTAGTCAAGTGCCAAAAATATTTTCAGATTACATCCTATCAATAATGTAAGTTGGAAATTTCTTTTCACAGTAATGAAAATTATTTTTATAAAATATTATTGGTTGTCATAAATTAAAAACATATACAGGGTGTCCCCAAAACACTGACCTCGGCTTTTATTCCTTAAATATTGATTTTAGACATATGTAATAAATTACAAAGTTGCGTAAAAAAAAGATACCGAATTTTATGAAATCGATAAAAATTTGAAGAAATACAAAATTTAATTTTTGTACGACTCCCGCACAAAAACATTTTCAATGAGTAAAATGTGCCCCTTGCACTAATAAGCCGTTGTACAAAATTTCAGCATTTTATCACAAAAGAGATATAGTTAAATAAACTTGGTGAGGGGTTAATCACAAATTAAAATGTAAATTCTTACCTTACAGCAAGAGTGCAAATGATGCAGAAATGCATCATAGGCAAATAATATCTGCCTCTTATCTTTAATGGATCTTTGGCATGGGTGGAAAACATTTTGAACAAGCTTTGTAATCTTTGTGTAAAGTTATTATTTTTACCCAGTGTAGATACTTTTATACCAATAAATATCAAAATTATTATTTATTTATGCAATCATTATTTTCTTTCTTAATTTCTGTATGACCCCTGAAACGCGATTTGCAGACATGATTTTTCCCCTTTCAGAACCTATGTCGATGCATCGAAAAGTGGTTTAAGTCAGCATTTTTGTCTTTTCATATCTCTGGGACTTTTTATGATAAAATGCTGATATTTTGTACATCACCTGATTAGTGTATGGGGCACATTTTACTCATTGGAAATGTTTTTGTGCTGGGGCTGTATAAAAATTTAAATTTTGTATTTCTTAAAATTTAATTCCCTTTAAAATTTTAATCGACTTTGTAAAATTCTGTACCTTTTTTTACGCAACTTTGTAATTCATTAGATATGTGTAAGATCAATATTTAAGGAGTAAAAGCCGAGGTCAATGTTTTGGGGACACCCTGTATATAAAAAATGGTTAAACATGGCATTTCCTGCAGATTAAAAAACAGTTGTATGAAACAGTTGCAAATGTCGTAAGAAAACAATAACACGAATTAAAAGTTTCAAAATTTATATATATGTACATATATATATACATATACATATATCTAATCTGTATTTATTCTTCTATGAAAAAAACATTAATCCAAGCTTGCATAATATGCACATGTTTAGATATTTAGATGATATTTTATGTGTATCCCCAAATAATAATATCCCTATAGTATTAAACTTTTATCCAAAAAATTTACAATTAAATGCAAGTAATAATGACACAAATGTTGCAAACTTTTTAGATTTAAATTTAAATTTACAAAATTGTAATATGGTTATAAACTTGTATGATAAAAGACAGGATTTTAAATTTAATACATCAAAAATTCAACATTTTGACTCTTGTCTGCATATATCTGTATTTAGAAATATTATAATAAACCAGGCTCTTAGAATCAATAAAATTTGTGATGAATATTATAAATTAGCGCACTTTATGGAATTATTGAGTACAGCGACTAATAATGCATATCCCCCCAATTTTGTTATTAAAATTATCAACTCAGTGTATCAAATTTCACTCGATAACATCCTAGAAAACATTCCCAATTATAGTGACTAACATACAGGAAAAAAAAAATATATATATATATATATATATATGTGTATGTGTGTATGTATATATATATATATATATATATATATATATATGTATATATATGTATGTATATGTGTATATTATATATAATTATTTATTAATTATATAAATAAATAAAAATGAAAAATAATAAACTAAGTCAAAAACATTAGAAAAATTAAAAAATCAGAAAATAAGATGCATTAACATTAATGTTTTGAATTTTAGTTTCGCAAAAAAATGTAACTTTTGTCAGTATTGAAACTACGTTTTGAGCGCCCTTATAATGGTGTATAGTGGCATTCTCGATTATCCTGTTTTCCTATGAATTACTTGTTTAGTACGAATTTTCATCTTTAATTCATATTCATATTCAGTTCTGCATGTTTGGGAAGTTGTATTCTGAATTGCTTGCCCAGTCTCCAGCTTAGACTCACTGGACGGGTTTGGGAGTATTTCCGTGAAAGTTCGTACTGCCTCCCTGGTAGAATTTCGACTTGTTCATTCCGGTGCTTCTAGTTTAAGCTGTTGAGGTTGATCGTGTATACACGTGGTAGAAGAAGAAGGGTTCATGCCGCATGGTAATACAATTTTCTTAATGAATCCATTTTTCATTTTTTCATTTTTTGATGCCTGTAGTCTGAGTTTAAGCATTTATAGTAATGTACTATTGCTTAATCTGAAACAGGCATTTGTTTGGGTTAATTAGAATTAAATACTCAGACCTGAAGATGAATTTAATTCCGATTAATCATCGAATTTGGGAAGGTTCTGTTCTTTTCTCTTATCGGCATTATGGCCGTGAATTTGCTTCTATGGTGATGTTGATATTAATTGAATTGTATTTTTATTTTTATTTATTTTTACATAATTCTTATTATTACATTTCAAATATATATATACATATATATATATATACATATATATATATATATATAAATATATATATATATAGATATATATATATATATAAAATAATAGTAGTTTGAAAATCCAATGAACGAAAAGTAAGAAGATGTAACACAATAAACCTAACTTTTAAAACACCCACAGAATAAAATATAATACAGCAAATCATCAATCAAATGGATAAAAAATACAAGACACAAGCTATCAAGTTACAGAAAATCAACAAAATTCAAACGTATGGAAACGAAAAAATAAAAACTTAATAAAACAAGCTAAATCGCTATACACGTGGGAAAAGGGCTAAGCCTAAACAAATGGAAATGTTCACTTCGTAAAATTCATTCTCAAGTCCAAGCATTTTACGAAGCAGACACGAAACATGTATGTTTCTAAAGAAATAGATAGATTATATCTATAAACTATTTCTACTTGGACGACATACATAAAGAAGGAATAAAAAGAAAAAATGAATACCTGGAAAAAGCACAGCGTATGTACAATCCAGTCGAAACCGGGAACACTGATAGCAGAGACCAGTGTTGCCATTCGTAAAGAAAAAATAAAAAACCATTTACTGTTGCCATTCATAAAAATTGAAAAACAGTTAAGCGAAATGTTAAGAAAAAGTATTAATATACAAAAAGAGCTACTAAAAGGAGGGGCAAATAATAGTAATGCTGAAGTGGAAGAGAATGTAAAAAAAAAAAAAAAAAGAGAGAATGGAGATGTCTGGCTAATATAAGATACTATGAATAGAATTATATGATACTATGAAAAGAATTATAAAAATCCAGCTATTATAAATTTTTTAAAAATACTATTTACTAAATAAGAGGGATATTTATATAAATTGCTAGTAATTTTGAGATTATTGATATGCATAGCATGAAATTTTTTATCAGATAATCTTTAAATTCTAAAAGCTGATTGAGTATAATATTTCTAAACCATTGAATCGAGTTACAGGAATTAAATGGTAAGATTTTATTAATATTAAAATTATAAATGTCTTTTTTATCATATAAATTTGTAACAATTCTATTAGAAGGATCAATGAAAAGATTTAAATCCAAAAAATTAACATTTTTACTAATAGTAGCTTCATTAGGAATTAATTCCAAATTGTCTGGATAGTAATCTATATCTATGAGATAATTTTCTGTATGTACTAAGCAAATCAGATCATCAACATATCTGTAAAAAGTATAATCTATTGAAGTAAATGACTTTTCATAATGATAAAGGTATAAATTAGCTAACATACTGCTACTGCAGCCACCCTGTGGAACTCCTGAGACTTGTAAGTATAATTTATTTCCTTGAAAAATATAATTATTGAAAATAACAAAGTGAAGAAGTTTAGGAAAATTTATAAATTTAATTTGATTTGAAAGATGTGTAATATAAGCATTATATAGAGCTAAAATTACATCATATAGATCATATATCTTAATATTATTAAAAATATCTTTAAAATCAAAAGTTTGAAATCCTATTATTTTTCTAAGAGATGTTAATTTATTCTTTAATTCTTTACTATTATTTAGAATATGGTAATTATTGCTAGTCTGGCTTAAACTATTATTTATTAGATTTAAAGAATTTAGCAATAATTTACTCGCAGTAGTAGAGTAAGTATTATGGCCACTAGTTACTGTTCTAAATTTAATAGGATTTTTATGAAATTTTGGAATAAGCACTATATAAGGAAATTTAAGGTATTTATATTTAATATTTAAATATATTGATAATTTTCAATTTAATACTATTGATGGAATGTAAATCAGGTTTAAAAAGATTAATATTTTTTAAATAATCTAACAGAAATTGAATATAAAATTTTTTACAGATAATAGCATAATTATTAGAGGCTTTATCAATATAGGTGATAACAAAGGATCTTTGTAAATCATTAATGGAATGTTTAATATTATCAATATTACATAAAGATCTAGACAATTTAATATCTCTAATAGCATTTTTAATTGATTCTAATATAGTAAATTTCCACATATTAAATGCCTCTAATTGCAGAGCGTATTTACAAGCTAATTTATATATATATCTTTATCAAGATCTAGATTAATTGATTTTAAAACTTTAAAATAATCAATGCAAGAAGATATAAAAAATTTAGTGCCAAATGACATAATGGTTCTTAACACATTGTCACTAACAATGTCTAAATCTCCTGTAACTATATGCCCCAAGTCTGGATTTAGAAATTTAGCAAATTTGTTTAATTTACAAATACATTCACTATCTACAATTGACTGAGAATAATGATCAATAGAGAGCGATTGTGAAACTTTATTATAATTAAATATAGACCTACCAATAGGCTTGTTGTATTTGAATGTCTTTGAAACACATAAATCTCCAATAGGCAATAAATGTTTAAACTTGTTAAACAGATGTCCAAATTTTAGAGAATTATAAATAGGATGTTTGAAAGAGATAACACAATAAGTATTAGTAGTTGTATTATTATAATGAAATTGATTTAGTTTTAAATTAAAAAAGAGTGATCTTGTAATAAGCAAATCAAAGAAAATATGATTAAAATGTTCATTAACAAGATTTTATTTTTAAAAAATGGCGTAAACCTTATTTAAATGTTTTTTCTTTACCGCAAAAACCCAGGATCTTATGAATTTCCATTGAAAAGTTCTATCAAATTGATTATGTAGAGTTATAATCTCAGATTTATGATCATTTAGTAAGGAATGTCCCTTTCCTCGTTTAAATCTTTTGAGTTTGATTGATTCACTATCATTTAAATGGGGTTTCAAAAAAAGATGATTAAAAATAGAATATTTATTATCTACAAAATTATTTTTTACAACATTACCATTTAGATACATTTGATTTAATCCATATGGAAAAAGAGTACACTGTGATTTAATATAATAGTTTTCAAAATAAATCCTATCAGCTGATTTTCTTTTTATATCTAAAATATGTATAGTAATATTTTCAAAACCATGTTTGGCAAAGTGTTTATATTAAATTTTATTGGAAGTAGGAAGAAAATTATTATTTAGAATATATATTTTGACATGATCTCGGTGTACATTCATACGTAGATGAATGGGATTACTAGTTTTTCCTATATATGATAGATTGCATATGTTACAAGATAAACGGTAGATGCAATTGAAAATTTTGCAGAAAGGCCGAAGACTTTCATTATATATATAACGGCTAGTTAGAAATCGTTAAGATAATTGTGAATATAACTAATGTTTTAATATTTTTATAATCGTAGGGAAAATACGTGTGAATATCTCGAGAACGCAGCATATTGTGTAAACTAATATCACTAACTTTTATATAAAAAGTCATTAATGCAATCATTAATGACCCCGATCTTTATAAATGTTATCAAAATTATACCTTCATCAAGCACATTGTGATATGCTGCAATACGCATGAAAATTGGCACTATTATTTAATTCGTCATTGTGAGTACATATTTAGAATTAGTTCATCGTCTGTACTCCACACAACGCTAAATTTAGCAAACTACCAGAACCTGTAAGTGTTCATTTTAAAATTAATTTTTTTTTACATAATTTGAAGTTTATAATGTGAAGTTATCTGTTTTTACTTTCCTTATATACATAATGTATAAGGAAAGAGTTGTGACTTGTCGAAAAGTCGAATTCGAGTTTTCGACGGGAGAGCATGTTTCAAGCATCCCTGATCACGAATTCAACATTTTTTAGGGGATGTCTGTGTGCGTGTGTGTGTGTGTGAAAGTATGTGTGTGTGTGTGTGTATCAGAGAGACTGTGGAGACGATATCTCACGAACGAATGGAGCGATTCGAATGAAATTTGGTACAAAAATCACGATCCGTGAATACTGGAAGCTTATTATTTTAAAACAGACGAAACTTTCAGAACCATTAAATTTTCGGCTGAAATTTTGAAAAAATTATCAAGAAATCAAAACCTTTAAAGAAGTTACGTAAATAGACATTTCTTATATCATTTTTCCTTAGAAAACGATTAACATAAACTTTAGAACGCTAACATGAACCGTTCTCGAGATATTGCACATTTTTCAAATAAGTTTATCAAAAAATCCCATAAATTAAAAAAAATATTAACTGTTAAGAAACATGTTCACTTTTCATATGTAATTTCATTCGATAAATTGGGTGACATCATTCTCGTGGATCTAGCTCGTTCCATTCAGGAGAAAAGATACTTTGAGTAATAATTTTGTATTTGCACGCCAATAGTCATTTATCTTCTATAAGAATAACTTATTTCTCCGTCCATAACGCTTGGCGAGATTTTGGCGACGAATTTGGCGGAATGTCGCTAACTTGGCAACTTTTACAACTAACTTGGCATCTCTCCAAATGGATAACAATGACGTTAAATCAATGAAAATGACCACTAATTGACGAAAATTCAATAGGTTGGAAATAATGTGGCTACTATAAGAATAACCTATTTTTTTTACTATAAAAGTAGTAAATTCATTGCATTATATAAGGGAAATCATGTGCCGCCAACATCAGATTTTTGTATATATAAAGAAGTGGCTTTTAATTAATGGTATATAAAATCAAATTAAATTATTTAACAAAGATTTGGTTTGTATCTTACTATTAATCTATCTCTAGCGTTAACGTAGCTTTGAAGGTATAGAGTTAGAGAGAAAGAGATGAATGAAAAGCTAGAAACGCCATAATGCTTCGAGAAATACATATAGGTGTCGCTTGCGTTAATTCCATCTGTTCTGTTATCATTTGACATAATACGAAAGCAAGGTGTCTAATACATGAATTTTGATAACTCCTCCTTTGAAATTCTTCCATTATGAGTAGAAGTAATATGTGTTTTGTTCCAAATGTAGCATGCAGAATACTAGTAACAGCGTGCAGAATATATGCAGACAAAATTAAATTTGAATAAGTAGAAATATTATGTTTCGTTTAAGTTTCATTAATAATTTATTTCGGCAAAATTAACAGTTTAAATGAATAGTTTTTAATAGAGTATGAAATTTACAACACAAAAATACAAGTAATGCAGTGAGATATCAGAGCTACATGAATTATTGGCTCAAATGATTTTGACAGTTATTTTGCCGTTCCGAAAAGCGTATAAAATGAAGGAAACGTCTGCATTTATTACACAATCCAGACCCTCCGACTCACCCTCGGGTTCGGAGTATCATAATGAATGACCGGACGAAGAGAAGACGACGCCAGCCCTTGGGTGATAAAGGGACAGGTCTGTCCCTTCGGGTTATCGTTTATTATTATTTAGAAAGTTATACTTGAAGATATATGTTTCAAAAAGAGGTAATTTAGTAGAGAAATGAATAGCAATAAAACAATTTGATGAATAGCAATAAAACAATTTTTAACACTGATACAAGCAAAATGTAAACAAATAAGAAAATATTCCAATAAGCAATATGATAATAATTTCAAAAAAATCTGATGTGGGCAACACATGACTTTCCTTATATAATGTAATGAATTTACTACTTTTACAGTAAAAAAATAGGTTTTTCTTATAGTAGATACTAATATTCTTTCCAAGATATTGAATTTTCTACAATTAGTCGTCATTTTCATTGATTTAGCATCATTTTTATCCATTTGGCGAGATTTTCATTAATTTGGCAACATTTCAAAAAAGTCGCCAAGTTGGCGACATTCCGCCAAATTCGTCGCCAAAATCTCGCCAAGCGTTATGCACTAAGAAAAAAGTTATTCTTACAGCAGATAAATGACTATTGGCGTTCAAATACAAAAGTATTATTCAAAGAATATTTTTTCATGAATGGAACGAGCTAGATCCACGAGAATGATGTCATTCAATTTATCGCATAGTATTACATATGAAAAGTGAACATGTTTCTCAATAGGAATTTTTTTTTTTATGTGACTTTTTCATAATTTTTTTGAAAAATGTACAATATCTCAAGAACGGTCCATGTTAGCGTTCTAAAATTTATGCCAATCGTTTCCTAATGAAAAATTACATAAGAAATGTCTATTTGCGTAACTTTATTAGCGGATTTGATTTTTTGACGATTTTTTCAAAATTTCATTCGAAAATTTAGGGGGGGTTCTGAACATTTGATTCCATATAAAAACAATAGGCTTCCAGTGTTTATGGATAGTGATTTTTGTGCCAAATTTGGTTCGAATCGGTCCATTCGTTCGTCAGTTATCGTCTCCACAGACTCACTGACACACACACATACTTTCACACACACACACACACACACACATACACACACACAGACATCAGTTCAAAAATGTTTGATTCGTGATCAGGGATGCTTGAAACGTGCTCTCCCGTCGCAAACTCGAATTTGAATTTTCGACCCCGTCACAATACTTTCCTTATACATTATGTATATAAGGAAAGTAATAAGTACTTTCAACTAAATCTATGTAACAAATGTGAACAGAATGTTAGGGAAAGTCATGGGTGGTCAGGCGAATAACTCAAGAAGTATTAATGTTACCGTATATATTTTTGCTGGTATATATAGGGAACGCCAATGGTGCTACGCGGAGACAACTTTAGGAGAGAAAGGCTTACCCTCTTTTCAGGGGGTACCAAGTCTATCTCGCTTCCAACTAGAGATAGGAAAACATTAATTAAAAAGTTGTATATAATTTAAAAATGAGTACTAAGCATTTATGTCTCACAGCGAAATCTGCAAAATAAGTATCTAAATAAAGAGAACATTTTATGAATCTGCATGTAATAGTGTAAATAGTGTAATAGTGTAAAGTCCTGGAAAAACACATAATCTTACTACACGTGTGCAAGCATGCATCGTTGTTGAAGGTGAACGTTTTGTATTTTGTGTAAAATAAAGTAAATTTTATTCTGCCGCATGGTGTAAATGTTCTTTTTTTTGGTGTGTGGGGAGGTGCTTTCTGATAATTTTGCAATGCTCTACAACTTTGTAATTGGGGTGCGGTAGCCCAGTGGTTTGCGCGCGGGAATTGCACTCGGTAGGCCTGGGTTCGATTCCCTCCACTGCCAAAACTGCCGCCGTGTTCACGCGGAGTACGATCAAGTTAAACATGTGGGTCCGTAAGTCCTTCCGAGAGGTTAGTGGTAGGGGAAGGAGAGTAAGATCCATGTGGATGCCTCCCCCACTGGGTTCTGGTCTAAATTGGGTGGCTCTTTACGGCCGTGCTAACAGTTACGTTACACCTTTCTGGTAGGTCAGATGGACTAGGTTTCAACAACAACAACTTTCTAATTGGATTTTACCCTCTCCTTCAACTGAAAGTGAAATAGTTTTCCCAACTCCAATGAAATTGGGGTAAGTCCCCATATTGCCCCCGTCGTTTTGGGGTTAGGTTTCCTATATACCTACATAAAAAGTATACGATAAACCTAATACTTCTAGAGTCGACCTGGACCATGACTTTCCTAGACATTTTGTATAGTATGTTATGTAAAAATAGTCTGAATCCTAAGTAATCATAATATTAATAAATAATTATTAATTATTCGAAACACATTACAGTATTATCATACATTATTACAATACATTACATTATTACAATTCAAAACATCCTTGTTCCATATTCAAAACATCCTTGAAATTAAATTCAGAAATATCAACAAAAGGGTTAATTATTTAGCAATTACTTTAAAGCAGTGGTAGCTGCTGATTGAGAAATTTATAATAGTAACATTTCAAAATACAAATAAAACTAAAAAAATAATTTTAAATAATAATTATAAGACAGAATGGTAACAATAACAGATATATTATTTTCTAACGTGCTTTTGACGTTTAGGACCCTCTTGAAACATCCCGAAGACCTGGAACGCTGAAAATTTGCGTACGGATAGTATCGACTACGGGACAGAGCCTAACGGAGTTGGATTTCTGATTTATCTTCCCTCCAGGGGCGAGAAAAACTCTAGTTTTAAACATATATTTCAGTCTATCCAAAAGTCCCCTGGTGACCTAGAAGGCCGAATCTTTGCACATTTATAGTATCTCACATCCACACTTAATGTAGCCGAATTTTGATTTAAACTCAGGGGCGGAGAAAATTGCGTTTTTTTTTCGAAAAGTCTTTTCAGACCCTTCAGAAGCACCCCCCTCCCCTCGCTATGACCCAAAAGAGAGAATTTTTGTACTCTTGTAGCATATACCATCGAACAGAACTTAACGTGATCGATTCCCGACCCTCCCGGAGGCGCAGATTATGGGTGTTTTTGTAAGTTTTTCTAGGCACTGCCATCAGTAGCTCTGCAGTGCTTTAAAATGCTTAATCTTTTCTCATGAATTGTATTGAGCACAGAATCGAATCAAAACCATATTTTCGATTTTTCTCCCGGAGTGGCAAAATGGAAGTGTGTGTGTGTGGGGGGGGAGGGGCTAAAGTCACTCAGAACCCTCCCGAAGGAGGGTTTTGAGTGACCCTCCATCGAGGACATAAAAGACTGAAACTCGACCACGGGGGATTAACTTAACTGTGCCGATTTTCAATTGACACAACTTTATTCAACGCTAAGCAATCATGCTTTGTTAAACAAAGTAATTCTAAAAAAAATAATAAAAATCTGATGTGGGCAGAACATGACTTTCTCTGCATACTTATATTCACGTTCTCTTTATTTTAATTAAATTTAATTCACTTTTAATTCAATTTTTGTTCTCATTTGGTAACTGGACTTATTTTCAAAGGCGGAGTAGAGAAAATAGGGAGCAACTAATATATCTCAAGAACGGCTACTGCCAGTGCAATGGGGTTGTTCTTATTCCTTCCATCGTTAAAAATTATGTATAAAACAAGCATTTAATGGATATATTTGAACATACGTAGTTTTTTATTTTAGATTTTGACGATTTTTGCGGGTCATTTCGCAAAAAAAAGCAGGTTATTTTTTTCTCGAATCGTACCAAAATCTAATCAGCACCAGGGTGTCCCACAAGCGACTTATCTACCGAATTTTGTAAAATTCGGTCCATTAGTTTTTTCAGCTAGAGTGGATACAGGCAATTTTTGCGGTCCATTTCGCAAAAAAAGCGGATTTTTTTATATCCGGAATTGTGCCCAAAACTAATCAACACCAGACTCGTCTACAAGTGATTTTGATACCAAATTTTATGAAATTCGGTCAATTAGTTTTTTAGTTAGAATGGATACAAAATTTGCACAGACAGACAGACAGACAAACAGGCAGACACACAGACAGATACACACACACACAGACGTCACGCTAAAAATGGTTTTATCGTGTTCTATAGGTCTCGAAACGTGCAAATCCGTCGAAAACTCGAGTTGCGATTTTCGGTATGATTCCAATTCTTTCCCTATACATTACCATGTATTGCAGGGAAAGTAATAATGAAATGAATTGCAGCTCATGTTTTAAGGATGTTAGTTTTCCTGTTTCTGACAGGCTTAACTACTAATGTTAAAAATAAACTGAGATCACAATTAAGTAGTTTAAGTAAAAATAAAAATAAAATAATAATGCAAAGAGAAATACCCAGATATTAGCCAAAAATTATACTATTTGGTCAGAAATTTCACTCGCCTTAATTATATAATTCGTAATGTAAAAAATATAATTTTTTCTTACTTATCCCCACTTTAAACGAAATTACTGTGTTTCTATTAGTGTGTTTAAATAAGTGGTACATTTCAATATGAGTGTATTCAAGAATGTAGTGTTCTGTATCTCCTATATTATTGCTGATGCAAGATTGGGTGTTTTTCATAATGAATCTATGTAAATGGGCAATAAATGGGCCATGCCCATTGAAAAATTATATTAAAGATACCAATAAGAAAGTTATAAATGAAATTATATACATGATGTAATAGTTTTTTTATAGTTACATTGCTGTGTTTTTAAACAATTTTAGTTACTTTTTAACTTTCCTTGTAATATGTAGTAATATACTACAGGGAAAGTATTGGAATTTTGTCGAAAATCGCAACAAGGGTTTTCGACGAATCTTCTCGTTTTGAGGCCTCTAGAACACGAAAAATCTATTTTTAAAGTGACGTCTGTGTGTGCGCGTGTCTGTGGATCTGTGTCTGTCTGTGCTAATGAATTCATTCACTTAAAATGAATAACCACCAGTGAACCGAATTTCATAAAATTTGGTAGGTAAGTCCCTTCTGGGTTACCCTGGTACTGATCAGATTTTGGTTCGAATCGGAGTGAAAGAACCTGCCCCTTTTTTGCAAAAGTAAAAGTTTCCTGTATCCACTCTAGCTTAAAAACTAATATACCGGATTTCACAAAATTTGGTAGATAAGTCACTTGTGGGTGACCCTGGTGCTGATTAGATTTTGGTGCAATTCAGAAAAAAAGAACCTGTTTTTTATGAAATGGTCTGTAAAAACTGTCAAAATTTAAAATAAAATACTATGTATGCTGAAATGCATTAATTAAATACGTGTTTCATATACAATTTTTAATGATGAAAAGAATATGACCAACCCCATTACTCTGGGACAAGCCGTTCTCGAAATATTTTAGTATTTTCACATTTTCGCTACATTGGTTTTGAGAATAAGTCCAGTTACCAAATGAAAACAAAATCAGAATTAAAAGTGTAAATTCAGTGCAATTTTAATTAATTATGCATGTTATTTAGTGTAATTAAATTCAATTGCTAACATCAGATTTTTTTGTTTTAAACTTCAACATATATTTTTTATTGCAAAGTCTCATCTTATTAACATTAAATTTATTGAAACTAGTTTAATATAACATATTACTATTGGTGATTTCATATAATGAAAAACCACTTCTGAAGCTTTCATTTCACCAGTCTGTGAAACGCGTACGTCTCTTGGTAAATATGCATCATTTGAATCTTCAACATGATCTTGAGGAGCATCAGCGATAATCTCGATGGCATTAATCACTCTTTGTCAGACAAAATTTCAAGGTCCACGTCATTGTCAGATTCAAGCCACTCTTCCAAATTCACGTTTGTAATATCACTACATTCTACCAAGGAATATCTGGAAATCACAAGCGAAAGAAAATAACAGCAACATTGAAAGGGACGATTTTTAGATAGGTGATTTCTAACTTTTCCAGATCAAATTGAAACCGGATAACGGAGGCCGGTTACGAAAGGGTTCCACTGTATAAAAAAGCTCTAATGTTTGTTAAAGTTTCTCAGTAATATCGAAATGTGTCAAACTGTAGCGAAAGATATGTGTTGGACACTTCAGATTATTTTAATTTATATCATACAACCTCAAATAAAGAGATTTTATCAATTTAAAAGAATGTTTATAAATATATATCTAATAGTAAATTTCTTTATTTGGATAAATTTATATTTTATTAATTTTAATTTTTGTTCTGAAAGATGTAAAAACCAATGTATTACATTAATAAGTTTCAGTAATGAGTAAAATATGTAGTTAATTCGACATTAACATTGCTTAGTATTGTAATAAGCAGAAATTCACGGCACTGTTTGTAATAAGATGAAATGCCACCGATTTGTGTAAGAATTGCAAACGACATTTGTAATAGGATTGCACGACAAGCAACTGGAGCGCGATCGCTGCGGGCGGTTTCTCACTGGCACCGGAGAAGATGGGAAATACGACGGCGGATCCGATAGTGGTTTGCGCCGGTTAGACATCTCTAAATAATCAATCTATGATGAACAAATCTCGCGACTCTTCGAAATTACATTAAAACGCGACTTATACAATTTACTTCATTATTAATTTAATTTTGATACATCCTTTTAAAATACATTCTGTTCTTTGCCCCGCGGGCAAGATCGCGTCCGACTGCCTTGGAATTACATCGCCAACTCAAACTATTTACCAAAATCAGACATAAGCGTCTTTAGTATACTTGCGCAAGTTCAAGACGAAAGAAAAAGGGTTCCCATGTAAAAAGATACGAAATGCAAATGCGCGGTACATGTACAAATGCGCGGGAACAAAACCCTACGCCAAGGTTTACCAAAGCTGGCGGGAAATATCCAAAAGTCCGAAATACAGAAATGTCGCTTTATCAATTTGGAATAAATTTTCAAGAAGTTTTAGAATCGATAGCAAAAATGAAACTGCTGAAAGTAGAATTTAGACGGAAATAATTTATAAACCAGACATGCATTTCATAACAGTATAACAAGCAAAACATGATAAGGTATCAGCCGGTTCTGGAAGGGGAGGTCAAAAATAATAGCCTTCTTCTGGATTAGTTAGTTGGAGAAGCCAGAAAATGTCAGAAAACAGTATATATTGTACAATATATGTTTTTCTGCTTTGGTTGTAGTTTTGTTTAAAAAAACCTATATTTTTGGCCGTCGAAACTGGTTTACACATTTTTGTTTATGCCTCTTTATTCACACCTAATTTGTTCACACCACTTTAAACGAATTATTAAAATTTTCGCTGTACTTTATATATATCTTTGTTCTTTTCAATAATTATATTTTTCAAGAAAATAAATTACACTTAAAAGTTTCAGGGTTTCCACAAGGTGGTTGTAGAGCAGCAGTATATTAGCTAATTTATACCTTTATCATTAGAAACAGTCTTTTACTTCAATGGATTATAAAATTTACAGATACGTTGATGATCTGATTTGTTTAGTATATGCTGAAAATAATGTCATAGATATAGATTTCTATCCAGACAATTTGGAATTAATTCCTAATGAAGCTGCTATCAGTAATAATACTAATTTTTTGGATTCAAATATAATTATTGAACCTACTAATGGAATAGTTACTAATTTATATGATAAAAAAGATTATTTTAATTTCAACATTAATAAAATATTACCATTTTATTCCTGCAACTCGATTCAATTGTTTAGAAATATTATCCTTAATCAACTTTTTATAATTTGTAGATTATCAGATAAAAAATTTCATGCTATGCATATAAATAATCAAAAAATTACCAGCAAATTATATAAATATCTAGCATATTTAGTAAATGGTATCGTTAAAAAGTTTGGATTAGCTGAATATTCATGAATTCTCTTCTTTGCAGCTTATATTGGCCAGACATCAACATTCTCTTGATTTAACATTACATTGTATTTACATCCCCTTAAATATAGCCTCGCTGTTTTCGATTATAAGTCCCATTATTTTGTAGCTCTTACTGTAGAATATCACCATTTATTGCCTTTCGCATTACTGTTATTTGTTTCACACGAATGGTAACAGTGGATTCTTACTTTTAAACTTTGAGATTAGCAACACTAGTCTCTTCAGTTTGGGCTCCAATGGTTAGCACATTTGCAGTGTTTCTTTATTTTAGATATTCTTGTTTCCTTTATAATTTTTCTATTTTCATGTGTGGTGTTGTCCAAGTTATTAGAGTTTATAGATATTATCTATCTCTAATATCAGAAACACATATTTTGTGTTCACTTTGATTAAATACTTGGACCTGACTAAGTGATTTTTCAAAATAAACAATTCATTTATTTAGGCCTAGTGTTTATCTAGGTGTATAGCTTTAATGCTTGGATGTCATTTGTTTTTCAATTATTGGTTGCATTCCATTGATATTTGTTGATTATCTTTAGCTTGATGACTAGAAATTTGCATTTTTTCCCATTTGATTGATGATTCTCTATTTAATACTTCTTTTTATATGTAGGCATTTTTTAAGTTAGGATTTTTTAGCTGCAACTTCTCTTTCTCTCTCTGTATGTATATACATATATATATATATATATATATATATATATATAGTACACATTGTATTGTACACATTGTATGCGACGTGGGATAGATGCATAGAGATCATGCACAATATTTAAGGGAATATGAAACCATTACTCCTGCAGAACAGTTTTTAAATCCGAAAGTGTGTTTAGAGGTGGAACTCTAGCACGAAGTTTGGACTTCAAATATCCCCACAAATGTTCAAGTCAGTTAGACTGATGGGGCCAGTCGAGATGTTCTACTTCATCGTCATGCTCTTCAAACCATGCTTGAATACACCGCGCAGTATGACGTCTTGAAAAACTGGTCGCTCTCCAGGGAATAAAGACTGGACAAAAGGATGGACATGATCCCCCAGAATCCTCCGATAGTGATCAGCTATGATCGTCCCATGCAGAGTAACAAGTGGTCCAAGACCGCGCCTAGATATCGCACTCCATATTAAAAGGGAGCCATCTCCTTACTTCGCAGTCGGAAAGAGGCAATCAGGAGTAAACGCTTCTCTGGGCGTTCTCCAGGCATAAACACGCCCTGTGGTCTGAAATAGCGTGAATGCTGATTCATCAGACCAGTTACTTGTTGACACTGCTGTGAGGACCAGCTTCTGTGAACTCAGCACTATTGGCGTCACTTGAAAGCATTTCGTGATGTCACCAACGGTTTACGAATTGCCACTCTGCCATAAATGTTAGCAGCATGAAGTTCCCTTTTGACAGTTTTGGTTGAAATGAGGTCTTGCAGATGACTATTCATTTCGGATGTAATCTCTGATAATGATTGCTTGTGTTTTCGGGCCACTATACGCTTCAACACCCGTCTACCCTTATCATTAAGCTATGTCATTCGCCCACTGTTGTGCTATGAAGATGCCACATTAGCGACTTTCGTGTAGGCTGTCATAACGGCTAATACCGTGCTTCTTGCACGCCACAAAAGGTTTGCTGTTTCCGTCACCAAGGCTCCAGCTAAACGCACTCCAATCATGTCTCTTTGGAACTCTGTCAGGTCTGACATTGCAGCGTTTCTCAGAAATTAAGATAGAGACATGTAACACCTATGTCTGCTGTTGAAAGAATGATACATTCCCTTTCACGGCCACTAGGTGGCAGACTTGTGTTCCAGGTGGCGCGATTTTACCGTAGGTGTGAAGCGTAGCATACTTTTTCACAGGTGTTCGTATTATTTTGTACCCCATTTCTCTCTCTCTCTCTCTATATATATATATATATATATATAATTTATTCTTCTATGAAAAGAACAGTAATACAGGATTGCATAATATGCACATGTTTAGATATTTAGATGACATATTATGTGTATCCCATAATAATATCCCTATAGTATTTAAAATTTATCCTAATAATTTACAATTAAATGAAATTAAGAATGGGGTGCAGCAACTAATAATGCATATCGTCCCAAATTCGCTATTAAAATTATCAACTAAGTGTATCAACTTCCATTCGATAACATTCAAGACAACTTTCCCAAACATAGTGGTTAATAACATGGAGGCATATATATATTTTTTGGTGCCTGTAGTCTGAGTTTGGGCATTTATAGTAATATACGATTGCCCAATCTGAAACAGGCATTTGTTTGGGTTAATTAGAATTAAATACTCAGACCTGAAGATGAATTTAATTCTGGTTAATCTTCGAATTTAGGCCGATGTTGTTCTTTCCTATTATCGGCGTTATGACCGTAGTTTTGCTTCTATGGTGATGTTAATATTTCACGATTACTTGAATTGATTAATTTTATTATTACATTTTTCTAATATATATATATATATATGTATATAAACATGGTATTTCCTAAAATGATAAATAAGTACAGTCAGTAAATCCCGGATTTTGACGACGACATCCAACCACCCGCGTAATACACGAGAAGTGATCAAATTTCAGTATTAAAAGATAGTTGTCATTTTATGAAGTTCTAAGTGTATGTTCTATTTTAAGTTGTCTGTTAAACAAAGACGTTTAATGGAAACAAAAATCAGTATTTTACAAAATTTATTTCATAGCACATACATTACTATAAGTGCAAACAGTAGTGTACATACATACGTTTCAATTATTGCGATGCTACAGAAGCCGTGAAGTCTGTTATGTCAAGTTGTTTATTTAAAGTTTTTATTCGTAACTAGGCGACTCCACGCCCTGTTCGCTACGCTCGCTAACCCCGGTAACTTGCTTTGTAAGTCGGAGGCTTCGCCCCCTACTAGTTGGTGCTTAAGAGCTTGCCTTGCAAGCTCTTTCGTTCCAATGTTTACGCATGAATAATTCGTTCGTTGGAGATCCGTCCCTTCTTCACTGATACTCTTTAACCCCTGCAGCTACCTTCGCGAGCTCTTTTAACGCGGGGTAATTTAAAATCTTTCAAAAATGGAACTATGTAGGTGTATGCCTGCAAAACTTCGTAGTCCTCCTATTGTTAGTCTATCAGGGACACAAACTGATAGCTATAAATAGCAAATACTCTTTCTTTGACATTGACATCAAATATCTCTTGATTAAACTAAAGTTTATATTCGAAAACTATTTATTTGAGCGTGTATCTTTAGCATTCCTTTACAAACGTACCAAATATGATATTTTTGCATGGTATAGTTTCTACGGTACGAGGTACAGGATCTCGAGAAAGGCAAAATTTGTCAAACAGTGGCAGCTGCTGCTGGACAGTATCCGCGAATTCATTCCGCGAATTCGAAGATTGTTATGTTGACCTCAGAATCACTTTCAGAATCTTCCAATTACATATTCTCAATGATTGAAAATATTTAATTGGAGAGTGACGTAAAAAAAACGAGGGATGGGGGGATATGCTTACACCCGCGGTATAACAGACGGCATTTTAACGAGGGTTTACCGTATAAATGAAATTAAAGAAAGAAGACAGAAATTATAAATCTGGATTCTTTGTGTATGGCTTAAAGTATTGATCAGTAAATTCTGTTTTGAGATTTCCTCCTATAATCTCTTCTTAACAAGCAAGAATCCTTTATATCTTTGTCCTTTCTCTGAGCTTTGCGAGATCAAGTTTCTTTAAGTCCTTCCAAGTATCTTTGAGTTATAAATATATAATTAATGACTTCATTAGAAATTCAACGACAGAAATACTAAATTTTTTAAAACCAACTCATATTTTTCGTTACAAAGTAATAAACTTCACCTAATATAGAAGTAATAAACTTCTATATTAGGTGAAGAAAATAAGACATATTATAGTTACGTATTATATTCTTGTTTACTTCATTAAAAATAAATTAATGCATGGCTGTTAAGAGACTTGTAATATAAAAATTAAATTCCATGTAAATTACTCTATTCTTTTAAGAGATATTATTCTCCCAGTTTAAAAAGTAAAATTTCTAAAACGATGTTCACTAATTTCTGGTGAAAATTATATTGCTTACAAACCATTTTCACATTTGTTGAAATTTTCATATTTTGTTGTAATTTATGCAATTTTTGAAATTTTAGATAAAAAAGTAAATTTTTTCAGTAACAGACCATGATTGTTTTCTTCAAATAATGCCATTCACTTAAAACAAAAACCTATCGCATGTAAGATAACTTTTCCTAGGGCATTTTTAACGTAATTATTTTTGCAAATTTCAATTTTATTTTGGAAAATATGTTTAATTAATTAGTCAATAAAGAAAAGTTTAAAAAATCGGTATTGTTGCTCCAAATGATTATATCAAATTTTATTCAATTTTGTTTAATTTGTTTAAAAGATATCCGCTTTCTGTGGAAAAGTTATTTTATTTATATCAGGCGTACGGTTCATGATAAATCTTATAAAATGATTTCCATTCATTACTGGTTATAAGTACTTACAGAGAACTCACTCATTTAATAATATATTTGAATTTATCTCGAATTTTTTTCCATTTTAGATCGACAACTTGCAATTACCTCATGAACCACTCATGGTAGCGTATTGAAAGTAATTTCATTTGATTTAATATAATAAATTGCATAAAATAGTTATTGCTATAACTTTGTTCCATAATTATTTTTATAAAGATATGTTTCTTTATTTTATATTGGAATCTTCCAATATCCCAAAAACTGTCCATGGTAGCGTTATGAAAATAATGCTAATTTATTTAATATATAAATCGCATAAAATGGCTATTAATACAAATGTTAGTCATATAATTGATTCTATAAAGGTTTGCTTTCCCTTTTCGATTATTTTTGGGAAAAAATAAGGATATTTTTTCAAATCAATAGATCTCTTGACGTTTATCGATTTAAATGATTATACCGAATTTCATTCGATCTTCTTCTCTCAATGTGCTCAGGAGATATTCCCAGACACAGAAAATTGCAGACATTATTGGGGAAAATTGTAGACATTAACCCCAATAATATTGCAGACATTTCCCCAATAATAACATGAAGACATTGTTGGGGGAAAATTGCAGACATTTACCCCAATAATATTGCTGACATTTCTTCCAATAATTATAAGCAGACATTGTTGGGAGAAAATTACAGACATTAACCCCAATAATATTGCAGACATTTCCCCCAATAATAACAAGCAAATATTGTTGGGGGGGGGGATTGTCGACATCAACACCAATAATATTGCAGGCATTTCCCTCATTAATAACATGCAGACATCACTGGGGAAAAATTGCAGACATTAATCCCAATAATATTGTAGACATTTCCCCCAATAATAACATGAAATCATTATTTGGGGAAAATTGACTGATCCCTATTCACGGATGAACAAAGCACAAATTCATCACAGTCTGAGAGTAAGGCTGTTAACGCATTACAGTACTTTGTTTTTACATATACTAAGCATCTTAAAAAATGTTAAAACTACGTTCACATATATTCATTTTGTTTCCATATGTGATGATGCTATTCATTTCGTTTCCCCTTTGATATTGAGATATTACGATTGTATACCGTATTAAATGTTAAACACGTCATATGACAGGATGCATAAAGTTATGGAGACTATTCCTTTCCATTCACCCGCCTGCATAGTTTGCGTTTCCAATATCTCCCTACACATGCGGACCACGCACATCTACCGACCGGTATTAGTAATACCCTCTAACGAAACATAAATACTATATCACCCCTTAAAAAACACAAGTAGTTTTCAACACTCTGGATTTCTAACAAAACGTATTAGCTTCACGAACATATAAACTCACCATATGTTGAATTAATAACGTTACATTAATATTAATTGCTTCAAAGTGACAAAGATCATCAAAAAAATTAAACTTAATAGTCCGATATATTGAATTTCCCCCATTTAGGAGACATTTTTTAAAAGTTGCTAAGTTGGGATGTTTCTCTAAATTTGCCGCCAAATGAAATAAGCAAAATAGAGAGAAGAACTTTTCTCCTATAGTTTCCTAGAAAATCTTTTGGTTCAGAATTTTTATTCTATTTAATTCTGTTCCTGTGGAGTTAAAATCAGCGAACTAAATCTTCTGACTGACTTAACTATTCATGTCATTATAGTAACAGAACGGAGATAGGAATAATTTGATCTCGATTTTAACACCGTTTATCTTGAACATTATATTATAATACTTTCCGATCTGCAGGGAAAACCAGTACCTAATACTTTTAACTAACACTCATATGCAAGTATTTATACAGGGTTCTTAGTCCTTAGCATCCCAACCGATCGAATAAAAGGTATCGCAACGCCAGTAGCGGATAATTTAAAAAGTTAGGGTAATGAAACTCAGAAACAAAGTGAAATAGACGAAGAAACTAAATTCAAAGTTGTAGAGCATTGGAGGAGAAAAAATTTAATGGGTAGGAATTAAGGACGGAGACGATACAACTTTCAATTTACACGATGCGATTTATTGAACGGGCTGTTTCCTGCATTTCCAAAAATTTGACCTATTTACACGGTTCAACTTCTTCTTTCTTGCTATTTGTTCGCAGTCAGTATGCTTATAGACAATATGCTGTAGTTTACAATATTTTGATTTACTACGTTATTATTTGTAAATACATTTCTACTTTCTTTTAGTAAATACGTTGTTTCGTTTTTTCTTTATGTGCAAGTTCCATACTTTTAATTTATATGTAGTATTTTTTTCCGACCGTTTACGATGTCGTATCGGGTGATAATAACGGCTTTGGAAATTGCTTTGAAGAAGAGAAAGGAAAATTATATAATGAAAACAAGTGTCTATTAAAAAAAAGTTAAGTAATTTGGCATAAATTTCACCAATAATGAATTGGTATAACCTGAAATTTCAAGGTTAAAATTTTAAATCACTAATTTACACACATAGTGCTGGCGTCATCTATGTGTAAGTAATGTAAACAAACCGTTATAATAGTACACTTTATAAAATCGGCCTGTTTATAACATAAAATAGTTAATTATCTTACGACAGTAATTGCGAACACAGCTAAATTTCAATGAAAAAAAATTTGAAAAATTTAATTTTGAGATCTTTTCGTAAAATTAAAGAGAAATTGAATCTCTATATGTAAAGTCTTAGAGAGAAAGAGGACAAAAACAATATTTGTAAAAGAAAGTAAATTAAATACATTAAATTCGCATGAATTAAATTTCAAATACATTTGTAAAGTAGTCAATTAAAAATAAAATAATAAAGTTAAAGATGCAAATAATGCAATAGCAGCACTAGGTCAGTGAAAAAATATGAAAAGAGAACGTAACGTTATACTCAGTAAGCGTCCTAACTGGTTAGTTATTGACAAGCAATTGTACGATCTTTGCGGTTGCAAAGGTAGTTCAAAAAATTGTACGCACGAAGTTTGCCGTTCAACTTTCATTGTACACGATGCAAGTTTTCACAATAAGTTGACGGTTCAATTTATTGATTCAAATTTTTGCATTGTGTACGGGGCCTTTACAGTTAAAGATATTTATTTACATTGTTATTTACATTTATTTACATGCGTATACAGTTGAATACATTTATGCACAGGAAACTAATGTACAGTCTGCGCACATTTAAATTCGAGAAAGAATATGACTGCGTACTTTGACAAGCAATGCAGGTGTCGCCGTGTTACAGATCCTGATGATACGACTTTTGGACAGGTATTTCTTGTCTTTCGTATACGCGTTTCATTTGTTCCTGGGTCGATTCCTATTCATTAGACAAAACTCGATATCTTTGTAATTGTCTTTTTTGTTTATCTCGCTTTTGCAGAGTTCGTTTTTAACTTTTGAAAATTTCAACTAGAAGCGCCGTAATCACTATCATTCGATGGTAGCTTTACTATAGATAGATCTAATATGTATACTTATGGCAGTGTCCGTACGAAGTTACTGGAACAACAAATATCTGAAAAAAAATATCATATTTTACTCATGTAAAATAAGAAATTTAAGGCCAACTCGATTCATTTTCTTTTTTATCTTCTCAGAAAATACTATATTTATCTTATCTTCGATACTCCATCAACAACTTGGCATTTTTCATCAAAATTTTCAAATTGCTGTATGTGTCCAACATTTGCGTAACATTTATTTTAGACAATTCTTCTTCCGTGCTTAGAACTGGGATCTGTAACAGATTTATGATCCATGGAAAAGTTGCAAGAGCAAGAAAATATTTTGAAAACTTTTGTAGGTTATAATATTAATATTTAGGCTTCATGCTTGCTAAACTTGAGGTTTATATATCATACTAGATACTTAAGCCTGTTAGATGGCGGATGCATAAAGTTATGCAAATTATATCAGCCATGCGTCTGCAGGAATTGCACACCTAAAAGTTGCGCACAAATAAAGTTGTGCACTAAGAAGGAAGCATAGGCTGGACCTGAAATTTTATTGAAAGATACAGATGAATGATATACATGATCACAAAAACGGCGCAGCAGAACACGTACAGAGGCAACTGTGGTATACAGTCCGGTCATCCTCAATAGCGCATCGCACCACGTCGTGCTGCGATACAAGCAGAAACACGGTCCGTCATGGTGTCTAACGGATGCCTGATGTTGTCTTGCGCCAGACGAGTCCACACCTGTTGGACGTTATGTTCCAAATCCTAAAGATTGCGTCAACGAGGCAGCTGGGGTTTCAACTGGTCCCACACATGCTCGATAGGGACTGGTCTGGTGAGCGGGCAGACCATGGAAGTGTCTGAACATGACTCAGACAGGCCTGGGCGATTCGATCTGTGTGCGGTCGGGCATTATCCTGCTGAAATTTTGCACCTGGAATTCCAGCAAAGATTGAGAACTCATGGGGCCGTAGAATCCACGTTCCGCTGGCCCGTCAATGTTCCAGGTACCACTACTAGAGCGGTTCGACTGCAGTAGGCTGTGGCTCCCCAGCCCATGATGCCTGCAGTGGAGCTGGTGTGACACTCGATAACGAGGTTGGGATTTTGGCGTTGTGCAGGGGACCTCCACACCCTGACACGCTGATCATCGGTCCCCAAAACAAAGCGGCACTCATCGTTAAACATCCACATCGCCAATCTGCCGCATTCTACGTTGCTCTGGCCTGGCACTACCTCAACCGGAGCCGTCGATGCTCCCATGTTAATGGCAGCACACGTAAGGGACGCTGAGGTAGCAGATTCGTTTCCTTCAGACGTCTAGATATGGTTCGTGGGAACACAGGAGCCGCTACGTGTGTCTGTATCGCGGATCGGGTCGCCGTGGGCTCTATACGTGCCTGCAGCACGATCATTCGAACATCTCTACTCGTGGTATGCCTGGTCTATCCAGAGCTGGTCTTCCGTGTATGGGTGACGTCCCGGGACCAGTGCTCTCAACACCGTCGGACGGTATAGTCCGAACGATCCACGTGACGGTCTATCCGACTCGCTGACCAACCTGCGGTTTTCAGGCCGATGATCAGGTCTCTCTTGAATTTCGTCAGTTGCGTATGTCGACGTTTCTGGCGTCTACCCACCATTTTATTCACCCTGTAGTCGTGCTTGCATCGGTCGAAGTTTCTCGCATTGATAAGGCTTCGACTACACGCCGGTTTATAAGGCCGTTAGCTCATGATTGCAGGGCCACTCACAGGTGTACGGTCATTCGCAATCACATCTAACTGGGATCATTTGCATATCAGCCTGCTCTCTAGCCATTTACATCATTTCGCGCTTGTATCATGTTATCTTCTTGGTGCGCAACTTTCATTGTCCTTGAGTGTATATATAAATATGTATATATATATATATATATATATGTATATATATATATATATATATATATATATATATATATATATATATATATATATATATATATATATATATATATATATATATATATATATATATATATATATATATATATATATATATATATATATATATATACACTGCTGGCCATTAAAATTACTACACCCGGAAGGAAAGCAAATAGCAGAATTATATTTATTATACATATACTGTATAATGGGAGGAAGGCATGATTAAATTTGCAGGTGGTTTGAGGTACACAGCATCCAGAATTCAGTATACAGAGCTGCTACCTCTGGCAGCAACATCGGCTATAATCCGGCTGGGCATCTAGTCGAATTAAGCTTGGATGACAGATACGGGTACGTCATTCCATGCGGATTCAACTCTCTGCCAGAGTTCATCAATCGTAATGGCTGGCGAGTCGTGGCGTGTCAGTCTCTCGGCAACCCATGACCAGGTGTTCTCAGTGGGTGACAGATCTGAAGAGCGTGCTGGCCAGGG
This sequence comes from Amaurobius ferox, assembly GCA_951213105.1. Lineage (NCBI taxonomy): Eukaryota > Metazoa > Arthropoda > Arachnida > Araneae > Amaurobiidae > Amaurobius > Amaurobius ferox. Next base: position 136,839,743 of record OX578151.1, read on the forward strand.
CAACAGTCGAACACCCTCTGTATAGAGGAAGGTCAGGACAGTGCGGTTATCATGCGGTCATGCATTATCTTGTTAAAAATGGCGTCATGCAGACCTCGAAGATAGGGCTTTGCCACGACTCTTAACACGTCAGAAATGTAACAGCGGCTGTCTACATTACGGGCTATGCGAACAAGAGGTGACTTGGACGTGTACCCAATGGCACCCCCATACCATCACGCCAGGTGCTGACCCGTATGACGATGGCGACTGCAAGCTGGCAACGTTCGTTCTCCTCGGTCCCTCCACACACTGATACGTCCATTATCATGCAGTATGCAGAACCGGGATTCGTCTGACAAGACAACGTGGTGTCACTCGTGTGTCTTGTGTCGTCGTTCGTTGTGCCACTGTAGGCGCGCCTGTCTCTGCTGCTGCCTCAAGGGTAACCGCAACAATGGTCGCCGTGCTGACAGTTCATGGTGCTGCAGACCACTGTCTGTGCGAACACTTGACGTCCTGTAAACGAGCCAAATTCCTGACCCAGGGTACATGACGTGGCTTTACGATCCCGCAAAGTAGAGAGATCAACATGTCTGTCCTCTCAGCGTTAGTGGCCCGGGGCCGCTGAGATCCTGACTGGCGTTCAGTATGGTCCTCCTGGACCCATCGATTCCCTATTCACCTGACAGTCATGGGATTCCGACCAACGCGAGTTGCAATGTTGCGGAACGATAAACCGCAGTCCCGATAGGGCACGATCCTACCGCGGTCGAATTTCGATATGTGCTGGTAGGAATTTCTCCTTCTTACACGAGGCATAACACGAGCTTCACGCAAACAACTAACTTTCAAATGCGATTTCCAAATGAGAAACCCGCTATGCAATCTTCCCTTTTAAACAGAATGCAGATGGCGTTACTCATACCTGCTTTGTGCGCATGCTCTGCAATGCTAACCATTTGCATATCCCAGCATGTAGTATTTCATGCAAATTTGACGTTTCATGCAAATTGATTTCATGTTTCATACAAATTTGACGTTTGTTGCATGCCGCTTTCATGGTGTAGCAATTTTAATGGTCAGCAGTATATATATATATATATATATATATATATATATATATATATATATATATATATATATATATATATAAGATTTAAAATGAAAATATAGGTGGAATGATTGTGTTTACAGGGTTGCAGAAAGGTCAAGGGGGATTGCGACCCCTATTTCCTGGTTAGAAGCTAGCTTTGACTTCATGAAAACGCTCTCAGAGACTCTGCACGCCCGAAACAACAATCGAACATGTCCGTGGGGAAAAATGGCCGAATCCCAGGCAACATAAAAATGATTAGCATTAAAATTGGAAATTTTACAAACCAGCAAGGCGAGAATCATGGAAGAGTTGCATAAAGCGTATAAACTTCGGATAGGAAAGCATACATAAAAAAGTCGCGTCTAATATATAGAGCATTCTGGATGTGAAACAATCAGATAATCCTAGTTAAGAGTTGAGTTGTATTCCAGGATGTAGGATAAATTAACATAATTTTTATCACAATATTTTCTGCAAAAAACATCATAATAGTGTTGGACAAAGCGGAAGGGATATGATTGTTCCCGAGTTCCGTTGATTAAATGCATTATGCATTTATTAAATTCTGTAATAGATGAGTTTAATAATCTGTATCTGTTCAAGTGATTTACGATTAAATTACGTTGCACGTTTAAACTCAAGTTGGTATTCCAGTGGGTAAAATAATTGATCTTGCAGTCATATTGATGTCTCTTGTCAAATAATTTATAACATAATTTCTGTTCCAAATCATAATAAATAGTGATATCAAGGAAATCAACTGTTCCTACTTTCGTTGATCCCGATTCGATTAGTTCAAGACACGGCCGGTAGAATGTAAAATCAAATGTAGTATATTGATTATCCACGCCAATCATGACGTCATCAACGAATCTAAAGAATGGAATTTCACTGATTAAATGAGTGCCTTTCTCATGATGTAAGTTTATACTTCATGGGATTGTATTTCATTATATATATATATATATATATATATATATATATATATAATTTTGTTTATTGTAATTTACTTTTGCTTTCTTTAACATATAAATTGTTTATTGCAAACAATGATGAATATATATTTAAAGGCATTTCCAAAACTGTACTGTTTCTTTTAAACAAGATTCTAACTTCAAGGGAAAGGATATCTTTTCATAAATCTTCGGAGTAGCACTTAACATTTGAAATCGTTGCTGCCATCGGAAAATGTTTTCCAAAGTTGATAACTTTGTATTGTGGATCGAAATAACCAGTATTATTTTGTTTTCCGTTAAGTGCTTTTGAGTACATCTATATAAGTGATAGATAAAGCAATAAGGATTTCAGTGCTGGTGTAATGTGTAAATTGTATTATTAAAGATAAAAAGTGAAATATAGTTTTTGGATTTTGATGTATCGCTTTATTTTAGATTATAAGTGTTACTGTCAGTTGTAATAGATATAGAATTATTGTGTATTGTTTTGTTTTAGTAGAATGAGAATAATGTTATACTCCATATTCATTGTAAATTAATGTTTCTCATGTTTTACAAACTTTTATGGAATACACGCATATAACGAAATACAAGTATGTAACGAAAATATTTTTTTTATTATGGATATAGTATTGTTTTCTGGAAAATAATTTGAAGGTAAATGTGTTTTAAGACCTACCGCATGTGTTTCGAAAACTTTTGAAATTTTTTTTTATCCGTCTGTATGTATGTTTGTGTGGTGTTTATATGATAATTCAACAACAAATGTTTATTTATTTTATTTTATTTTATTCAATTTACGTGGCAACTACAGATGAAATCCAGTTACAGTAGCCACACAAGAAATTAAAAAGTACAGAACATAGGATACAAGAATACTAAGTAGTAAACATGTCAAGCGCATTGAAACAGGATTTTTTAAAACAGGCAGGAGTCAAGTTAAATATATCAATATCAGGACAATAGGTATTATATAGATCAACAAATTTATAGATAGAATAGCATTTAATGTAGTTGCGTTTAACAGTACTATTGTGAAAAAGAGTTTTTTTCCTGGTATTATTGACAGGTATGTGAAATTCCAGGCAAGAAAGTAAAATAGGGCAATTAATGTATTATTTAAACCCTTATAATAAAACAAGCGGCAGGAGACCAGCTTCTTCTTTTTTTAAGAGACATTAAACTATATTTCTGTCTGAGTTCCCTCGTACGCATATCATAAGGATAATAGCCAGTCAATCTTAATCAATAGTACGTAATAGTTTATTTTGCACGATTTCTATCCGTTGAGAATGCAGATTGTAAACAGGGTCCCAAATCATTGCACAATATTCCAAAATTGGTTTAACAAGGGTATTATAAATACTAATAATCGTATCAGAATTGGCAAAAACACGAGATCGTCTTAAGGTGAAACCAAGTCTTTGGTAGGCTCTTTTAATAATATTATCGATATGTCTCTGAAAGTTAAAAGTAGCATCGAAAGTGACACCTAAATCAATAATATGAGTACATCGAGATAGAGATGAATTATTTAAAATATAATTGTGATTAAGAATATTATGGATCCTAGCAATGCTCATAACATAGCATTTAGAAATATTTAAATGGAGTTTATTTAGTACAGATCAATTATACAGTTCATCTAGATCTCTTTGCATCAGTTCACAATCAGTTAATGAGTTGATTTTCATATAAAGCTTTTGCTAAATGTTCGTATCGTTATGAATTTTTATGTAGGGATGCATTATGGAAATAACTAGAACTAGATAAACGTTTTTTTTTTTTTTACATGGTTAGATTTTGTATTGTTTGAAAGCATTTTGAATGACTTTTATATTAATATTTTGAATTATTTATATTATTATGATTTTGCATTATTAAGATTTTGCATTAAAGTTTTGCATTTATTCCTTATGGAGAAACAGAATAATTTATGGAAAAAAAAATGATTTAATGATTTTAGGAACGCAGCAACATTTTTCTCCATCTAATTCAGTGGTCGTCAATCTGGTCCCTACCGCCTAATAGCGGGCGATTCAAGGTTTCATGGTGGGCTGTAGGAGTTTTGTCTGAAATGATATTTCCGGAAGAGGAGACTTTTGTTTGTTCCTTACGAAAATTGAACCAGATATCAAATACTTAGTTTCGCAACATCAGCCTCAAGGATCTCATTAATAATTAATTAAAGGTAATTTTAACAGACTTTATATTTTTATAGTTTATATATTTAATTTTCTTTTTCTTCAATTTAAGCAGCTTTCTCACTGGTAGGCGCTATATCGATGGAGATGCAGAAATGCAGCATCAAATTAAATTTTCTGTGTATTATAAACATATGCAAAATATAAATAAAAAGATAAATTTAACTACATAATTTTATTAAACCTCAACTCGAAAATTACGAGTACTTTGCAGTTGCGCTAAATTAAGTTGTTGCGGAATCTGTGGGCTGTTACAAAATTTTACTACCAACAAGGATGCAAAAGTGGGCGGTAGGTATAAAAAGGTTGACTAACCCTGATCTAAGTTATCATTTCCGAATTCGCAGCTGGCAAGTTTAAATTATGCGTGACGTGATAAACCCCGATTTTCAGGAGTCTGTACCTCGGCTTCCAAATAAGCTAAACATTTTATTCTTTCCCACTGCAATACGCTTACAAATATTAAAAAAGAGCTACAATTGGTGCTGTAGCGCCCGAGCAAAAATAACTTTAAAATGTCACTTTTTACATTCCCTGCAATACATGGTAATGTATAGGGAAAGTATTGGAATCATGCCGAAAATCGCAACTCGAGTTTTCGACGAATCTATACGTTTCGAGACCTCTAGAATACGAAAAAACCATTTTTAGCGTGACGTCTGTGTGTGTGTCTGTCTGTGTGTCTATCTGTCTGTGCAGATTTTGTATCCACTCTAACTAAAAGACTATTCGACCGAATTTCACAAAATTTGGTAGGTAAGTTACTTGTGAGCGAGTCTGGTGCTGATTAGTTTTGGGTATGATTCGGGATAAAAGAACCCGCTTTTTTTGCGAAATGGCCCGCAAAAGCTTGTATCCACTCTAACTGTAAAACTAATAGACCGAATTTCACAAAATTCGGTAGATGAGTCACTTGTGGGTTACCCTGGTGCTGATTAGGTTTTGGTATGATTCGGAGAAAAATGGCCTGCCTTTTTTTGCAAAATGGCCTGCAAAAATCGTCCAAATCTAAACTAAAGAACTGGGTATACTCAAATATGCCCATTAAATGCTGATTTAATACGTAATTTTTAAAGACGAAATGAATAAGACCAACCCCATTACACTAGGACTAGCCGTTCTTGAGATATTTTAGTTTTTCGTACTTTCCCTACGCCACCTTTGAAAATAAGCCAGGTTACCGAATGAGAACGAAAATTGAATTAAAAGTGAAATAAATTTAATTAAAATAAAGAGAACGTTAATATAAGTCTGCAGGGAAAGTCATGTGCTGCCCACATCAGATTTTTACTATTGTTGTACTCTCAATGTTGATGGTCCTATAGCCTTAAATACTGAACCGAATTGGATGAGTGAAAAGTCATCTTATATGTTCTGGTGAGAGATAAATGCTGTTCTTTTAAAACTAGACGATAAATCTGATTTAGAATTTCAAACATCAAAAAACAAATATGTATAAACGTTGCTTGACGGCAAAGTACAATTCGCAATTCATGCTGTATTATTGTTATATAAACATGCTCATAATTATTTCTATAAAAATTATTGAAGTCTCACAAAAACAGTAATTTATAGTAATACACTCCACGTCAAGAGTACAAAAAAAACATTCTTCAAGGAAATTTATGAAATTTCAAAATGGTTTGGGCCAAGTTGCTGTAGTATCGGAGTTGTATTGTCAGGTACAACTCCGATACTACAGGTGTACCCTGTTTTCTTACCTCCGATACCTTTGTGTACCCTGTTGAAGGATCTTAAACCTCAATCAAACCTCACATAGCCCTTTTTAGTCGTATTAATTGCACACATTAAGCTGCGACAATTTTTACTTTCCCTGCAATACATGGTAATGTACAGGGAAAGTATTGAAATCATGTCGAAAATCGCAACTCGAGTTTTCGACGGATCTACACGTTTCGAGACCTCTAGAATACGAAAAAACTATTTTTAGCGTGACGTCTGTGTGTGCGTCTGTCTGTCTGTGTTTGTGTGTCTGTGCAATGTATGTATCCACTCTAACTCAAAAACTAATGGACCGAATTTCATAAAATTTGGTATGTACGTCACTTGGGTGAGACCCTGGTGCTGATTAGTTTTTGGTACGATTTGTAAAGACAGAACTTGCCTTTTTTTTGCGAAATAGCCCGTAAAAATTCCATGTATCTGTCCTAGCTAAAATACTAATTGACCAAATTTCACAAAATTTGGTAGATAAGTTACTTACGGGATACTCTGTTGCTGATTTGATTTTGGTACGATTCGGAAAAGAACAACCTGCCTTTTTTTACGAAATGGCCCTCCGAAATCGCTAAAATCTGAAAAGAAAGACTAAGTAGTGTATGCTCAAATGTATCAATTAAATTATTGTTTTATATGCAATTTTTGAAGAGGAAAATAATATAACACACTCCATTATATTTTAGGACTAACCGTTCTCAGGATATTTAAGATTTCATGCATTTTTGTTACACCGATTTCGTAAAAATGTCCAATTACCAAATAAAAACAAAAATTGAATTAAAAATGCAAATTTAGTGTTATTTGATTCAATTAAACTCAATCTAATGAATTACTAAAGAAATAAAGAAAATATGAATTTGAGTCTGCAGTGAAAGTCATGTGCTGCCCACATCAGATTATTTATTTCTTGAATATGAGCTCTATATTCATCTATTCAGACTTACTTTTCTTTTAAGGACTTATGTAGTGCTTGTTGCTTGTTGAAATAATTTTGAATATCTCACTAAAACTTCAAGACTATCTGCTGAATGTCTTGAAATAGCTTATATATTTTCACCTATTTTCTATATTTTGAAGTAGAAATATATATTATCGTCGATGCGTATATTTTACTGGCAGATATACTTAAAATTTCCATTTCAAAGTTATCTAGATTTATGAATAGTGTATTTTAAGAAAAATATCAGAAAGTGCGAAAAAAATATTTTTGTCTATAGCGAAGGAGAACAGAATATATAAAAATATTGTTCACTTTACTTGAAGTATTTATTATACAACATTTTTACTTTCCTTATATACATAATGTATAAGGAAAGTATTGTGACAGGGTCGAAAATTCAAATTCAAGTTTTTGACGCGGGAGCATGTTTCAAGTATCCCTGATCAAGAATCGAACATGTTTGAGGTGATGTCTGTGTGTGTGTGTGCGTGTGTGTGTCAGTGAGTCTGTGGAGATGATATCTCACGAACAAATAGAGCGACTCAAATAAAATTTGGTAAAAAAATCACAATTCGTGAATACTGGAAGTCTATTGATTTTAAACTCATTCGAATGTTCAGAACCCCCTTAAATTATCGAGTGAAATTTTGAAAAAATCAACAAAAAATCAAAACTTTTAATAAAGTTACGCAAATAAACATTTTTTATGTAATTTTTCCTTAGAAAACGATTGACACAAACTGTAGAAAGCTAGCATCAACCGTTCTCGAGATCTTGCACATTTTTCAAATAAATTTCTCAAAAAAGCAAGTAAAATAAAAAAATATTAACTGTTAAGAAACATAGCCATTTTTCATATGTAATATCATGCGATAACTTGGGTGACATCATTCTCGTGGATCGAACTCGTTCCATTAATGAGAAAATATACTTTGAGTAATACTTTTATATTTCAACGCCAATAGCCATTTATCTGTTATAAGAATAACTTATTTCTTCGTCCATAACTCTTGGCGAGATTTTAGTGACGAATTTGGCGGAATGTCGTCAACTTGGTGACTTTTTTAAACGTTGCCAAATTAAAGAAAATCTCGCCAAACGGATAAAAATGACGCTAAATCAATGTAAATGACGACTAATTGAAGAAAATTCAATATCTTGGATAGAAAATAAGTATCTACTATAAGAAAAAAATTTTTTAACTGTAAAAGTAGTAAATTCATTGTATTATATAAGGAAAGTCATGTGCTACTCACATCAGATTTTTTTTAATGTATCCACTCTACTTCGTATGAAAAGATTTAAACTTTGACAAAAACATTTTTAAATTTATATTTTTACTATAGCAATGATTCAGTTAAGCATGTAAATTAGATCTTTATCAGATGGTTGATGTAATGACACTATATTTTGTCTAGATGTTAAACCAGTCATACGACGAAGCACTAGTTATCTAAAATATTTCCTTTTATTAGGATTGCAGATTATGCCCTCCTAATGTCCCCAAACACATACCCCTAATACGCACCACACACAATCAATACTAATAATTATACTTAGTTTTTCCTACTTAAACATAATTACTATAACACCTCCTAACAATAATATATTTTTAACACCCTAACAATAATATGTTTTCAACACCCTAACAATAATGTAATTTCAACATCCTAACAATATGTATAGTCAGCCAACAAAAAGAAAAAAAAAATCGAAACACCACGCGTTATCCTTGCTCCTTGGAACGTACAAAAAACCAAATGTACGTTTATGAACTATGCCTTTGCAGCTTCGTTTACCCTGAGATAAATTATAAAATAATTTTATGTTGGCCAGGTGGAAGGACTGAAATTGTCAATTTTCATAGAAGTTCGCAAAAATTGTTTATGAGAGGCCAAAGAAAGCAATGATAAATTTGTCTTTTAGTTAATATGTTTAATACAAATTGTGCCAAGCTCGAAAAAAAATATGTTAATATTGTTCAATGTTTTATTGCTATATCAATTTGGGTACTAGAAAAAAAAAGCCCATTGTAAAGAAATATATTATGGAATTTCTCATTAAATCAGTCTAAGAAGTAATTGAAATTACATTTTTGGATGATTCGAAAGAAATACTATTGATTGTTACTATACTTCGTGAGAAAACTTTATTAGCGGATTCAAGGACACTCAATTTTGTAGTTTCAATAAAACTCATTTAATATTAACATTTTGATAGTTAAAAATGTTATTTATGATGCCCCTTAAATTCACGGGTTCTGGACTCCGCAAGCCTTTTCGTTAAAATGTTTTTGTAAATAATGTGCCATATCAACGAAATAAAAAAAGTATAAATGTCGAATATGATTGACCTTCACTTAACTACTTTAAATAAGGAGATGGACCCCGTATGGTTATTTCGCTGTATATTTCGTATTTATGGCCAAAATTGCAGGCAAATTTATATGTAGTATATTGTTTATATAAGGAATTTTATAATGACATAAAAAATGGGTGTTGCCATTTGAATTTTCGGAAATAATGAGCAACGCAATATGAAGAGGAACCCTCATGCAAATTAGATACACATTAATTTATAGTAGACAACTTCAAGTCTAATGATACTTTTGGTTTGGCTTCAGGACTCGAGGAGCCGGAATAACGTGCAGTGTTTGGATTTTTTTTTATCCGACTGTACCTGTCTCACGAACAGTAGAACTCACTATATTTTGGAATCAATAATATTAATATAACAATTCCCTAATAACCAACATGGAATAGCAAAGCAACTAAACTTCATTTTCCAAGGTATTGTAATTGTTGTTGTTGTTGTTACTGATGACCTCTTGTTTCGGCGGAGCCGATTCAGGACCAGTGACGCAGCAAGCAGGAAAGAACGAAGAAAGACACAAGCCGAGAGAACAAAGTTTATTACAAGAACGCATCACTGACGAAGGTTGGAGGGGGTGCAGCTTCACATTTAGATGAGGACCCAGATGGCGGAAGACTGACTTTATCCTCGAGAAACATCCATGCCTTATTCGGGATTCGAATCCGAGCCCACAAGACAGCAGCTGAACACGCTATCCACTTCACCGCCTAGGCGGCAGGTATTGTAAATTCGTTTATTTAACAATATTTTGCAAAAATCGCCAAACTGACGATATTTCGCCAGATTTTTCTCCAATGAGACATAGACATACAGGCAGTGAGAAGGGTGTTTGTTACATGGCATGTAATCCTTGTCTGTCGATATGCGATTCATATCAGATGCGATAAAGACATCAAAATGAAGCGCGTTCTCGTACATATTAAAACGCGCTACGTCATTTTGTGTTATTATCGCATGTGACATGAACTGCATGTTGTTGATTGTTGAAACCCAGACCGCCCGACCTACCAGAAAGGTGTAAGGTAAACATGAACTGCATGTGAATAGACTGGGCTCCTGGACCCAAGATCTGAATATGAAATTAGAGGACTAAATCTCGTCTGCTCGGAATCAGTATCATGTTAGAATTAATATTATTTTTACATATATTTCCAAATTCTGTAAAACTCCTAATCACTGAGGTGAAAGAAATTATTTCCCTTACCAGTCGCTTTAGATCAACATATAGGACATACGCAGTGAGCATCTGTTGTATTCAGTGTTTCTTTCAGTATACATCCTGAATACGTATGTCTACTCTCAATGAATTTTTCGCATACCTTCCCCTATTCTATCGTGTACCGCCAGGGCTACGCGTATTAGGGAACTTTGTTCTATACCACTAAATCAAACGCTGTGTTACACATTTTTGATCAATCAAGTGCAGATGTACTCTTTCTTGGAACTAAGATTTGTACCAAAATCTTATTGTAAAATAATGCAGCAATAACAATATATTTTTTCCACGTACACGAAATAAAGATCTCAGATCGATTGCTTCATTTTATTACCGAAAGTATTAACACTAGTTACGTCAAAAAATTGTTTTACTGATATTTCCTTATCAGAAGTTCGCTTAGTTAATATCTAATTTCATTGGCCTGACTGGTCGGCAGTCACGAATGCAGTTATTATATTTTTAAATAAGTAACAATTGGCATTCTATAATATTATTGGTATCGCGTTGGCATGAGCCATCTACTGTTTCCAATGGCCGTGTTCAGAATTGAAAACCGAGGCCATCGGGCGATTGAAACGTCACAAAATGGATCATTTCGGGGGATTTAATTGGCTAATGCTGGCTCAACTGTTCGACCGGGGAGACCGTCTTTGACTTTTGAACATAGCCAATGTGAACACGAGTTTCATTTTAATGAAGGCAATTTATTAGTATTACGATGAAACAATTAGCTACAGGAAATCAGAAGGTATGAAACTTTAAAGGTAAAAAAATTTTAAAGAAGGAGACCATGATATTAAGTTTGAAATACCCTTCAATTTCATGTATTTTATTATAGTTTTTTTATTTTGTTCATTTTTCCATGCATCAGAAAAGGTTTCAGTAATGGATTTCAGTAAATGTTAAGTAAAATTAAATGTAAATTGCGATTTTGATTTACTGGACGATGTTTAAACCATGTGATTAGTTTTTCAATATCAATTTGAACAATTGAAGCTTAAAAGAACTTTATATTATTATTTTATTTTTAATCGATACATTTTTACTTTCCTTATATACATAATGTATAAGGAAAATATTATGACGGCTTCGAAAATTCGAATACGAGTTTTCGAAGGGAGAGCACTTTTCAAGCATCCCTGATCACGAATCAAATATTTTTGAGGTGATGTCTGTGTATGTGTGTGTGTGTGTGTGTGAAAGTATGTGTGTGGCTGTGTGTGTGTGTCAGTAAGTCTGTGGAGACGATATCTCACGAACGAATGGAGGGATTCGAATGAAATTGGTACAAAAATCACAATCCGTGAATACTGAAAGCCTATTGTTTTTAAACGCAATCGAATATTCAGAACCCCCCTAAATTTTCGAGTGAAAATTTCAGAAAATCATCAAAAAATCAAAACCTTTTATAAAGTTACGCAAATAGACATTTCTTATGTGATTTTTCCTTAGAAAACGATTAACATAAACTTTAGAACGCTAGCATGGACCGTTCTCGAGATATTGGATATTTTTCAAATAAATTTATCAAAAAATGCCATAAATTAAAAAAAATATTAACTGTTGAGAAACATGTTCACTTTTCATATGTGATATCCTGCGATAATTTTGGTGACATCATTCTCACCAATCTCGTGGATCTAGCTCGTTCCATTCATGAGAAATAAACTTTTTATAACACTTTTGTATTTGAACGCCAATAGTCATATATCTGGTATAAGAATATCTTATTTCTCCGTCCATAATGCTTGGCGAGATTTTGGCGACAAATTTGGCGACTTTTTAAATATTACCAAATTAACGAAAATCTCACCAAATAGATAAAAATGACGCTAAATTAATGAAAATGACGACTAATTGAAGAAAATTCAATATCTTGGAAAGAATATACTATCTACTATAAGAACAACATTTTTTTAAACTGTATAAGTAGTATATTTATTGCATTATATAAGGAAAGTCATGTGTTGCCCAAATCAGATTTTTAGATTTTAGAAAGGTGAACATATCATATATATACTGTTTATAAGCTGAAAATTCTAAACTGAAAATTAAATTTCGGAAATGACTGCAACTAATTTAAATGTTACTTGACCATATTTTTAACCAGGTCGTGTGTATAATCTACTTTACAAGAAACTGAATAAATTTTGAACAATGTGCTCTGCTGGGAATTGCAAATGAAACAAAATTTATCCCAAGTTTCAGTTATTTAGTGTTAAAATACAAAACCTTATTCAATTACATTTTTCAATGGATACTTAAATATACACTTTTAAACTTCAAGTACTTTTTTATCTTACACAGAAATTAGATTTCAAAACATTGCACTTTTTTTTAACAGGGAGGAGGCATCGTATTCAATATTTGCCACTAATGGAAGTATCTCTCTCCTTTAAGTTAATCAGTTTGACTAATTGACTTTATTAAGTCCACTGATTAAAGAAAATGTATATACTGTAACACTGTTTCCCTGTCAGTTAATTATAGAAATGTTGATATAATGCGAATGTCAATGTTTGTGTTTAATCAATTAAAATAATTGTGTTTAAATCATTTTAAAATTAGAGTAATGAACATGAAAATGTTGTGCATTTACCTTAATATTTGGCGGCGAGCATATGCATAATTTTGACCATACTGTATCATAAATGTGATATATATTGAATTTATTACTTTTCTTATATACATATTGTATAAGGAAAGTATTGTGACGGGTTCGAAAATTCGAATTCGAGTTTTTGACGGGAGAGCACGTTTCAAGCATCCCTGATCACGAAACGAATATTTTTGAAGTGATGTCTGGAGATGATATCTCACGAATGAATGGAGCGATTCAAATTACATTTGGTACAAAAATCACAATTCGTGAATACTGGAAGCCTATTGTTTTAAAACACAATCGAATGTTCAGAACCCCCTAAATTTTCGAGTGAAATTTTGAAAAAGTCATCAAAAAATCAAAACCTTTAATAAAGTTACGCAAATAGACATTTCTTATGTAATTTTTCCTTAGAAAACTATTGACATAAACTTTAGAACGCTAGCATGAACTGTTCTCGAGATATTGCACATTTTTCAAATAAATTTATCAAAAAAATTCCCATAATTTAAAAAAAAATATTGACTGTTGAGAAATATGTTCACTTTTCATGTGTAATATCATGTGATAAATTGGGTGACATCACTCTCGTGGATCTAGCTCATTCCATTTATGAGAGAAGATACTCTGAGTAATATTTTGTATTTGAACGCCAATAGTCATTTATCTACTATAAGAATAACTTATTTCTCCGTCCATAACGCTTGGCGAGATTTTGGCGACGAATTTGGTAGAATCTCGCCAACTTGGCGACTTTTTGCCAAATTATAGAAAATCACGCCAAATGGATAAAAATGACGCTAAATCAATGAAAATGACGACTCATTGACGAAAATTCAATATCTTGGAAAGAATATGAATATCTACTATAAGAATAACATTGTTTTAACTATAAAAGTAGTAAATTCATTGCGTTATATAAGGAAAGTCATGTGTTGCCCACATCATATTTTTTCTTATTGCTTTTGATTTTTAACTAGACTAAACGTTTATGTATTTTTTGGTAATTACTGGTGACCGCCATTCCATTCCGCTATTCGGAGTGTGCCTTCTAAATATATAACCATTAGTATGTTTCTAACTAAGTATCCGTATAAACTCATCGGTCTCACAATAAGCATCTCCCGAGCAATATTAATGTTTAAATTATTCGTTGTTTCCAAAGTGTCATATCGAACTATGTGTGTGCCAACTCCAAGTCTCTATTTCACTTAAGAGTGTGTACTTCTCCTGGTGGTTTTCAAATAACATGTACACAGACGATATATACTAATTAGGTAGATGAATAAAATGACGAAAGAAATTCGATAAACAATTATGCAATAATTATGCAAATGTCCCGTTATATTGAAGCACTTTTGACTGAAATTGTGCGAAATATGCATGAAAAAATGATATCGTGTATTAGGCTAATTTTAATTTATTTAGAAGTATACTTTTTACAGTGAAAAATAATTGTATAAAAGGGGCAGACAAACGTTGCAGGACAAAAATTATAATTTTTTTATCGATTGCGTATATGTTATGTGCAAAGCACACGTCTTTCCATGGAACGTTATACTACTTTTTTATTGAATATGTTCAGCTATATGGTCACTCATCCTGCTGCTTATATACCCTAGGGTGAGTTACGTGCCCTGGGTCTTCCACACTTTGATTTCGAGATAGGAATTCCAATTTTCTCAACTCATTCGCTAGAGGTGGTGCAAACATTCTCAATTTATCCGCTAGAGGTGCTGCAAACTTTCTCAATTCATATGCTAGAGGTGCTGCAATCTTACTGAATTCATCTGCTAGAGGTGCTGCAAACTTTTTCAATTCATTCGCTAGAGGTGCTGCAAACTTTCTCAATTCATACGCTAGAGGTGCTTCAATCTTTCCCAATTCATTCGTTAGAGGTGCTTCAAACTTCTCAATTCATCCGCTATAGGTGCTGTAAACTTTCTCAATTCATCCGCTAGAGGTGCTGCAAACTTTCTCAATTCATACGCTAGAGCTGCTGCAAACTTTCTCAATTCATCCGCTAGAGCTGCTGCAAACTTTCTCAATTCACCCACTAGAGCTGCTGCAAACTTTCTCAATTCATCCACTAGAGCTGCTGCAAACTTTCGCAATTCATTCGCTAGAGGTGCTGTAAACTTTGTCAATTCATCCGCTAGAGCTGCTGCAAACTTTCTCAATTCATCCGCTAGAGCTGTTGCAAACTTTCTCAATTCATCCACTAGAGCTGTTGCAAACTTTCTCAATTCATTCGCTGGAGGTGCTGTAAACTTTGTTAATTCATCCGCTAGAGGTGCTGCAAACTTTCTCAATTCATCAGGTAGAGGTGCTGCAAACTTTCACAATTCATTCACTACAGGTGCTGCAAACTTTCACAATTCATTCACTAGAGGTGCTTCAAACTTTCTCAATTCATCCGCTAGAGGTGCTGCAAACTTTCTCAATCGATAGCGTAAAGCCGATTTTCCATCAGTATATATATTTTTTATAGTTTCGAAACATTTCAATCGAAAGTTACAGGGATGCATAATGACTTAAGAGGAAACTATGCATAATATTTTAAGACTCTGTACGTCCATAGCGTAAATTAAATTATCCGTTTCTTGCATTGAAAATACTTCCATCCATCATTGTTTAAGATATTATCCATCTCTAAAAGTAATTTTTTTTAAATACTCGTATTTTCTAAAATAATGCTACGAAAATTTTATATTTCGTATATTTCGAGCTCTAATAATGAGAAAAAAAAATCTAAACATTATATGTATATCTAGTTTTAATTATTTACAAAAACGTATGTACATATAAAATTTCATAGAGGTACGAGCATTCGTTCTTGACTTATTGTGCATACACTTCAAGTACATAAACATATAGGCGAAAGCACACACAATATCGTACAATACACACTTGCACAATACATAGACGCACGCGCGCGGGGGCAAATTTCCAAAACCATTCGAAATATATTCAGGATGATTTTAGAAGTTATTTTTTTGGTCAAAATCTCGCAACGGAAAACTTTCTGGAAAACAATATTTTTTCAATAGTATGGGAAAATAAAAATAGGAGCATAGATTGGATTAAAACAAAATTTGTTTAAAATTGCTTCTTATAATGTCTGATTGGGACACTTCTTTGTGAAATGGATCACTTCAGTGACCGAATGGCTGGCGACCTACATTGCTTTCACAAGTGCCTGGTTCGAACCCTCTCTATATGGGAGGATCCATTATTTAAAGTTTGATGGCGAAATAGCCGCCATTTCTTTAGCCTTATACAAAATGGAGCAATGTGAAAAGGGAAATGCCGTCTTTTTTGTTGATTCCAGGGCAGCAGTTATGACCTTAACAACTTTCAATCTCTTGAAATGTGAGATTTCCAAAAATTGCGTGGGAAAAAGAGATAAGTTGCTGAACATCAAGAACCGCATCGCCCTGCAGTGGATTCCAAGCCATTGCGGGATATATGGAAATGAGCGGGCATATTTATTGGCTAAGAATGGATCTTAAATGATGCAACCGGATCCTGCATTGCCTGTGTGGCATATAAAACGATATATAACCTTCTCTATTAAAGCTAACCGTTTCAGTCTACACAGGGAGAGAGCTTCTGGGAAAAAGTGGAACTTCCTGTTAAATAACTCGGCAAGAATATCCAGTTCTTTGCATAGAGCAGTTGGTGTGACTTGCTTTAGACTTGTCATGGGTCATGATTACTTACAGAGTCACCTGTATCGAGTAGGACTGACAGATACAGATGCCTGCCCTCTTTGGGACCATGGCGTTCCCATGACTGGAGAGCACCTCAACATTTGCCCTGCTGTTCTTGACTATTTTCCTTTATGTGTTAGTGACAGGGCTTTTAGTGACTACTTTTATCGTTCTGCTTTGTATTGGGCTGCTCGTCGACTTATGACCGAGAGGTCGGAGACGAGCATAGGATAAAAAAAAATTATATTTAAAGTGGTGCTGCATCAAAGAAGTGATTATGTATCAAATTTAAACTATAGTTTTGGGTTTATTAGTCCTAGTATTAAAAACGACTGTAGGCTGACAAAACTAACTTTTTACGATTTTAAGATCTTGAACATATTGATCAGAATGTGAGTTTAAAATATTGCAATATAAAAGAAAAACATAATACGTAGCAACAGCATACGTAGCAACAGCATAATACGTAGCAACGACACACAAACTGAACCTTTAAAATTTACAAAAGTCTTGCATTAAAAAAAAGACCATTGTATTCGGCTTTATATTTCTTTTCTGTCTGCGAGCTATGTACATTTAATCTAAATTTTGTAAATCAAAATCAAGCAACTTCTGGAGTTCAAACAGCTTTTCGTATTGGTAAACCTGACTCCTATATTCTTATGGACCTTTTAGATTCTTTATGCCAGTCTTGTAATGCGAGCAAAAAAGCTATAACTGTTTACGAGGAACAAATACCCCTTTCATGAAGCAATGGCATCATTAAATGCATCCATTATTAAATTATAGGGTCTCTGGTGACCCTACTTTTCAAAAACAAAATCGTTAATATGTCTTGTTTAATTGGCTTTCTTTTGAATGAATAAATTTAAAAAGTTTCTATATTTTTGTCTTTTCTCGCGTTAGGCTAAAATGCAACTTATTTTTATAACGTTCAACGACATGTAAATAAAAAATCTGATGTGGGCAACACATGAATTTCCTTATATAATGTAATGAATTTTCTACTTTTACAGTAAAAAAATAGGTTTTTCTTATAGTAGATAGTAATATTCTTTCCAAGATATTGAATTTTCGACAATTAGTCGTCATTTTCATTGATTTAGCATCATTTTTAACCATTTGGCAAGATTTTCATTAATTTGGCAACATTTCAAAAAAGTCGCCAAGTTGGCGACATTCCGCCAAATTCGTCGCCAAAATCTCGCCAAGCGTTATGCACTAAGAAAAAAGTTATTCTTACAGCAGATAAATGACTATTGGCGCTTAAATACAAAAGTATTATTCAAAGTATATTTTTTCATGAATGGAACAAGCTAGATCCACGAGAATGATGTCACTCAATTTATCGCATGGTATTACATATGAAAAGTGAACATGTTTCTCAATAGGAATTTTTTTTTTATGTGACTTTTTCATAATTTTTTTGAAAAATGTACAATATCTCGAGAACGGTTCATGTTAGCGTTCTAAAACTTATGCCAATCGTTTTCTAATGAAAAATTACATAAGAAATGTCTATTTGCGTAACTTTATTAGCGGTTTTGATTTTTTGACAATTTTTCAAAATTTTATTCGAAAATTTAGGGGGGTTCTGAACATTCGATTATGTATAAAAACAATAGGCTTCCAGTGTTTACGGATTGTGATTTTTGTACCAAATTTGGTTCGAATCGGTCCATTCGTTCGTCAGTTATCGTCTCCACAGACTCACTGACACACACACACACACACACACACATACTTTCACACACACACACACACATACACACACACAGACATCACTTCAAAAATGTTTGATTCGTGATCAGGGATGCTTGAAACGTGCTCTCCCGTCGAAAACTCGAATTCGAATTTTCGACCCCGTCACAATACTTTCCTTATACACTATGTATATAAGGAAAGTAAAAATTATATTCCTATTTTATTAATTAAGTGAAATCATATTAGTTTCTTGTGATAGGTAAACCCTGCATAATGGTAACCATCTTGTGCTTTCACATCATATTTAGCATTTCTCTAATAATCTTAATAACTATAAAAAATCTAATGTGGGCAGCACATGACTTTCCATACATGATACAATGAATTTATTTCTTTCACAGAAAAAAAATGATGTATTAGATCCACGGTACGGTGTTCTTAACATTGAATTGCCCATTTGGCACTGACAACATGTAAAATTGTTTAGAAGCCCTAATTAAACTATTTTTCTTAGTCTAACTTGGCGTTTATCAATATTGATAGTATCCAAAATAAACAATTTAGTTTATTATTAAAATATTTTAATAATTAATTCATCAATTTGATGTAATTTTTGCTAATTTAGCTTTATTTTTGCAATTTTGGCCGTATTTTCGTCAATTTTGAAAGATTATAAATAAAATTGCCAAATTGGAGATATTGAGCAAAATTAGTCGCCAAGTTTGCAAAATTTATTACTAAACGTAATAGACAGGCGGAAGAAAGGTCTTTAAAGCTTCAGCATCTAGTGTGAAAAACAAAGTAAATAACAGAGAGAGACAAATTTAATTGAAAGAATTTGTGATTCGGAAAATCAATTTAATTGTTAGGGAAGAATTTTAAAACTGATGCAAATTTTTACATCGGAAAAAATAATTAAGCATTTTGATATTTTCAAGGACGTGTGAAATAATGTATATGGAAAGTATTGTGACGGGGTCGAAAATTCGAATTCGAGTTTTCGACGGGAGAGCACGTTTCAAGCATACCTGATCACGAATCAAACATTTTTGAAGGGATATCTGTGTGTGTGTCTGTGTGAAAGTATGTGTGTGTGTGTGTGTGTGTGTGTGTCAATGAGTCTGTGGATAAGATAACTGACGAACGAATGGACCGATTCGAACGAAATTTGGTAGAAAAATCACAATCCATAAACACTGGAAACCTATTGTTCTTATACGCAATCGAATGTTAAGAACCCCTCTAAATTTTTGAGTGAAATTTTGAAAATATTGTCAAAAAATAAAACCCGCTAGTAAAGTCACGCAAATAAACATTTCTTATGTAATTTTTCATTAGAAAACGATTGACATAAATTTTAGAACACTAACACGAACCGTTCTCGAGATATTGCACAATTTTCAAAAAAATTATTAAAAATTCATATAAAATAAAAAAAATATATTTCCTATTGAGAAACATGTTCACTTTTCATATGTAATACCATGCGATAAATTGGGTGACAACATTCCCGTGGATCTAGCTCGTTCCATTCATGAAAAAGACACTTTGAGAAATACTTTTGTATTTGAACGCCAATACTCAGTTATCTGCTGTAAGAATAACTTATTTCTTTGTCCATAACGTTTGGCCAGATTTTGGTGACGAATTTGGTGAAATGTCGCCAACTTGGCGACGTTTTAAATGCTGCTACATTAACGAAAAACTCGCCAAATGGATAAAAATGACGCTAAATCAATGAAAATAACGACTAATGGAAGAAAATTCAATATCTTGGAAAGAATATAAGTATCTACTATAAGAATAACATTTTTTTAAACTGTAAAATTAGTAATTTCATTCCATTATATAAGGAAAGTCATGTGTTGCCCACATCAGATTTTTTTAAAATGTTACACGCTTTTTATGCAAAGAAAGATATTCTTTACATTTTAATAAATAAATGGAAATAAACAAAAATTATATTTTCAAAACGTTACATTAAGTTTTTGCTATAGAGTTGTTTATTCACAATGATTATTATAGTATATTAGATGCTGCTTTAAATATTAAAATATGTTAATATGTTAATATTGATATAAAAAATATTAAAAAAATTTGATTGATAAATAATATGACTTGAGGTTTTTTAACTTTGAAAGAATTTAAAAATTCATAAAATTTGTTGTAAAATACGTCTAAATCATTTAAAAGTAAAAAAAGAAAATTTAACTCTCTTTGAATTAATTGCTAAATGATATTTATTTAGTAACATTTTTTTGTTGAAAACAGCAAAACTGTTCTTTGTGGAGATACGAGTGGCAATATCTACGTGATTTTCTGAAGGCTTGAGGCGACTAAAATCAAAGAATGGCCTCTGGCACCCATGAATCAAGAGCACATTGTCCACTCGTTAGACCGTATATTTACTTTTTATAGTATTTTTGATGCTTCTCTACAACTTAAACTGGTCTACAGATTGGTAATGTTAGTAGTTAGTGTGGTGCACAAAAAAGGAAGCTTAAAGATTATTACTTTATTAAGATTTGTTAATGCGTTGATTACAATTAATACCGCACCTTTGAGAATAAAACATTAAAGTTTATTTATTCTTAGTTGAGTTGATTATTTACTGATGGCGTTTTAATCATCATATGAGACTTATGTAAAAGCATATTAAATTGATTTATCTAAACATAGCAGTAAAATCGCACATCGTAGAACGTTATTACACACTGCGTTGTGTGCCGCTGATAACCCTCCAATTTTATCATTAGCGCGAGTCCTGGAATAGAATATTTATTAGCATAATACTACACAATTAATTGCACAATTGTTAACTTTACAAATCAAATCAAATCATATATTCAGAACATTAACGTAATTATTAAATTCACTACAACAATTAGTATATATTATTTGCAGAGGAGCGAGCAAGTGAGAGATTTGCCGTGTAAGATCTATGACCTGTTACAAAAGTAAATAAGAACATACCTGACCGCAATGCTTGCATCATTGTATATTGCACACTGTAACTGGGACTACATCCTGAAGCTTGCAGTCCTTTCAAATAAATAAATAAATAAATAAAAATATACTGGTACTAACTCGAAGTATGGTACTGCTACTGCTACTCGTACTGGTTGTGCTCATTTTGTTGAAGTCTCCTTGGACGCTGACTGTCATAGAATTGCATATTAGGACATTTTTGTGGACTATCTCCGGACTACTCTGTGGAACACGCTCTTAAGAGATCATCCTGGCATTCTGATCTCTGGCTGGAACTCAGGCCCTGTGGGACTTTCACTCTGCAGCTCTTAATTTAATCTTGCTCTTACTTCTGACTTTACTAACAACTTCATCACTTGTTTCAGAACTACTAACTCGTATACTCGTAGAAGTTGTGTAATTTCATTTCTTGGTTGCCGCCTCTTTTGCCTGAGGTCTGACACGCCTCTTTGGCTATGATTGGCCGACTTTACGGCACTGCTCCCAGACATCTTGCCATTGGTAAACATCTTTACCCACTTTCGTGGCTATATGTGGCTTCCTAGGTTTATGGCCTAATTGACCTTTCGGGTCAAAGTATTGTAAAAACTGACGTCGTTTCGTCTGAAGCATTGTTGGCTGTTGCAGACAGCCATAAATATTGAACATAAAACTCTCTCACTTAAAACTAGTGTGAGGTCCATGCACTCAAACACACAATGCCTATGCCATGTGTCAGATTCGAATCGACTTCTGCTATAGATGAAAGAAACAATGCCTTAGCGTTCTCGAGCGAACTTTCGTAGTTGTAAAAGGAACAGGACTATGTGAACTGTTTAGTGGATAAAATTAAAGCAATTGTTTTATGTGTTTTGTTAAAAAGATATTATTTTTAAAGTTATGTGTTTTTATATGTTTGTTATACAGATTAGTGATGGGATTTATTCCAATGAGACTATCAAAAAACTCGATAGCTTTAAATAATTCCATAGACTGTATAGAAGTAAAGAATTATTCGAATACTTTTGAGACTACATAACTTTTGAGCAGAGCTGTCCTCAATCTCGATAGTTAAAAAACTATTCAAATACTTTTCGGCGATAGTAATATAGTTACACAAGTAAATGATTTATCTGAATGATTTTGGACGATTGTAATGCTATAGGCAAACGTTATAGTATCCATTCGCATTTAGCGATAGTTTGCATTTAAATAATTTTGAGTGATAGTTCCCATTCTAATGATTTCGAGTCGAAAGTAAAGTAAAATGTTCATTTGTTTATTCGGTTGATTTTGACGATGCATGACAGTGGTCATTAGATGTTTTTGGAAGAGAGATCGGTTGATATATACTTATTATATAACAGTTACTTCTCCTATAAGATAAAATCAATCTTGGTAAAAAACATAACGGAATGGTTTTGTTTCGAAGAAATATTTTTAACATGTGAAATAGTCGCTTTTAGGAGAAATAGTGTGTGATTTATAAAACTTGCAACTAATTGATTGAAGCGAATATTTTTTATTTTATCGGCATAAAATTAATAGCGGTTTTGTTGAACATTAATATCTTATTTTAATGCAGTTTAATTGTTAATAATTTTTAATATTATTTTTTGCAACACATATTTATGTGGATAAATTGAAAGGAAAATGTCGAACTTTTATGTAAGCTGTGTTTTCTATACATAAAAAAAAATTTATTCTAATTACGTGCTGTATGGTATTCGTTTAATTATTCATTTCAAAGTAGATTCACATATTTCAGGTATGCGAAATGACCGGTAGCTGTAGCTCAACACTATAATGAAAACACCCCCGACAAAATATTATGAAATCATCATTTCCCACGAGCCTACACTGTTAGATCACGTGTCTGCAGCGCACCTCGTGTAAGCGAGCAGAACAGAGGTAGAAGTCGTAAAGGAAGGTTGAACTTGTTACGAAACCTTGAGATCAGTATGATTCGTTCGTTCGTAAAGTTGGAAATGGGCTGCAAACGAGACATTCCCGACTGGCAAAAGGGGGCCATAGTGTTTGACAGGGAACACTGCCACAAATTTGCAGAGATTGCAGCGTTCTTGGGTGTGACAGCATCTACAGTAAGTATAGTGCATGAGTAATGGTGTTTGTCCGGAACAAACAGTTCCAGGCGATGCAATGCCGACTGCAAGACGATATTAACCCGAGAGATCGCCGGCATGTGCGGCCATGGCTACCTCTAATCAGTTCTAAACCAGGAAGCAATTGGTGGCACAGGTTAATGCTGGACCGGGTACGTCTATTTCCGAGCGCAGCCTGCGCCGGGAGCTGCATCACATGGAATTATTCAGCCATATACCCCGACGACGTTCTCGGATCACAGCAGCCACTAAACAGAAGAGACTCCAATGGGCTCAAGCACATTGCCACTATACTGTGGATGACTGGCAACGTGTAGTATGGTCAGACAAATACCGCTTCTGCTTGTATGCTAATGAGGCACGTTTTCGCGTCACCAGGAGGTTCAGAGAGGCGTTGCATCCTGACTGTCTCCAGAAATCAGTGCATGCAGTTCGGGGCTCTGAGTGTGATGTTTTAGGGGTGCATTTCGGCGACTGGCGCTGAACCACTGATTGAAAGTCAAGAATCGGATGAAGGTTGTGGATTATATTACCATCTTGGATGACTACGTCGTCCCTTATGTGGACTTTCTGCGTGGAGAGGGCCTTGTCATCGAATCTATCTGCCAAGTCGACAATTGTACCATCATCGTGCCAGATGTGTTCAGGGCTGGTTTGCAGAACATGAGGTTGATCTCCCACCTTTACTTGGCCCTCCAATTCGTTGACCTTAACGTCATCGAGAAAATGTGGGACACTTTGAAAATTGCTGTCAAGAGGAATGTTGCACGTCCGCAGTCACTAGCGGAATGGAAGCCCAGATTGATGGGCAAGTGGACCAACATCGCTGCAGCCGCTATCCGGCCTCATTTAGATAGCATGCGCCGTAGGATCCAAAGGGTGAGCAGGGCACATCGTGATGTAACCAAGTATTAAATTCAATAAAACCTTATTTCGTAATATTTTGTCCTGGGTAACTTACTTTCCGCAGCCAAATACTTTCTTTGGATCATGAAAATCGAAACCAGTCTATGAAGGATGTTCCCAAGCATATTGAAAGCACTTCCATTGCAAATACTACCTTCCATGGACCGGTTTCGAGCTTATTAAGCGATCGTCAGATTGAATGGCGATATCAGCAATGGCAGTAAGAAACTTGCTATAAGCCATAATATTTTCGAGATTCTATGGGAATTGACAATTTCAAATTTATGTTAAATATATGCCTGCCACGTCGAAAGACTTGGCAGCCATAAAATGCCTGCATACTTGAAAGAATGATTAACTTACTTAAAAAAAGATATAGAGAATGACTAACATACTTACCTAACATACTTAAAAGAATAATTAACATTTTTTCGCACTTAAAAGAATGACTGCAAACAATGAATTAAAATTTAAACTGCAGATAACTACAGATAGTATTCAAGAGTTTTGTAACTACTATTACTATTTATTCGATAGTTGAAATCTTTTGATAGTGCCCATCGCTAATACAGATATTATTTTTGAAGTTACATAAATTTTATTTAGTGCTCTTTTGTTGTGAATCAATTTAAAAGTAATATTGTTTAAGGGAAAAAGTCACATTTTAAGCGATAGATATATTTCTATTTTAATAATTTTTGAATATCAAATATTTTCATACTTTATTGAATAATAAACCGTTACAAATGTTTAAAACGATATGAAAAGAATTATATAAACAAAATTTTTTCTACTTTTTTTGGATATCTATTTAATAACACCTGCAAACTTTCTCTAAATATGCTGAAAATAAAACTCAGCGGGTTTTGTAAATGTAATATAAGCACTCTTTTTGCAAATGATAATTACGTATACTTTTGTCGAAACAGCAACCTACTTGAGAATTGTCATGAGGATATATATTTTTGCAGATTTGGCAAATTTTGTCTATGTGAGCTATTTAAAGAAAAATAAATGGAGACAAAGGTTTGACTCGTTCAGCAAAAATGGAATATATATTTGGCTTTGTACCTGGTGTATCGCTAAGAGGATTCGAAAGAACTGTAAAATCAACCGTTGGTCGTAGATGTAAAAAAAATATGAAAAATAATCAGCAAACAGAAAAGAATTTAGTTATGAAAATTGTATACCCAGGAAACTGATAATTTCATTAAAATGTAAATTTTCATTTTTAATACTGACTTCCAATAAAAAAATATTTAGTAAAATTTGTTCTGCCGTTAATTAGGACTACAGAAATTTACCAGGTGCTTTTTCCATGCAAATTTTCTTGATTTACCGATAATTGAAATTCTTGAGTTATTTTATTTTACCTGAACTCACTCTAAGCACAACTATTCCGATTCCTCCGAGAGCAAATATAGGGGGACATTTACAAATATATTTAAAATATGGACACCGCGAATTTAAATTTTCAAATAGTTATGTAAAATATTTATTTGTTGCAGATGCCTTGCAATAAAACTAAAAATCTGAGGTGGGCAGCACATGACTTTCTTTATATAATGCAATGAATTTACTACTTTTACAGTTAAAAAATATGTTATTCTTATATTAGATACTTATATTCTTTCCAAGATATTGAATTTTCTTCAATTAGTCTTGATTCAATTTCATTGATTTAGCGTAATTTTTATCCATTTGGCGAGATTTTCGTTAATTTGGCAACATTTAAAAATGTCGCCAAGTTGGTGACATTCCGCTAAATTCGTCGCCAAAATCTCATTATACTAGGACTAATTAAAATAAAGAGAACGTGGATATAAGCCTGCAGAGAAAGTCATGCGCTGCCCACATCAGACTTTTTACTTTCCCTGCAATACATGGTAATGTGTAGGGAAAGTATTGGAATCATGTCAAAAATCGCAACTCGAGTTTTCGACGGATCTACACGTTTCAAGACCTCTAGAATTCGAAAAAACATGTTTAGCTTGACGTCTGTGTGTGTGTGTCTGTCTGTCTGTCTGTCTGTCTGTCTGTATGTCTGTCTGTGCATATTTTGTATCCACTCTAACTAAAACACAAATTGACCGAATTTCATAGAATTTGGTAGGTAAGTCACTTGTTGGTGAATCTGGTGCTGATTAGTTTTGAGTACGATTCTGGATAAAAGAACCCTCCTCCTTTTTCAAAATGGCCAGTAAAAGTCTGTATCCAATCTAGCTGAAGAACTAATGGACCGAATTTCACAAAATTCGGTTGATAAGTCGCTTGTGGGTTACTCTGGTGCTGATTAGATTTTGGTACGCTTCGGAAATAAATAACTTGCCTTTTTTTGCGAAATCATCCGTAAAAATCTAAAGTAAAAACTACGTATGCTCAAATATATCCATTAAATGCTTGTTTTATACGTAATTTGTGAAGAAGAAAATAATAAGATCAACCCCATTACACTAAGACTAGCCGTTCTCGAGATATTTTAGTTTTCTCGTATTTTTTCTACGTCTCCTTTGAAAATAAGTCCAGCTACCAAACGAGAATGAAACTTGAATTAAAAGTGAATTAAATTTAATGAAAAAAGAGAACGTGGATATATATGTCTGCAGGGAAAGTCATGTGCTGCTCGCATCAGATTTTTTTTGTATTGATTTTGCATTTGCATGTAAGTGATTGTCTCAAGTCCGGATGGTGGTGGTGGTGTGCGTGTGTGTGTGGAGGGGGTGGGGGGCAGGTGATTTTAACATTCACATCAGTCCCACGCATCTAAAGCGCACCATAAAGACTGTCTAATTTTATTGTCGCAAATGGAACAATTGCGTGTCTTTTCCATTACAATCGAGTTTAAATTGCAAATCCCTGGGTGGCGTTAAAACGGTATGTGAAAAAGTATGACCACAGAAGGAGGCGTAGACTGGCTTAGTAATTTTACTGTAAGATTGAGAAATAAAGAAATAAGGAAATCTTGAAGTATCTTATGCAAATTCAATATGGTTCATAATACTGAGCAGAAACACGTTTTTCTTTAAGTAGCTATTATGTTTTGAGGCTTTATCATTATTGTAAGATGTGACAAAAACATTAAATGATAAATAAGTGTAACAGAGAGCAACGTAAATAAGCACAGATATCACAATAATGCAGTATATAGCTGTTTCGAGGATACGCTACACCCCCTTCGTCAGTGCGCGAGGACCAACAAACCCAATGTCCAAAAAAATAAAAGAAAAGGAATGGGCTAATGAATCGTGAGCCCATTCCTGTTTTGGGACTTAGGGTTTGTTGGTTTTCTTATACTGATGAAGGGGATCCAGCGTATCCTCGACACCGCTGCATTATTGTGTTATTTCTGCTTATTTACGTTGCTCTAGTTTTCCATATCCTCCGCACAAAGTGTAATTTACTTATTGGAATAAGTGTTTCATTACTCATGGTATTATTTTTCTACGATTGCGATTTTCTCAATAAATATTAATTATAAAATCAGGAGAATTACAAATTTAGTTAGAATCTTTCTCCTATTGTAGATAAATACTTTCAATTTTTGAACCCAATTTAGCTGGTGCTCTGCCGCGCACATTATTTACAGCAGCATTTTAAGTAATTATCTATTTATACTTATTACTTGATTGAAAAGTCACATTCTGTATCTAATTATATATTTCATATATGTAATAAAAATTAAATGCAAAATTCCCTATAAAATGATTAATATAATAATTTTAGCACTGCTTAATTTCCATTAAAATACTTTTCCAAATTTCCAAAATTTGCCGAAATATTAAAATAAAAATATCTGATGTGGGCAGCACATGACTTTTCTTATAAAATCTGATGTGGGCAACACATGACTTTCCTTATATAGTGTAATGAATTTACTACTTTTACAGTAAAAAAATACGTTTTTCTTATAGTAGATACTAATATTCTCCCCCTCAAGTCCTACAGACTGCCTCATCGTGGCGAGGGGGTGACCCTGGGCGGAGTGGGTGAAGTACGTTGGGAGTGTATTTTCCTGGTAGGGCCACCCAAGGCGTGAAGGCCACTCCATTATGTCCAGCTAAAGTTTGTAGGCATCGGAGCTAAGTCAGTCTTCTGCCGCCGGTGCTCCAGGTCCCTGACCATAGAAGCTGCCCTTTACCCCATCCATGAATAGTTCACTCAGAGATTCTTATGCTGCCTCGATCGTCGCGGAGCCTAAAAAGGATCGCGCTCCAGACTTAGGCAGAGGGCTTGGTTCGAAAAGTAATCTACAGTCTCCAAGGTATAACTCGTTGAAACTTCTCCAGATCAATATCAACGGTATCACTTCTATCGCCGCCAGAATTAAATTAGATCAAGTGTTGGATCTGGCTGACATATAGGGTGTACAAGTCATTGTTTTGCAAGAAACAAAGTTGAAGTGTGACACTTATCTCAAGATTAGGGGTTATGATATCTATCGGACAGATAGACAAAATAAGAGAGGAGGAGGCTTAATGTTCCTCTTCAGAGATATAAAATATTAAGGTATAAATATTGGCAACGACATTACCGGTAACTCTAATTTAGAGATGCAGGGTATAAAGATCAACTGGAGAGGGAACTATCTTAATATATTTAATATGTATAAACCTCCTGATCTCAGTAATATACCCCTCGGCCTACAAAATCTTTTCTTGCCAAGAACTATTTGTCTAGGAGATCTTAACGCCAAGCATCAAGTGTGGGGCTCCTCTAGTGCTAATTCTAGAGGAAACGATTTGCTATATATGGTCGACGATAAGGGTTTTGTGTTTCTTAATGATGGCTCTCCCACTCATTTTTCTTATAGCTACAATGCGAAGGAGGCCCTGGATGTAGTAATTGTTAGCCCTGACCTTAGCCCCGCCTGTAAATGGAGAGTGCTTGAGAACATTGGAAGTGATCACCTCCCAATCCTGTTAGAACTGAATAAGAGGCGACCTACTTATACGTTCAGCAAAAGACGTTGGAACTTCAAACGTGCAAACTGGCAGGCTTTCACTGATCAAACTGAGAGTTTGGTTTGTGTGAAACCCCTTGCCAATAACCTAGAGACTGACTGGCTATCCTTCAAGCAAATTATTTACAGAGCTGCTGGTCAGTCCATTCCTAGGTGCAAATTCAAATAAAAAAGACCTTACCTAACCAGCAAAATGCCTGCCCTTCAGCCTTTAATTGCTGAGAGAGGACAAATACTAAATGATCTGGATTCTGCCCATAGTGACGCCAATAGAATCAGACTAAACAGAGTGAATGCACAATTAAAAAAGATGTTATCCAGATGATGCCCAGATCAAGAGAGACAAGTGGAATGAACTTTGTGCTGGTCTGGACTCAAGATCTTCCAACGGTAAATTATGGAGGCTGGTGAAGGACATTAGTAAAGAACAGCCCCAATACGATAAGTGCAATACCATCCAATCCAAAGATGGCATCTTGACTCAGAGTATTGAACAGGCAGCTAATACTTTAGGAGAGCATTACCAATTAACGAGTAGTCTGAAATTCTCTGGAATGACAGGCATGGTAAGACTAGGGCAAGCAGTGTTGTTCATGGCTGTCGTAGTAATCATCATGACGTCCCGCCTATTTTCAGTAAACCCTTCTCGGCCCTGGAGCTCGACATTGCGATTTCGGGCTCGAAATTAAATACCTCGCCTGGGCCAGATGGTGTTCATGGCCAAATGATTTGTCATTTGGGTCCACATGGAAAACATAGACTTTTAGACATCATAAATAACTCCTGGAGACTGGGTAGTCTTCCACGAGATTGGAAAAAAAGCATTTGTGGTCCCTATTAGAAAACCTGGCAAAGGTATTATTTCTGCTGAGAGTTTTAGACCCATTGCTTTGACTTCCACTACTTGCAAAATTATGGAGAAGATGATTTTAAAGAGACTTGCGTTTTATTTAAATTCCCACAACCTTCCACCGAAGGAACAATATGGTTTTAGAGAAGGACACAGCACAACTGGCCAGGTGCTTTATTTTAGTCAAAGAGTCAGAGACGCTCATAACATGAAACCTACAAATCATACCATAGCTGCTTTTCTTGACCTCTCTAGGGCTTTTGACAGAGTCTGGACTCAGAAGTTGATTGCAAAATTGTATGATAATTACGGAATACGAGGTAGAGCACTGCCTTGGATTTATAAATTTTTGAGAGATAGACACATTGGGGTGAGGTTCAATGGTTAGACCTCAAATGGTTTTAAATTAACCCAAGGTGCTCCCCAGGGCTCGGTTTTGAGCCCTATCTTGTTCACTCTCTTTATCGCTGGAATTGAAAAAGTCATTCCTGGGAACTGTGAAGTTGGACTTTTTGCAGATGACATTGTTCTCTGGAGTTCCGGCTCTGATATTGGAAATATGGAGGAGACTGTGAATCTGGCTCTGGTTGACATGTGGGGCTTCGCTGTAGACCATAAACTATGTTTTAACCCTTCAAAGTCAACCGTGGGTTTATTTACAACGAACAGAAAATTGTATAATTTTCGACCTAGAATACTGTTGCATGGTCAGTCCCTAGAAGTGGAGAAAACCCCCAAATATTTGGGCTTCATTTTGGATCCTGAGATTCTGGGTAATGGTCACCTGGATTATCTTACTCTGAGGGCTAGGAAACGCATCAATATCCTTAAATACATCTCGGGTCGAGATTGGGGTGCAGATGCTGGTACCCTCAGAAACACATATGTTTCTCTTATTCTACCCATTTTGGAATACGTTTCCCCATCTTTTGTAGTGCCTCAGACTCAAACCTGCAGAGGCTTGAACGTGTACAACCTAGTGCTGAAAGGATCATCACGGGCCTTCGCAATTCCTGCCCAAATGATATAGTATTTTATGAAGCTGATCTTCAGCCTTTGGGACTTAGGAGAAATGCGTGTTTGGTGAAATATTACAGTAAGCTCTCTAGTCTGGGCTATCAGAACCGTACTTCAAAATTCCCGGGTTCGTGGAGCAGTAACCAGAGGCTCAAACGTGGTAGTCCCTTTGGACAGGTTGTCACTGGCAACCTTATCGCCAGCTCTATAGAACATCACAGTCTATCACAGATTATCGACCCATCTGGGGGTCTCGACGGAGTGCACTTTCATGTTAACCTTCCTGTCAGGGTTAGCAAACAGATGGAATTGCCGTGCTATCTGAAACAGTTGGCTCTCGAAAGAATTAATAGTGTCCCCATGGACGTTGTTCAGTTGTATACGGACGGCAGTAAACGGGATGATGACAGTTCGGGCAGCGGCATTTATATTAAACTTCGGTATCAGGAATTAAAACTCAAGAGAAGAAATCCGGACTTCTGCTCGGTCTTCCGAAGCGAGCTCATTGCAATTCTTGAGGGTCTGGACTCCATCATGTCGCTTTCGCGGTTTATTGATATCTGGATCTTTTCGGATAGTAGGAGTCCCATTCAGCACCTGGCCGGCTGGCATGGTGTCAGGGACAGTGCTAGTGCAGACATCCTGAGGAAACTAAAACAACACTCCCTTTCCCATCAGATCCACTTTCAGTGGATTCCGCCTCATGTCGATGTTGCTGGAAATGAGATTGCGGACAGTTTGGCCAAAGCAGGTGCTGAAGAGGCCATCACGACTGTCGCTCCTCTTACTTATTCGGAGCTCTTCTCTAAGTGTAAGGCAAAAGACAAGGCCGTCTGGATGGTACCACCGGTACACCCATGGTACCAGAGTAGAAGCCCAGGCGGTTCTTTGGTTTGGGGCAGCAGTAGACGAGATCAAACTACACTTACTCGCTTCCTCAGTGGTCATCTGCCATCAATGAGTTTTATTGGTGGTAGTAAGCATTTCGAAATCTGCACTAAGTGTTCAACTGCTCAAGCCTCCCCTGACCACATTTTATCCTGTCTGGGGCTCACCAGGCAGGACCTGGCCCAAGACCCCCTTTTGGTGCAGGACTTTCTGAGACTGAACGGGCTTATGGACCTGATCTAGCACTGCTGGTCTTGGGGATGAGAAACAACAACAACACTAGTATTCTTTCCAACATATTGAATTTTCGACAATTAGTCGTCATTTTCATTGATTTAGCGCCATTTTTATCCATTTGGCGAGATTTTCGTTAATTTGGCAACATTTCAAAAAGTCGCCAAGTTGGCAACATTCCGCCAAATTAGTCGCCAAAATCTCGCCAAGCGTTATGCACTAAGACATAAGTTATTCTTACAGCAGATAAATGACTATCGGCTTTCAAATACAAAAGTATTACTCAAAGTATCTTTTTTCATGAATGGAACGATCTAGATCCACGAGAATGATGTCACCCAATTTATAGCATGGTATTACATATGAAAAGTGAACATGTTTCTCAATAGGAAATAGTTTTATTTTTATTTTATATGACTTTTTGATAATTTTTTTGAAAAATGTACAAGATATCGAGAACAGTTCATGTTAGCGTTCTTTTATGTTAATCGTTTTCTAATGAAAAATTACATAAGAAATGTCTATTTGCGTAACTTTATTAGTGGTTTTGATTTTTTGACGATTTTTTCAAAATTTCATTCGAAAATTTAGGAGGGTTCTCAGCATTCGATTACGTATAAAAAAAATCTGATGTGGGCACCACATGACTTTCCTTATATAATGTAATGAATTTACTACTTTTACAGTAAAGAAAAATAGGTTTTTATAGTCGATACTAATATTTATACTAATATTTTTTTTTATATAGTCGATACTAATATTTTTAGTTGATACTAACATTTTTAATATTTTTACCTAATATTTTTCGACAATTAGTCGTCATTTTTATTAATTTAGCGTCATTTTTATCTATTTGGCGAGATTTTCGTTAATTTGGCAACATTTCAAAAAGTCGCCAATTTGGCGACATTCCGCCAAATTCGTCGCCAAAATCTCGCCAAGCGTTATGGACAAAGAAATAAGTTAGTCTTACTGCAGATAAATGACTATTGGCGTTCAAATACAAAAGTATTACTCAAAGTATCTTTTTCATGAATGGAACGAGCTAGATCCACGAGAATGATGTCATCCAATTTATCGCATGGTATTACATATGAAAAGTGAACATGTTTCTCAATAGGAAATATTTTTTTTTTAATTTCATATGACGTTTTGATAATTTTTATGAAAAATGTGCAATATCTCGAGAACGGTTCATGTTAGCGTTCTAAAATTTATGTCAATCATTTTCTAATGAAAAATTACATAAGAAATGTCTATTTGCGTAACTTTATTCGTGGTTTTGATTTTCTAACGATTTTTTCAAAATTTCATTCGAAAATTTAGGGGGGTTCCGAACATTCGATTGCGTATGAAAACAATAGGCTTCCAGTGTTTACGGATTGTGATTTTTGTACCAAATTTGGTTTAAATTGGTCCATTCGTTCGTCAGTTATCGTCTCCACAGACTCACTGACACACACACACACATACACACATACTTTCACACACACACACACACACACACACACACACACACAGACATCACTCCGAAAATGTTTGATTCGTGATCAGGGATGCTTGAAACGTGCTCTCCCGTCGAAAACTCGAATTCGAATTTTCGACCCCGTCACAATACTTTCCTTATACATTATGTATATAAGGAAAGTAACAATAAGCTTACAGTGTTTACGAATTGTGGTTTTTGTACCAAATTTGGTTCGAATCGGTCCATTCGTTCGTCAGTCATCGTCTCCACAGAATCACTGACACACATACACACACATACACACACACACACATACTTTCACACACACACACACACACAGACATCACTTCAAAAATGTTTGATTCGTGATCAGGGATGCTGGAAACGTGCGCTCCCGTCGAAAACTCGAATTCGTATTTTCGATCTCGTCACAATACTTTCCTTATGCATTATGTATATAAGGAAAGTAATAATACAATGAAGTTAGTACTTTTGCAGTAAAAAATAATAGATTATTGTTATAGTAGTTATTTATATTCTTTCCAAGATATTGAATTTTCGTCAATGAGTCGTCATTTTCCATGTCGTCATCATCAATGAGTCGTCATTGATTGAGTGTCATTTTTATCCATTTGAAGAATTTTTCGTTACTTTAGCAACATTTAAAAAAGTCGCCTAATTGGCGACATTCCACCAAATTCGTCTCCAAAATCTTGCCAAGCGTTATGGATGAAGAAATAAGTCATTCTTACAGCAGATAAGTGACTATTGGCGTTCAAATACAAACTCAAAGTATATTTTTTCATGAATGGAACGAGCTAGATCCACGAGAATGATGGCACCAAATTTATCGCATGGTATTACATATGAAAAGAGAACATGTTTCTCAATAGGAAATATATTTTTTTTTATTTTATATGACTCTTTGATAATTTTTTTGAAAAATGTGCAATATCTCAAGAACGGTTCTTGTTAGCGTTCTAAAATTTATGTCATTCGTTTTCTAATGAAAAATTACATAAGAAATGTCTATTTGCGTAACTTTATTAAAGGTTTTGATTTTTTGGCGATTTTTTCAAAATTTCACTCGAAAATTTAGGGGAGTTCTGAACATCCGATTGCGTATAAGAACAATAGGCTTTCAGTGTTTACGGATTGTGATTTTTGTACTAAATTTCATTCGAATCTCTCCATTCGTTCTTGAGATATCATCTCCACAGGCTCACTGACCCACACAGACACACACACACACACAGAGACATCACTTCAAACACGTTTGATTCGTATTCAGGGATGTTTGAAACGTGCTCTCCCGTCGAAAACTTGAAATCGAATTTTCGACCCCGTCACAATACTTTCCTTATGCATAATTGTATATAAGGAAAGCAATATAAAATTTTCTTCCCTATCAATCAGGTCAAATAAATGCTTTCTATACAATGCTTACTTAGTGTAATTGCACTTTCCCCCGAACTTTTTAACACATTACACAATTTTTTAACACATTACAACAAAGTTGAAAAGTGTTTATGACTTTGTTTATTCTGTCTGTCTGTCTGTCCGTTAGCACGATAATTGCACTTAATCAAGATGAAATTTTAGTATGTTGTTCAGACGGTCTGTAGAACCTATGGGAATATAAATGAATAATATCACCCAATTAGTTTTGGATTGAACCCGGGTTGAAAAAATGAAATACATAGATCACTATGGGACCTAATTTTTCAAACATTTTTTAAGCGGATATAAAATTCACAAATTGCTTCAAAATGTTTAGGTAATATTCAAATTGTTCCATAAAATATATGAAAAAATATTCAGGGAAATATATTCAGTAGTTTTTTAAATAAAAATTAAAATAATAATTACACCTCTTATATGAAACGATCACGTGACCATGATATGAAACGATCACATGACCCACTTTAAAATGATATATGGCATCCATCTTGTTTCAAAATCGTGATTTTTTTAAGTTCTTTTTAATTCATATTGAGTGATGTATCCGTCCCAAAACTACTTTATTTTTGCTTAAATTCTGTGCATCTACATACTGAAACAACTCAATGACAATATATTTGAGTTTAAATGCTCATCTAAATTTGATTATTTCTACAACTAAGCCTATTTTTCACCTATGTAAAATGTAAACAGCAAAATATATAGAATGAGTTGTATTAGAATTCCTGTATTTTTTTAGCACAAAATAATTTAGTCCATGGAGTCTGCATGGGTGATATGAATGAAATATTAATTGATTTCATAAAGAGAAGGACGATTTTTTTTCGATGAAGTTTCAAGCATAGAGTTTAATTTTTTGTAGCTCCATGGTCTTAAACACAATATTTAAATAAAATAAATTATTATAGCATTGTGATGAATGAAATGAATGGGAGAAAATTATGAATGAAATCCTGTTTTTATAGAGAGATCCAGGCGCGTTATTTTTTCTATGACGTCATTTGAATTAATTTCAGTTGTTTTTGATGAAGTTTTCAAATATAATAAATTATCGTAGTATTACGACAATTCTAAAACTATTACGGAGGAATGTATAACATTTTAGAGATGTTTAAACCAGGCAATTTATATTTCAGTGCCGTCATTTGAATGAAGTTCATTTTTTTCGATGAAGGTTTAAGTTTTCAAATATAATAAATTAATACAGTATTGAGATAAGTTTCAAAATATTACCGAGGAATGTATCGCATGTTAGACTTGTTTAAATAAAATTGCATTGAAGTTGGAAAGTGTTTCATAATCAATGCTTTAAGCATGATTGATCTTTCTTGTTAAAGTATCTTCCTGTCCGCAAGATAAATGAATCAATTTTAAACGCTTTTTAAATTTTATTTGAATTTAGCATTCATCAATTAATATTCAAAAACTTTTGGTATGGTGCAAAAAATGGTTCGTACTTTTTCTATTTCTTACCTATGAAAATAATCGTATACAAAGAAAGGCAATCTTAAGTAAGTAAATAATTATTTTATCAAGTATGTGACCAAGTGTCAAGTGCCTTATCAAATATGGATTCCAAATAATAGAAAATATGGATTCCAAATAATAGAAAATATGGATTCCAAATAATAGAAAATATGGATTCCAAATAATAGAAAATATGGAATCCAAATAATAGAAAATATGGATTCCAAATAATAAAAAACGTACAAAAAAAAAGGAAAATATTGACATTCAATCTAATTAGTGTAGTTAAATTCTACAATTTTTAACACTTTACAACAAAGTTGAAAAGTGTTTATGACTTTGTTCATTCTGTCTGTCTGTCTGTCCGTTAGCACGATAACTGCCGTAAAAATGACTTAATAAAAATGAAATTTTAGTATATTGTTCAGACGGTCTGTGGGACCTATTGGAATATAAATAAATAATATCACCCAATTAGTTTTTTATTGAACCCGGGTTGAAGAAATGAAATACATTGAACCCTATATTATCTAATTTTTCAAACATTTTTTAAGCAAATTTAAAATTCACAAATTGCTTCGAAATTTTTAGAAAATATTTACATTATCCCATAAAATATATAAAAAAAAATTTCAGTAAAATATATTAAGTAGTTTTTTAATTAAAAATTATTTAATATAGGGAAAAAAACAAATTCAATTAAATTCTGACTTTTGGGATACCTCCAGAAAGAAAAAAGAGATATATTGTATAATAAATATCTTTCCAAGAGCTTCATCTCTTTGTATATGAGAGAGGCTACACATTTTAAAACAAATTTGGTAGATAACAATTTTTCAAATTTTTTTAATTTTATATAACTCTTCATGATATACTTATTTGATGGCATTTTTAATGCACTTACCTACGCCCTAGAGAGTTATAATTTGGTACAAAGCTTAAATTTGTTGAACATTTTATTTTAAAAAAATTTGGTAGATCTTTACATATAGATCATACATTTTTTTCGAAATGGCCTGCAAATAATCCCCGTTCACTTCTATAAATCATTGTTGTAATATTGTTAAAAATTCTGATGTGGGCAGCACATGTCTATCCCTGCAGACTCATATTCACGTTCTCTTTATTTCTTCAATAATAATTTGAGTTTATCTGCATAAAATAACAGCTATAAGTATTTAAAATGACATTGAATTTGCACGTTAAACTTAAATTTGGTTCTCATTTTATAGCTGGACTTATTGTCAAAGGTGGCGTTGCGAAAACGCGAAAAAACTAGAATATCTCAAGTACGGCTAGTCCTAGAGTAATGGGGTTAGTCTTATTCTTTTTGTTGTTAAAAATCACGTATAAAATAGGAATTTAATTGATATAATTGAGCACACGTAGTCTTTTATTTTTATATTTAACGATTTTTGCGGGGCATTTCGCAAAAATAGCCCGTTCCTTTTTCCCGAATCGTACTAGAATAACCTACAAATGATTTACATACCAAATTTTGTTAAATTTGGTATATAAATCACTTGTAGGTTATTGAAATATTATACACCAAATTTTGTTAAATTTGTTCCATTAGTTTTTAGCTAGAGTGGATAGAGGCAATTTCTGCCGGCCATTTCGCAAAGAAGGCCGATTCTTTTATTACGAATTGTACTACAATCTAATGAACATCAGGATGTCCCACAAAAAACATACCTACCAAATTTTATGAAATTCGGTCTATTAGTTTTTCAATAGAGTGGATGTAATATCCTCACAGACACACAGAAACATACACAGATACACCCTTACACACACAGACGTCTTCCTAAAAATAGTTTTTTCGTGTTCTAGAAGTCCCAAAACATGTAAATCCTTCGAAAATTCGAGTTCCGATCTTCGGCACGATCCCAATACTTTGAATACATACACACACAGACACATATATTTTCTGTGTATTATCTGTGTATCTAAATTCCGTGCCTATGCAATTACAATAGTTGTGATTTTAAATGATCCCTAAACTTTTATATATATCTTCAACGAAGCCTAATTTTAACTTATGCAGAATGCAAATATCTCAAGCGATTGTAAGGTAAGTTACATAAGAATTGCTGAGTTTTTTTCACACAAAATTATTTAGCTCTGGAGTCTGGAATACAAGTTATATGAATGAAATATTCATTGATTTTGCACAGAGAATCAGATGATTTATATTTCGATACAGTTTTAAAAATTTACGTATAATAAATTACTGTAGCACTGTGATAATGTAAAAGATATCACCACTGAATGTATCACATTTTAGAAATTTTTAAATGAAATTGCATTTCAGTTGGAAAGTGTTTCATAATCAATGCTTATGCATGATTGATCTTTCTTGTTTACTTTCTTCTACGTCGGGACATGTGCATTATTTCTGTAATACAATTTACAGTAATGTACATATAAACGTAGAATCGACATTAGCGAAACAGGTATGGCCCTTGAAAAGTTACATGATTTCAGAAATGCTTTTCACTTTTTTCAATTTATTCATACTCACAAAAAGGATTTGGAGAGCCAGAAAGGCATAGTTCCACATGCAAAAAAAAATTCTGTTTTGCAACTTTTCGTCTTATACACAATTTTTGCTTTACACCATGTATGTTTATGCAGGGAACAAGAGGATTAGTACCTTAAGTACCTGTATTACATATATGATTTATAACACAAAATAAAAAAATTAATCTAAGGGTGTATTTAAGGGATATATTAACCAATCTTTACCGCATGTCATTCTTTTCAATTCCTTGACTTATATATGTAAAACAGGGAAAAAGGCGTATTTTATACCAATTTAGTACCTGTTTTATTTATAATGTTTTGTTTATAATGCCCTCTTTATCATTTTCACAAGCTACTCACTATTGATTTCAAATATCACTTCAGACATATTTATTTCATTTTTGCTACACAGAACTTTTCAATAAATGATCAATCGCAGGTATATATAATACAAGTAAATTAAAATTCTTTAATTATATATATATACAAGTATGTATATATACACTGCTGGACAATTGCTAAGGACGGATCACAAATTGCAATGTAGCACAACATTAAGCGGGGGTGGTTTCCCTGCAGGATAAAATATTGTTGCCACACTGATCGGACATTAGAATAAAGATCATTTATTGTTCTGAAACATACAGAAGATTTTGAAACATCTGAAAGGGAAAAGGCGTTCATTTGGTGCTGTGTACGGAGGAATAGAAAAATGCATATAAACGACAGCAGGCACCTTTGAGAAAGGTGTTAGTACGGAATATGTCCACAGTGGAGTGCGATGCAACATTCCACACATTGTGTCATGCTTTACACAATATTATCCAGCAGCTGTTGAGGCAAGTTATCCCACTCCTCTGTCAGTGCACTGATGAGGGTGTTCTTGTTTGTTGGAGGATATTTTCGACCAGTAAGTCGCCTCCCCAAAGCATCCCAAACTTTTTCAATGGGGTTTAGATATGAAGAACGTGCTGGCCATCAGGCCCCCCCACATCCAATTTTGGGTCCGGGGACCAAGTCGAGCGGAGGGCCCTAGATAAAAAAATAAAGAGGGAGGGTACCCCTTTTTTCTGTATTATTTATAGGAGTAGAGTAGAATTTCATAAAATATATCAAGTACAAGGTTTTATAACACTGAAAAATAAGAAATTCGTGAAAGATATTTCATATGATGGCAAGTGGTGTGTACATTTCATTTTAGAAGAAATATTTTTATACTTTTTTGCTTGCGTATTTCGTATAGTCATACACATGTTTGGAACAATCGAAAGTGACATTTCCAGAGCTAGAAGTGTAAATCATTAGTGACCACTTCCAAAGTTCGATGTTGAATCAGTTATTATATTAGCCATTCCTATAGCCAACACTAAGCCATTCCTATAGCTGAGAAATAATTATTTTAAAAAACTGTAAATTTTTTAATCGAAAGAGATATAGAACCAGAATTAGAAATCCTTAATGAATTTTTTAACCTCTAAAATATTTGATACTGAATCTATAATATATCAGTCTTCATAAGTTCTATCCAAAACCGATTCTGAGAAATAAATGTTTGAAGGAAAATGAAATTTTTTTTTATCGATATTTGGAAAAAGAACTGGAAGAAGAATTCCTTAATAAATCCCCATCGTCCCTGAAATTCTATGCTAAATTTATATCAGTCAACACCTAAGCTCTATCTATAGTCAATCGAAATATACATTTCAAGGAAATATTTTGAACTATAAGATGCAAAACCGCAAGTAGAAATCCTTAGAAAACCAAATTCCAGAGGAGGTTCCCTACTTCATATGGAATTTGATGCTGAATCCATATCAGTCATCATCTAAGCTCATCCACACACACACACACACACACAAAAAAGATATTGCAAGGAAAATGTAAATTTTTTAAATGAAAGTGACATTTCCACAATCGGAAGTTGAAATTTTTAGTGATTTCCTCTAACCTCTTCAAAATGTGACTGCATCAATCGTTGACTAAGCTTTATCTGTAGCCAATTCCAAGAAAAAGATAGGAAATTTTTGAAAATCTGTAGCCAATTCCAAGAAACAAGGGGAATTTTTTAAACCGGAAGTAGGAAAAAATCCGAATTAAATTTATTTCGCAACTCCTCTACTTTCCTCACCAAAGCTCTATTTAGAGCCAATCTTAGAAAATGGATGCTTCACGGAAAAGAGAAAACTGTGAACTAGAAAGATCCAGATATGGAAATCTTTAGTGAACCTTCCTACCTCCTCCAGAATTGAATGCTCGATCCATATCAGGTCGTATCTAAGCTTCATTTATAATAGATCCTGAGAAATTGATACTTAAAAAAAAATTGTAAAAACAATGGCACTGGAAGATTTCTATGGCGAACAACCACACACAAAAAAGTTATCGGTGTGATAGTCGAATTATTTCCAATCAACATGCATATGCAGCATTTAAATAAAATAAAATATGTCCAAAATATCTCGGGATTTTATCAGAAAATCAACTTTTATTTGTTTCATAACTTTTTAGATGGAAATAGCACATGGTCAGATACATGTCATTTTGGTGCATCAATCGTTTTGACTCACTGAAAAATCCCAAGACGGAAAGTTCTCTGTTTTTGACAAAAACTATTTTTTAACAATTTTCAGTAAAAGTTTGTATCTTCCAAATGCTCTACTAAAATTATGTTAAGCGATTTTAATCGGTACATTTTGAAAACTTTAACCATGGAAATCATTTTAAACATTTTTCAATATAGTTTAAAAGTGTTTATAACTTTATTCATTTTGTCTGTCTGTCCGTTCGGACGATAAAATGATTTTATCAAACTGAAAACCAGGCGATTTATATTTCAATGACGTCATTTGAATAAAATTCATTTTTTCGATGAATACGTCGTTCGATACGTCGTTCGAACGTTTTCAAATATAATAAATTAATGTAGTATTGTAATAATTTTAAAAATATTAACGCTGAATGTATCGCATTTTGGAGATGCTTAAATGAAATTGCATTGCAGTTGGAAAGTGTTTTATAATCACTGCTTTATGCATGATATCTTTCTTGTATCTTGTGATCTTGTCTTTGCTTGACAATAAATAATATTGCAGAGCATTAGATCGAATCTGAGTGATTTTTAGATAGTTGCCCTTGGCATTTAAGGGGCTGGTAACCGTTGAAATGAGCAAAAATCGACTAAAAAGTTTTAATATATAACATTATTTTATACATTTAACATTTGCTTACGGTGGGACAGCGCCCATCCCAAACGATGAACCCTGCTGCAGCAGGTGCAATGTTTCTGTGGGCGATTTCCATGGACGCCAATATCTGCAAAGGGGGATAGAACTGTTTGGGCTAGGGTATGTCAAATACTTGTCTTTTTGGGAGGTTCTTCGTTTGGGTTGGCCGCTGACCCACCCATAAGAAAAAGGTTGAATGCATTTTTTTCGAAACGGAATTTTCAAAGGTTTTACATTACTAAAATACTCCATGCGTCTTTATTTTTGTCTGAGATGCATGAAATTTGGCAAAAAGACACCTCTCATACCTTTTAATGAAACTGGGTACGCATTTTATAATTGGACTTTATTAAGGTAATTGAAAGTGAATAAGAACCTAATTAAATGATAAAAATTAAGTTTTCATGCAGAAAAATATTTTAAAAAACTAATTTTTTAAGGGATTTAAAAATGAATACCCAAATTTGTTCATAATGTGTTTTTGAGTGATCATAATGTGAAATTAATCACAAATGTGAACAAATGGCAAGCAAGGAGCATTTTCAAATTTTCGTTAAAAAAGTTAAATTAAAAATAAAATACAAAATTATAACAAAATTGAAAAAAAAATTTAATGGAATTGTGTAATGTTAAGAGGAATATTTATACAAATTCTCACGTTTCTAAGTCAATAAATAAATAAAAAAATTTCAACGTCCACCGTCCCCTTAACTTGCACGGTTGAGTTATTTGTGTTCCACTGTAAATATCTCGTACCCTCACCAGTGTCCGAACTAGCCATCTTCGGTTATCCAAACGACGCTCTGTCCATCAAAATAGTAGGATGATCATTTTTCTCTTATAGTTGAAATATATACACCACACCTTACCCCATATATTACGACTGTATATTAAATTTAAATAAAACTCGAATATTTTAGAAATTCAGCAAGATCGAATATATATTTTTATTCGTACATGAATATACAAATTGAATATTTTGGTAAATCACATGAATACAAAACTGGCGTTTCCCCCATTTTATGAAATCGAATATTTATAGTTTATGTCCTCTGACTCCCTGTATGTAGATTTCTATACAGGAAGAAACTCCTTTGGGTCATTTATCATGATGACAGGAATATGCATTTTGGGCCAAAGTTTTAGACATGCATTGTGAAACAATCGCTAAAATTCAGAAATTGAATTATGCGTTTTCTCAACAATAAAGTGTGATTTATTGTGATAAATTTTAACTGTATGATAAAAACTGCTTTGAAATTATTTCTGTGTAAATAATAAAAATAAAATGAATAGGCGGTGGGCGTTGGAAAAATACAAATATAATGGTAATGTAGGATTCAAAATAATGGAGGATTCAAAATAATGGTAGGATTCAAATAATGGTAGGATTCAAATAATGGTAGGATTCAAATAAATGGTAGGATTCAATAATGGTAGGATTTAAATAATGGTAGGATTCAAATAAATGGTAGGATTCAAAATAATGGTAATGTAGGATTCAAAATGTGCTGAACATGTCACACATATTCTTCATACGGTGTTAAATTATTATAAAAAAGTGAGAAGTATCCGATTTGACCATGGCATTGGTTCAAATCGCGTACCTATTTAAATTATAGTGAAACTTTTTGACATTCAGAAACTAACTCTTTATTTTAGATGAATAAAAATTATGTATATTAACTTTATGTATACGATCTTCGATATTGTGCCCTTAATGTTAAGTGGATGTCCAAAAGTGAAGTATAATTGCTATACGCGTATAAATATTTCACGAATCAAAAGTCGGAATGGAACAAAAATGTTTATGCATGTTTAAGAAGGCAATGCATGCTTAAGAAGGTAATGCATGTTTAATAAGTTACGGTTATGCTATGGTGGAGCAGAGATCTCCAAAGCATATGACTTATCATTCAGCACAACTTTACTTTAAAATGCTCTACAAGAAAGAAATTGAGGCAGAATATCTGGAGACATCTAAAGGAAGGTCATGGAGCGTTCTCAGCAGGAACATTTCAGTCATTCCAAACGCCCATCGACGAGAAGTAGTTCCCTGGTTCAGACTCCTGACTGTTTACGAC
This sequence comes from Amaurobius ferox, assembly GCA_951213105.1. Taxonomy (NCBI): domain Eukaryota; kingdom Metazoa; phylum Arthropoda; class Arachnida; order Araneae; family Amaurobiidae; genus Amaurobius; species Amaurobius ferox. Next base: position 136,884,447 of record OX578151.1, read on the forward strand.
TATCTCACGGCTCATCTCCATCGATTTGATATTGCTGCTTCTCCGAATTCTATTTTATGTGACTTGGGACTCCCTATATATAGAGTGCTGAAAACACCGGTTCTCGTTAGATCACCGAAGTCAAGCAGCATCGGGCGCGGTTAGTACTTGGGTGGATGATCACCTGGGAACACCGTGTGCTGTTGGCAAATTTCGGGTGCGGTAGCCCTGTGCTTTGCGCGCTGGATTTGCGCGATGCCACAAACTGCCGCCGTGTTCATGCGGAGTACGATCACGTTAAACATGTGGGTCCGTATGTCCTTCCGAGAGGTTGGTGGTAGGGGAAGGAGGGTACGGTCCCTGTGGATGTCTCCCCCACTGGGTTCCAGTCTAATTTGGGGGGCACTTCCCGGCCGTCCAAACGGTTACCTTACACTTTTCTGGTAGGTCGGACGGTCTGGGTCTCAACAACAACCCTATATCTGGAAAACATTTAGACGAGTGTGCTATGTATTAGTAACGTTTAATTCATCAATAGATAAATACTGGAGAGCTCTTTATCTAATGGAACTAGCGGTCAAACGATTGGAATTTGTTAACATAAGGTAATGCAAGTACAATGAAAGAAAACTAAGAAGAAAAATAATTTTATGCAAAATTTAGGCATTTAAAAAACACTAACACGTGCTTTTTGTTTTCCATAAAAAATAAAACTGAAAAAAAGCTGGTCAAACTTTCAATGGCGTTCTTCATGAGCGGTGTGAGAAAAAGCCCCACTGCTGAGCTAGATCTGATTTTAGTTCAAGAGTTATCTTTGGTGGAGACTCGACAGGATGCAATCGTACCTAGTGCATACTAACCATGTTCAATGGGCTTCATACCCAGAGACTTCCATGGGAATGGAATTCGTTGGATATCTTTACTTTGAATAAAATTATCGACCAACTGAGAACGGTTTTCTGCGGATGATCGTCCGTGAATATGAATTGTAGACATATAGCAATTCGAAAAACCGAACATGGTATTCCGGTATGTCGTCTCTTTACTTCTTACTAATAACATACCTTCTGTCGCGAGATCGGCCTTATGTCAGGTCATACCAAGACTTAAACGCATATAGATGTTTATCTTTCCTAGATGCTAAGGGGATGGTTACTTATTCTTCATTTATCTCAAATTGAATCTGAGCTCATCAGTGAAGTTCCATCGAATAATGTGAGGGAAACTCGTGTGCTGCATGTGGTGAAAGAAACTTGTTACTCGCTAGAATGAGGTGTATATATAATTATATTAATTCTTGAATACGGTGATAAATTATTTTTAAATGCTTCTGAAAGAGCTGCGTTGCGAATAATCCACCAAATTCCTTCCAGTCATATATACTATTTACTGTAAATGAAAAGTACATTCAACTACTCATTAAAGAGTCTTTAGAAACATTTAACATCCATTTTTATTTTAATTATTTGTAGATTCACTTTATTCTTACAAAGAACACGCTCCTTATTAATTACGGCAATAATCTTTATATTTCTCAAACAATGTGAGACTTATAGATCGAGAGGGAGAGATACCAGAATGGTGCTTGGTATTGGCAAGCTGAAATTCTTTTATGCAATGCTCGACGTGTGAATAAAAGTCTCATATACCTCAGGTACACGCTTGGGTCCTTGTTGACCAGATTTCAAGTTGGTACTTGCTGGGTACATCGATGGGTATCCGACTTTTTTATGCTTTCATCTTGAGAGTTATTATTAGACCCCTTTCTTCCAGTGTTTCACGCGACTGTACATCTCGTTATGTCACTCATTTCTTTGACTCAACTTCATCAGCTCAAACAGCTCCACTCATCTATTAAGTATTTTATGTATTTTTAATCGTTCAAAACGCTTTTTAACTTAACTTTGGAAAAAACATCGACATCCCAAAAATTGATTGGGGATGCTTTCCCCTTCATCAGCATATGCGGTTTCTGGATCGGTCCTGAATGGATATGGTATTGCTTCCCACTTGATGACTTTACAACTTCGGGTTGGTCCGCCGCAAGGGTTGAGACCCCCTAAGATTTCGCGAGAATTCTTATTTTCATTTATTTGTCATAAACAATTGTCCAATCTTTTTGTTTTGCAGTATAGTACCCAAAATATCCCGAAAAATCTCTATTTATTTTATTGTTTAAAAAAATCTTAATTTTCTGATTCCAATCACACCAAATTCATCTTGCTATTTTATATAGATCCGATTATATTGTAATGTTAAAAATTGAACTACTGAAGTTGTCACCAGCCACGCCCATTTTCATCTGTTACTGTAACATAAACAAACGAAAGTGAAACCTCTACATATCTATTTCTCTCAGTTGAAAATAATGTTTCTTTTTGTTGGATGGAAGAAGCGAAGTGAAATATAGTAACTAACACTTCTTTGAACTGAAGAGAAGTAATAGTATCTTTTGGATTGCTTCTTTTTAATGTAAATTGGATATTTGATGTGAAAAATTTGACGTTTATTTCGATTTCGAAAACGGTTATTGTTGTTGAATGTGCTGTTAAATATATTTTGTTGTTAATACATGTATATTTTATGTGATAATTATATAATTTTAAGTGATTTGTTTACACAAGTTTGAGCTGAGATAGTAAATATGGGACGAAAACGGAAATTTCAAGTAAGAAAAGCTGAGCTGATGAAACAAAAACGATGCAAAATGACTGATATAAATGCAGATATTTCCAGAAAAATCGCCATTGTGACAAAAACAGAAGCATTACAAAAAGATTTGTTAGCAAAGCACATTCCTTCAGATAATTCGAATGAATATATTTTAATCAAGTTGAAATGCTTGCAACAGATTGTAGAAATCTGCAAATGCTCACATTGCAACAAGAATAACCTGCCTGTTGATATTGGCAAAAACTATGGATTTGCACAAGGTATTTTCCTGAAGTGCACATGTAACTTTAAAACTACAGTGTATTCTTCGGTCAAATGGTCTACTGCAAATAACTGTAAAACTTGTGATGTAAATCGCCTGAATCAAAAGTGAATTTTGCAAAAATCAAACTGAACTAGAATTCTGGTTACTTGGCTGGTGAACATTGAAATGTATTAGTCAGCAATATTGCTTTTACATACATTTATACATTTTAATATAATGTATTATCTTTGAATTTATGTGTATAACAGCTATTTATAATATATTTTGGTTCAACAGCATCAGTTTTCATATTTTTTTCTGTATATAAAAATTTTGATGAAATGTGTTTTATCTTTTTTTTAATTTTTAAAATTTATTTTTTGTACATATAGTAACATTTTGTTAAAATTTAAACTTGTAATATATTTCTTGTGTGTAAAAGGTAAATGAAAAATGTTTTCATATGAATATTTTCATAAACAGCTATTTTGAATAATTTTTAAACTTTAATGATTTTTTTCTCAAAGACGTGATTTTCGACATTTTTAAAGATTTAAATTGATAGAAGTCAAATTCTACTGCACGGACATGAATGAAATTTGGAACAATTGTTATATATATACTTTTCTTCACTTTGTCTTCAGCAATTGCTGAAATATATGTTTGTTTTTTTATTATGCTTTTCCAAAACAATATTTGTGGTGTAAAATCACATTTTTTTACATTATTTTTTATTAAATTTTTTCTGGTTCATATTTACAAAATCTGTGAAGACAATTTATTTCTTACATATTTTTATGCTAAAAAATGTTCAAATTAAAATTTTAGAAAAAATATTTTTCTACTTATATCAAAAAGAATACTTGTCAAATTTTTGACATTTAATTTAAAAAAAAATAATTTCTTTTTAATTTTTAAAATTTTGAATTTCACCATACTTAAAATCTACCTGAATATAAAAATTTACACCTATAACTTCAAAATTGCAGATTTAAGAAATCAGGGTACCATACCCCCTTAGAACACAATTCCTCTCATCATTTTCCTGTTCAAATTTATGGGCTCTTTGGTCTTCCTATTGTTTCACATTGCCCACATCAGATTATTTTTAATATAGAAATGTATAAATTTTCTGCAGCGAGATTGACTTATTCTTAAATAGAGGGGTAAAATATTTTAAGTCTGACTTCGTAAATTTTGTGTTTTAGTTGTTAGCAATTTTTAGAAATTTATTTACCTCTATAATTGTGCTTCTGGTGTAGATCACTGCATCTATAGACCAATTTGGGGCTTTTATGCGCTCGTTCCCAACAAATAGTAGATATCTACAAATATAAAAGTTGCGAAATCTGTCCATGCATGCTGCAATGGAAGCATGATGCTAATTTTGCGATTACCCTTATAGAAGAGTTTAAGTATTATTTATTTCTATTTTGAAGTAATAAACTTACAGCATTTACTTTTAAAATTAAAATTGTTTCTTATTTATCTGATTTAATCTGAAATATAAATCCCAAAGAAAACGATAAATTTGAAGAAAAAATTAACATTTTTGACGACTGCGAAAGTTATTTTAAATGTACTTCACAATCGTGTAGTATAACTACTAGTACACATAAATTGAATTTATGAGGATTTTATATATTAGAACGTAATGAAACCGTACCCTAGCATAAGCTGTTAGGAAAATCTACCGATTGTTCTGAGTTTGGAGTAATCACGCCACGCGAAACTGCACAGATAGCACCTATGGGAAATTAGAAAACTTGTGAAATTTTAAATGCGCATTTACTTCAAACAGAAATTTCCGTAATAAAATGAGAAAATTTATTCCAATCAGTGCAAAAGAACAATGTACGGAAATTTAGTTTATATATAGAGGGTTATTTGTGAATCGAATAAAAATTTATAAGCAAGGAAAATATAGAAATATTTAATATAATGGACATTTTTATATATTTTGTGGAATATACAGTCGATAATATAGCTAGCGGTAAAGTCCAAGTGTAAATTAAATTTCTGCAATAAAAGTAAATTGATAACATACAATAGTTGGTGATAAAAGTTTCAAACAATCTCAGTTTGAAATTTTACCCTTGCAACGATGCATTTATTGTATTTGGAAAAATCTTAAAAATTTGATTATATATTCAATTTTTTTCGCAAAAAATAAAATGGTTTAAACTCATATTTGCATGAACAAACTCATGAACTTTTATAATACATCGCATGGTGATCAGAAAATTTATAATTTGGTTTTTCAAAATCGCAATACTTTTGCACACTTTATTGTTCTACAAATATTTAATAAAAATTTGGATACAAATGAACACATTTTCAAGTTACATGTCATTAATTGAATACGCTGCATGAAAAACCATTTTGATATTAAATTATTATTTATTACATTGATGAATGACGGACAAGCTGCGGTTGAATGTATTACATTTAGTTTATTACTGTCTCTACACAACACTTAATAATATATTGTACAAGAAAATAAATTCGACTTTCAAATTCAAATTCAAATTTCTGGCGGATTGACACGTTTGTCTATAGTCACAATATCTAAAGCATAAATTAAAAATTTGGACAAAAATTTGGTATGATATTTACGTTCTATGAAAACTGGAATCCTGTGTACTTTAAACAACATTTGGAATACCCTAAAATTTTAAACGATTGTTCTTGCATTCCAATAACGTTAAAAAACAATAATTTTGCATGTAATATATCAGGAATAGGATGATTCATTTGATTGGTCAATTTTAATATGTGCTACTTGAATACCCTTTACATCCATATCAGAGTTCAATCTGTCATTTTCCCATATTGACTATACTATAATGAATGTTCGGGTTTGTCATACCATTTCTCTATAAGAATATGAGTAGCATATGGTTTTCCTTGCATAGTGCTATACCTCTTGCAAGGCGAAAAACTGATGTTCAAACTCCACCTACAATGTTTTTAACTCTGAATTGCACATTAACATTGAGCACTTTCCTGGATGACAATATGCAAAATAATTTCGCAGTGGGGGTGAAATATCCCAGTGGCTGGGGCATCTTTTGACATTTCACGAACCCGAGTGCATTCAATTTTACATGATCATTTAAAAGTCAAAGATATGTGCACATTGGATTACAGATAATTAAACTCAAACTGAAAAGGATGCTCGTGCCAAATGGTGCAAGGAAAATTTCAAAAAGTTCAACTCTGGTGCCTCGACACATGTCTGACATTGTAACAGGATTATTCCCATGAACCCGAAACAAAACAACAACATACTATTTGGGTGTTTCAAAATGAACAAAATCCTACAAACGTTTTTCGTGCACGAAGTGCTTCAAAGAAAATGATTGCTTCGTTTTGGGGTAAATTCAGCCATGTTACAACCGCTGATTTGGAGGATCGTAGAACAAACAGTAAATGCTGATTGATACAAGGCAATTTGTTAACCATAAATAGTTGCTCAAATCAGAAAAAATATCGCAAAATTTTGTATAATTTTTGATCATGACAATGCAAGCGCACACACTGCCTTTCAAACTATCAATTACTTGAAGCATGGAAAATTGATTTGAAGAGTCATTGTCCTTATTCGTCTAATATAGAATTTAATGATTTTTACTTGCTCCCAACAATCAAAAATAAAATGCGTGGTCAACAATTTAACAGCACTAAATAAGCAGTTGAAGCGTATAAATCACGCGTTTCTGCCATACAAATTTGTAAATGGTATTACTGTTTGGAAAAATGATTTTTTCGAACAAAATAATGTATTGATGCTAAAGGCGAATTTTTTGAAAAGCAATAAAACAATTTATTTCTATATAAAATTATTTTATGTATTATTTTCTAAAACTTAAATAATTGCCTGCGTACGAGTATTAAAAGATTGAGGTGGATTTTTCGAATTTAGTGTCGTTTTGCCATTTTAGTACATTTTAAAAAGTCGCGAAGTTTTTTTCGCTAAATTAGTTATCAAGGGGTCCAAATTTTTCATCGTGTATTACAGACAAACTGAGATGAGGGATTTTTTTTATATACAAACTAGATACACGGAGCTGATAACAGATTTATTTCATAATATTGCATATAGAAAGTGCACCCATTCAACAAAACATTTTTAATTGTGCGTGTTTTGTATATAATTTTTCTAAATGTGCAACATCTCTCAGTCTAGTGTTTGGTTCATTAGTTTCCTAATGAAAAATTACGTATAAAATTACTATTTGTTTAGCACTTTTGAATAACCTGATTTTTATTAATTTAATTAAAAAAAAATTTAAATCTGGGAGGAGAAGGGGTCTTCTTAATATTTGATCGCGTTTAAGAGCAGTATGGTTTCAGTATCCATGATTGTAAAAATCGTATCAATAGTTTTCAAAATTATCTATTGGTTAGTGAAATATGGCATTAATGCACACGAACGCACGCGCACACACACACACACACACACGCATACACACACACGCATACACACATACACATACACACACACACACGCATACACACACACACACACACACACACACACACAAAACCCCCGAAAATGTTCTATTCCCGTTTAGAGACGCTTGAAACGTACTCTTCTGTCAAAAACTCGAATTCGATTTTTGGACCCCGCCACAACACTTTCTCTTTACAAGACATATGTTCTATAAACAAAGTAATCATGATATGAAAACTTTCAATTTCAAATAATTTAAGCTCCAATAATGAAAATTACTAAATATTCGTTTTCGATTTTAGTATTTTACACTAAAAATATCCACAAATAAATTTTCATGGTGATACATGCATTTGTTCTTGCGTAATCATTTTTACACTTCATAGACATACATAAGCAAGCACATACACAAGCACACAGTCGGAAATCTATCAAAAATGGTCAAAATTATTTCAGAAGGTCTTAAAATGTGCATGTCCGTCAAGTGAAAATGAATCGAATTGAAAATTTTCAAGACAACAATTTCCCTACATAATAGTATAAAAATTTTAAAATGATGATTATTGGTCATGAAGCAAAAAAATCTGATGTGGGCAACACATGACTTTCCTTATATAATACAATGAAATTACTACTTTTACAATAAAAAAATAGGTTTATCTCATAGTAGATATTTATATTATTTTCAAGATATTGAATTTTCGTTAATTAGTTGTCCTTTTCATTGATTTAGTGTCATTTTTATCCATTTGGCGAGATTTTCGTTAATTTAGCAACATTTAAAAAACTCGCCAAGTTGGCGACATTCCGCCAAATTTGGCGCCAAAATCTCGCCAAGCGTTATGGACGGAGAAATACGTTATTCTTATAGCAGATAAATAACTGTTGGCGTTCAAATACAGAAGTATTATTCAAAGTATCTTTTCTCATGAATGGAACGAGCTAGGTCCACGAAAATGATGTCACCCAATTTATCGAATGATATTACATATGAAAAATGAACAGTTGGTATATTTTTTTGCCACAACAGTTGGTCTCAACAGTTGGTATATTTTTTATAATTTATGGGATTTTTTGATAAATTTATTTAAAAAATGTTCAATATCTCGAGAACGGTTCATCCTAGCGTTCTAAAGTTTATGTCAATCGTTTTTTAAGGAAAAATTACATAAGAAATGTCTATTTGCGTAACTTTGTTAAAGGTTTTGATTTTTTGACGATTTTTTCAAAATTTCACTCGAAAATTTAGGGCGTTTTGAACATTCGATTACGTTTAAAAGCAATAGGCCTACAGTATTCACGAATTGTAGTTTTTGTACCAAATTTCATTCGAATCGCTCTATTCGTTCGTGAGATATCGTCTCCAAGGCTCACTGACACACACACACACACACACATACATACTTTCACACACATACCCAAATACATTCACACACAACACACATGCAGACATCATCCCAAAAATGTTTGTTTCGTGATCAGGGATGCTTGAAACGTGCTCTCCCGTCGAAAACTCGAATTCGAATTTTCGACCCCGTCACAATACTTTCCTTATACATTATGTATAAGGAAAGTAATAAATGAAATACTTCAAAATACTGTTCTTTTTAAATACCTTTTTTTTTTGCTTTAATAACTTATGTTTTTAACTGAAGAGTTGTCTTATGCAATTAACATATGCTGTATAATTTTTATTTTTTCTAATAAAATCCCAAATAGAAACGTGTCATAAGGTTACATAATCAAACTTTTATAATTTACTTTACTTTCTGCTTTATTCCCCAACATACAGAAGCTGTATTGTTATTCCATGAGACATGTCAGGTTTTATATGTGCTCTTCATCATTCAATGAACTCCTTGATTTTCGCTGACGTCGCAAAACAGGGGAGAAAACTGCTTCTGACAGGAAAGAAGTGATACGGCCACTTCATCAACGTCACCCCAACATGAGTGGGGAGTAAAATTTATGAGCTGTGATTTACAGCATTTGTTTGTTTTTAAATTAAATAAATATTGATGAAGAAAACTGAATACATATCGTGCCATTTAATCGGAGATATTTAAAAATTTAATATACGATAGTAAAGAGAATATAAAATACAAGTTTATGTTTTCATTGGTCTGAAACAAACTGATGTTTCAAGAACTTACACAGGGTTTTTGTAGGGCCGACGGCCCTACCGTGCGGAAAACACCGATTCTCGTTAGATCACCGAAGTCAAGAAGCATCGGACGTAGTAAGTACTTGGGTGGGTGACCATCTGGGAACACCAGGTACTGTTGGCACATTTCGGGCGCGGTAGCCCGGTGGTTTGCACGCTGCCACAACTATCACCGTGTTCATGCGGAGTACGATCACGTTAAACATGTGGATCCCTAAGTCCTTCCGAGAGGTTGGTGGTAGGGGAAGGAGGGTACGGTCCCTGTGGATGCCTCCCCACTGAGTTCTGGTCTAAATTGGGTGGCACTTCCCTGCCGTCCAAACAGTTAGCTTACACCTTTCTGGTAGGTCGGACGGTCTGGGTCTCAACAACAACAACAGGTTTTTTGTATAACGCAGGCTTATGTTAATTAGGTGACAGCTATTGTTTCGAGGACGTTGTAAACTCTCTGCTACAGGCCAAATCAGAATGGTTAAAACAGTACGCGCACTTTACAAAAGCTGAGAGCAAAACGCGAAGAGGTAAGGAGGTAAGGAAGAGCGGTCCTTACGTTTCAGCAAGCTTATGTTTTATCAACGACAATGAGAGAGCCGATTTTCTGGCCAAAAAGGGGCTGTAATTCCCTAAATTTCACCAAGTGCTGAGATCTCATTTTACAATATGAAGTTGGTAATAAAAAAACCCTTTAAAGATAACCTTATCAAAAGAACTTTCAGAGAGGAAGTTTCAGAAATTGTGGGAGAAGACAATTTCAGATATACAAGACTAATCTAGGAGAGCTGTAGTGAAATTTCGCCTCGCTACTGACCATGATTGCCTTGTGAAACATCTGCATCGAATTCATATATTTATCGACCTATTTTTACAAGATCTGTGACCTTCAGGAGGTAATGCACTGGAATCACCTCCTCCACTGGCCGGTTCTCTCCTTAACATCTGAGTTGGAGCGAAATTGGGGAACAAGGGACCGAATGAGTGGTCTACAGACTTTCTTCTGCGGCTGTAATTGCTTCTTATTTCTTTTCATGCTATATTTTTTGTTAGCTCTAGTTGTTTTTTTTGTATCTGTCATTGGTAAAAGACACCCAATAACATGTTTCAGCCGAGGCTTTGGAAATCTATTAAGCTTAGAAGAAAGAGATCATGCGAAATTAAACAAAGGGGAACTTACTTCAGAAATAAAAATCTGATGTGGGCAACACATGACTTTCCCTGCAGACTCAAATTCATATGTTCTTTATTTCTTTACTAATTCATTAGATTGAGTTTAATTGAGCCAAATAACACACAGAATTTGCATTTTTAATTCAATTTTTGTTTTTATTTGATAATTAGACATTTTTCCAAAAGTGACATAACTTAATGCGAAAAATCCCAAATATCTCAAGAATGGTTAGTCCTAGAGTAATATAGTTGTTCTTATTCTTTTCCACATCAAAAATTACGTATAAAACAAGCATTTAATTGATATATTTGAACACACGTAGCTTTTTTTTACATTTTGGTGATTTTTGAGGGCCATTTCATAAAAAAGGCAGGTTGTTCTATTCCGAATAATACCAAAATCTAATCAGCACCAGAGTATCTCACAAGTAACTTATCTACCAAATTTTGTGAAATTTGGTCAATTCGTATTTTAGCTAGCGTGGATACATTACATTTTTACGGGCCATTTCGTAAAAAAGGAGGGTTCTGTTTTTACGAATCGTCCCAAAAACTAATCAGCACCAGGGTCATACCAAAATGACTTACCTACCAAATTTTATGAAAATTGGTCTATAAGTTTTTGAGTTAGAGTGGATACATACATTGCACAAACGGACACACAGACAGACAGACAGACACGCACACAGACGTCATGTTAAAAATGATTTTTTCGTATTCTAGAGGTCTCGAAACGTGTAGATCCGTCGAAAACACGATTTGTGATTTTCGGTATGATTTCAATACTGTCCTTATACATTACCATGTATTGCAGGGGAAGTAAAAATCTGATGTGGGCAGCACATGACTTTCCCTGCAGACTTATATCCACGTTCTCTTTATTTTAATTAAATTTATTTCACTTTTAATTCAATTTTCATTCTCATTCAGTATTATTCTGTGGTGCTTTGAGTATGCTTCTGTGGTGTGGAGGCTTTTTCATGCTGTTAATACAAACAAGATCGAAATTATGCAAAATAAATTCTTGAGATATCTTTATCATAAGAAAACTGGTATTTTTAGTTATACCTTACCTGCTACTTTTCTTTAATATGTTTAATGTTAAAAGCTTACAGAACAGAAGGGATTTCATTTTATTTTCATTCTTCAGGAATCTGTTCAATAACAGAATTGATTGTTCCCTTGTCTTGGGTGGGATCGGGTTTCATGCTCCCCAGTATTCTACCAGAAGCATGAGCTTATTTGCTGAAAGGAATTTTGGCACAAATATTGGTTGTTATCGTGCCATTAATAATTTTTGTAAACTTTAAACAGCTTCTACGCTAATCCGGATGTTCTGTTTTCATCGAAAATTGCTTTTAAAAATCACTTGTTGTAAATGTTTTATATCTTAATGTATTCATGTATATGCTGTTAAAACTCATTTGTTGTCAATAGTTTGTATTTTAATATATTTTATTATATTTTAATCCGTATATTACTTTCATTATATATATATAGTATAATGTATAAGGAAAGTATTGTGTTCGAATATTCGAATTCGAGTATTCAAAGTGAGAGTACATGTCAAGAATCTCTCAATACGAAACAAACGTTTTTTCGGTAATGCCTGTGTGTGTGTGTAAACGATAGTGAGTCTGTGGAGACGATATCTCAAGAACGAATGAAGCGATTCGGACGAAATTTGGTACAAAAATTACAATCAGTGAATACTCGACGCTTGTTTGTATACGCAATCGACTGTTCAGAACCCTCTAAAATAAGAAAATGAAATTTTGAAAATATCATCAAAAATTAAAAACCAATAAAGTTACACAAATAATCATTTTTTATGTAATTTTTTTTTATCAGGAAACGATTGACATAAAATTTAGAATTCTAACATAAACCGTTCGCGAGATATTGCACATTTTTCAAATAAATTAATTAAAAAGCACATAAAATAAAAAAAATCTGATATGAGAAGCACATGACTTTCTTTATACAATGCAATAAATTTACTCCTTTTACAGTCAAATAATAATGTACAAGATCCACGGTACTGTGTTTTTAACTCAGAAATGTACATTTCGCGATTTTCCGGATGACAACATGTAAAACTATTTCAAAGTACCCAATTAACTTATATTTCGCGCAGCTCTAAATAAACAATTATCTATATTGATAGCATCCTTAATAAACAACATAGTTCATATAGTAAAATATTCTAATAATTAATTCATCAATTAGGAGTCATTTTTGTAATTTTGACGATATTTTCGTAAAGCTGGTGTGAAATATCGACAAATTGGCGATACGTCACTAGGTTTTACGCCCGATTTCAGCCGAATACCTCGACCATAGATGTTATTTACGTCAAAATACTGAGATAATTTTTTATTAAAATAGAATCAGCCTTCACTTACCAATACCCACACAAAATAAACTCTTTAACTCTAAGCCGCAAATGAAAAGATGTTCTTGAATATTTCTACCCAATTTGAATACAAAAGCCGCCTGTGGGAAAACGAAGATATATATGTTTACATAGCTGCGTACATTTGCCGTGTATGGATTCTATTTAGTTTACATTTGAGAAAATATTTACGCTATAACTCCCACATTTATATTATGAAACGACACGTTTATTGCAGAACATTCCCCTAGACATTGCTTGTATTGTTTTATTAATGCCCGTCTTGGAATTGCGTTTTGTCATATCTATTAGTATTTTAATTCTCAAAACACAAAACTGCATCATTTAGTACTATCGCTTCATTTATAACATGAAACGTATGTTGCATGTTAAATGTAGAATTACAAGAAAATACAATTTGCGTTATAACTCGTACATTTATACTGTGGAACGACACGTTTATTGCAGAACATTCCCCTAGATATATTTTGCACTGTTTTGTTAATGCCCGTCTTGGAATTGTATTTTGTCACATCCATTAGCATTTTAGTTCGCAAAACACAAAACTGCATCCTTTAATTCGTTCGCTTCATTTATAACATGAAGCGTATGTTGAATATTAAATGCAGAATTTAAAGAAACTACGATGTGCGTACTCGCACATTTTTATTATGATTCAACACGTTTATTGCAGAACATTCTCCAAGACATCTCTTGTCACTTTCTCATACGTAGTATAGAGAAAGTATTGTTTTCCCAAAACTTTGCGATCTCGAGATTTTGATGCCAATATATGATTTAAGACCTTCTAAACACGTTTTGACTATTTTTGGAGTTATGTCCGTCTGTCTGTCTGTCTCTTTCTGATGTCTGTGGTCCATTTCTTGTGTACAATATAGCAAAGACAAATATTAATGGATATTTATTAAACTTTCTATCCTGCTATCAAAAAATCTAAAACTAGATAGAATTTTGTATAATTCGAGCGAAAACTTTAAATTTTATATTTTTACTTTCCCTACAATAAATGGCAATGTATAGGGAAAGTATTGGAATCATGCCGAAAATCGCAACTCGAGTTTTCGACGGATCTATGCGTTTCGAGACCTCTAGAATACGAAAAAAACTATTTTTAGCGTGACGTCTGTGTGTCTGTCTGTTTGTCTGTGCAGATTTTGCATCCACTCTAACTAAAAAACTAATGGACCGAATTTCATAAAATTTGGTAGGTTAGTCACTTGTGCCGAATTTCACAAAATTCAGTAGATAAGTTGCTTGTGGCTCATCCTGGTGCTGATTAGATTTTGATACGATACGGAAAAAAATTACCTGCCTTTTTTTTCAAAATGGCTCGCAAAAATCGTCAGAATCCAAAATAAAAAACTACGTATGCTCAAATATATCCATTAAATGATTGTTTTATATGTAATTTTTAACACAGGAAAGAATAAGACCCACCCCATTACACCATGACTAGCCGTTCTCGAGATATTTTAGTTTTTTTGTATTTTCTCTACGCCACCTTTGAAAATAAGTCCAGTTACCAAATGAGAACGAAAATTGAATTAAAAGTGAATTAAATTTAATTAAAATAAAGAGAACGTAGATATCAATCTGTAGAGAAAATCATGTGCTGCTCACATCAGATTTTTTTAACATGCCGAGTTGAGCCACATTCTAGTTAATATTGTTTTGTTAATGGTCTTAAACTTGCATTCTGTCATGCCCATTGCTATTTTAATTCACAAAGTACAAAACTGCATCCTATATTTATTTCGCTTTATATGTAAAATTTAATGGATATATATCCGATGTTCTTTATACAAGACATCGCAGAATAACAAATTTTAATATTGCTGCAAATCAATAACATAGATTAGAGGTTTTTTATTAGCTGCAAGGCAATGTTTCTGTTGTTAGTAACTAAAAAAGCTGATCTGTGAAGCGCATAGCTTTGCTTGGATTATGCAATGACATTACTTCTTTAATAGACAAATAATGTACAAACTACGCGGCATTTTTGGCTTAAAATTGAAGCATTTTTATTGACGTTAACATGTAAATATATTTAGAAGTACCAAAGTAGATTATATTTCGAGTAAATCCGATTTGACAAGCAGAAAAATGCCCAGCGTCTTCGTAAAATAGAGAAATATCTAATAATCTTACATAAAGCCGCTAAGTACGGGCGTAAATAAAAATAAAAAGGATACTACAGACTTCTTGGGAATAAAATAGCATTACATAAAATGAAATTGGGCAATTTTTGTGGCTTAGTCAAAGCAAAATGTATTATTAATATTCAAAACGAAATCAAAGTACAATTCAGATTTAATTAATGTCCTGTAAAATAATCGACTGCGAATTATTTGGCATCACAATAAAAAAAATCTGAAGTGGGCAGCCCATGACTTTCCCTGCAGACTTATATCCACATTCTTTTTATTTTAATTAAATTTAATTCACTTTTAATTCAATTTTCGTTTTTATTTGGAAACTGAACTTATTTTCAAAGGTGGCGTAGAGAAGATACGGAAAAACTAAAATATCTCGAGAATAGCTAGTCCTAGTGTAACGGGTTGGTTTTATTCTATTCATCGCTAAAAATTACGTACAAAACAAGCATTTAATGGATATGTTTAAGCATACGTAGTTTTTTAGTTTAGATTTTGACGATTTTTGCGGGCTATTTTGCAAAAAAGGCAGGTTATTTCTTTCGAAATCGTACCAAAATCTAATCAGCACCAGGGTAACCCACAAGCGACTTATCTACAGAATTTTGTGAAATTCGGTCCATTAGTTTTTCAGCTAGAGTGGATCCAGGCAATTTTTGCTAGCCATTTCGCAAAAAAGGCGGGTTATTTTATCCCGAATCATACTAAAAATGAATCAGCATCAGGGTCACACCCAAGTGTGACTTGCCTACCAAATTTTATGAAATTCGGTGCATTAGTTTTTGAGTTAGTGTAGATACATGCATCGTACAGACAGACAGACAGACACACACACAGACGTCACGCTAAAAATAGATTTTACGTATTCTAGAGATCTCGAAGCGTGTAGATCCGTCGAAAACTCGAGTTGCGATTTTTACTTTCCCTGCAATACATTGTAATGTATAGGGAAAGTATTGGATTCATGTCGAAAATCGCAACTCGAGTTTTCGACGGATCTAGACGTTTCGAGAGCTCTAGAATACGAAAAAACTATTTTTAGCGTGACGTCTGTGTGTGTGTGTGTCTGTCTGTGTGTCTCTCTCTCTGTCTGTGCAATGTATGTATCCACACTAACTCAAAAACTAATGGGCTAAATTTCATAAAATTTGGTAGGCAAGACCTTTGGGTATGACCCTGATGGTGAATAGTTTTTAGTACGATTCGTAAAAACAGAACTTGCCTTTTTTTGTGAAATGGCCCGCAAAAATTTCATTTATCCGCTCTAGCTAAAATATTAATTGATCAAATTTCACAAAATTTGCTAGATAAGTTACTTGCTGGATACTCTGGTGTTGATTATAATTTGGTATGATTCGGAAAAGTACAACCTGCCTTTTTTTACGAAATGGCCCACAACAATCGCCAATATCTAAAAAAAAGACTACGTATGTTCAAATGTACCAATTAAATGTGTGTTTCATACGTAATTTTTGACGAGGAAAAGAATAAGAACAACTCTATTACTCTAGGAATAACCGTTCTCGAGATATTTCAGATTTTTCGCATTTTTGTTATGCCGCCTTTGGAAAAAAGTCCAATTATCAAATAAAAGCAGAATTTGAATTAAAAATGTAAATTTAGTATTATTTTGTGCAATTAAACTCAATTTAATGAGTACTTTAAGAAATACTGAAAAAATGAATTTGAGTCTGCAGAGAAAGTCATGTGCTGCCCATATCAGGTTTTTGGAAGGATTTCAATACTTTCCCTATATATTACCATGTATTGCAGGGAAAGTAAAAAACTGTCGCATAAAATATATTCTTTTTTGAATGGAACAATGCGCATGGAAAGTGAAACATATTGGGCGATGTTTTTAATTTTAGGTATAGCTATTTTTATGAATCTATTTGAAAAATGTGCATTATTTCAATAACCGTTCTAGTTAGTATAAAGCGTGTGCTATTCGTTTTCTAATAAAAAATTAGGGTATAAAATGATTATTTACTAAAAATTATGAAATATCCTGATTTTTAATGATTTTTACTTTCCTTATATACATAATGTATAAGGAAAGTTAGTTGATTTGGTCGAAAATTCGAATTCGAGTTTTCGACAGGAGAACACGTTTCAAGTATCCCTGATCACGAATCAAACATTTTTGAAGTGATGTCTGTCTGTGTGTGTGTGTGTGTGTCAGTGAGCCTGTGGAGACGATAACTGACGAACGAATGGACCGATTTGAACGAAATTTGGTACAAAAATTTCACTCCGTAAACACTGGAAGCTTATTGTCTTTATATGCAATCGGATGTTCAAAACCCTCCTAAATTTTCGAGTGAAATTTTGAAAAAATCGTCAACAAATCAAAATCGCTAATAAAGTTACCAAATAGACATTTCTTATGTAATTTTTCATTAGAAAACGATTGACATAAATTTTAGAACGCTGACATGAACCGTTCTTGAGATATTGCAAATTTCTAAAAAAATTTCAAAAAGTCATATAAAATAAAAAAAAAATATTTCCTATTGAGAAACATGTTCACTTTTCATATGTAATACCATGCGACAAATTTGATGACATCATTCTGGTGGATCTAGCTCGTTCCATTCATGAAAAAAGATACTTTTGTAATACTTTTGTAATACTTCATGAGTAATACTTTTGTATTTGAACGCCAATAGTCATTTATCTGCTGTAAGAATAATTTATTTCTTCGTCCATAACACTTGGCGAGATTTTGGCGACAAATTTGGTGGAATGTCGCCAAATTGGCGATTCTTTAAATATTGTTAAATTAACGAAAAACTCGCCAAATGGATAAAAGTGACGCTAAGTCAATGATGACTCATTGATGATTATGACATGGAAAATGACGACTCATTGACGAAAATTCAATACCATGTAGAGAATATAAAGAAAAACAATAAATAAAATCTATTTTTTTTTACTGTATAAGCAGTAAATGCATTGCATTACATGAAGAAAATTATGTACTGCCCACATTAGGTTTTTTTAAAAATCTATTCGAAAACTGGTTTGTAAACATAATTTCCTATGGGGAACAGAATAATTTGATGCAATCACCTGTAATGGTTAAATTTCAGTTGGCATAGCCCACATAAGCTGTCATTTCTTTCAATAATAACTCACTTTGTTTATATATGACTAGCAGCATACCCGTTCTTCGTACGGAATATATATTATAAAGAAACTTATAATTTGCAACCATGTGCAAATTCCGTTAAAATATTAAATTTATTGCTCCTAAAGAGAAGTTTAAGAATATCTGTTCTCACTATGCAAAATTATATTCACGGGCAGATCTGAAGAATAAAACATCCTGGCCCCTTTTGTAAGCAAATTTACAAAAAAAAAAGGAATTGAATCAATATATGTAACTTCGTACTACTTATATTGTCGCAGATTAGAAAATATGGCAGTGTGTTGGTAGAAGATTACCCGTATTACAATATGAGTCTCAAAAATATTTGCCAAAATAAAAGAGAAGACGTAATAAATTGAAAATATCAATAATCCCCGTAATCTTTATACCAGAAGGTCGTAATTGATTCCAGTATATGCCAATATATATCAAAATATATGCCAATATACCTTTACTACTTATATTCTCGTAGATTAGAAGATATATCCGTGCATTTGTAGATTACTCGTACAACGTACTATATATGAGTTTCATCAATTTTCGTCATAAATAAACAATGGCATAATAACTTGACAATATCAATAATCCCTGAATCAACAGTCCCCGAAAATATCAATGATAATAATGTTTAAACCTGAAGACCGTAATTGATATTATCCAGTCAAAAATGCAATGTCAATAAAATTTATCTTATATACATATCTTTATTATTCAAATCGGAAAAGATTTAATACAAATCGTATAGCACATAAGGCATTGGATCCGTTGCTAAGCGACATGATATCATTTGCTTAAAATAAATTGACGGAAATCATATCGTCTGAATAATGCTATCTCCATGGAAGGTTTGGCAACATTTTTGTCAATTTAGCGATAACTTAAAAAATCGCCAAATTTATCGCCAAGTGGGACTGTAGAACTGATAATCCCATTTTGGGATAAATTGACGGAACATCATCACAATACTATCCCCTAACAAAACATAATTAATTTAATTTATTAAGCGCAAATTTATCAATTACATGATATTTTTATGGATTTACAAATATTTTTATCAATTTTGTGATATTAAAAAAATTCGTTAAATGTGTTACTAAGTAGGATGGATGAACTGACCGACAAATGCTACCGAAACACTATTTCAATAATCTATTCTACAAAAACAAATCATTGATTTGCGTCATTTTTATAAATTTGGAAACATTTCCGCTAATTTGGTAAAGTTTAAGAAAAGTTACAAAGTTATTTAGAGATATTCCGCTAAACTCGTAGCTCTGAATTTGCAGATCTGAAGAATAAAATATCCTGATCCTGTTTATATATACTAAATGAAAACACTAAAATTGTATTATAAGATACAGCCGTTCTACTCTTTTTCTGCTTCAACAATCGGCTAAATGAATTTATTGGGTAAACACAATATATGAGTTTTATAGCTAAACACAAAATATGAGCTGGAAAACTCTTTGCTAAAATAAATGAAAGTGATGTAGGCAGTCCGCAATTTATATAATTAAAAGAACAACCAAACCTTTCATTTAAAAATTATATTTTTACATCCATTTATTTATTATTCAAATAGAAAAAATAATAATAAATATTAACAACAGATTTAATTTCATTCCGTTGCCGAGCAACATGATATAAGATAGAATCTTCCTCATAAAATGCGAAATTAAATAGCCATTTTGATTTCTTTATACTTTTCATCGTTGAGTAATAGCTTGTGAAAGATAACCATGGAGGTAGATTTTTCCATTTAAATTCATGTTTCAAACAATTCGTGTTTTCCGATAGTGACTATTTAATGCAAAAAACCTGCACCAAACTCGGAAATAAAGTTTTATTTCCTTTCAACGTATTAAACAAACGATTTTGATCCTTTCCGTTTGAATAAACCACGGAGTTGGAGAGTATAACTCATAGGAAAAAGTTCCGTTTTTCATTAATATCTCGACAACCCCTGGACTTAGAAACTCGAAACTTGGACTAAATTTATGGGGGGCTATTTCAAGGCTATCCACAAAATTTCATTAAATTCGGTTCAGCCGTTTTTCTGTGATGATGAGACAAACGAAAATTTCGTTTTTTACTAAAATCTCGAGAACAACTGGTCGTAGAAACTCCAAACATGGACTAAATTTTAAGTGGGGCTATTTCTAGGCTACCCACCAAATTTCATCAAATTCGGTTCAGCCGTTCTCCCGTGATGATGGGACAAACAGACAGACAGACAGACAGACAGACAGACAGACAGATTTTCAATTTTATTTATATAGACTAGCAGCATACCCGTTCTTCGTACGGAGTATATAATATAAAGAAACTTGAAATTCATAATCATGCCCAAATTCTTATAGTATACTAAATGACATGTTTAATCAAAATATTCTGTTAAAATATTTAATATAATGCTCCTAAAACGAAGTTTAAGAATCTCTGTTCTCGCTATATAAAATTATCTTCATGGACATATCTGAAGAATAAAACATCTTGGACCCCTTATGTAAGCAAATATAAAAAAAAATATGGAATTGAATCAATATATGCAAAATAAAAGCGTTAAAATTGTATGGGACCCGTACTAATTATATACGCGAATATTAGAAAATATAACCTGTATTAGTAGATTACATGTATAAATGGAAAATACCAATAAACCCGTAATCTTTAAATCTGAAGACAGTCATTTATTCCAATATATGTCAAAATTAAAGTGCTAAAATTATATTGGAAGATATACACGTACTACTTATAATGTCCGATTATTAGTAGAATATTACCCGTTTTGCAATATGAGTCTCAAATGTTTTTTGGTAAAATACAACAGACGACGTAATAAATTGAATATATAATTAATCCCCTTAATCTTCATACCAGAAGACTGTACTTGATTCCAATATATATGCCAATATATGTCAAAATATATGCCAATATACCTGTACTACTTATATTCTCGTAGGTTAGAAGATATACCCGTGCATTCCTAGAAGATTACTCGTACAACGTACAATATGCGTGTGTCAGCAATATTTGCCGCAATAAAACAATGGCGTAATAACTTAAAAATATCAATAATCCCTGAATCAATAATTCCGGAAAATATCAATAATAATAATGTTTAAACCTGAAGAGTATAATTGATATTATCCAGTCCAAAATGAAATGGTAATGAAATTTATTTTATATACATATCTTCATTATTCAAATCGGAAAGGATTTAATAAAAATCGTCTGCCGCATAAACACATTGGATTTAAATCCGTTGCTAAGCGACATGATATCATTTGCTTCAAATAAATTGGTAGAAAAAATATCGTCTAAATAGTTATATTTCTATGAAACATTTGGCGACAGTTTCGTCAAATAAGCGACATTTTAAAAAATCGCCAAATTTATCGCCAAGTGGGACTGTAGAACTGACAGTTCCACTTTGCGACAAATTGACGAAATATCATCACAATACTATCCCCTAACAAAAAACAATTAATATCATTTATGTAGCGCAATTTTATCAAATTCAAGATATTTTTATAGATTTGAAAATATTTTTATCAATTTGGTGACATTTTAAAAATTCGCTAAATGTATTACTAAGTAGGATGGTTGGTCTGACAGATAAATGCTAACCAAACATCATTTCAGTACTCTCTTCTAACAAAACAAAAAAAAAAATTCATTGATATGTAGAAGACCCAAGCCACACGACCAACCCGAAGGTTTATGGCAGCTGTTTGTGTGTCGTTTATATCAATTTGGCGACATTTCCGTCAATTTGGCAAAGTTTAAGAAAAGTTGTCAAATTAGCGATATCCCTCCAAATTCGTAGCTTTGAATTTGCAGATCTGAATGAAACATTCTTATCCCGTTTCAATATACTAAATGAAAACACTACAATTGTATTAGAAGATATACCCGCTCTACTCTTTTTCTGTTTCAACAACCGGCTATATGAATTTATTGGCTAAACACAATATATGAGTTTAGTAGCTAAATACGATATAAGCTTGAAAACTCTTTGCCAAAATAAATGAAATTGATGCACGCAGTCAGAAACTAATATAATTAAAAGAAAAATCAAACCGTCCATTCATAAGATATACTTTTATATCCATTTATCCATTTATTTATTATTTAAATCGAAAAAAAATAATAAAAACATTAACAAACACATTTAATTTAATTGCGATGCCGAGCAACATGATATATCCTCCTAAAATGTTAAAATTTATGAACCACTAACAGCACACCCGTTATTCGTACGGAGTGTATAATTTAAAGAAACTTATAGTTCGCAATCATGTGCAAATTCTGTTAAAGTATTAAATTTATTGCTCCTAAAGAGAAGTTTAAGAATATATGTTCTCACTATGCAAAATTATCTTCACGATCAGATCTGAAGAATAAAACATCCTGCCCCCTTTTGTAAGCAAATTTACAAAAGAAAAAATAGGAAATGAATGAATATATGCAACCCCGTACTAATTATATTGTCGCAGATCAGAAAATATGCCAATGTGTTAGTAGAAGATTACCCGTATTACAATATGCGTCTCAAAAATATTTGCCAAAATAAAAGAGATGACGTAATAAATTGAAAACATCAATAATATCCGTACTCTTTATACCAGAAGGTCGTAATTGATTCCAATATATGCCAATATATATCAAAACATATGTCAATATACCTGTACTACTTATATTCTCGTAGATTAAAAGATATACACGTGTATTTGTAGAAGATTCGTACAACATACAATATATGAGTTTAAACAATTTTTGTCATAATAAAATAAATGCATAATAACTTGAAAATATCAATAATCCTTGAATCAATAATAACCGAAAATATAAATAATAATAATTTTTATACCTGAAGACCGTAATTGATATTATCCAGTCAAAAATGCTATAAGAAAAATCAAATCGTTCTTTTCTAAAGTATATTTTTATATCCATTTATTTATTATTCAAATCGAAAAAATAATTATTAAAATTAACAGACAGATTTAATTTAATTGCGTTTCTGAGTAACATGATATAAGATAGAATCTTATAACATGTTAAATATGTCATGTCTTATAACATAAACTGCGAAATTAAATAACGATTTTGATTTCTCTATACTTCTCATTGTTCCGTAAAAGCTTGTTTTAAATAAACCATGAACCATGGAGATAGATTTCCCCTTTAAATCATGTTTCAAACAATTCATTTTTTCAGAAAGTGACTAATTAACGCAAAAAATCTCCCATCAAACTCAGAGATTAAATTTTAATTCACTTTCAAACGATTTTCAAGCTTTTCGTTTGGATAAACCACGGAGTTAAGGAGTAGAACTCCTAGGAAAAAGTTCCGTTTTTCATTAATATCTCGACAACCCCAGGTCTTAGAAACTCAAAACTTGGACAAAATTTATGGGGGGATATTTCAAGGCTATTCACCAAATTTCATTAAATTCGGTTCAGCCGTTTTTCCGTGATGATGAGACAAACGAAAATTTCGTTTTTTACTAATATCTCGAGAACCACTGGTCGTAGAAACTCAAAACACGGATATAATTTTAAGTGGGGCTATTTCTGGGCTACCCACAAAATTTCATCAAATTCGGTTCAGCCGTTCTTCCGTGATGGTGTGACAAACAGACAGACAGACAGACAGACAGACAGACAGACAGACAGACAGACAGACAGACAGATTTTCATTTTTATTTATATAGACTAGCAGCATACCCGTCCTTCGTACGGAGTATATAATATAAAAAAACTTATAATTCGCAATCAAGTGCAAATTCTGATAAAACATTAAATTTATTGCTCATAAAGAGAAGTTTAAGAATATCTGTTCTCACTATGCAAAATTATCTTCACGGGCAAATCTGAAGAATAAAATATCCTGGCCCCTTTTGTAAACAAATTCACACAAAAATAAGAATTGAATCAATATATGCAACCACGTACTACTTATATTGTCGCAAGTTAGAAAATATGCCAGTGTGTTAGTAGAAGCTTAAACATATTGTAATATGAGTTTTAAAAATATTTACCAAAATAAAAAAGATGACGTAATAAATTGAAAGTAACAAAAATCCCCGTAATCTTAATACCAGAAGGTCGTAATTGATTCCAATATATGCCAATATATATATAATTTTTGCCAATATACCTGTACTACTTATATTCTCGTAGATTAGAAGATATACCCGTGCATTTGTAGAAGATTACTTGTACAACGTACTATATATGAGTTTCAACAATTTTCGTCATAATGAAACAATGGCATAATAATTTGAAAATATCAATAATTCCTGAATCAACTGTCCCCGAAATATCAATAATAATGATGTTTAAACCTGAAAACCGTAATTGATATTATCCAGTCAAAAATGCAATGTCAATGAAATTTATTTTATATACATATTTTTATTAGATTTAATAAAAATCGTATGACACATAACACATTGGATCCGTTGCTAAGCGACATGATATCATCTGCTTCAAATAAATTGATGGAAATCATGTCGTCTGAATAATGTGATCTCCATGGAAGGTTTGGCGACATTTTCGTCTCCATGATATTTTTATGGATTTACAAATATTTTTATCAATTTAGTGATATTAAAAAAATTAGTTAAATGCGTCACTAAGTAGGATGGATGGACTGACCGACAAATGCTACAGAAACATCATTTCAGTACTCTATTCTAAAAAAACAAATTTAATTTCATTGATTTGGGTCATTTTTATGAATTTGGAGATATTTCCTCTAATTTGGTAAAGTTTAAGAAAAGTTACCAAGTTATTTAGAGATATTCCGCTAAATTCGTAGCTCTAAATTTGCAGATCTGAAGAATAAAATATCCATATCCCGTCTGTATATATACTAAATGAAAACACTAAAATTGTATTAGAAGATACATACATCCGTTCTACTCTTTTTCTGCTTCAACAATCGGCTAAATGAATTTATTGGGTAAACACAATATATGAGTTTATTAGCTAAACACAATATATGAGCTTTGAAACCTCTTTGCTAAAATAAATAAAAGTGTGATGTACGCAGTTCGCAATATATATAATTAAAAGAACAAACAAACCGTTCATTTATTATGAGTTTATTAGCTAAACACAATATATGAGCTTGAAACCTCTTTGCTAAA
Organism: Amaurobius ferox; assembly: GCA_951213105.1. NCBI lineage: Eukaryota > Metazoa > Arthropoda > Arachnida > Araneae > Amaurobiidae > Amaurobius > Amaurobius ferox. Next base: position 136,910,006 of record OX578151.1, read on the forward strand.
ATAAATAAAAGTAATGTAAACAGTCCGCAATATATATAATTAAAAGAACAATCAAACCGTTCATTTATAAAATATATTTTTACATCCATTTATTTATTATACAAATAGAAAAAATAATAATAATCATTAACAAACACATTTAATTCCATTCCTTTGCCGAGCAACATGATATAAGATAGAATCTTCCTCATAAAATGCGAAATTAAATAACCATTTTAATTTCTTTATCCTTCTAATCGTTGAGTAAAAGCTTGTGAAATACATGGAGGTTAATACATGTAAAACCATGGAGGCAGATTTTTCCATTTAAATTCATGTTTCAAACAATTCATGCTTTCAGATAGTGACTATTTAATGCAAAAATCCTGCATCAAACTCAAAAATAAAGTTTTAATTCCCTTTGACGCTTTAAACAAACGATATTTATCCTTTCCGTTTGGATAAACCACGGAGTTGGAGAGTAGAACTCCTATAAAAAAAGTTCCTTTTTTCATTAATATCTCGACAACCCCTGGTCTTAGAAACTTGAAACTTGGGCAAAATTTATGGGGGGCTATTTCAAGGCCACCCACAAAATTTCATTAAATTCTGTTCAGCCGTTCTCTCGTGATGATGAGACAAACGAAAGTTTTGTTTTTTACTAATATCTCGAGAACCACTGGTCGTAGAAATTCCAACCATAGACTAAATTTTAAGTGGGGCTATTTCTAGGCTACCCACAAAATTTCATCAAATTCGGTTCAGCCGTTCTCCCGTGATGATGGGACAAACAGACAGACAGACAGACAGACAGACAGACAGACAGACAGACAGACAGATTTTCAATTTTATTTATATAGATTGTAAAGATATTTTTAGTATTCTGACATATTTACTGCCTGTACAGATTTCCATACCTATATTTATTTAAAACGGTGGTCGATTTGATTTATGAGGCGTTCCCAGTTTTCAAAACTTCAACCTCCGGTATGTATCACTATTTGTAAACTTGACATCATTTGAGCAGAGCAGATTTGGATTTTAAAATAATAAATTATAATTCACCCTGTGCATAAATGTATGATAATTACCTTTTTGAACAGATAAAATAATTACCACGAAGAATTTTCAATGCAGGAGTTAAAATTAGGAATATAGTTGCAATATTTGCATGGAATGAACGGAGAAGAGTAACGGATTAACCTCCAAAGTACTAACCGTGCTCGAGCTGCTTAGGTTTTGAACCAGTGACAAAATGGGGTGAATATTTATTTAAGACCATTTACATTTTATAATTTATATTTGTTTTTATAATTATGGTAATGGTATCTAGTATCAGTCTTAATTACATTTTAAGACAAAAATATCAACGAACCAAGAAATAATTATCCAAATGAGAGAAAATTTGATACGCGTAATGTGGATGTACAGAAAAAGAAATTATTAGAATTTCAGAACAATTTGGATGATTTATTGCACTGAAAGCTCTACACAAAGTGAGCACGTCAATATGGCGTTGGCCCACCTCCGGCTTTGATACAGGCTGTTGTAATCTGACGTGGCTTTGATGCATAAAGTTCCCGGATGGTGTACTGAGGGATGTCGTTCCAAATGGTCTCCAATTGTCCAATTCACTAGCTAATTCATCTACATTCTGGGATGGTCGCAGGCGACGCCCCATCTCATCCCAAATGTGCTCAACAGGCGAGAGATCTCGGGATCTGGCTGGCTATGAAAGTGTATCGTAAGCACGCAGACAATCAATAGAGAGATGTGCCGTGTGTGGCCTGGCATTATCTTGCTGAAAAGTTAGCCCGGGGTGTCGCGAAAAGAATGGCAGTACAACGGGTCGTAGAATGTCGGCAACGTACCGCTGTGTTGTGATGTTGCCACGGAGGACGATCAACGAGGTCCGCTTATCAAACGAAATGGCACCCCAGACCTTAACTTCCTGTTGTCGGGACGTGTGGCATGTGGCAGTATGAGCAGGATCCTGACAATGTCCGGGCTATTTCCAGACATGTCTGCGTTGGTCTTTGGGACTCAATTCGAAACGGGACTCATTACTAAAGATAATTCGTTTCCAATCCGAACAATTCCACGTTGATCGGGTCCGGCGCCATTGCAATCGCTGTTGACGGTGCACACTGGTCAGTGGTAGGCGGCGTAATGGGCGCCGCGAGTATAGATTCCGCACCCGTAGGCTTCTATTAATGGTCTGGGTGGTCACTTCCGTATTTGTCACACGTTGGATGGTTGATAACGACGAATCTCGTGCTGTCACAGCTGGTCTGACAATCGCTATATCTTCCTATTCTATTGTTGCTCTAGGCCGTCCGCTGCCCTCTTGTTCTTGAAATCTGTCATTCCGGACTCATTCCTGCCAACATCGTCTAATTGCTGCATCGCTCCTATCCAAATGCCGAGCGATTCGTCAGTGTGCCCATCTAGCGTCATGCAGTCTGACCGCACAACCTTTTGCAAACTCCTTCATATGCTCGTAGTGGCCGCGAATTCCCCAGCCAGGCTTTGTTACAATCAAGGTAAGTAAATGCAATCGAAATCCACTGCAGGTTTTGTTTATGAAAGCGATGTTCGCTCCTTATATACACCACCATGTTGCTCAGTTTCAATGTGCTGTAGTTCCAACTATTCATTCATTGGCTGCGAACTTTTGATCATTTGCATATTCGATCGAAAGGTGTTCGCATGTAAAGTTTCATCACTATCGTATTATTTTGCGGGGAGCGTCGATTTTTTTGTCTTAGAGTGCATGTTAAAAGTAAAGATGAATCATCTTTACACAATATATTTCTGTGTGTAAATAAAGTTAAAAAAATTACAATAAATAGATTCGGTTTCTCTGACTAGTTCTTGCTAAGTTGCAAACCATGAAGCTTCTGCTTTAACCTACCTAACCACAATTTTGGTATCTGCTTATCTTTGTTTGTGGCACTGCTATTTTTATAACAAATAGAATGATAGCAAAAATTAAACACACATCCACAACAGAAGGTCTTTATTTTACTTCCTATAAGACGTACAAAAATTTTTTTTTAAAAAGTGTCAGAGCGCTTTTGAGCATAAGTACGCTCTTCATCAGTGGCTACATGGAAATAAAATTTGAATCGTTCATATCATGGAGTTAGAAAGGAGGAGATAAAACTCCTATGGATGAAACGCTTGAAAATGCCATAATGCTGTGAGAATTATATCTAGGTGTCGCTACTGTTAGTAAAGTAGTTGCTATTGTTAGTTGACACTATAGAAAGGCATAGTATTTAGTATATGTATTTTTGATTATTTTTAAATTAAGGGCTGCCTTATTATGAGTATAAATAACCAGTATTTTTGCATAGTTGTAGGAAAGAGAACAGAATATAGGGAGATAAAAATTAATTAAAAGGTAAAATTATTTTGAATACTTGGGAATATTCTTTTTAGCTTCAGTTCTACTTTTCATTGCACTAATAATTTATTTTTACAAAATTGACAGTTTACATAAATATTTTAGGTCTTTCGTAATAGAAATGCATACAATACAGAACTACTTATCTTATCCTAGCGCCACCTGAATTATTGTTTCAAACGATATTGGCATTTTCTTAATATGAAGATTTAACTCCTCACTTTTACTTCCATGGTACATGTATAGACCAGATATAGCGACAAAATTTGCATAAATACAATTTACAAAAGAATCTACATTTAGACAAGGATAAACCGAAAACTATAAAACAATTTTTTTCTTTTAGAGTTTCAAAAATTCCAACAAGAAAAGAACAGCATATTAAATTACAATTTAATTACAGAAATCGAAAAAAAGGGGGGGGGGTGGATGGCAACCAAGCATAATCCCAAAGATGAAGACGTCAAAGATAACTTTGCAGAGACTTGAATTGCATGGAGTCGAGAATGAGTCGCCAAGCGTAACTCAAATTTATAGCAGGGTCAAAATTACAAACGGACTCGCGGTAGATATAAACAAGAAAGATCAATCATGCATAAGCGTTGATTATGAAACACTTTCCAACTGAAACGCAATTTCATTTAAAAATCTCTAAAATGTGATATATTCAGTGGTGATATCTCTTACATTATCACAGTACTACAGTAATTTATTATACTTAAATATTTAAAACTGTATCGAAATATAAATCATCTGATTCTCTATGCAAAATCAATGAATATTTCATTCATATAACTTATATTCCAGACTCCACAGCTAAATAATTTTGTGTGAAAAAATTCAGCAATTCTTATATAACTCACCTTGCAATCGCTTGAGATATTTGCATTCTGTATAAGTTAAAATTAGGCTTCGTTGAAAAAATAATAAAAGTTAGGGATCATTTAAAATCACAACTATTGTAATTGCGTAGGCACGGAATTTAGATACACAGATAATACACAGATACACTGAAAATATATATGTGTGTGTGTGTGTGTGTGTATTCAAAGTATTGGGATTGTGCCGATGATCGGAACTCGAATTTTCGAGGGATTTACATGTTTTGGGACTTCTATAACACGAAAAAACTATTTTTAGGAAGACGTCTGTGTGTGTAAGGGTGTATCTGTGTGTGTTTCTGTGTGTCTGTGAGGATATTGCATCCAGTGTAACTGAAAAACTAATGGACCGAATTTCATAAAATTTGGTAGGTATGTTTTTTGTGGGAAACCCAGATGTTCATTAGATTATAGTACGATCCGTAATAAAATAATCTGCCTTCTTTGCGCAATGGCCAGCAGAAATTGCTTTTATCCACTCTAGGTAAAAACTAATGGAACACATTTAACAAAATTTGGTGTATAATATTTCAATAACCTACAAGTGATTTATAAACCAAATTTAACAAAATTTAGTATATAAATCATTTGTAGGTTATTCTAGTACGATTCGGGAAAAAGGAACTGGATACTTTTGCGAAATGGCCCGCAAAAATCGTTAAATATAAAAATAAAAGACTACGTCTGCTCAATTATATCAATTAAATTCCTATTTTATACGTGATTTTTGACAACAAAAAGAATAAGACTAACCCCATTACTCTAGGACTAGCCGTTCTTCAGATATTCTATTTTTTTCGCGTTTTCGCTATGTAACCTTTGACAATAAGTCCAGCTATTAAATAAGAACCAAATTCAAGTTTAACGTGCAAATTTAATGTCATTTAAAATATTTATGGCTGGTATTTTGTGCAGATAAACTCAAATTATTATTAAAAAATAGAGAACGTGAATATGAGTCTGCAGAGAAAGACATGTGCTGCCCACATCAGAATTCTTAACAATATTACAACAATGATTTATAGAAGTGAACGGGGATTATTTGCAGGGCATTCCGAAAAAAATGTAGGATCTATATTTAAAGATCCACCAAATTTTTGTAGAATAAAATGTTCAACAAATTTAAGCTGTGTACCAAATTTTAACTCTCTAGGACGTAGGAAAGTGCATTTAAAATGCCATGAAATAAGTATATCATGAAGAGTTATATAAAATTAAAAAAAAAATTTGAAAAATTGTTATCTACCAAATTTATTTCAAAATGTGAAGCCTCTCTCATATACAAATAATTAAACTCTTGGAAATATATTTATTATATAATATATCTCTTTTTACTTTCCCTGCAATACTTGGTAATGTATATTACTTTCCCTGCAATACATGGCAATGTATAGGGAAAGTATTGGAATCATGTCGAAAATCGAACTCGAGTTTTCGACGGATCTACACGTTTCGAGACTTCCAGAATACGAAAAAACTATTTTTAGCGTGACGTCTGTGTGTGTCTCTGTGTGTGTGTGTGTGTCTGTCCGTCTGTTTGTCTGTCTGTGCAATGTATGTATCCACTCTAATTCAAAAACTAATGGATCGAAATTCATAAAATTTGGTAGATAAGTCACTTTTATGTGACCCTAGTGCTGATTAGTTTTGGGTACTATTCGGATCAAATAAACCAGCCTTTTTTTGCGAAATGACCCTCAAAAATTGCCTGTATCCCATGTAACTGAAAAACTAATTGATAAAATTTTACAAAATTTGGTACATAAGTCACTTGTAGGTCACCCTGGTGCTGATTAGATTTTGATACGATTCGGGAAAGAACAACCTGCATTTTTTTCGGAAATGGTCCGCAAATATTTCATGAATCCACACTAGCTAAAATAATAATTGACCCAATTTCACAAAAATTGGTAGATAAGTTACTTGTGGGATACTCTGGTGCTGATTAGATTTTGGCAAAATTCGGAGAACAACAACCCGCCTTTTTTTACGAAATGGCCCCTCAAAAATCGCCAAAATCGAAAAGAAAAGACTATATATGCTCAAATATATCAAATGAATTTTTGTTTTATACGCAATTTTTGACGAGGATAAAAAATATAACACACTCAATTATAATTTAGGACTAACCCGTTCTCAAGATATTTGAGATTTCTTGCATTTTTTTACGCCGATTTGGGGAAAATGTCCAAATACCAAATAAAAACGAAAATTGAATTGAAAATGCAAATTTAGTATTATTTGGTGCAATAAATCTCAATCCAACGAATTATTAAAAAAATAAAGAATATATGAAATTAATTCTGCAGGGAAAGTCATGTGCTGCCTACATCAGATTTTTTACTTTCCCTGCAATACATTGTAATGTATAGGGAAAGTATTGAAATCATGCCGAAAATCGCAACTCGAGTTTTCGACGGATCTACACGTTTCGAGACCTCTAGAATACGAGAAAACTATTTTTAGCGTGACGTCTGTGTGTGTGTCTGTTTGTGTTTCTGTCTGTGCAGATTTTGTATCCACTCTAACTAAAAAAGTAATTGACCGAATTTCATAAAATTTGGTAAGTCACTTGTGGGCGAATCTGGTGCTGTTAGATTTTGGGTACGATTCGGGATAAAAGAACCCGCCTTTTCTTCGAAATGGCCCACAAAAGTTTGTATCCACTCTAACTGAAAAACTAATGGACCGAATTTCACAAAATTCAGTAGATGGGTCCTTTGTGAGTCACCCGGGTGCTGAGTATATTTTGGTACGATTCGAAAAAAAAAATAACCTGCCTTTTTTGCAAAATAGCCCGCAAAAATCATCAAAATCTAAACTGAAGAACTACATATATATCCATTAAATGCTTGTGTAATACGCAATTTTTAACGACGAAAAGAATAAGACCAACCCCATTACGCTAGGACTAGCCGTTCTCGAGATATTTTAGTTTTTCGTATTTTCTCTACGCCACCTTTGAAAATAAGTCCGGTTACCGAATGAGAATGAAAATAGAATTAAAAGTGAAATAAATTTAATTAAAATAAAGAGAACGTGGATATAAGTCTGCAGGGAAAGTCATGTGCTGCCCACATCAGATTTTTACTTTTCCTGCAATACATGGTAATGTATAGGGAAAATATTGAAATCATACCGAAAATCACAACTCGAGTTTTCGACGGATCTATACGTTTCGAGACCTCTAGAATACGAAAAAATCATTTTTATCATGACGTCTGTGTGTGTGTGTGTGTCTGTCTGTCTGTCTGCCTGTTCATAAATTTTGGTAGGTAAGTCACTTGTATGTGACCCTGGTGCTGATTAGTTTTGGGTACTATTCGAAATAAACCCACCCGCTTTTTCTGCGAAATGGCCCTCAAAAATTGCCTTTATCCACTGTAACTGAAAAACTAATTGATCAAATTTTACAAAATTTGGTACATAAGTCAGTTGTAAGTCACCCTGGTGCTGATTAAATTTTGATACTCTTCGGAAAAGAACTTTTTTTTTTTTTTTACGAAATGGCCCACAAAAATTGTATATTTCCATTTAAACTCAACTAATCGACTAAATTTCATAAAGTTTGATAGATAAGTCACTTGTGGTAGACCCTGGTGCTGATTAGATTTTGGTACGATTCGGAAAAGAACAACCTGCCTTTTTTTACGAAAAGGCCCGCAAAAATCGCCAAAATCGAAAAAAATACTATATATATTCAAATATACCAAATGAATTCTGTTTTATACGTAATTTTTGACGTGGAAGGAATATAACATACTCCATTATACTTCAGGACTAACCGTTCTCAAGATATTTGAGATTTCTAGCATTTTTGTTACGCCGATTTCCGGAAAATATCCAATTACCAAATAAAAACAAAAATTGAATTAAAAATGCAAATTTAGTGTTATTTGGTGCAACAAAACTCAATCTAACGCAATATTAAATAAATAAATAAAATATGAATTTGAATCAGCAGGGAAAGTCATGTGCTGCCCACATCAGATTTTTTACTTTCCCTGCAATACATGGTAATATATAGGGAAAGTATTGGAATCATGTCGAAAATCGCAACTCGAGTTTTCGATGGATCTACACGTTTCGATACCTCTAGAATACGAAAAAACTATTTTTAGCGTGACGTCTTTGTGCGTGTCTGTCTGCATGTCTGTATGTCTGTCTGTATGTCTGGTAGGTAAGTCACTTGTATGTGACCCTGGTGCTGAGTAGTTTTGGGTACTATTCGGAATAAACCAACCCGCCTTTTTTTGCCAAATAGCCCTCAAAAATTGGCTTTATCCACTGTATCTGAAAAACTAATTGATCAAATTTTACAAAATTTGGTACCTAAGTCACTTGTAGGTCACCCTGGTGCTGATTAAATTTTGATACGATTCGGATAAGAACAACTTGCCTTTTTTAGGAAATGACCCGCAAAAATTATATATTTCTACTCTAACTCAACTAATCGAATAAATTTCATAAAATTTGGTAGATACGTCAGTTGTGGTCGACCCTGGTGCTGATTAGATTTTGATACGATTCGGAAAACAACAACCTGCCTTTTTTCACGAAATGGCCCGCAAAAATTATGTATTTCCACTCTAACTCAACTAATCGACTAAATTTTATAAAATTTGGTAGATAAGTCACTTGTGGTCGACCCTGGTGCTGATTAGATTTTGGCATCATTAGGAAAAGAACAATCTGCCTTTTTTTAGGAAATGCCCCTCAAAAATTCCATGTATCCAGACTAGCTAAAATACTAAATGACCCAATTTACAGAAATTGGTAGATAAGTTACTTGTGGGATACTCTGCTGCTGATTAGATTTTGGTACAATTCGGAGGAGAACAATCTGCCGTTTTTTAAGAAATAGCCCGTAAAATACGCCAAATTCGACAAAAAAGACCATATATTCAAATATATCAAATGAATTTCTGTTTTATACGCAATTTTTGACGAGAAATAGAATATAACACGCTTCATTATACTTTAGAACTAACCGTTCTCAAGATATTTGATATTTCTAGCATTTTTGTTATGCCTATTTAGGAAAAATGTCCAATTACCAAATAAAAACAAAAATTGAATTAAAAATGCAAATTTAGTGTTATTTGGTGCAAATAAACTCAATCTAATGAATTATTAAAGACATAAAGAAAATATGAATTTAAGTCTGCAGGGAAAGTCATGTGCTGCCCACATCAGATTTTTTTTCTAACACATTCACTACTACCTCGATCGTATATGTTAAGTTAGTTGATAAATTTAGCTTAAATAGCCACCAATTACATCCTTATTTTAATTCATTTTTTTATTTCCAGTATTATGCTTTGGTAATTTTAAAGTTGTTTGATTATATGTTGTTTGAATACTGTGACTAATGTAGCATTCCAAAACTGCTTGTTTCCTTTTTACTTTCCCTGCAATACATGGTAATGTATAGGGAAAGTATTGGAATCATGCCGAAAATCGCAACTCGAGTTTTCGACGGATCTACACGTTTCGAGACCTCTAAAATACGAAAAAATCATTTTTAGAGTGACGTCTGTGTGTGTGTGTCTGTCTGTCTGTCTGTGTGTCTGTCTGTGTGTCTGTCTGTGCAGATATTGTATCCACTCTAACTAAAAAACTAATGGACCGAATTTCACAAAATTTTGTAGGTAAGTCACTTGTGGCCGGGGCTGGTGCTGATTAGTTTTGGGTACGATTCGGAATAAAAGAACCCGCCTTTTTTGTGAAATGGCCCGCAAAAGCTTGTATCCACTGTAGCTGAAAAACTGATGGACCGAATTTCACAAAATTCGGTAGATGAGTCACTTATCGGTTACTCTGGTGCTGATTAGATTTTGGTACGATTCGGAAAAAAAGGACCTGCCTTTTTTTGCAAAATGGCCCGCAAAAATCGTCCAAATCTAAACTAAAGAACTGGGTATACTCAAATATATCCATTAAATGCTGATTTAATACGTAATTTTTAAAGACGAAAAGAATAAGACCAACCCCATTACACTAGGACTAGCCGTTCTCGAGATATTTTAGTTTTTCGTACTTTCCCTACGCCACCTTTGAAAATAAGCCAGGTTACTGAATGAGAACGAAAATTGAATTAAAAGTGATATAAATTTAATTAAAATAAAGAGAACGTTAATATAAGTCTGCAGGGAAAGTCATGTGCTGCTCACATCAGATTTTTTTTGTTGTTGTTGTTTCATTATTTATTGGTGTCTGTTTAGTTATATTTTAATAACTGGTTTCAAAGTTTCGTGCTTTGATGAAGGTAGCTCATTTTGCACTCGAAACAGCTTGTTTCCTTCATTGTGTTATTTACGACATATTTCTGTGGATTTTTAATATGGTTATTCCAATTTTTATGTCTCTTACACTTTCATCAGTTTTCGCTACAATTTATTGACTATTTTTGCAATTTTGCTATCTTTCTCTTTTTATATGAATTTATCTATTTGTTCCTACCTCTAATTTCTCACCATTTTCTTATTACTTTCCTTATATACAATAATGTATAAGGAAAGTGTTGTGACGGAGTCGAAAATTCCAATTCCAGTTTTCGACGGGAGAGCACGTTTCAAGCATCCCTCAAAACGAATCGAACATTTTGAGGTGATATCTGTGTGTGTGTGTGTGTATGTATGTGCGAAAGTGTGTGTGTGTGTGTATGTGTGTGTGTGTGTCAGTGAGTCTGCGAAACGATAACTGACGAACGAATGGACCGATTCGAACGAAATTTGGTACACAAATTACAATCCGTGAATACTGGAAGCCTATTGTTTTTATACGTAATCGCATGTTTAACCCCCCCCCCCTAAATTTTCGAGTGAAATTTTGAAAAAATCATCAAAAAATCAAAACCTCTAACGAAGTTACTCAAATAGACATTTCTTTTGTAATTTTTCATTAGAAAACGATTAACATAAATTTTAGAACGCTAGTATGAACCGTTCTCGAGATATTGCACATTTTTTAAAAAAAATTATCAAAAAATCATAAATAAAAAAAAATATTTCCTATTGAGAAACATATTCACTTTTCATATGTAATATCATGCGGTAAATTGGTTGACATCATTCCCGTGGATCTAACTCGTTCTATTCAAAAGATACTTTGAGTAATACTTTTGTATTTGAACGCCAATAGTCATTTATCTGCTATAAGAATAAATTATTTCTCTGTCCATAACGCTTGGCAAGATTTTGGCGACGAATTTGTCTAAATGTCGCCAACTTGGCGACTTTTCAAATGTTATCAAATCAAAGAAAATCTCACCAAATGGATAAAAATGACGCAAAATCAGTGAAAATAACGACAATTTGACAAAAATTCAATATCTTGTAAAAAATAAGTATCTACATTAAGAATAACTTATTTTGTTTTTACTGTAAAAGTAGTAAATACATTGTATTATATAAGGAAAGTTATGTGCTGCCAACATCAGATTTTTTTAGCTAGTAATTTAAAGATTTTAAATTTTTCTCCCTCAGTTTCATTTTACAGTTCATATCAATACGGCTTGTTCCTTTTTTTTTCGGTTAGCGTAATGTGTAGACTGGAACGCTTTAACAGCTTGTGTTAATATTGTTACGAACGTCCTCTGGATTCCTGATACAAGAATAAGCCCAAATTTCTGGAAAACTAAACACGTTTATTCACAAGCACAAAGTAAACAGGAACAATATACATACAATCAAACAACACTTAAATGCTCCACTAATTTCGCAAAATAAGCGATATTATTCTTAAAATACTGACGAAAATAATTTCGCAAAACAGCAGCTACCATTCTCAAAACATCGACGAAATTCACTGTCCATTGTAGCTCAACTCATCACGTCAACTCTGCTCCAACGGAGTGAGGAGTTCTTTTATAATCTATCTATAGAAACTTCTGGAAACCTCTTTCTACAACAAAACACTTTCTACTTCTACTCATATTAGGAACCTTTAATTAGAAAATGATCAACAATACATATATATAAATAATATGTCTTGACTTTATTAACACTAGTATCACCTAGATATAATAGAAAAAGCATTATAGTAATTTCAAGCTTTCCATTCATAAGCGTTTTATGTCCTCCTTTGTAACTCCATCGAGTGAAAATAAATTAAATTTTATTAGTTTTTACTTTCCCTGCAATACATGGTAATGTATAGGGAAAGTAATGGAATCATGTCGAAAATCGCAAGTCGAGTTTCGACGGATCTACACGTTTCGAGACCTCTAGAATACGAAAAATTATTTTTAGCGTTACGTCTGTGTGTGTGTCTATGTGTCTGTCTGTGTGTCTGTCTGTGCAGATTTTGCATCCACTCTAACTAAAAAACTAATAAACCGAATTTCATAAAATTTGGTAGGTAAGTCACTTGTGGGCGAATCTGGTGCTGATTAGTTTTTGGTACGACTCGGGATAAAAGAACCTGCCTTTTTTGCGAAATGGCCCTCAAAAGCTTGTATCCACTCTAGCTAAAAATCTAATGGACCGAATTTCACAAAATTTGGTAGATGAGTCGCTTGTGGGTTACCCTGGTGCTGATTAGATTTTGGTATGATTCAGAAAAAAATAACCTGCCTTTTTTTTGCAAAATGGCCGTCAAAAACGGCAAAATCTAAAATAAAACACTACGCATTCTGAAATATATCCATTAAATGCTTGTTTTATACGTAATTTTTAACGAAGAAAAGAATAAGACCAACCCCATTACACTAGAACTAGCCGTTCTCGAGTTATTTTCGTTTTTTCGCTTTATCTCTACGCCACCTTTGAAAATGAGTCCAGTTACCAAATGAGAACGAAAGTTGAATTATAAGTGAATTAAATTTAATTAAAATAAAGAGAATGTGTATATAAGTCTGCAGGGAAAGTCATGTGCTGCCCACATGAGATTTTTTCTTTCCCTGCAATACATGGTAATGTATAGGGAAAGTATTGGAATCATACTGAAAATCACAACTCGAGTTTTCGACGGATCTGCACGTTTCGAGACCTCTAGAATACGAAAAAAATATTTTTAGCGTGACGTGTTTGTGTGTGTGTGTGTGTCTGTCTGTGCAATGTATGTATCCACTCTAACTAAAGAACTAATGTACCGAATTTCAAAAAATTTGATATGTAGGTCACTTGGTGAGACCCTGGTACTGATTAATTTTCGGTACGATTCGGAAAAGAACAACCTGACTTTTTTACGAAATAGCCCGCAAAAATGTCATGTATCCACCTTAGCTAAAATACTAATTGACCAAATTTCACAAAATTTAGTAGATAAATTACTTGTGGGATACTCTGGTGCTGATAAGATTTTGGTATGATTCGGAAAAGAACAACCTACCTTTTTTTACGAAATGGCCCTCAAAAATTGTCAAAATCTAAATAAAAAGACTACGTATGTTCAAATGTATCAATTAAATGCTTGTTTTATACTTAATTTTTGACTAGAAAAAGAATAAGAACAACTCTATTACTCTAGAACTAACCGTTCTCGAGACATTTGAGATTTTTCGCATTTTTGTTACGCCGATTTCCGGAAAATGTCCAATTACCAAATAAAAACAAAAGTTGAATTAAAAATGCAAATTCAGTGTTATTTGGTACAATAAAACTCAATCTAACGAATTATTAAAAAATAAAGAAAATATGAATTTGAGTCTGCAGGGAAAGTCATGTGCTGCCCACATCAGATTTTTACTTTCCCTGCAATACATGGTAATGCATAGGGAAAGTACTGGAATCATTCCGAAAATCGCAACTCGAGTTTTCGACGGATCTACACGTTTCGACACCTCTAGCATACGAAAAACTATTTTTAGTGTGACGTCAGCGTGTGTGTCTGTCTGTCTGTGCAGATTTTGTATCCACTCTATCTAAAAAACTAATACCGAATTTCATAAAATTGGTAGGTAAGGCATTTATCGGCGAAACTGGTGCTGATTAGTTTTGGGTACGATTCGGGATAAAAGAACCCGCCTTTTTTTTGCGAAATCGCCCGCAAAAGCTTCTATCCACTCTAGCTGAAAACTAATGAACCAAATTTCATAAAATTCGGTAGATAAGTTGCTTGTGGATTACGCTGGTGCTGATTAGATTTTGGTACGATTCGGAAAAAAAACAATCTGCCTTTTTTTGCAAAATGGCCCTCAAGAATCGTCAAAATCTAAAATAAAAATCTACGTATGCCTAAATATATCCATTAAATCCTTGTTTTATACGTTTTCACAATACCTAGATGACTTGTATGTAATTCTTACAACACTTATTTTCTATATTTTTATGGAATAATAACTCGATCTGGGGGCATAACACAACCCTTCTTGTAACGAAAAGTTATCTTTTCCCTTCCAATCATCCAATCAGGGAGCAAATCACATCTAGTTTGGAAACAGTGGTATAATTTTTCAAGATAAAGGTCAGATTTAGTTGCTTTAGCAATATCTTTTGCTGTTATAGGAAATACTTCATTTTGACATATACGTAATTTTATACGTAATTTTTAACGAAGAGATGAATAGGACTAACCCTATTACACCAGGACTAGCCGTTCTAGAGATATTTTAGTTTTTTCGTATTTTCTCTACGCCACCTTTGAAAACAAGTCCAGTTACCAAATGAGAACAAAAATTATATTAAAAGTGAATTAAATATTATTAAGATAAAGAGAAGTGAATATAGGTCTGCAGGGAAAGTCATGTGCTGCCCACATCAGATTTTTACTTTCTCTGCAATACATGGTAATGTATAGGGAAAATATTAGCATCATACCGAAAATCGCAACTCGAGTTTTCGACGGATCTACACGTTTCGGGACCGCTAGAGCACGAAAAAACTATTTTTAGCGTGAAGTCTGTGTGTGTGTCTATCTGTGCAATGTATGTATCCAGTCTAACTCAAAAACTAATGCACTGAATTTCATGAAATTCGGTAGGGAAATCACTTGTGTGTGACCCTGGTGCTGATTAGTTTTGGGCATGATTCGGGATGAAAGAACCCTCCTTTTTCTGCGAAATGGCCTGCAAAAAGATCTTGTGTCCACTCTTTCTAGAAAACTTAATTGACCAAATTTCAGAAAATTTGGCAGATAAGTCTCCTGAGCGATGTCCGGGTACTGATTCGATTTTGGTGCGATTTGGTAAAGAGGAACCCGCTTTTCTTAAGGAATGGCTCGCAAAAATCGCCAAAAATTAAAAGACTTCATATGCTCAAACGTATCAAATAAATGATTGTTTTATACGTAATATTTTAGACGGCAAAAAGATCCACCCAATTATCGCGGGACAGTATTACAATTTTCCTGTCGCCACTTCACTTCTAGAAAGATGTACCCCCCGCTCTCTCTCTTAGGAAACATTTGAAATTCCAATCCCCTGAGTGGTAGACCAGCTGCAGTCGTGAGAATGTGGCAAAAGACGCTATGTTATTTTTAAATAAAATGGACACCTTCAGGAGGGTTAACGCACCATAATTTTAGCCAACCCTTTGGAAGGGGCCATATCCAAAGATTCGATGGAGCCCGCCCGCGTCACTGAATTTATGAGTTTCACAACCTATAGCGGTCTAGCGTCAGCCATGGGGCCAGACCAGGGTCGTAGTCCGTTTCCTGGCGAAGAGGCAGAGAGTTGAGAGAGAAGGAGTTGAATTTTTGAAAAGTCAAGTGTCTGGTCATCAAAAAACGACGGAGGAGAACCATCCCGATGAGTGCTTGCCCTTACTGTAAAAGGGGTAATTCTTTTTGTGAGACCAGAAATTATTCTCACATGAGACACTTTTATTTGTGGAATTCATGATGCCCAGAACGTCTAACAAAGTTTATGTCTGGCTGGCATCGGGGTTCATGACAACGTGAACTTTAAGGTCAAAGACTATAAATTTAGGGGTGCCATACCAGAGGGGCTGAGAGGGGCCTTGCTAAATGTGAAATGATGCCATTGGGTTAAGAAGAACCAATGAGCACCAAAAAGAAGATAGGCGGAGCTACCCCTCCCCCCCCCCCCCCACAACACACACCACCACCGAAGGAACCACAGCCTAAGAGAAAACGAGATCAGTTGTAGACGAAAAATGACATGGAGATGCAGACGAAAAGAGATGGAAATCAGACTTTAGTTGGATTTTGGCTTAGGAGACGATTATGAGTTTTGACTGAAATAAGATGTGTGCAACGACTGCGACGTTATGACTTGGGCGGAGGCGTGCCTGCCATTATGATAGAACGACAATACTGAAAAAGCAGAATATTGCGTGGAAGTTCCCAAATAAGGGAGATCTGGATGTGTTCAGTGCAACCAAGTATTTGCAAGCATTATGGTCTATTGCAAAGGCCCAAATTGAAGGTATGTGTCCCTCAAATATCCACAGGTTATTAAATACATTAGATATATGGTTAAGGGTCTCACGTGCTCCCCTCTCACATGCTGTCTTCCTAAATGAATAATAAGCATGTAATTATCCTAAAGGAATTTAATAGGTATTTTATGTCTTAAATAAATGTTATTGCTAAGTTTAAATTGGTCTAATCTTTTTATATTAATTAATCATTCTTTTCAGGACTCACACAGAAGGTAAAAATAATTGGAGGGTTCATTGCGGCACAACAAGCAATGTAAATTAAATGCTAATTCCACTATACATGAATTTACGGCAAATTGAAGATTTAATAATAATACATTAATGTTAATATAAAGTTAAACTGTAAGTTTCCTATTTTATTTCGGTCGCCACACTTTCGTCCTCTATTGCGCCGCAGTCTGAGTACCAGAGATTAGAATTAGAGTTTGATAAGAAATCTGATTGAGCAATGCAAGTGTTAATATGATAATTAAAAGTTCAGACTGATGGGAGCCATTAATTATTCTTATTTAAGATGCGCGCCTTAGCGAACTGTAACTATATTGTGTGATTCTATTTTTTTGTGTTCTTATATTTAATTAACAAGATTAGCTATGAGTGTTTTAAAAAAGAAAAGCTTTATTCAATTAACCTTAATTAGTATTTATTGTGTTCTTAGAATGCATTTTCCAATTAATCTTAACCTGGAGTTATGCTCGGTAATCGAGCAAGTGGTGTGCGTAAGTACAATGCGTAACTGTAAGTTTTTCAGCGGAGCCACGCCACACCACATACTCTAAAATGAATCATTCTCGAGATATTATATAAATGTTTAATTTTGAGGAAATGAAGACGGTTTTCGCTGCAGTTAGAAAACTATTTGATAAAATTTCTTAGAACTTTGTATTTAAGTCCCCTATGGTTATCCTGATGCTGATTAGATTTGATGTGATTCAGAAAAGTGTAACAGACTCTTTGTGAAATGGCCCGCAAAGATAGTGAAAATCTGATACAAATGACTAAAATAAATATATATGTATATGTTGAAATGTACTGACTAAGTACTTGTTCTTCCGGTTAATTTTGATTACTAAGCGAATAAGACTAGCCCCATGACGGTAGGATGATCCGTTCTCGAGATATTGCTTTTATTTTTATTTTAAGGACCTGAAGAATGTAAAGTGAATTAAGTTGCCAAATTTAACGAAGATGCAATAAAAAGGCAAATTGGATATAATATCGAAATGTATCTATGTTATTTTCAGTAATTAAACTCAATATAGTGCACAATGAAATAAAAAATGACAAAATGAATTTGAATCTGCAGTGAAAGTCATGTGCTGCTCACGTCAGATTTTTACTTTCTCTGCAATACATGGTAATGTATAAGGGAAGTATTGGAATGATACAAAAAATTGCAACTCGAGTTTTCGACGGATCTACACGTTTTAAGGCCCCTAGAACACGAAAACACTATTTCTAGCGTCATGTCTGTGTGTCCGTCAGTGCAGATTTTGTATCCACTCTTACTCAACTAATAGATCGAATTTCACAAATTTTGGTAGGTAAGTCTCTTATTGGTGACCCTGGTGCTGATTTGATTTTCTTATGATCCGGAAAAAATTAACCTACTTTTTTTACAAAATTGTTCGCAAAAATTATCTAAATCCAAAATGAAAGACTTTGTATGCTTAAATGCACTAATTATATGCTTGTTTTATATTTAATGCTTGATGATGGAAAGAATAACACCAAGTCCATTAGGTACTCTGGGACTAGCCGTTTTTGAGATATTTTAGATAATTCACGCTTTTGCTACATCTTCTTCCGGCCTCACATTTCACTGCTGTAAACCTCTGGGTCGGTCGTGTATTCAGGGTCTTCAACAATTTTGCTACGACAGTTTTAAGAATAGGTCTAGTTCCCAAATGGAAACGAAAGCTGAATTAAAACAGTAAATTCAGTGTAATTTTATTTAAATATGAGTGCTAATATTTAATGCAATTAAACTCAATTTAATAAATTATAATTGAAATAAAGATAAAATGAATTAAATCTTCAGGAAAAGTCATATGCTGCCCCCGACAGATTTTTATTTTGTGATATAATGAATTTTAACGTAACGTGAAAGAAACATTGTTTCATTTACAATAGAAATTCATTTATAATGCGGATGTATTTCCTCAAAAAGGAATATTTTATATATTATTTCTGTTATTATTTTTACAATGCATATTCGAGATTCTAGGTAATACCCGAAGCAAGTATACAATCCACACACCAAATTATAGAATCATTTTTGTTCTTAAAAAAATAATTGTTGCATTATTAGGACACATGCAACACATCTATAAAACTGTTATGTAATTCGGATGAAATTACTAAATTTAAATATAAAGACGAAAAATGTTCACTACCAGATTTATATAAAAGTTCTTTTACCAAAATATATATAGCTGAACTGAATACTATAGATTAAATGAGAGTGAGAAAAATAAATTCCAAACTTTCGCCAATCGCAACTATTGGATTGTTGGGATAAGAGTAGGGTCATGAAAACAGTTACGGCTATGATATGCCTCACATGACATCGGTATATAGTGCTGAATGGGTGTAAGACGGGAAAGCAGTCTCTCGTAATGTACACCTTGCTTTGTATCGGTGTTGATGTTGAATGGACGTATTTCAGTTGTAGCTAAGTATTGACTCGAAAAACCTAACTAGGGGATTGTTGGGATAAGAGTAGGGTCATGAAAACAGTTATGGCTATGATATGCCTCACATGACATCGGTATATAGTGCTGAATGGGTGTAAGACGGGAGAGCAGTCTCTCGTAATGTACACCTTGCATTGTATCGGTGTTGAAGTTGAATGGGCGTATTTCAGTTGTAGCTAAGTATTGACTCGAAAATCCTAACTAGGGGATTGTTGGGATAAGAGTAGGGTCATGAAAACAGTTATGGCTATGATATGCCTCACATGACATCGGTATATAGTGCTGAATGGGTGTAAGACGGGAGAGCAGTCTCTCGTAATGTACACCTTGCATTGTATCGGTGTTGATGTTGAATGGACGTATTTCAGTTGTAGCTAAGTATTGACTCGAAAATCCTAACTAGGGGATTGTTGGGATAAGAGTAGGGTCATGAAAACAGTTATGGCTATGATATGACTCACATGACATCGGTATATAGTGCTGAATGGGTGTAAGACGGGAGAGCAGTCTCTCGTAATGTACACCTTGCATTGTATCGGTGTTGAAGTTGAATGGGCGTATTTCAGTTGTAGCTAAGTATTGACTCGAAAATCCTAACTAGGGGATTGTTGGGATAAGAGTAGGGTCATGAAAACAGTTATGGCTATGATATGCCTCACATGACATCGGTATATAGTGCTGAATGGGTGTAAGACGGGAGAGCAGTCTCTCGTAATGTACACCTTGCATTGTATCGGTGTTGATGTTGAATGGACGTATTTCAGTTGTAGCTAAGTATTGACTCGAAAATCCTAACTAGGGGATTGTTGGGATAAGAGTAGGGTCATGAAAACAGTTATGGCTATGATATGCCTCACATGACATCGGTATATAGTGCTGAATGGGTGTAAGACGGGAGAGCAGTCTCTCGTAATGTACACCTTGCATTGTATCGGTGTTGAAGTTGAATGGGCGTATTTCAGTTGTAGCTAAGTATTGACTCGAAAATCCTAACTAGGGGATTGTTGGGATAAGAGTAGGGTCATGAAAACAGTTATGGCTATGATATGCCTCACATGACATCGGTATATAGTGCTGAATGGGTGTAAGACGGGAGAGCAGTCTCTCGTAATGTACACCTTGCATTGTATCGGTGTTGATGTTGAATGGACGTATTTCAGTTGTAGCTAAGTATTGACTCGAAAATCCTAACTAGGGGATTGTTGGGATAAGAGTAGGGTCATGAAAACAGTTATGGCTATGATATGCCTCACATGACATCGGTATATAGTGCTGAATGGGTGTAAGACGGGAGAGCAGTCTCTCGTAATGTACACCTTGCATTGTATCGGTGTTGATGTTGAATGGACGTATTTCAGTTGTAGCTAAGTATTGACTCGGAAATCCTAACTAGGGGATTGTTGGGATAAGAGTAGGGTCATGAAAACAGTTATGGCTATGATATGCCTCACATGACATCGGTATATAGTGCTGAATGGGTGTAAGACGGGAGAGTAGTCTCTCGTAATGTACACCTTGCATTGTATCGGAGTTGATGTTGAATGGACGTATTTCAGTTGTAGCTAAGTATTGACTCGAAAAACCTAACTAGGGGATTGTTGGGATAACAGTAGGGTTATGAAAACAGTTATGGCTATGATATGCCTCACATGACATCGGTATATAGTGCTGAATGGGTGTAAGACGGGAGAGCAGTCTCTCGTAATGTACACCTTGCATTGTATCGGTGTTGATGTTGAATGGACGTATTTCAGTTGTAGCTAAGTATTGACTCGAAAATCCTAACTAGGGGATTGTTGGGATAAGAGTAGGGTCATGAAAACAGATATGGCTATGATATGCCTCACATGACATCGGTATATAGTGCTGAATGGGTGTAAGACGGGAAAGCAGTCTCTCGTAATGTACACCTTGCATTGTATCGGTGTTGATGTTCAATGGACGTATTTCAGTTGGAGCTAAGTATTGACTCGAAAATCATAACTAGGGGATTGTTGGGATAAGAGTAGGGTCATGAAAACAGTTATGGCTATGATATGCCTCACATGACATCGGTATATAGTGCTGAATGGGTGTAAGATGGGAAAGCAGTCTCTCGTAATGTACACCTTGCATTGTATCGGTGTTGATGTTGAATGGGCGTATTTCAGTTGTAGCTAAGTATTGACTCGAAAATCCTAACTAGGGGATTGTTGGGATAAGAGTAGGGTCATGAAAACTGTTATGGCTATGATATGCCTCACATGACATCGGTATATAGTGCTGAATGGGTGTAAGACGGGAGAGCAGCCTCTCGTAATGTACACCTTGCGTTGTATCGGTGTTGATGTTGAATGGACGTATTTCAGTTGTAGCTAAATATTGACTCGAAAATCCTAACTAGGGGATTGTTGGGATAACAGTAGTGTCATGAAAACAATTATGGCTATGATATGTCGCACATGACATCGGTATATAGTGCTGAATGGGTGTAAGATGGGAGAGCAGTCTCTCGTAATGTACACCTTGCATCGTATCGGTGTTGAAGTTGAATGTGCGTATTTAAGTTGTAGCTAAGTATTGACTCGAAAATCCTAACTAGGGGATTGTTGGGATAAGAGTATTGTCATGAAAACAGTTATGGCTATGATATGCCTCACATGACATCGGTATATAGTGCTGAATAGATGTGGGAGAGCTGTCTCTCTTAATGTACACCTTGCATTGTATCGGTGTTGATGTTAAATGGGGGTATTTAGTTGTAGCTAAGTATTGACTCGAAAATCCTAACTAGGGGATTGTTGGGATAAGAGTAGGGTCATGAAAACAGTTATGGCTATGATATGCCTCACATGACATCGGTATATAGTGCTGAATGGGTGTAAGATGGGAGAGCAGTCTCTCGTAATGAACACCTTGCATTGTATCGGTGTTGATGTTGAATGGACGTATTTCAGTTGTAGCTAAGTATTGACTCGAAAATCCTTACTAGGGGATTATTGGGATAAGAGTAGGGTCATGAAAACAGTTATGGCTATGATATGCCTCACATGACATCGGCATATAGTGCTGAATGGGAGTAATACGAGAGATCAGTCTCTCTTAATGTACACCTTGCATTGTATCGGTGTTGATGTTGAATGGGGGTATTTTAGTTGTAGCTAAGTATTGACTCGAAAATCCTATCTAGGGGATTGTTGGGATAAGAGTAGGGTCATGAAAACAGTTATGGCTATGATATGCCTCACATGACATCGTTATATAGTGCTGAATGGGTGTAAGACGGGAAAGCAGTCTCTCGTAATGTACACCTTGCTTTGTATCGGTGTTGATGTTGAATGGACGTATTTCAGTTGTAGCTAAGTATTGACTCGAAAAACCTAACTAGGGGATTGTTGGGATAACAGTAGGGTTATGAAAACAGTTATGGCTATGATATGCCTCACATGACATCGGTATATAGTGCTGAATGGGTGTAAGATGGGAGAGCAGTCTCTCGTAATGAACACCTTGCATTGTATCGGTGTTGAAGTTGAATGGGCGTATTTCAGTTGTAGCTAAGTATTGACTCGAAAATCCTAACTAGGGGATTGCTGGGATAAGAGTAGGGTCATGAAAACAGTTATTGCTATGATATGCCTCACATGACATCGGTATATAGTGCTGAATGGGTGTAAGATGGGAGAGCAGTCTCTCGTAATGTACACCTTGCATTGTATCGGTGTTGAAGTTGAATGTGCGTATTTAAGTTGTAGCTAAGTATTGACTCGAAAGTCCTAACTAGAGGATTGTTGGGATAAGAGTATTGTCATGAAAACAGTTATGGCTATGATATGCCTCACATGACATCGGTATATAGTGCTGAATAGATGTGGGAGAGCTGTCTCTCGTAATGTACACCTTGCATTGTATCGGTGTTGATGTTGAATGGACGTATTTCAGTTGTAGCTAAGTATTGACTCGAAAATCCTTACTAGGGGATTATTGGGATAAGAGTAGGGTCATGAAAACATTTATGGCTATGATATGCCTCACATGACATCGGCATATAGTGCTGAATGGGAGTAATACGAGAGATCAGTCTCTCTTAATGTACACCTTGCATTGTATCGGTGTTGATGTTGAATGGGGGTATTTCAGTTGTAGCTAAGTATTGACTCGAAAATACTAACTAGGGGATTGTTGGGATAAGAGTAGGGTCATGAAAACAGTTATGGCTATGATATGCCTCACATGACATCGGTATATAGTGATGAATGGGTGTAAGACGGGAACGCAGTCTCTCGTAATGTACACCTTACATTGTATCGGTGTTGGTGTTGAATGGGCGTATTTCTGTTGTAGCTAAGTATTGACTCGAAAATCCTAATTAGGGGATTGTTGGGATAAGAGTAGTGTCATAAAAACAGTTATGACTATGATTTGCCTCGCATGACATCGGTATATAGTGATGAATGGGTGTAAGACGGGAGAGCAGCCTCTCGTAATGTTCACCTTGCATTGTATCGGTGTTGGTGTTGAATGGGCGTATTCCAGTTGTAGCTAAGTATTGACTCGAAAATCCTAACTAGAGAATTGTTGGGATAAGAGTAGGGTCATGAAAACTGTTATGACTATGATATGCCTCACATAACGTTTCTAAAATCTTAACGTTCGAATAAATCGAGTTCTAATCATTCAAAAAGTCTGTCGAGTTCTAGTTTCTCATATAAGAAAACAGCACGTAAAATTTTATAGTGTTAGATGAATTCGTTCTTTACTACCAACATTGTTTTTGACCAGAGAAAAATATAAATAAGTTTTTAAATTTTGATAATTCGAATCAATACAAAATATAACAAATTTTACTCAAGATTTTTGCATACTTATATTATGTAAAAATTTGTTTTTTCGTAATATTTAGTACATTATACATAGTGATATTATGCGATAATTTCGTTACCATCATTCTCGTAGATCTAGCTCGCTCCATTCACGAGAGCAGATACTGTGGACAATAGTTATGTATTTGGTCGCCATTACTCATGTATCTACCATAAAAATAACTTGTTTCTCCTGCCTTAACTCTCAAATCGCAACTCGAGTTTTCGACGGATCTACACTTTTTGAGACCTCTAGAATGCAAAAAACCATTTTTAGCGTGATGGCTGTGTGTGTGTCTGTCTGCCTGTCTGTCTGCCTGTGTGTCTCTCTGTCTGTGCAGATTTTGTGTCGAATCTAACTAAAAAACTAATTGACCGAATTTCATAAAATTTCGTAGTTAAGTCACATGTGGGTGGATCTGGTGCTGATTAGTTTTGGATACGATTCGGGATAAAAGAACCCGCCCGTTTTTGTGAAATGGTCCGCAAAAGCTTGTATCCACTCTAGCTAAAAATCTAATGGCCGAATTTCACAAAATTTGGTAGATAAGTGGCTTGTGGGTCATCTTGGTGCTGATTAGATTTTTGTATGATTCAGAAAAAGTAATCTGCCTTTTTTTGCGAAATGGCCCACAAAAATCGACAAAATTTAAAATTAAAAACTATGTATGCTGCAATATATCCATTAAATTCTTGTTTTATACGTAATTTTTAACGAAGAAAAGAATAAGACCAAACCCATTACACTAGGACTAGTGTGGGAGCTGGGTCAGTACAAACAGCACCTACCGACTCCACCACCCACAACTTCGTGATCGTAATTTCAAAAAAACCCAAAGAGACATATATTAGACATATCTAGTCTCAAAAATTTAACAGCAAAAACACCAGGTTCAAGATCTAAAGGAGTTATCCCAGTTTAGGAGAATTAATCTTAAATGAAGTACAGTGAGTAAAGTAAACATAACACAATAAAAACATGGCTCAATTGTCACTCAATCAATAATCAATATTTATTTTAAGAATTTCAACCAGAATTTGCATATATTTATCCTTCAATATATCTAATTATAATCAGAGCTTTATTTTTATATAATAACAATCAGATCTATTGCTCTGTTCAAAATTTATATAGCACACAACACTTCAATAGTCATATGACTTTAATTTGACTTTAAGTTATCAATAAATACATTTTTAACATGAGCCCATTAATATTAGAAATTATTCTTCACTACGCCGGTGCTGTACGGCATTAAAATTCTCGTATGGAAAAATGTTACCTGGCTATTATACATTTCACGCCTTTCAGAAAAATACCTCTCATCGGATGTGCACGATTTTAAGAAGAACAAAGTTCTCAAAAAATACCGATGAGGAAAAAAAGGGTCCAAAACTTTAAGTATTAGCCATCAGTTGATTTTACACTCCGACAATTTTGAGTAGCCACTTCAAGGCTCGGCGTTGAGGTCTGATCGATTTCCTGGAATGGAAAAAAATATATTTTAGAAAATGTACAGAATAATTAATGTAAGTATCCAGGATCTTCTTCAATCATCTCCAGCAATGCAGGGGCGGTTTCCTTTAGAACCAAAATGCCCATCTCCGCCAGTTAGCCATTTCGGCTAAACGCCTTTTGTCTCTTTCCTAGACAAAACTTTCGATGCGACCTTTCAGTCCAAGTGTTCCAGCACGAAGAAACAAAGTATGGGTCGCAAGAGCCCACGCTAAAAGTTCTCCTTCGCAAAAATGCGCCTCTTCCTGATTGGACGGCGCGCTCTCCTCGGTAACAGCGAGCAAACGTCACGCATCCCGGCCAGACACTAAGTCCAGACATTCCAACGAATTCACGACGAAATGCGCTTTTTAATGCAATTCCAATAGAAACAAGTGTTAGTAAAACACTGCACAGGCACGAACGGAGAGAAGGATGTTTCTCTCGCAGAAAAATAAGAAAGGCTCATGGCGCAGAATTGCGACATGACAGCTCTCCCCTTCTGGGAGGCAAAAATTTTCAGAACACAGTGAGGAAAATTTTTCTCTCACACACAAACACAAAAACACAAAAATTTACAAAGAGTTTTAGGAACCTGTAAGTGTAAAATAATTTAAAACAAAATTTTGGGCGAGAAAACGTGGGCCCCAACGTTTCTCAAGACAACGGCACTGCAGATCTGAATGACCGGCCAAGCCATTCATCACCACAGGAAAAGACCAAAAGAAAACCAAAGGGATGACAAGGCGTCACCACATCTTAAAGGAACCTTTACAAAAATTTACATAAAATTACACTTAAATCAGAAAAATTTGTCAAGGCACTTTGCCTGACAACACAATATCTCAATCGACAACATTGAGATCAACCAGATGATATGAAACAAAAACATGATATGATGTGAATTTACAAATTTAACAATATAACAATTCAAAAATTTCAAATATTTGTCACTTTCAAAACACACGAGTGACACAAAACAATTATTCTTAAAGGATTAAATATTTTGAAAATTAATTTTAATTTAATTTTGTCATATTCAAGTAATGAGATTCTTTTACTCATTCAAAAATTTGTCTCACTATTTGAGAACAAGGTCACTTTCAATATTTCCATTTTTCAATTTCAATTTTTCATTTCAAAACTTTCATTAAAATCTTAACTTTCACTTTAAATTACTTTCAAGTTCAACATATTAACTTTAAATTACATTTACTTTCAATTTATCATCATTTCAACTTTTCAACAATTATTCAACATATTCAATATTAACTTTTATTCAACTTATTTTTGTCATCAAGACAATTCAGAATATTCTCATTCTGACACACTTTCATAAATTACTTTAAATTATTCATTTATATTTACATTATTTAATTTATCTTAAAATTTCAATTTACTTTACTTTTAACAACTTTCACTCTGAAATTATTTCAACAAGTGACCATTTCATGTCACAAACAAAAATTTACATTTATATACATTTGTTCACTGAGAGAGAGAGAAGGAGAAAAATTTCTCCTGAAATTCACGTCAGTTATGTAAAAGAGCAGGAACACATCTAAAGAGCAAACTCGGCGGGGACTTACGAGTTGCCAATTTAGAAAAAGGGAGGTGTAGAAAAGAAAAAAAAATACTCGCGTGCAGGAAGCGATTGCAGCAGCAACAGGACGCCAGGACATGCCTCAGAAGCAACGGATATCATCAAAATTTTTGGGCAGCTTGCACTGATCCCAACATCATCATCTTCTTCATCATCATCATCCTCATAGCTTCACCAGTTTCTCACCTGGCCAATCACAACCGTCCTAGGTAGGCTCGGAGCAAGTTGTCGTCCAGGACTCCAGTCCTGCCACAAAAGTTCGGACAATTAATTTGCTAAGCTGCTTCTTCATCTGTGCTCCAATGTAAATATGTCCATGTTTGCGTCCACCAGCCAGCTTTCAGAAAAAGGGGTTGCAGCATAAAATATGATGTCTAACTGAAATTTGTGTAGATGTTTGAAAACTGCTGGTAAAAAAAAAAACAATAATGTGAAATGGAATTTCAAGAGAACAGAATTTCAACAACACATCAGCCAAAAATTTCACCTCTCTCAGCAACAAAGTTTCAAAATATTTTTCAAAAGAGATCATTTACTTTTGATCCTCAAGAAAAATTTCATTAATTTTCAAAAATTTTCAAATTCAAACTTTTCATTTTCAAATTCAAATTACTTAATTCTTTATATTTACTTTATATTAATTTCAATTTTAATTTCAATTTTATTTTAATAAATCATTTACTTTTTCCAAAATTCAAAATTTCCTTCAGAATTCAAAATTTCCTCCCTTTTACTTAGGGGAACAACAAATTACCACCACCAATTAAATTATTTTCATTCAAGAACTTAAACAAATAATCAAACATTTTTCATTAAAACACATCAATATAATCAAAGTCAATCAAGACAAGACTCTCGAAAAATTTTAAAGTCCAAGGAGAGTCAATTAACAAAATTACTTATTATTTAAATTATAATATAAACATTCATAAATTATAGTTCACAAATCAATTACTTTTTCTTATTTACTTTTTTAACTTAATGCAAGATTTCCAATAAATTTCAAAATCACAACAATTTTTTTCATAAATTCTATTTTAAAAGACAATATTGAAATATAAAAACTTAAACAAGTATAAACTTTAACTTAAAATGAAATCTTTTCTTGCAAAATTTAATTTCTGAAAAATTGTGAACTCAACCCAAAATTTAATATTGTGAAAATCTTTTATTCCTAAGATTATAGGGTGTACGTGTATTTCTGTTTGTCATGTAATACTGATTTTGGTGTGGTATATAACTATTTCTAAAGTTATTGTTGTAAATGATTCTTTCATTTCCTCTATTATCAAAGTTATTTGAATTATTTCTCTGAACATATTGTTGATTTTGATTTGCACGAAAATTTGATCTAGCCTGAACAGCATTTTCATTTACCCTTTTATTTGGCAAATTAAATCTTACTCTTTTCACAGTTTTTTTGTTTTGAGATCTTTCTGCAGGATTCGCTAAACACGATTTTAGTTTCACAGAGTCTTTCTCAGCGGTGATCACTGGAGTAAGTTTATTTGGCTTAGAGTTCAATTTTTGACTTTCATGGGTTTGTTTTGAAAATTTTTGCAATTCCTCTCTTCTTGGAGGTAAAAGAGTCAGTCTGTTCACATGAACCAGTTGTTCATTTTTGGGATTCATCACATGTCTGATCAAAAAGTTAACAGCAGAAGTTTGTTTTATCACCTTAAAAGGGCCTTTATTAAAAGAGCTCAGTTTTCTTGACTGGCCTTGAGGTAAAAAGGGAGTGTAAAGATACACTAAATCACCAACTTTAATATTGGGCATCTTTGCTTTCTTATGCTGTTGTAAAATTTGTGAATTTTCAGCTTTTTCTAAGTTACTTTTTACTACATCATATGTTCTTTTAAGTCGGAATCTCATGTCTTCTCCATAATCATATGTTGATTCATATGTCGGAGGTTTAAATCCAGCGATCAAAGTATTTGGAACTGTTAAATCTCTACCATAGAGTAAATAAGCAGGAGATTCACCCGTAGAAGCATGTATGGCATTTCTATGTGCTAATAAAGCAAAATGGATCAGATTGTCCCAATTATCTTTATCGTTATATGCAATATTTTTCAAGGATCTGATCAAAGTACCATTTAATCTTTCAACACATCCATCTACAGATGGCATGTAGGCAGTAGTAGTATTCTTTATTATTCCTAATTTCTTATAAAAACATCTTGCTGTTCTAGAAACAAAATTCGTCCCTTGATCCGAGACGATGAATTTAGGTATACCATGCTGAGCCATGTAGTGCTCTAAGCAACTTAAAATGTCTTCAGTTTTAATTGAAGCTAAGGGATATGCTTCAGGCCATCTTGTAAAATAATCAGTTATGACAAGTATGAATTTATTTCCAGATCTTGATATAGGTAATGGTCCAACGCAATCCATGGCGATACGCTCAAATGGATATGTGGATCTTGAAAATCTTTGTATGGGTGCTTTGTTATTTCTAAAACCACGATTTACCACACAAATTTCACATGAGGCTACATAATTTTGTGTTTGGGAATACATTCCCTGCCAAAAGTATTTTCTACTTACAGAAGCTAAAGTTCTTCTAAATCCACAATGTGCGTAAGTAGGACAATCATGATGCAGCCATAAAATTTCAGATACAAGTTCCTGCGGAACAACAACTCTTTCTTGTTCTTGATGTCTACGCTTGGGGTACTTGTGAGTACACCACAAAATATCATCTTTTCTAAAAAATACCAAAGTTTGTGGGTAAGGTTTTATGTTTTTATCTAAGAGATTTATAATTTTATTGCACCTTGGGTCAGATTTTTGAGCATTCTTAATTCTTATGAGCAAGGTGGGACAAGTAAATGTTTGTTCCAATTGACCAATTTGTATATTATTTTCACTTTGAATTTCACTTTCATTATTATTAACAGCACAAATTTCATTTGCTTCATTTGTATTGACTGGATTCAAATTGATTTCTGATTCCCTTCTATTGCTACTATTAGTATTGTTTACATTATTAGAACTTTGAGAATTTTGATTTACACTTGGAAAATTTTGATTAACATTTTGATTTATAACTTTATATTGTGACACAAATCTTTGTGGAATATTGTCAATAGTATTTGTACATTCATCTACATTTCTTGACATATAATCAGCAACAACATTTGCTTTTCCTGGTTTATGTACTATTTGATAATCAAATTGTGATAGAGATGCGATCCATCTTGCCAATCTAGATGTAGGATCTTTTAATTTAAATACGAAGGACAAAGATTTTTGGTCACAAAAAATTGTGAAAGGTTTTCCAATTAAATAATGTTTATAATAGTTTGTAGCCCAAACAACAGCTAATGCTTCTCTTTCGACAACACTGTATTTACATTCTGCTTCGCTAAGCTTTCTGCTTGCGTAAGATTTTGGATGCAAAATTTTATTCTCATCTTCTTGAGACAAATAGCTACCTAAAGAGTGATTTGATGCGTCTGTATGTAAAATAAATGGTTTTCTAAAATCTGGAAGGGTCAAAATAGGTTTTGATAGAAGTTTTCCTTTTAAAATTTCAAAAGATTTTTGAGCTTCATTAGTCCAAATAAATTTCTTTTTACTTTCATTATTCTTAGTTTTCAATAATTCTGTCAATGGCAAAGTCAGTTCAGCATAGTCTTTTATGAATTTTCTATAGAATCCAGTGAGTCCAAGAAATTGTCTCACATTCTTAATTGATTTAGGAATTTTGAATTTCTCTACAACTTCCAAATTATGAGTATCAGGTTGTACTTTTCCATTTGATACCAAAAATCCAAGATACTTAATTGTTTTTCTGAAAAAATAGCATTTACTTGGTTTCAATTTAAGACCATGTTTACTTAATCTTACAAAAATTTCTTCTAGTTTTTTCAAATGTTCTTCGAATGTTCTTGAAGCGACGATAATATCATCTATGTAAATTCCAGATATGCCAGCCAGCACCAGAGACATCAGTCTCTGAAAGGATGCAGGCGCATTCTTAAGACCAAATGGGGTTCTGGTCCATTCAAAGTGGCCATCAGGTGTTGAAAAAGAAGTCTTTGGATAATCATCAGGATGTAAACACAATTGGTAAAATCCACTGGTTAGATCCAGGGTAGAAAAATACAAGGCTCCAGACAAGTTATCGATTAATTCCGATATATTTGGAATCGGATAGTTCTCAACAATAGTGATCTTATTTAACTTTCGGAAATCCGCTACCAAACGGTAACTTCCATCAGGTTTCTTCACAAAAAGCACTGGAGTATTGTAAGGCGAAGTGCTTGGTTGAATGATTTTGGCATCAAGCAATTCATTCACCTGGCGCGAAAGTTCTTTCTGTAAATTATGTGGAATGCGGTATGGCTTTTGCCTAACAGGTATGTTAGATTCAAGATTAATTTCGTGCAAAATAGTGTCACATCCAGACAATTCTTTCATATTCTTGGCAAACACATGTTTATATTTACTTAGTAATTTCAGAAGCAAAGTTTTTTGTGCATAATTCATATGTTTCAAATCAAAATCTCCTCCCCATGCATCAAATGTTTCATTTTCTTCAATACAGTTTTCAATGTCAACTCTATTATTTATGTCAATATCAGATTCATGGATGTTTTCGAAAGTTCCCAATTTCATACCTTTGTTAATATAAACAACTTTTTCAGATGGATTTGCAACTTTTGCATACAAAAAGTCATTTTCAGGAATTTTGTGGATACTTCTGGCTACGAAAATTTTGTTTGCAGAAAATTCTTTATTATTGATAGGTTCAAGCAAAATTGTCGTGTCTTTTTCAATTTTGTAATTTCTTTTTAATTTAATAAAAGATTCTGAAAATGGGTGTAGAACACATTTGTTGAAAGCTTTGGCAATCCCTATTGCCTGGTTTTGTTGTGAACTTCCTTCATCATGTTTATCACAATCTGTCTGAAATATTTCATTGTTACTGGTATTGTCTTTTGTCAAAAATCTGTCTGTATGTACATTGTCATTCATTTGTCTTTCATGTAAATCATTTTCACATTCATAATTTGACCTTTCATTTCCATTTGCATCAAAATTTCTAAAATCAACATCTCTAAATTCATTGTGAAAATTGTTTTGTTCAAATAAATATCCATTATTACACTTATTTTCATAATTTCTTGAAAAATTTGCGTCTTTGGATCTATAATCTACATCATTTGTAAAATTGTAATTTCTTCTGTCACATTTATAATTTATAGCATTGCACTCAGATATTTCAGGTTGAACATCCTTGTGTCCAAAGGCAATGGTCACTTTACTTTTATGCAGAAAAGTACTTCCTAAAATCATGTTGTATTCGTTAGGTGCAGGTATGTTTAAAATGCAACATTCAATCACCATGACGTCTTTTCCAACAGTCAACGGGAAAAAAACTTTCTCATCAACCAAAACATCTTTATCTCCAACTCCCTTCACAATCCTGGATGTATGTTTTATTTTCACCTTTCGAGGATCAATTTTTTGTAAGGCATCACCATAGATAATGTTTATGGAACTTCCAGTATCGATTAATGCATTCAATTTGACATCTTCAACAAAAACTTGAATAATAGGAAAATTGTTTTGGCAAGGAGCTTCAAAATCAGTCATGCAGCTGACTTCAGAATTTAATCTATTAAATTTTGGAGATTGAAAGTTTATTGTTCTAAAGTTTTGTCTTCTAAATTGCCTTCTATTACCAAATCTATTATTAAAATATCTGTTATTTCTTCTATATCCAAAATTATTGAAGTTTTGAAATTTATATTTATCAAAGGAATTTCTAAAATTTGAATTTCTATATGAACTGTTACGAAAAGGTCTTCTAAAAATTTGTGAGTTCTTTCTTGGAGAATAATTTTGATATGGACTTTTAACATACCACTCTTCTTCCTGTGAGGCAACCGGAATTCTTCTTTGACTGAAACGGTTTCTATTTTCAGATCTTTTGGATGGTGTAGAAGTTCTGAAAGATGTTGATGGTCTATGTTTCTTTTTTTCTGGAATATCTTCCCAATCTTCCTCTTCCAATTCATTTTCATTGTATCTGCTTGTAGAGGGCGTATCCATAAAAGATTCCTCAAAACTGGAATTGCTCTTTTCCAGATCTTCTCTTATTTCATTCAGTCTTTTCTTTCTTTTTTCTGAGTTCTCACTAAATTTTCTTTTTAATTCCTGAAATTCTTTCTTCTTTGAATTCAATTCTTTCTTCAGCTCTTCAATTTCATGTTTAGGGTCTTTTTCGATTCTCACAGCATTTATGTCCTCTGTCATTTCTTCCAGCTCTTCATTCTGCACTTCTTCTTCCAGAATGGCAATTTCTTTCGCAGCTTCAAATGACTGTGGATTTGCAGATAAGACAGCTTTTCGAAAAATGATTTTCAACCCTTTTTTAAAGGCATTCACTAAAATAGCAGTTCTCAAGGAATCTTCATTATCAGACACTACATCTTGCGGAAAAGCAACATAGGATTCGGCTTCTATGCGATTTGCATAATCACGTACGCTTTCATTTGTCATTTGTTTACAGTTGACCAGGGAAGCGACATTCTTGGCAATATTTTCTTTTTTCATAAAATTGTCCCTGAGTGTATTCACCAATTCTGAAAAATTCGTGCTTTGGTTTAATTTTGGAATTGATTTTATCAGTCTTTCTGCCCTACCAGACAATTTCAACTTCAAAACGAAAATTTTATCTTTGTTTGACCAGTCTGCATGGTCAGCGACAAGCGAGAATTTCTCCAAAAAGTCCTGAAAAGATTCACCCGCATTACCAGCAAAACTTGGAATAGATCCAAGAAACTGAGATCCAACTCCAATTTTCATTTTGCTAGAGTCTCTGACAGCGGAAGCTGATCTGCCCGCATTTGGAGAAAGTCGTGGTGGAGACACCGAAGGGATACGGTGGTTGGACACACTTGGTTGAGCAGAGGAGTCTTTACTCCTGCTTGTTCTCGTATTTCTAGATTTAGGCATTTTAGCACAAGGTTTTTCACCAAAAAGATATTCTAATTTATCACGAAGCACAGTTTATTGTGGAAAATTGATTTCACTTTCACTTAAATCACTTATTTATGTGTAAACAGAGCACTGAAAAACACAACGTGTAACTTTTTCACTTTTTGTTCATTATCATGCACTTCGAATCACTTTTGCATGTGCACAGAACTTTTGTATTCACTTTTCAAAATAAATGTATGCACTTCATGTATTTACCTTTTAATGTGTGTGTATTTGGAAATTTCAATTATATCATATATCATATAGAACTTTGTGTATTTATGTATGTCAAGTACCTCAAAATATATATGTAACACAATTTCAACATGTAATATGCAAATTAAATCATGCAAATAATATTCTGGTGCATCTGGGCTTATGTGCTTTTGCACTTATTTACTATATGACACATAAACAAAACTTTTCATGCCCATTAAACTCAAATATTTTGCACCACTAAAGAATTTTTCAACTTACTTCGACATCTTAGTACTGCAATATATATAATCACAATAAAATATTTGCACTCTTTCATAAATTTATACCCCACTCACTGTAATACTCTGGGAAAGGGATACGGCACCAATTTGTGGGAGCTGGGTCAGTACAAACAGCACCTACCGACTCCATCACCCACAACTTCGTGATCGTAATTTCAAAAAAACCCAAAGAGACATATATTAGACATATCTAGTCTCAAAAATTTAACAGCAAAAACACCAGGTTCAAGATCTAAAGGAGTTATCCCAGTTTAGGAGAATTAATCCTAAATGAAGTACAGTGAGTAAAGTAAACATAACACAATAAAAACATGGCTCAATTGTCACTCAATCAATAATCAATATTTATTTTAAGAATTTCAACCAGAATTTGCATATATTTATCCTTCAATATATCTAATTATAATCAGAGCTTTATTTTTATATAATAACAATCAGATCTATTGCTCTGTTTAAAATTTATATAGCACACAACACTTCAATAGTCATATGACTTTAATTTGACTTTAAGTTATCAATAAATACATTTTTAACATGAGCCCATTAATATTAGAAATTATTCTTCACTACGCCGGTGCTGTACGGCATTAAAATTCTCGTATGGAAAAATGTTACCTGGCTATTATACATTTCACGCCTTTCAGAAAAATACCTCTCATCGGATGTGCACGATTTTAAGAAGAACAAAGTTCTCAAAAAATACCGATGAGGAAAAAAAGGGTCCAAAACTTTAAGTATTAGCCATCAGTTGATTTTACACTCCGACAATTTTGAGTAGCCACTTCAAGGCTCGGCGTTGAGGTCTGATCGATTTCCTGGAATGGAAAAAAATATATTTTAGAAAATGTACAGAATAATTAATGTAAGTATCCAGGATCTTCTTCAATCATCTCCAGCAATGCAGGGGCGGTTTCCTTTAGAACCAAAATGCCCATCTCCGCCAGTTAGCCATTTCGGCTAAACGCCTTTTGTCTCTTTCCTAGACAAAACTTTCGATGCGACCTTTCAGTCCAAGTGTTCCAGCACGAAGAAACAAAGTATGGGTCGCAAGAGCCCACGCTAAAAGTTCTCCTTCGCAAAAATGCGCCTCTTCCTGATTGGACGGCGCGCTCTCCTCGGTAACAGCGAGCAAACGTCACGCATCCCGGCCAGACACTAAGTCCAGACATTCCAACGAATTCACGACGAAATGCGCTTTTTAATGCAATTCCAATAGAAACAAGTGTTAGTAAAACACTGCACAGGCACGAACGGAGAGAAGGATGTTTCTCTCGCAGAAAAATAAGAAAGGCTCATGGCGCAGAATTGCGACATGACACTAGTCGATATTTTAGTGTTTTCGTATTTCTTCTACGCCACCTTTGAAAATAAGTCCAATTACCAAACGAGAACGAAAATTGAATTAAAAGTGAATTAAATTTAATTAAAATAAGGAGAACGTGGATATAAGTCTGCAGGGAAAGTCATGTGCTGTCCGCATCAGATTTTTCTTTCTGGAGGATATCCCAAAAGTCAGAATTTATTGAATTTGTTTTTCTCCCTATATAAAATAATTTTTAATTAAAAAACTACCTAACATATTTTACTGAAATTTTTTTTATATATTTTATGGGATAATGTGAATATTTTTAAAAAATTTCGAAGGAATTTGTGAATTTTAAACTTGCTTAAAAATGTTTGAAAAATTAGGTTCCATAGGGTTCAATGTATTTCATTTTTTCAACCCGGGTTCAATAAAAAACTAATTGGGTGATATTATTTATTTATGTTCCAATAGGCCCCACATACCGTCTGAAAAACATACAAAAATTTCATTTTGATAAAGTCATTTTTACGGCAGTTATCGTGCTAACGGACAGACAGACACACAGACAGACAGACATACAGAATGAACAAAGTTATAAACACTTTTCAACTATGTCGTAAAGTGTTAATAATAAAAATGGTTTCAAAAAGGAGAATTTCATGAGGGTTATTACAATGCATTAAAAGGAAAGTCTTTTCAAAAAGAGGCTGAAAATTATCTTTAACAACAAATTGAGCAAGAGCCATAGAAAGTTTACTATCCCTGACATCCGGAGCATTTCTGCTAAACGGATGCCAACAGTGCTTTTAGTACTTCCAATATAAAATTTAAAATTACCATCGGTGGACAACAGGGGAGCAACATGCACCCCACCAAAGCTTTTAAAGTCATCCCTATCACCCAGTTTATCAGACCGAATACTGTTAAATTAAGAAGAAATATTAGAATGTGCAGGTCTGAAACCAAACTCAGAACAAAAATGGATAAAGGGGATCCGAGGATTGTATGGAAAACTAGACCTATAAGTCAAACAAACTTTTAAGGCAATAAGTTTAGTATCAAAAAGTGTATATATACGGCGAACTTGAAAGAAAACCTTATAAATAAACTCAAAGGAGTAGGCAGTCTCACGGTCAAGGCCAAAAATAAAATCAATTTCATCACTTAAAGCAGAGATAGGTGAACAAACATTAAAAGCCCGATTAAAATAAGCATAAAAAGAAGCTTATTTAGAGGAAAGAGGATGGTAAGAATTAGCAGGTATACAAGAATTAGTAAAAGAAGGTTTGCGGAAAACCGAGGCTTGAAAACCAATAGCAGAACGGGTGACCAGCACATCAAAAAAAAGCAAAGAACCATTAGTTTCATGTTCGACAGTAAAATTGATAGAAGGGTAAAAATCGTTAACTTTAGACAAAAGAAAAGAAAGATCTTCTAAATCACTATCCCAAACAATAAACACATCATCCAGAAAACGGCACCAAAGAGAGGGGGGGGGGGGTAGATAAAAAAGGCAAAATCTCATTCTCGAGTTCCTGCAAAACCGCCTCGGCTAAAATACCATTAAAGGGCTACCCATTGGGACACCACAGGTTTGTAAATAAATAGCATCATGGAAACCAAAATAATTTGTCTCCGCAACAATATTCAAAGCAGAAGTGATTGCGTCGATAGTAGGAGTTTTAAAATTATGATTATGTAGTTTTTTGATAATAATTTTAATAGCAATGTTAACGGGTATACTGGGAAATAAAGAAACAACATCAAAACTATGCAAATTTTGTATTTATGCAAATTTTGTCGCTATCTCTGGTCTATACATATATGAACGATTCAAATTTTATTTCCATGTAGCCACTGATGAAGAGCGTACTTATGCTCGAAAGCGCTCTGGCCCTTTTTTTAAAAAAAATTTGTACGTCTTATAGGAAGTAAAATAAAGACCTGCTGTTGTGGATGTGTGCTTAATTTTTGCTATTATAACATCAAACGTGAAGCCAAATTATTTAAATAGAATGATTATTAAATGAAATTAGGTTAGGTTGTTCCAAAATTTATTTCTAAAATTGATGTCTAAAGTATAATTATATTAATATATATTTAAAAAAGGTCATTTTACATACATTTTTTTTACATTCGAATGCTATCATTCATACTACAACATGAGCCGTTTTTGATAAATTGCATGATTTGACCAAATTAAAATCGACTTACTTTGAAATTGTTATTAGTTCTTTAAACTAGAAATGAAAACCCGTTCGAAGAAGTTATGATGAGTTATTTATTTATTTATTTATTTATTTATTTATTACAAAGACTGCAAGCAACAGGACGTAGTCCCAGTTACAGCATGCAGGAGCAAAACTACATTCAAAATACCATGACATACATTAAAAAAAGTTAAAATACATTAAAAAGTTAAAACATTAAAATTAAAAAACACTTCACAAGAATACATGTAACAAAACACAAGATGTTCACAGCAAATGCTCCTTAAAATCCTTCTCAGAAGAATAAAAAATATCAAGATAATCAGGGAAACCATTATATAATTTAGTAAAGCAATTTATAGCACAATTATTGCCAATACTCGACCCAAACTTCCTAATGGCCAATTAATTAAAGCTTCTAGTTCTATACTGTGGGACATGAAAACCAATCCCAAGCAAGACATGGGAACAGTCAACTCGGCCACGAAACAAACCCCTGAAAAAAGAACACAGAATAAAATCCCTTCTTCTCTGTAAGCTTACAACACCAAACAAACCACGCAAAAAAGCAGAAGACAATGCATAACAACTAATGCCAGTTTTCCTAAAATAAAGATATCTCAAGAAACTATTCTGGATGACCTCAATCCTTCTAGAGTGAACGGCCTGAAAAGGCCTCCAAACCACAGACGCATACTCCAGCCCAGACCTGACCAAGGCATTGAAAAGAACTATTCTGGAATCCTCATTTACAAAATCATGCGTAATCCTCCTGATGTAGCCTAGATTTCTGTATGATTTAGCACAAATATTGGAGACATGTGTGGAAAAAGAAAAATCAGATGTATACGTGACCCCAAGATCAGCAATAGAAAACCTTCTAGTCAAAACAGAGTTGCTAATAGCATACGAAAATAAAATAGGCACTTTTTTACGAGTAAACGACACCACACTACATTTACTGATATTGAGATGCAATCGATTTTTGCCACACCAATCAGAAAGGACAAGCAGCTCCGACTGAATATTATTACACGAAACAGCATCAAAAATAGGACACAAAATCTTCAGATCGTCCGCATAAAAAAGGCAATTTCCAAAACAATCAGCAAGATCATTAATAAAGATAATAAATAAAAGGGGACCAAGAATAGAGCCCTGGGGCACACCAGATGTAGCCGAAAAGCTCCTACTCGATGACGAGCCAAAATTTACACATGAAAACCTAGAACCCAAATATGACTTCAACAACATAACCAAATTAGGACAGAACCCAATACTATTCAATTTATGTATCAGAATACCGTGATCAACCGAATCAAAAGCCTTCGCAAAATCCGTGTAAACAACATCTAATTGACCCCCAGCATCAATGGCATCAATTACATACGAATTAAAACAAAGAAGATTTGTAACAGTTGACCTGCCTCTCATGAAACCATGCTGATTGACAGAAATAAACGACCTAACTTGTCTGTATATATATCTATGCAACACAAACTCAAAAACCTTGGCAAAAGGAGAAATAATGGAGATGGGCCTATAGTTATCAATACGACATTTGTCACCTTTTTTAAAAATAGGAACAATTCTCGATCTCTTCCATTCCTCTGGAAAAACATTACACCTGATGGACAGGTTAAACATAATGAGTAAAGGATATACAAGATGAGTGAGTTATGATGAGTTATGAGAAGTTACGATGTTACACTTTCTGCAAGGATTGTAAGATTAAAGGGTTAAAATACACCCATTAATTTTATTGTTTATTTTCATTTGGTATAACTTTAATAATCATTTTGACTTTTAACCGTGACAGAATGAAAAACATTGTACTTCATTTTTTTGATATATCTATTTTGTTTTAGTTTGTAGAAATAATGTAATACTCATAACAAATTTTATAACTAATTTAGCACTGAACAATACTTTCATTTAATACATAGGTAAATTGTAAGAAGGATATATATGATTTCGTATTACTTGTATTTAGAAAATCAACTTCTTCCCTGAGCGATGTCCTTATACATTTTATTTTGTTAGGAAGTATTTTGATCTTCCATTTAAAAAATATGATGTGGGAAGCACATTACTTTTATTCTTTCATTGCATTTGTACATTATATAATCACATTACTATTTTCACAGTATAACAATGATGCACAATAAACATGTGGGGATTTTTATTTAGGAGATGTAAATATAAGTTATGTATTAACTTTCTTTATGTGGCAATTGCTACACATAGGCAGCAATAACTCCTTTAATTATTGTTTAGTACGAGCCCACTTACCATAATCTGTAAATCAATGCATTACTAAATATAAATATTTTTAACTTTAAAAATTAACATTTATTAACACAAAGTATGAGCATAATTAAAATTACATAAAATCTTACTACAAAATTACACAAGGGGGGGGGGGGGGCGAGAGGAGCTCTCATGTGAGACCCTATCATATTTATATTATTCAAATAGATCAAAAGTACGACCTAGTATTACCAAGAAAAGCACGTACTTTGGCATTTTCTGGCCTTGGTTTGTTGGTCCGGACCTTATGGAATGACACGGCACACTTTTCACTGGGATTGCACTTCTGCCATTGTTCTTCTCGTTTCTCTCTGCATCTATTCTAACTTATTTTTTCTGCGAT
Source organism: Amaurobius ferox (assembly GCA_951213105.1). Lineage (NCBI taxonomy): Eukaryota > Metazoa > Arthropoda > Arachnida > Araneae > Amaurobiidae > Amaurobius > Amaurobius ferox. The sequence goes on from OX578151.1 coordinate 136,950,919, forward strand.
ATTATCAGGATTTCACTTTTATTCTATCTCTCTGCTACATGCCTCAATTATCTCTGAATTCTGTCGCTGATATATTCGTTTTAGCAGCAGCATCTTTTGACCTCGGGAAAAGACACATCCTCTTACTTCCGTTGGCTATTCTTGAGTTTGACGTTTTGACGTTGTATCGTGGTTGGATTTCTGGATCGAATGGAATTGATTTTAAGTCCTGGCCCTGAGCATTGTTTATGCCCCAAGTCACACTTGTAATTTTGATGACATGTATTTATTGGTGCCATAACTTTCCGGGCCAAGACGGTGGAAATTGGCGTCACTTGTCTGCGCCTTTTGTTTGATAGCAAATACCAAAATCTGAAGTGTCTACTGGTCTCAAAAAATATTTTTAGCTTCGAATTGTGAATCAACATATGTCGCTTTCCTTAATGACAACATGTAAATTTATTTAAAGTACCCAGTTAACTTCCAATCAACACCAATTAATTTCCAATCAACACCAATTAATATCCTCAATTAACTTCCAATCAACACCAATTAATGCCCCCAATTCACTTACAATCAACATCAATTAATGGCCCCAATTAACTTCCAATCAACACCAATTAATGTCCCCAATTAACTTCCAATCAACACAAATTAATGTACTCAATTAACTTCCTATAAACACTAATTAATGTCTCCAATTATTTCGCGGAAATTCAATTTCACGAATATAAAAAGCGCTATGTCCGCTAAGCTAAATAAACAGGCATCTGAACATCCTAAGTATAGCGCCTATAATGCGTATGCATAAAAGAAATCCATAAAACATTGTTGTTGGAACGAATTAAAATATAATGTTATTGGTAAATTACAATAGAATGATTTTGGCGACTTTGTAATTCTTATGAAAATAACTTACTTATACTCACTTGCAAAATGCTCATGAAAAAGAAATTGATATTTAATTACTATCTCGTGACGCGAATAACTATAGGCAATTTCTTTGGCTTCAAAATAGAAAAAACTATTACAAGAAGTAACTACTTTTTGTGAGGGGAACGATTTCTACATCCAAGATAATGTTGTTAACATTTTGGTTATATAATATTGCTTAAGTAAAGATTATCAATTTTGAACTTGAAAGTTTACGAATTTTGAATTATTTTTTGATAATTTTATGCGTTTCCGTTCTAAAGTTTGTGTCTTTCTGTTTCTAATTAAACAGTACACATATGAAATAATTATTTACTTAACATTATTGAAGGTGCTGATTTTTTTAAAAGATCATTCAAAAATGTGTGTGCGTGAGGGGGGGATTTTCTGAACGTTCGACACGCTAAAAATCAATAGAATTCCAGTAATGAGTTTACTAATTGTAAAAAATTTTTTCGAAGTAAACCATTTATGCATGAGATATCGCTTCTAAGTGATATCTGAGCACTTTCAGACACATAACTTACACTCTAACGTACATGCTAGCAAGCATGTTACGTTAGAGCGCGCGCACACACGCACGCACATACACACATTACGACAAAAATATTTCAGTTTAGGGATGTTTGAAGCGTTCTTTTTAATTTTAGTCGAAAACTCGAATTCGAATTTTCGACCTCAGCACAATACTTTCTTTATACAATACGCGTATACAACGTATATAGAGGAAGTAAAAATATGCATAAAATTCAATAACATAGTTATATAAATTCCATTAACACTTACCTATTTACGCAATAATCAAATATGTATTACTTTCACCCGTATCGCACATCATTATCGACTAATATTCAGGAAGTTCTCATTAATTATACTGTCCCGCCCATCATCAGAACTCAACAGAGATAACTCTAAGGCAATTAGGTTTCTAAAAAGTTCGCCCGTGACGAAAATGGCACCATTATCGCCTGGACCCATTACTGTTGGAATTGCAAATTTTTCCAGTGATTTTTCGTGTCATTATGATACGCATTTTACTTTCTGTTTAGTAATGGCAACATTGTTAGGGTGGGTGATTACGGGTCTCTTGTGCGGAAAATTCTAGGCTTTATAAATGTAAAGTGAAATTTAGATAAAATACATTTGGATAATGGTTGAAAGAACTAAAAATTTCGAATTCACCCAGCACATGACTTACTTTATACTCAACAATGATTTTCTCTTCATTATATTTAGCCAATTAAATGAGAAATGGATCACATTCTTGAGAATTTGTAAAGTTGTTATGTAGTTGTAATATTCTACATAGAAAAATCTGATGTGGGCAGCACATGACTTTCCCTGCAGACTTATATTAACGTTCTCTATATTTTAACTAAATTTGTTTCACTTTTAATTCAATTTTCGTTCTCATTCGGTAACCGGGCTTATTTTCAAAGGTGGCGTAGGGAAAGTACGAAAAACTAAATTATCTCGAGAACGGCTAGCCCTAGTGTAATGGGGTTGGTCTTATTCTTTTCGTCGTTAAAAATTACGTATTAATAATCTAATCAGCACCAAGTTACGTAATCTAATCAGCACCAAGGTAACCCACAAGTGACTCATCTACCGAATTTTGTAAAATTCGGTCCATCAGTTTTTCAGTTAGAGTGGATACAAGTTTTTGCGGGCCATTTCGCAAAAAAAAGGCGGGTTATTTTATTCCGAATCGTACCCAAAACTAATCAGCACCAGTCTCGCTCACAAGTAAGTTACCTACCAAATTTCGTGAAATTCGGTCCATTAGTTTTTTAGTTAGAATGGATACAAAATCTGCACAGACAGATAGACAGACACACAGACACACAGACAAACAGACAGACACACAGACACACACAGACGTCACGCTAAAAATAGTTTTTTCGTATTCTTGAGGTCTCGAAACGTGTAGATCCGTCAAAAACTCGAGTTGTGATTTTCGGCATGATTCCAATACTTTCCCTATACATTACCATGTATTGCAGGGAAAGTAAAAATACAATCCCTCTCTCTGTCTGTTACGATTGGAGACTAAATTGCCAATCTTTTGATGTGGATAGGAAAATTCGTTAATATAAGACAGTGAATATCAACCGATGTACAGTGGCACCTTGCCATAATGGCGGTAAGTGTTTCACGAAATTCTGAATTTATATACTTATACCATATTGCTCATTGTTGTATGAGTCCTAATAAAATTAAAAATCTGATGTGGGCAGCACATGACTTTCACTGTAGAATCAAATTCATTTTTTCTTTATTTCCTTAATAGTTCATTAAATAGAGTTTAATTGCACAAAATATCACTAAATTTGAATTTTCATTTCAATTTCTGTTTTTATTTGGTAATTAGACATTTTTCCAAAAGCGGCATAACTAAATGCGAAGAATTTCAAATATCTCGAGAACGGTTAGTCCTAGAGTAATAGAGTTGCTTTTATTATTTTCCTCATCAAATATTACGTATAAAACAAGCATTTAATTGATATATTTCAATATGCGTAACTTTCTTTAGATTTTGGTGATTTTTGAGGGTCATTTCGTAAAAATGGGCGGACTGTACTTTTCCGAATAATACCAAAATCTAATCAGCACTAGAATATCCCACAAGTAACTTATCTACCAAATTTTATGAAATTTGGTCAATTAGTATTTTAACTAGACTGGATACATGAAATTCTTGCGGGCCATGTCGTAAAAAAAGGCAGGTTGTTCTTTTTCGATAATTACCAAAATCTAATCAGCACCAGAGTATCCTACAAGTAACTTATCTACCAAATTTTGTGAAATTTGGTCAATTAGTATTTTAGCTAGAGTGGATACATAAAATTTTTTCTGGCCATTTCGCAAAAAAAAGCGGGTTCTGCTTTTTCGAATCATACCGAAAACTAATCAGCACCAGGGTCATACCCAAGTGACTTACCAAATTTTATGAAATTCGGTCCAGTAGTTTTTTAGTTAGAGTGGAAACATACATTGCACGGACAGACACACACCCACAGACACACCCACAGACGTCACGCTACAAATAGTTTTTTCGTATTCTAAAGCTCTAGAAACGTGGAGATCCGTCGAAAACTCGAGTTGTGATTTTCGCTATGATTTCAATACCTTCCCTATACATTACCATGTATTGCAGGGAAATTAAAAATCAAAATTTGAAATTTGCTCAGTTTTTGAAATTTGCTCAGTTCAAACTTATTTCTACATCCAAGTTTGTTCTCCATGTTAATACAGATAGCGTAATATTACAATTTCTGTAGAGGATTTATAAGAATACTCATGTAAATAAAAGCCAAAAGTCATGTTTGGCTATGCGTTTTGAACAATATCTTTAAATTTTTTAAATTAATACGGAAATGTTTGGGAAATGTAGACAAATTGACGACAATATAGTATCTTTATAGCAATTCAATTTTATTTATTTGATAATCCCTATCGTTTTGTGGGGATTATAAATTTTCTATTCTTTATTTAAAAATAGAATTATTTATTTATATTACATTTATCCATTCGTTGTCGTTTTACGACAGTTTCAGTTGAATGGAAACATTAAATGGTATCAGAATATTTATAAAATAGTAATAGAAATGTAAATTATTCTTATATAGCAGCTTTGTTTAATAGAATTCAAATTTGCTTAAAAGTAATTTTTATGGCTATTGCTGTATTTGGTACCATAATATCGAGTAATGTTAATTTTTTCAAATAAATATTTTTAACATTCAGTTATTATCTATTAGATATCATTATATATTGAGCCCGTCGTATTACGAAGGCCTATAAATCCATGTACAGAATTTACCCGTTAGCCCACCTGCAGCACTTGTGCTTCTAATAACCCCGAGTGCATGCGACAACACACATCTACCAATTTATATTAATTACTATACACCTCTTTAACAAAATATAATTATTAAACCGCCTCTATTGATACGAATACAATTAATATACGATATTTTTGACCTCTAACAATGTGTATGTGTCTCACGAACGAAGAAATTCACTAAATTTCGAATGGAAAATATTACGTTAATATGTCCTACAAAGTATTAAGACTATCAATCATACTTAATTTCCGAGATATTGAATTTTCGTCAATTTGGTAATATTTACCCAAACTCGCCAAGTTGGCAATTTAACTCGCCAAATTTGGCCAACTTTCATTACATTTGTGGCCAAGTGATACCGACAAACAGAGAAAAGGGATTTTCTTATATAATATAATTAATTGGTAATTATTACTATATAATTGTGCTCAATAAAATATTTGCACATATGTGTATAATATTTGAATGAATAATCATATTTTTTGTCTATAAGTTTAGTTTTGAAATCAGTTTAGTTTTAGCAGCACAAAAATCCAGAAATTAGTTTTATACGAATTCTTTTAATCCGAAAGTAGTCAAGATTTTCGAAATTTTATTATAAATTTAATATTTATGAAACTGAATTTAAAATATCGCCCTGCATTTCAAACATAAACTATTAATATTTGAATTCATCTTGGAGACGGCGCACAGAATGCAATATGTCCGGGAATTGAATCTTCCTGTGTCTTCTATCAATGTCCAAAATACGAAGATGGTGCAATTCAAATTTCTATAACATCAGCTAATGGTTGTTAGCTCTTTAAGAAGCATTTTAATCACGTGTGGACTAACTTAACTGCAGATAGGGCACTTGAGGGAGATGCTTTTAAATGAATGAATAAGTTTGTGATTGAGTGTTAGAGTTTAGACTTCATAACTAAACACTATTTTGAAGATTAAACGAGTAAATGGTATTCATTATGCATGGTGATTATGCAAACCATAATATGATATTTTGACAGTTCTTGACGTCATTTGTTCGTCGCAAAGGCAAATTTAAGGGATAGATAGAAGGTTTGTTGATCCTGGACCAAACCGACAGAAATTTTCTAAGAAATGAATAAAACGGCAATACCTAAAATGGTAATATTGCGTCAAATTTGTCGCCAAGCGTCACAAAAAAACATATATTAGCTTTTTTTGTGTATCATGTCATTGTATATTAGCATTTTTAGACAATTTTGGATAAATATTCCCCTTAAAGTCTATTCAAAATTCATTATTGCCAATCATGAGTTTTTCTCATGTTTACTTTTTCAGTAAGATTATAAAAAACAGAGATGTAAAAATTTTTGTGCCAATTTGCACATTTACAGTTTTGGGAAAACATATTTTTGTATAACAATGTTTCAAACCAACGCTGTTATACAAACGCTGCCAAGAAGCGTACACAATGAAACGAAACTTATGTGGACATTTCAGCTTCCATTTTTTATCAACTTAATAGCGTTCATTGAGAAGAAATCATTACATATAAAACATTTTCGTAATATACGTATTTCGTAAAAAGAAAAAAAATGTGGCAAAATCAATATTGCAATTCTATGATTTACTTAAAAAATTTGAATAAAACATAAAGTCATTTCCGTGAAATTGGGTAGTTAGTTGAATCAGTAACTGTAAAACTTTTCAGAGATAGAATTATAAGATTGCTGTAATGTTTCTACTCACAATTCCCAAGTTTTTAAGGGGTCTCAGACAGAAAAATTTATTTTTCTTATTTATGAATTTTTTTTAAAATATTTTTTACATAAATGTTTTTTATCGGATGTAAATGTGAAAAAACCTGATGTGGGCAGCACATGACTTTCCCTGCAGACTTATATTAACGTTCTCTTTATTTTAATTAAATTTATTTCACTTTTAATTCAATTTTCGTTCTCATTCGGTAACCGGACTTATTTTCAAAGGTGACGTAGAGAAAATACGGAAAACTAAAATATCTCGAGAACGGCTAGTCCTAGTGTAATGGGGTTGGTCTTATTCTTTTCGTCGTTAAAAATTACGTATTAAACGAGCATTTAATGGATATATTTGAGTATACCTAGTTCTTTAGTTCGGCAAACCTATACTCGGATCCACACTTATCTAGTTTATAATTGTACTTCTATACGACGCTGGATTTACGACTTCATTCTCCAATCAGGTATATATGAACTCTTCTGAATGCATTGCCTTTCTCGACTAAATATGAACTTATGAATTATTTTTCTGACTGACTTATACATCTGACTAAAAAACATCACTTGTGTACTTCTCCAACTTTCACTGTGGTTCCGTCTAATTTTTCTCCTTGAATAGCATTGGCTTATCGGTCAGAAGACCCCCCCCCATGTAACCTTCATAGTTGCGGTCTCTATTGGCTTGAGCTATCTGGCGCAAGAATGCACTCACTGGCTTAAGATCAGTTGGTGTAACTGCCAGCAGACTGGATTTCCGCTGGGTTCCTTGAAAAAGTATGGGGCCAGTTTTATTGCTTCCAAATAAATTAATTTGAATTTAGTGTCAATATTTGGTGCCTGCGTGTATTATTAGCAGCAACTACGTTATCCTTGCTTTGAATTCGATTTTACATCCATTATCCTTGGTACACCACACCATTACAACACCGAATATTTCCATCATCACGCAAATCTGCCATCACATTTCCATTAATTAATAACCTAACCTTTCAAACTATGTCATGTTCTAAGATGTATGTATGTATGTATGTATGTATGTATGTGTGCGTACGTGTGTGTGTGTGTGCGTAAGTGAATGAATCCATCCATCCAAATTAAGCCTAGTGCTGCTGTTCATTTCTTTTTTCGGCATAGTAGCCATATTGTAACTGTATTAGTGATGTTTTTGTTTTAATGTTTTGCCATTATTGACTTGGTATAGGTTAGTATTCCACTTCTCTTATACATATATATATATATATATATATATATATATATAATATTAAAACACCGTGAAATACTACATTACAAAATCATCTGAAATCACACTTAAAAGGCGCAAAGCTGCACTAAAAAGAGGATTAAAATATTGTCAAAAAGAAAAGAGGTATGGATGGAAACAATGTACCAAAAGATGGCCGGGGGGAGTTGTGACCCCCTCACCCCGGTTAAGCATGCTTTACGTCGCGACAACACTCCCGGAGAGCCGGTACATTGCAAAAAGGAATACGAATGTATCAAATTGTAAGATGTAAATATACATCACACAGAAACAAATATAAGATATAATTGTCGAGATCCAGCCCTATCGAAATTCATCCACAGTAAATGTTTGAAATATGTTAAAAAGTGTGTGAATAATGTTTGAAACATGTTCACAAGTATAAATTAACAAAATTACAAAGCTTCCACTTAAAGAAGAATTTAAATATTGACACATAATAGAACAATAATAACAAAGTCTATTTCCAAAACCATATACCTGAATGACAAACAATAGCATATTACATGCAGATGTACATCCCATATTGTGTAATACAAGACCATGCAAATTTGCTATAACGTATTATACATCATACCCTATTCAAGAGGTCTCATATCAGTTATCACACGCTTTACCTGTGACAATCCAGTATGTATATTGCCAACAGTTCTATTTAAATATAAACGGTAACTTTCAGTTACAGTTATTTTATAAAACTTGTAGATAATGTCACTTAAAAAATTCTTGGGAAAACCCTGTGAGATGGTGTTTTGTAGGAAACGATAATCGCATAATCGTTATGCGATTATCGTTTCCTACAAAACACCATCTCACAGGGTTTTCCCAAGAATTTTTTAAGTGACATTATCTACAAGTTTTATAAAATAACTGTAACCGAAAGTTACCGTTTATATTTAAATAGAACTGTTGGCAATATACATACTGGATTGTCACAGGTAAAGCGTGTGATAACTGATATGAGACCTCTTGAATAGGGTATGATGTATAATACGTTATAGCAAATTTGCATGGTCTTGTATTACACAATAAGGGATGTACATCTGCATGTAATATGCTATTGTTTGTCATTCAGGTATATGGTTTTGGAAATAGACTTTGTTATTATTGTTCTATTATGTGTCAATATTTAAATTCTTCTTTAAGTGGAAGCTTTGTAATTTTGTTAATTTATACTTGTGAACATGTTTCAAACATTATTCACACACTTTTTAACATATTTCAAACATTTACTGTGGATGAATTTCGATAGGGCTGGATCTCGACAATTATATCTTATATTTGTTTCTGTGTGATGTATATTTACATCTTACAATTTGATACATTCGTATTCCTTTTTGCAATGTACCGGCTCTCCGGGAGTGTTGTCGCGACGTAAAGCATGCTTAACCGGGGTGAGGGGGTCACAACTCCCCCCGGCCATCTTTTGGTACATTGTTTCCATCCATACCTCTTTTCTTTTTGACAATATATATATATATATATATATATATATATATATATATATATATATATATATATATATATATATATATATATATATATATATATATATATATATATATATATATATATATATATATATATGTATATATATATATATATGTATATATATATATATATATATATATATGTATATATATATATATATATGTATATGTATATTATATATATATATATATATATATATATATATATATATATATATAGCATAGTAAACATATTAAAATAAAATTATTTCACAGTTATCCAATTTTTCTCCAGAAGTTGGCGCAATGCAGCACATTCTCCTAAAGTAACATACAAGATTCATATGAAAAAGAGGGGAAATGACCAAATGCAAGGCATAAAATGGTAGAGGGGGATGGCGACCCCTCTTTCCCGTTTAAAAGACTGCTTTTATGCCCGGGCAACACTCACGGTACCAATGCCATGCAGAAGCCATACTTCCGTAAATGTGTCAAATCAAAAACACTCGAAAAAGTGCAAAGAAAACAAATAGGAATCGACCAGGATCGCAAGGGAAAGAATGGAAATGCAGCAAATGCCCCTGTCGGTTACGATGGAGTGCATCATATATAACAGAAGTCCACGCATGCGCTATTCGTTATTTTCACTTTCATCGTTCTATACTTCTGCCATATCCTTTAAGTAAGCATTTTCTCCCTTTTTTGTATTAAATAGGGAATTATAATAACATTTCAGGAAACCAATTGGATAATTCCGTTTTATTGCCTCCTTCATAATATTCCTATTATGCATGATGCAATCAGACTTGAAAGTATTAATGCGCTGATTTCTTTTGAGGTGACCAATGACGACATTTCTGAAAATGTTCCTGGTCAAATTGGACCTCCAATCAATAATGCGGTTGATTTTTATATTGAAATTGTTTCTCTTGTCATATAAGACGGTATAAGTACCATATCTACTGTCATGTTTTAGTGTGATATCTAGAAAATCAACACTATCTTCCTCCTTACTTATATTCTCAATCAATTCCAGTTCTTTTGGATAAAAAGTAAAATCAAATTGGGGTGTATTCTTATATTGCCCAATAAGGACATCGTCAACGAAACGAAATTATAGCATTTCATGTAATATATGAGTGCCATTTTCAAATTTACGCAAGTATAGATCGGCGAGCAGGGATGAACATCCCCCTCCCATCGGAATACCCTTAACCTGTTTAAAATAGTTGGTGCCATCAAATAAGATGTTTTCAAACAACACAATGCGAATCAAGTCCTCGTATTTTCTGAATGTAATATGCTCTTTTAAGTCATATATTTCATGTAGTTCCTTCAAAATTTCATATAGATTTTCCAGATTGATGTTGTTGAATAAATCACGGAAATCGTAACTTTTGAAACGTATATCCCTGCTATAAAATGGAAGTCGGTTGATGACATCGTAACTATTATTTATCATTACTGTTCCTTGTTTCTTGAGTATAATCATAACATTTTTAAGTATAGTTAAAAGTTTTTCATTTGCAATTGTTAAATAGGATCCACATCCCACTGTCACCGGCCGGAACTTGACTGGATTTTTATGAAGTTTTGGTATGAGTACCAAATATGGGAAGTTAACTGCTTTAAGTTCGATACCAATGCTTTGATACAGAGTTTTAATTTTATTTACCAGACATGTTCCATTTTGTTGTAAAGGGGAGTACATTTGTTTATCAAGATAACTATTTTTTAAAGTATCAACGTAGTATTTTCTGCATGTGAAAGCGTAATTTGATACAACTTTATCCGTATAAGTTATAACATATTTATCTTCATATTTATTGACTGCATTTTGAAGAGAAGGATAATACGTTTTTTTACACAATGTTTTGTAGTGGAGATTGAACATTTTGATAAGATTGTATTGCCATTCTTTGAAGGCTTGTATTGGCATGCTGTATTTTACGGCGAGTTTATATGTAAATTTCTTCAAATCTTGTTCAAAGTCCTTTTTAATATTTGTGAAATCTTGTATACGAAATTTCGTACCAAGTTGAAGCATAGATTTTAACTTGTGATTATTCAATAGATCCAGGTTTCCAGTGATAATGTGCGCATGATGGGTATCTATATAAGGGCTGTTTTTACAATTACACTCTTCACTTTTATATACATTGATGTTTCTACTTATGCGGTTATAATTAAATATTTTTCTACCATTGGTTTGCACAAATTTATAAATCAGTTTTACTTCTATGTTAGGTACTTGTAAGAGATGTGCCAAGTTTTTTATATATGTCTTGATTGGTAAACCATCATAATTTTTATTTTTGTAGGTTGTAACAAAAGGCTCTGTTGTAGTAGTTTTCTTCTGTGGAGAGGATTTCAATACTATGTTTAATGTACTGGCTTTTAGTTTAAGTAAATCCATCATTATAGCATAGTTTGTACATGCATTTTCATTATTATTAACAGTTAGTTGTTTTTCGAGTTGATACACTTTGACACATTTACGGAAGTATGGCTTCTGCATGGCATTGGTACCGTGAGTGTTGCCCGGGCATAAAAGCAGTCTTTTAAACGGGAAAGAGGGGTCGCCATCCCCCTCTACCATTTTATGCCTTGCATTTGGTCATTTCCCCTCTTTTTCATATGAATCTTATATATATATATATATATATATATATATATATATATATATATATATATATATATATATATATATATATATATATATATATATATATATATATATATATATATATATATATATATATATATATATATATATAATCCATTTTATTTTTGTCAAATGCACATTACGTTTATGCCCTAATAAATTATTTTATTCATTAAAATTTCTCCAAAAGTCTCTTCTAATTAAAGCTTCCATTTCAGTACCAGGATTCAGGAATAAATACCTTCCAGTACGTAGGACTCGATGAAAATATCCAAATGCGTAGATAAATCTTGAAAATACGTAACTCAGCTAATTAAAAAGCTTAACGATCTACGGCGATTAATTAATTTGCGTGACATGATAGTCCTTTCTAAGCTTCTATGAAATAAAAAGATGTCACTTAGTTTAACTTCATTTCTCGAAATGAAATAAATCTTATGTTATTTTTTACAAGTTTTCTAGAAGAGTCCTTAAATATCCCAATAACTTTGTAAGAAAGTTCTACGAGTATGGACGTTAGGTGTATCTGTGGTAAACTGACCACGGCCGATCGTATAAAATTAATTGCAGCGCCCCCTATTGAAAATTTAAAACGTTAGTGTAACAAATTCTAACAACAAAACGAGGTAATTGAGAAAAGTCAATTTTAAAATTATGAACCATCCTTCATATTCTAAAGTTCAAAGAAGCACATATATTGAAGCAAATAATTCGTTGGAAAAATAATTTTACTTGAATAAGTATTTAGATTATTAGGTTTCCATTTGGCATTTTTATACATTCATATTCCACATATTTTAGGCTGACCTGCATCATGATAATTATTAGAATGAAATGGAAAAATATATTTTTTTCAGATTCATACTTAACTTATTATTATTTTTCTAATATTTTGCTAAATTTGTAAAAAGTTTTTTTTATAAGCTGGTAACAGCTCAGTGATGAGATAGACACATTTAGCTTATCAGTGTCGATATAAATTGTTTTGATACCATTAATATCCATAGTGTAGTTCATAATTTGAATTTCCTTGAAATACTATATATTACCATCATTATTCGAGAATTTTCATTATTTCTAATACGAAATAATGCTGTTAAAATTCGAATTATTCAAATTCTAAACATTAGAATTATTACATTTTATGTCTAGTTCTATTTTCCTCCATAATGTATACATTAAATTGTATAGTGATTCGTTCTTGACTAAACTTGTTGACGCGTCACACACACACAGGCCGCTCAAATCTTAGGGTGAGTGGAGCGGACTGGGTTTCCACACACACACACACACACACAGCGTCTCACCAAATGGTCTGAACTATACAAGCCACTTGACTAAACCAAATACCCTAGTGTGGTTGTGCCACCTAGTGTGACGAAATAGAAGCAAAATGAGAAAAAAGAATAAACCATAAAAAATTTGAACGCAAAGTGTAATAAAAAAAGAACCAGATAGAGAAAAAAGAATAGTACATAATAAATAAATTGGCATCACGTCTGATTTCAATTAGCAGAAACAACAAGCACACAAATATAATAGAAGGTCTTTATTTCACTTCCTGTAAGACGTACAAAATTTGAAAAAGGCCAGAGCGCTTTCGAGCGTAAATACGCTCTTCATCAGTGGCGCCACTGATGAAGAGCGTATTTACGCTCGAAAGCGCTCTGGCCTATTTTGTACGTCTTATAGGAAGTGAAATAAGGACCTTCTATTATAGCTGTGTGCTTGTTGTTTCTGATAATAGTACATGTTCGTGACACAACTCCTACACACTTACTGAAATCCTGGCCATCCTAATGGTTGCTCAAGTCCTTGGATGAGTCGGACGGCTTGGGTCTTCAACACTTACTGAAATAACGGTTACCTTACACCTTTCTGGTAGGTCGGACGGTCTGGGTCTCAACAACACTTACTGAAGTAAGAAAGAAATCCAAGTTTTTCAAAAAAAAATTCTGTTTACTACATTTTATTTGCGCAGTAATTAATGTCGTAATTTAGTTATTGATTGCTCGTATGCAGTTATTTTTTGTATGTCTACAATTCTGAAATTCACTAAAGTAAAAATTCAAATTTACCTGTGATATTTTCCGTTTTATTCATGTAACTTTAATAAAATCATAACTGACATTTTCTAGTTTGGATAACAGTCTACGAAATCCCGTTTACTGCTTCTCATTAAATCCATTCTCATGCATTGCAACAAGCATTGAAGTGCGAAATTATTCAATGAATAAACTCAATATTTTATGCACATAACTAAACAGCACTGGAGAGAAATACCGATGTTAAGCAAATTATAATTGTTATGGAAGCATACAGTGATCTAATTAGGCTAATGAGGAATTCTTCAAACAAAACACTTGGATAATTATCTGCCCGGATGCAGATTTTACACTGAAATTTTCTATTACATTCCCTACAGATTATGATAATATGTGTAATCCAAACAACTGTGTGAAGATAGGTAAAAACCGAAATTATGTGATTCTCTTCCTAGTAGCATTTAATTTTGGTCCACTATTGGAACAATATTGTACATCTTGGCATTACATTGGAAATATTTCCAATGCAATCAAAATATTGGAAAAATATTGCGGTTACAATGGCCTCCAATTTGGCTAAATCTTTTCATTACAATATAATTTCAATATTGCATCCATTTCCAATGAAATGCCAATATTGGCGTAATTTATTCCCAATATTTTAAGCCAATATTGGACCAATTCTGTCGAAATGTCCCATTTTTATTTTCCCTGCAATACATGGTAATGTATAGGGAAAGTATTGGAATCATGTCGAAAATCGCAACTCGAGTTTTCGACGGATCTACACGTTTCGAGACCTCTAGCATACGAAAAAACCATTTTTAGCATGACGTCTGTGTGTGTGCCTGTGTGTCTGTCTGTCTGTGCAGATATTATATCCACTCTAACTAAAAAACTAATTGACCGAATTTCATAAAATTTGGTAGGTAAGTCACTGGAGTGTGATCCTGGTGCTGATTAGTTTTTGGTCCGATTCGTAAAGACAGAACCCGCCTTTTTTGCGAAATGGCCCGTAAAAATATCAGTTATCCACCCTAACTAAAATGCTAATTGACCAAATTTTACAAAATGTAGTAGATAAGTTACTTCTAGGATACGCTGGTGCTGATTAGATTTTGGTATGATTCGGAAAAGTCTGCCTCATTTTACGCAATGGCCCTCAAAAATCGCCAAAAGCTAAAACAATCTATGTATGTTCAAATATATCAATTAAATGCTTGTTTTATATACGTAATTTTTGATGAGGAAAATAATAAGACCAACTCCCGTACTCTAGGACTAACCTTTCTCGAGACATTTGAGACTTTCGTATTTAATTATGCCTATTTTTGAAAAATGTCCAATTAACAAATAAAAACAGAAATTGAATTAAAAATGCAAATTTAGTATTATTTTGTGCAATTAAACTCAATTTAATGAATTATTAAAGAAAAGAGGAAATATGAATTTGAGTTTGCAGAGAAAGTCATGTGCTGTCCACATCAGATTTTTAATTTTGCCAATATTGGGCAAATATTGGATTGCTACTAGTTTGCAGCTTAGTGCAGCATGTAAGCAGGTAGTGGTTGCCACATATACAGTTCTCTAACTTTTCATCAAATAATTTACAATCCCCTTTTAATTTCTTGTACGAAAACTTGACTTGCTCTGCTGGCTCCCCTAGGGCTCATTTGGCTGATGAGCTTGTGCGAGGAAGTTTTTGCTGGCCGGAACTGCGCTCACTGGGCGTAACTGCTTGGGGTCCTAAGAACACCAGACCTTTTCGATGTGTGTGGAAATTCTTTATTATCCCCACATAAATATATTTCAACTAAATGTTAAACACTGATGATCGTCTAATTATGTTTATTGTTTGACGCTTACAAAGTTTGCCTCCTCCTAGTACTTGTTGTTTGAAGTCATAAAATGCTTTATAGGCTGAAGTTATTCACAATTCATAAACTGCTCTTCCAATGGCCCTATCGTGCTGAAAACACCGGTTCTTGTTAGATCACCGAAGTCAAGCAGCATTGGGGGCTGTTAGTACTTAAGTGGGTGACCACCTGGAAACACCACATGCTGTTGGCACTTTTCGGGCGCGGTAGCCCGATGGTTTACGCGCTGGAATTGCACGCTGTCACAACTGCCGCCGTGTTCATGCGGAGTACGATCACTTTAAACATGTGGGTCCGTAAGTCCTTCTCAGAGGTTGGTGGTATAGGAAGGATGGTACGGTCCCTGTGGATGTCTCCCTCACTGGTTCCTGGTCTAGATTAGGTGGCACTTCCCGGCCGTCCAAACAGTTACCTTACACCTTTCTGGTAGGTCGGACGGACTGGGTCTCAGCAACAATAATTCAAAAACTGCAGTCATTGACAATTTAAATTACGGTCATTACAACATTTAATACCTTTATATAAATAATCATATCGTATGTAATCTTTCATTTCAATACAAATGGCACAAGCTTTAGAACTCCAGCTTGACCCGTTCTAGAGATATTGGCGATTTTCAAACAAATGCATAAAATGTGAGAAAATTTAAAATGATTCAAGTACCAAATATATTTACTTTCAATATGCAGTATTAAGTAACAAATCTGTTGCATCATTATAGTGGATACTTTTAAAACTCTCCTTGTAATAATCAATAAGTGAAATACACTTTGTGCAGAGGATAAGGGAAAATTAGAATAACATAAATAAGCACAAATAACACAATAAATAAGCATACAGCTGTTTCGAGGATACGTTGGATCTCCTTTGTCAGTGTCAGAGAATTAACCAACCCTAAGTACAAAAGAGGAATAAACGCGGAAAGTCGAGTGTCGTACAGGACAGTTCGCATGCCGTTCGCATTCCAAAATATTATTTTAATTGATTCCTTTTGGGACCTAGCCATGACGGGTTTGATTCTCACTGTTACTTTTAAAGTCCGCGATTATTTTAAGGGCCTCAAAGACCATTACCATTGGATAGCTCTTGTTTTGTACTAATTCTGCGAACTGCATCAACAGATGTTTTATGTCGTCTAGATTGAACATGCTGATAAATCCTCTGATGAGGTTGAGGATATCCTTCATCTTTTCAGCATCAGATTTATCAGCCGGCACAGTCTCAGCTTCCATTTCCTCAGCCTCAACCGCGGTTTGCACTTTTTTGTGAGTGTCCTTTTGGAACTTGATAGTGTTTTGTTTTTTTCCACCCGATTTAACTAACGGCTGGGTTTGCGCGAGCTCTTCTTCCTCCCTGACTCGTTTAGTTTCTTTCCATTCCTCAACTTTCCTATCCAGTCTATCCTTTGCCTGTCTGGCTTTTTCTGCCTCCGATCTCCTTTTAATGGCAGCTGTAGCTGCTCTTACTTCCTCCAGGGTCAATTCTCTGGAGGTCGATGGTTTGGAGGCCTGCTCTTGCACCGATCTGGTAGGTGCTGAAGGTTGGTGCCTGTTTGCCTGTGGCACTATGTGCGAGGAGCCCTGATGGGGTGCCTGGGGGTTTAGACCGAGGGCCTTTTGCCTCCAAGGGGGGTATCTGATTTTTGGGGGGAGGGGGGTATACCCTGGTGCCTTTCTTCTGTTCCAGGGGTTCTTCGGGCATTGCCTGAAGTTCGCCGGGTGGTCTCCATTACAATTAGCACACGTTGCCTTCTCTGTCCTGGGTCTCTGGCAGTCCCGTGTGAAGTGTCCTTGAGCACACTTCAGGCACTTTGGTGGCATAATGCAGTTCTCAGAGGAGTGGTTGAATTGCTGGCACCTGTAGCAAATTTTAAAGCCCCGAGCTCTGAAGGCCTCTACCTTCACAGCCGAGTACCCTAATCTTGTGAGTCTGTAAACCCTCTGCCAGTCTTCCGTAGGCCTAAGGCTGATTAAAAAGATCGGCAGGGATAATCTTGTTTTTGTGTTTCTCAGTTGGGAAACCCGGACTATATCTAATCCATTGGATATTAGCGTCATTTTTAACTCCTCTATGTAATAGTTAGTTGGTAGCCCCTTCAATACTACCTTTTTTGGCCTTTCACTTTTCAGGTTTAAACTATGGAAGGGGATTTTCTCGCTAGTCAAATGGCGCTGAACAACCCTATAGGATTCAGCGTCATTGGGTATAAGTTTGAGCATATCTCCTGAGAGTTTGCCAGATACTTTATTGCCTGTGATTTCATTCAACTTTTTAAGGAGAGCCTGGTAGTTGTCTCTAAACTTGATGAAGAAACATTCCGCTTTAGGTTATTTTTTTTCTACCTCCATAATATTTTCTCTAACACTATTTTCAACCGCTTTAGGTTTAGGTGCACTCTTAATTTGAACAGGTTGCGCGGCAATTTCAGCATAAGTCTTAGTTCTAACATTTTCATTTACAGTTACAACATTATCACTAACCTTTTCATTTACAATTACAACACTATCACTAGCAGCATTACAGTCCATGTTATCATGGTCACTAGATTTTAAATTTCCATCCCCGTTTTTAGTAGGAGTTCCCTTTGTGGGAGACTCCTCTGTCCTAGCCCTTTTACATGGATTTTCAACCGTTTCAGTTTTGTCAACAAGTTTAATTTCATTAATTATTCCTATTTCTAGCAGTTTAGCTTTGACTTCAACATTATTAAGACATGCATTACTATCCTCAAGTGATTTAAAGATTACATACATATCACTACTCTTAAATTTAGTCATGTCACGGTCAGACAGAAAAGAATACACAAAATTGAACGAACCTAAAATCCGGGAGACTTGGTCCTGTTCCTGTTCGATGAGTCCATTCTTGAGCATATCCCTGATATGCAAAGTCAGCGTGTAGATCACCAGTCCTAAGAAATTGACGACTTGCATCACTTCAAGTGGCCCCGTGAAACAAGATCCATGCTGCGGCAGAGAGTCACTGTATAAATTCATGGCATCCTTGATAGGCCGAGCACAATCTCCATCAAGCTCACTAGCAGTAATCCTCGTAAGCTCCAGATGATCCTTGTCCAAATCCATATCGTCAGTTGAGAGCAATCCAAAAAGGCACTACCACGTGGAAGGCACACGTGGTAAATCCATAGTTGAGATAGCACGAAAAGCACAAAATGGCCAGAAACCGCACACAGCAAAGTTGTCAATTACTTAGCCCGACGTGTTCTATCGTAACTAGATATAACACGCCCAAGCGTAAGCAAGAAAAGTCACCACAAGATAAAAGCAGCAGCTTCGCAAAATCACAAGCTCACACTTCGAAGTCTGAGCTTCGAATGATGAACAATGATGAATAGACGCGGCATCTTTAAAGTGTCGTACAGGACAGAGCACCAAGCGCGAAGCGCCTTTAATCTCCAGTTTCAATATGTGATTCTTATCGTCAAACTGTGACATTAATTCTGTTACCCTAATAGGAGGTTCGAGGTTTTTTTTACTACATTTTATTATTTGTCCTAGCTCCTAGTGTGGCAGTTTGTTGCACATTTAGAGTTTAAGCAGTTTGGGGGGTTGATGCAGATCTAAGGGTTATCTAGCATTTTGGCAGCTTAGAGTTTAGAACATTTTTTTTTTTATAAAACATTAGTCGCGAGTTTTATTTAATATCAGATGTTTGAGGTGGGATTTTTTTAATTCCGATTATCGATGTTTAGAACTGCGCGGGGTCTCTTACGAGATTTGGCCTTGCGATGATCATAGTCATGCGGATTGAATAATAGTTCATTTGGAACAGATGGCAAATTATTGTAGAATTTAAGCGCTAGCTTTTTAATTTGGGCTCTCACGGTTTTTATTTTGAAGTCTTTTCTAATCACCGAGTTTCTTAAATATCTAGGGGCTTTCCTGATACACCTAAGGATTTTATTTTGTCTTATTTCTAAGGAGTCTATGGTAGTTTTACAGGCATATCCCCATACGGGTGCTGCATACAACATTCCCGGGCGGATGACCGATTTGTAGATTAGTAGCTTATCTTGATAACTAAGATTTCCGTTTCCTATCATTGGGTATAGGGCTCCGGTGGCCATATGCGCTTTTTTGATTATATCTGTTACGTGCAATTTCCAGGTTAGGTGGGAGTGTATCGTTACACCTAGGTATTTGGTTGATTTTTCGCACCTAGTGCATGGTTGTTTATGTACAGTGGCGACGAAAGTTTATGTTTCCTCGAGAAATAAATCCAATGACATTTATTGGGGTTTAATTTTATTCGCCATTTTTCCAGCCAGGTATGGAGTATGTCTAAATGTTGTAGCTGTCTGTGCATTATTGAGACATAGGGGTGTTTTGCAAGTATCGCACTGTCGTCTGCATAGAGTGCCAGCTCTGTGTTTGGAGTCCTGGGGATGTCGTTCAGGTATATGTTAAAGAGTGTCGGGCCCAGGATAGAACCTTGCGGCACACTACTTTCAATGATGTTGGGTGTAGATAAGTTACCTCCTACTCTGACTTGAAAGTGTCTGTTATTTAAGTATGAGATTAAAAGCTTGACAAGAGCGTCAGGGACTTTTAAAGTGATCAATTTGTACGCTAGTCCACAGTGCCACACTTTATCAAAAGCTTTTTGTATGTCCAGAAAAATCGCAGCTGAGGGTGTCTTGTTATTGAGACCCGAAGATATGTACTCTACCACTCTCAGCAATTGATGAGTGGTGGAGTGCTTTGGCCGAAATCCAAACTGCTCCGGAATGATTATGTCATTCTCACTAAGGTGCGTGTTCAGTCTCTTAAGAATTATCTTCTCAGTAATTTTACTAAGTGTCGGTAGCAAACTAATTGGTCTGTAGTTGGCTGGAATTGTGGCATCCTCACCTGGTTTATGGATTGTTATAATTATCGCTTCCTTCCATTCTTTGGGGAAAGAGTTTAGTTTTAATATTTTATTTATTAAGATAGTCAAGTTTACGTTTTATTTATTAAGATAGTCAAGTTTACGTTTTATTTATTAAGATAGTCAATATTACGTTTTGGGGTAGGTTTTTAACCGCAATATTTCTGATTTTGTCGTGGCCTGGGCTTTTGCGGTTTTTGATAATTTCTACTATCTCCTGCGGGGTGGCTGGGTTAATCTCAGCCGTTATCGGGGAATTCCTAAAGTTATTTAAAGTTTGTCTAACAATTCTTAGGGTGTCCTGACACATTAGATCGTGGTTTGGTTGGAATTGTTTTTCATAATGGCTTGCGAGCGCCTCGGCTTTTTCCTCGTCTGAGTATGCGATTTTAGCGCCATCGATTAGTGGCGGGAGCTTAATTTGAGGTTTCCTGAGTCTTTTTGCAAATTGCCAGAGCGATACGTCTTCTGGGCTAAGGGATTAGATTAGCTCTTTATACTGTTGCTGCTTTTCTGCGACAATTTTTTCCCTGACTTTGCACGTGAGTCTGTTAAGCTCCCTATTAAGGGCGGGGTCTCCGTTAGCCTGCCATGTCTTACGTATTCTATTTCTTTGCCTGACTAATTGTTTGACATGGTGGGAAAGTGTGGGCATTTTTGGAGACTCACGATGTGTTGTGGCAGAGGCAATTGCTCTCTTGATTTCTGTTGTGAGTGTGTGCGTGGGAGAGTCAATATCCGCCGTGCTCATTATGTCAGGTACTGCTAAGTGGGGCTCGAAGAGTGCTCTTTTGAATACATCCCAGTTCACCCTCTCTCGTCCCAGAGAGGCTGGAAGAGGTGTGTTGGGGTCGAATGTCAACAGTACCGGTAGATGACCCGAGTCGAATTCATCCAGGGTACTAATAGTGTGAGCGTAATCTATGTTTCTCGTTAGGACAAAGTCTATGAATGAGCCGTTGGCGCCTGAGAAGCAGGTTGGTGTCGACGGTGCAATAATGTTGGTGTTTGTCGTGTTCCGCAGTCTGTGTATCTGTGTACCGCGTGAATTGGATCTCCTACAGCCCCACGCTCGATGGTGTGCGTTGAACTCGTCGTCGAGTATCGTGTTTGGATTTCGCGAGAAAAGCAGTTCCAGTTGCGCAGCTGCATTTACTCCAGTCATGTTTTTGACATATGTTGAGGTTAGGATAAACGGGCTAGTATTGTTAATTTTAATTTTTATACTAGTATTTTCTATACCATGAAGATTTATGTTGTTTAGTTCCACGTGTGGAATATTTCTTTTAATGTATATTGCTGTTCCTCCATGGGGCGTTCTAGCATTAGTATTTGAGCTAAGATTATGATAGCCATAGTAGTTTGCTATGTTTAGTTTTTTATTTTATCTAACTCTAGTTTCCTGAATTAATAAGGCGTCTACATCATTTTCGTTTACATATTTCCTAAGTTCATTTATTCTTGGAGATATGCCGTTCGCATTCCAAAATATAATTTTAAAGGATTCTTTTTGGGAACGAGCCATGACGGGTTTGATTCTCACTATTACTTTTAAAATCCGCGATTATTTTAAGGGCCTCAAAGACCATTACCATAGGATCGCTCTTTTTTGTACCAATTCTGCGAACTGCATCAACAGATGTTTTATGTCGTCTAAATTGAACATACTGTAAAATCCTCTGATGAGGTTGAGGATATCCTCCATCTTTTCAGCATCCGATTTATCAGTCGGTTCAGTCTCAGCTTCCATTTCCTCAGCCTCAACCGCGGTTTGCACTTTTTTGTGAGTGTCCTTTTGGAACTCGATAGTGTTTTGCTTTTTTTCACCAGTTCTAACTACCAGCTGGATTTGCGCAAACTCTTCTTCCCTGACTCGTTTGGTTTGTTTTCAATGCTGGACCTTTCTGTCAAGTCTATCCTTTGCCTGTCTGGCTTTATCTAACTCCGATCTCCTTTTAATGTCAGCTGTAGCAGCTCTTACTTCCTCCAGGGTCAATTCTCTGGATGTCGATGATTTGGGGGCCTGCTCTTGCACCGATCTGGTAGGTGCTGAAGGTTGGTGTCTGTTTGACTGTGGCACTATGTGCAAGGAGCTCTGAGGAGGTGCCTTGGGGTTTAGTCCGAGGGCCTTTTGCCTCCAAGGGGGTATCTGGTTTTTTTTGGGGAGGGGGGAGGCATACCCCGGTGCCTTTCCTCTGTTCCAGGGGTTCTTCGGGCATTGCCTGAAGTTCGTCGGGTGTTCTCCATTACAATTAGCACACGTTGCCTTCTCTGTCCTTGGTCTCTGGCAGTCCCGGGTGATGTGTCCTTCCTCACACTTCAGGCACTTTGGTGGCATACTGCAGTTCTCAGAGGAGTGGTTAAATTGCTGGCACCGGTAGCAAATTTTAAAGCCCCAAGCTCTGAAAGCCTCTACCTTCACAGCCAAGTACCCTAATCTTGTGAGTCTGTAAACCCTCTACCACTCTTCCGTAGGCCTAAGGCTGATTAAAAAGATCGGCAAAGGTAATCTTGTTTTTGTGTTTCTCACTTGAGAAACTCGGACTACATCTAATCCATTGGATGTTAGCATCATTTTTAACTCCTCAATGTGATAGTTAGTTGGTAGCCCCTTCAATACTACCGTTTTTGGTCTTTCAGTTTTCAGGTTTAAACAATGGAAGGGGATTTTCTCGCTAGTAAAATGGCGCTGAACAACCCTATAGGAGTCCGCATCATTGGCTATAAGTTAGAGCATATCTCCTGTGAGTTTTCCAGATACTTTATTGCCTGTAATTTCATTTAGCTTTTTAAGGAGAGCCTGGTAGTTGTATCTAAACTTTATGAAGAAACACTCTGCTTTTGGTTCTTTTTTTTCTACATCCATAATATTATCTCTTCCACTGTTTTCAACCGCTTTAGGTTTAGGTGCACTTTTAAATTGAACAGGTTGGGCAGCAATTTCAGCATAAATCCTAGTTCTAACATTTTCATTTACAGTTACAACACTATCACTAACCTTTTCATTTACAACACTATCACTAGCAGTATTTCAGTCCATGTTATCATGGTCACTAGATTTTAAGTTTAAGTTTCGATCCTGGTTTTTAGTAGGCGTTCCCTTTGTGGGCGACTCCTCTGTCCTAGCCCTTTTACTTGGTTTTTCAACAGTTTCACATTTACCAACAAGTTTAATTTCATTAATTAATCCTATTTCTAGCAGTTTAGCTTTGACTTCAACATTATTAAGACATAAATTACTATCTTCAAGTGATTTAAAGATTACATACATATCACTACTCTTAAATTTAGTCATGTCACGGTCAGACAGAAAAGAATACACAAAATTGAACGAACCTAAAATCCGGGAGACTTGGTCCTGTTCCTGTTCGATGAGTCCATTCTTGAGCATATCCCTGATATGCAGAGTCAGCGTGTAGATCACCAGTCCTAAGAAATTGACGACTTGCTTCACTTCAAGTGGCCACGTGAAACAAGATCCATCCTGCGGCAGAGAGTCACTGTATAAGTTCATGGCATCCTTGAGAGGCCGAGCACAATCTCCATCAAGCTCACTAGCAGTAATCCTCGTAAGCTCCAGATGTTCCTTGTTCAAATCCATATCGTCAGTTGAGAGCAATCCAAAAAGGCACTACCACGTGGAAGGCACACGTGGTAAATCCAAAGTTGAGACACACACACAGGGAGAGAGAAACACAGACATCTTTCTTTATTATGCAAGATCGTTACTTTCTGACAAACCAGTTTAAGCGTTTACCAGCAAAGCTTGTTATATCTCAGTATGCTCAGAACAATAATTTATTTTAACCATTATCTGTTCACTAGCTCTATCTGAAATTATTTTCAAAGATTATCTCGACCCTATCAAAAAGCAATTAATAAAATTATTAACTAGTACGTGAAACGCTAGAAACATAGAAAAGTTTACGCGGAATTTACTGTTTGGGATATAATTAATTTCAGCCATATAATACCTTTAGCTCTTCATGTGAAGCGAAAATTTAAGTAGAATTTATTTCCCAGCATATACGTAAAAATCATTGTTTAACTTCATTACCATCACAGCTCTTTTATTTAACAAACGATTTTGACAGTTTGAATGCAACGTTTTTTCAGAAACACTAATCCTATTATTTCAGTACTCGGGGGATGATAACGATGCCGACTATCATCACTTTCAGGTATAAACTTCGTGTTATTTTTCCTGTGCTTTTGCAATTCTTCTGTTTAAAATTAAGTCTTAATTCGTTGCATTCATTCATTAACACAAACAAATGCCTGTTTCAGATTGAGCAATATTACATTACTATAAATAATAAAACTCAGACTACAGGCATCTAAAAATGAAAAAAATGAAGATAGGAAACATTAAGAAAATTTGTATTTCCATGTGGTATAAACTCTTCTTCATTCACCACGTGTATACGCGATCAAACTCAACAGCTTAAATAAGAAAAGCTAAGATCGATTACAAAATGAATGGCAAAGAATAGAATTATAACATTAATTATATATATATATATATATATATATATATATATATATATATATATACATATGTATGTATGTATGTATGTATGTATGTATGTACATATATATATATATGTATATATATATATGTATATATACATATATGTAAATATATATGTATATATATATATATGTATATATATATATATGTATATATATATATATGTATATATATATATATATATATATATATATATATATATATATATATATATATATATATATATATATATATATATATATATATATATATATATATATATATATATTTGAAATGTAATAATAAGAATTATGTAAAAATAAAAAAAAAATATAAAAATACAATTCAAGTAATATTAACATCACCATAGAAGCAAATTCACGGCCATAATGCCGATAAGAGAAAAGAACAGAACCTTCCCAAATTCGATGATTAATCAGAATAAAATTCATCTTCAGGTCTGAGTATTTAATTCTAATTAACCCAAACACATGCCTGTTTCAGATTAAGCCATAGTACATTACTATAAATGCTTAAACTCAGACTACAGGCATCAAAAAATGAAAAAATGAAAAAAGGATACATTAAGAAAATTGTATTACCATGCGGCATGGACCCTTCTTCTTCTACCACGTGTATACACGATCAACCTCAACAGCTTAATCTAGAAGCACCGGAGTGAACAAGTCGAAATTCTACCAGGGAGGCAGTACGAACGTTCACGGAAATACTCCCAAACCCGTCCAGTGAGTCTAAGCTGGAGACTGGACAAGCAATTCAGAATACAACTTCCCAAACATGCAGAACTGAATATGAATATGAATCAAAGATGAAAATTCCTACTAAACAAGTAATTCATAGGAAAACTGGATAATCGAGAATGCCACTATACACCATTATAAGGGCGCTCAAAACGTAGTTTCAATACTGACAAAAGTTACATTTTTTTGCGAAAATAAAATTCAAAACATTAATGTTAATGCATCTTATTATCCGATTTTTTGATTTTTCTAATGTTTTTGACTTAGTTTATTATTTTTCATTTTTATTTATTTATATAATTAATAAATAATTATATATAATACACACATATACATACATATATATATATATATATATATATATATATATATATATATATATATGTCATAAAACACAAAAATTGATAAAAAGATTCGTATAAAAGGTTTTTAAATTAACAAGACATGTAGGCGCAACGCTGCTCTAGTTTTTCTAGTAGAATAGAAGAGAAAAGTTCTACAAATGAAATATCAAATAGGGGGAAAAGCCAACAGGGAAATTCGAAAAGGCCTAGGGGGATGGTGACCCCTAGTTCCCGGTTAAAGTCGACTTTCACTCCTTAGGAAACACTCCCGGAGCCGAAAAATACCTGGGGCCAATCTCCGTACAAACGTCAAAGCAAAAGACGCACACAACAGTATGAACAAGGAACAGAAGAACACCATTACAAAGCACACCATTAAAAGTAAGGATATACATGTAAAGTCGGAAACCGAATTGACAACACACACAAGAAAAACAAAACTTTAACTAAAATCCTTCAGTCAAAAGAGAAAAGGGAGTAGAGTGTATAGGATTAGCACAAGCGTTGCCATTTATAACCCAAATCAACACGGTTGCCAAAATCGCTTTCAAATGCATTTACGGACTTATTGTGATAGGCATTATAATAATGTCTGAGGAATCCAAGGGGATAGTCTTATTTTAAAGCTTCCGTGATAAATATTACATCACTTTTTATACGATCTTTATTGCACGTATGCAAAAGAGCATTACGTATAAAGTGATTCATGACAATATTACGAAAAACATTCTGACTTAAATTAGATCTCCAATTGATAATATAATTAATTTTAATCTCGAGGTATCGTCTTTTATCGTAAAGCATCGTATACAAGGGTTCATCTTTAGCAAAGTGAATGCTAATATCAAGGTAATTAATTTCTTCATCAGAATCTGCAGGTGTTTCGATTAAATCTAATTTCTCAGGGTAAAAGTCGAAGTTAAAGTTGATAGTGGGTTTTTGATGTGCCAAAAGTACATCATCAACAAAACGAAAATACGGCAATTCATTTAATATATGAGTGACAACTTCATAGTGATGGACTTCATAGTGACAACTTCATAGATCTGCCAACAACGAGGAGCAACCTCCCCCCATAGGAATACCTTTCACTTGCCTATAGTAATTCATACCATTGAATAAAACGTTTTCATAAAGCACAATATCCAAGATAGCTTTGAATTTGTGTAAAGCTATATATTTATGCAGGTGATATTGACTATGTATTTCGATTATAATGTCATATAGATCTTTCAGATCAATGTTATTAAACAGATCTTTAAAGTCAAAAGACTTGTAAATCAGGTTTGTGGGGTGTTTGATCAAATTCTTTAGTACATCACCACTATTTTTAATCATTACATATCCACCTTTCATTATTTGAGCCATAATAGGTTTTAACAGTGTAATAAGTTTCGTATTTGCTGTTGTAGTATAAGCTTTACAGGCTACCGGTACCGGTCGAAACTTTACGGGTGTTTTGTGTAGTTTTGGTAGCATGATCAAGTATGGATATCTAATATGATTGATGTTGATACCAAAGCGTTTATGTAAAGCCCGTATTTTATTTTCGATTTCTCTTCGTTTTGATTTCAATAAAACATATACATGTCTTCGTTATTATAACTGATGGTGAGTAGCTCGAAGTAGTATTTCTTACAAGTAAAGGTAAAATTCGATGTTACTTACTCGGTATACGTAATTGCGAACCTTTGCCAAACTTTTTCCAGGATGTGTCTATTCAATGTGTGACACTCAATTTGTCTATAAGAATCATGATAATAATAATGAAAATTCGCCATAATGTGATCGCGCCATTCATTAAAAGATGATAAAGGCATGCTGTATCGCACTGCTATTTTATATATAAAATCACACAATTCATGATAAAACTTCATGTCTATCTTGTTAAAATCCTGCATCCGAAATTTCGTTCCCAATTTCAATACATCCTTAAGGTCATTATTGGTGATTACGTCCAAATTACCAGTTATAATATGACCATGATCGTGATCAACATAGAGGCTAGAAGTACATTGACATGTCAGATTATTATATAGGTTCAGATTTTTACTAATATTATTATAGTTAAAAACTTTACGTCCAATAGGAATAACATATCAAAGAGTGATAGAGACCATCGTATTAGAAATGGGAAAATAATGATCTCGACTTTTTAATATTCGATTAAAAGGTATATCATCAAAAGCCTTATTACTGAAGGATGTTATAAAGAATTCTTTGTTAACAGGTTTTTTCTTTTCCAAATTCAAGTTGATGTTAAATCTTGATGCTCAAATCCAGAAATATAGCATAATTATTGGTTATAATGTCAGATTTACATTGCTGTGGATCTTCAAAATGTTTAACACTGTAGTGTGCCCAGATACGTTTGACATATCGCTTACAAATGCCAAAAACTGTATTTTTAATCTAATTAGTACTGATTTCTTGCAAATTGGAAATTTGTTCTATTAAAGCATCTAATTTTAGGAGAGTGTTAAGATAAGATGTCCTTGATGCACGTTTTTCTCGATTATGTGTTGTAAGAGTATTACCTTGTATGCGGGTCAAAGTTGATTGTAATTTTCCATCTCTGCAGGAATTCATATTATGTATATCTTTATAAAGTATTGAATTTAACCCGTAAGGATAAGTTGTTCCAAATTGTCGAATATGAAAACATTCCCACCATAACCTTTTGTCTAGGTTGGTCACAAAATCTGAAATTTCTATACTAATTTTTTCAAATCCGTGTTGACGAAAATGGCACAATTCTAAAGTTGTATTTTGTGCTGGTTTACTGCTGTATTGCTTTGTTTGACTCCTGTGTAGATTAATTGCATTTTTTGTCTGTCCTATATATTTTTGCTGACATTTACCACAGGTCATAGAATAAATACAATTGTAAGATTTGCAAAAAATACGATAATTATTATTGATGACAGAGATTCGTTCTTTCTTAGCGACAGAACAAAGTTTGCATCTACTTGATCCACATTTTCTAAATTTAAAGGAGTCAATACCCTTATATTTATATTTGTGTTGATATTGAAAAGTAGTGTAGTCATACATAGCATTCTTGTCTTCTTGATTATCTTGTAAACAAGGTAATGTGTCCAATACGTTATTTATATTATCATCAAGTATATGACGGCTAGGCTTAAAATAATGCATGATAGTGCTCATGAAGGGTAGCTTGATTTCGATCACACAGTTATCCGTATTCACTGTGCCACCGGGCAAATATATGAAACATATATTGTTGCCAGTTGTTATATTCTAAAGTTGTAAACATATCATAAATGTCAATAATTTATACTCGTATTGTAGAGTGAGTAATGTAATATATAGTGATCAAAGATAAAGAAATGGTTGATGTAAAATTAAACATAAAAAGTATAGCTCTATCAACCATCCAGAAAATAAAAATATTCATAATGTTGAAGCGCATAAGAACAGATCCGAATAGCTATATCTTTTACCATTGCCGTTCATATCGACACCTTGTTGATATACTTTTCAAAAATTTTAGAATTTTTTTGGGGTGATTTATTTATGAATCAATTAAAAAATATCGTTAATATATAAACATGAATAAAAGTAACACATAAATATTTACCCTAAAGTAGATAACGTCATACTATAAAAAGGGGGGGGGGCGCTAATTATAAACAAAGGCCCAAGATGAGAAATATGCTAATACAGAATAATTTTCAGACCTCTACCCCTAGCTGACACCATTGCAGTACGACCCAAGCAAAAACTTCATACGGAAGACCCCACCCAACACGACTGAAGTCCGAGAGGTAACCCATAGAGACAGTAATACGTATTACAAATGCGCAATGCAGCATGTACGTAAAACATTATATATGTAAATGTCATAAAACACAAAAATCGATAAAAAGATTCGTATAAAAGATTTTAAAATTAACAAGACATGTAGCCGCAATGCTGCTCTAGATTGTCTAGTATAATATATGTATATATATATATATATATATATATATATATATATATATATATATATATATATTAGAAAAATGTAATAATAAAAAAAATCAAGTAATATTAACAGCACCATAGAAGCAAAAACACGGCCATAATGCCGATAGGAGAAAAAAACAGCGCCGGCCCAAATTCGATGACTAGTCCGAATTAAATTCCTCTTCAGGTCTGAGTATTTAATTCTAATTAACCCAAACAAATGCCTATTTCAGATTGAGCAATATTACATTACTATAAATAATAAAACTCAGACTACAGGCATCAAAAAATGTAAAAATTAAGATAGGAAACATTAAGAAAAATTGTATTACCATGTGGCATGAACTCTTCTTCTTTCACCACGTGTATACGCGATCAAACTCAACAGCTTAAATATGAAAAGCCAAGAGCGATTACAAAATGAATGGCAAAGAATAGAATTATAACATTAATTATATATATATATATATATATATATATATATATATATATATACATATATATATATATCCTGAAGACGTTTCTGTCAGATATACTATTCTTTAATATATGTTCCTTGTCCTGTAAAATTCCGTACAGTTACCGTTGGCTGTGGATCCTATCTGACAATAGCTAATAAACGACTATTGAACATCCTCAAGTTTGTGATGGAAAACATCAAAAAACAGAATCATGTCATGATCAAAAATGGAGTAGAAGTTATCGATCGATTAAAACATTGTAATAAAAATATATGTTTTAAAAGCTTTGATTTCCGCGACCTATTTAACAACATTGATTTATCTAATTTATACTCAATCTTGGAAAAATTACATGAAGAATATGATTTGAAGGATTTTATTACTTATCGAAGATTCCTTGATCTTATTGAACTGGTATTAAAAGAAAATATTCTATATAACGGAAATAATTATTACCGACAAATAAAGGGAATCCCAATGGGAGGAGCCTGTTCATCAATCTTGGCCGATATTTACCTCTCAACATATGAAAAAGGAACCCATATTTTGTCAGAGATACCATATTTCCGGTTTGTTGACGATGTGCTATTGGGGAGTTATGAAACCACCACCAATTTCGATTTCACATTTTACCCACCGGAATTGGAATTAATAGAAAATAGCAAAGACGAAAATGAAGCGGTAAATTTTCTGGACATCTCAATAAAAAAACATGGATTATATGGTCATTATACAACGTTATACGACAAAAGAGAATTATATAAAATGAAGATAAATCATCTCATCGATTGGAAAACAAATCTTACCAAAAATACTTTCAGAAATATCATACTCGGACACTTCAAGAGAAATCAAATTTACAACACGTTTAAAAAAGATTGCAATAATAGCAATATTAAAATCATAACAGAGGCTTTATATAAACATTATCCTATATATTTCTTAAAGGATTGCTATAGATCGATTTTCAAGGATCATGTAGATTTTGACAGTTTACTTCAATTTGCAAGTAAATAAAGTTTATGCGTACCTGCTAAGATTGCACGCATGCGTAAAATGAACATATATATGATAGCGAGTTGGGCAGGATTCACTTTTGGTCCAGTTTCCTTCTGTTTGGTTGGTCTTGTTCTTCCGTATCCGGGTGCCTTCGTATTAGCACGCATTGGGGACCAACCTTTGCTTTGCATTGGTACCGTGAGCGTTTGCCTAGGCTGGAAAAGCAGCTTTAAACGGGAGGGGGAGTCGCAATCCTCCCCAACCATTAAATGCAAAGCATTTGGTTATCCCAAGTTCCTTTAAATCTTCTTTTTCTTGGATTACATTCTGCTTCGGAGTATAGAGCGGCTTGGCGCCTTTTCCTGAGTAGTGCCTTTGATTTTTGTGGATATGCATAGGAATTCTTTTTGAATTTGTTTACTGGATTTTATATGATATATATATATATATATATATATATATATATATATATATATATATATATATATATATATATATATATATATATATATATATATATATATATATATATATATATATATATATATATATATATATATATATATATATATATATATATATATATATATAATAATAATAGAAGTTTGAAAATCCAATGAACGAAAAGTAAGAAGATGTAACACGATAAACCTAACTTTTTAAAAACACCCACAGAATAAAATAAAATTTGATGTGGGCAACACATGACTTTCCTTATATAATGTAATTAATTTACTACTTTTACAGTACGAAAAGTAGGTTTTTCTTATAGTAGATACTAATATTCTTTCCAAGATATAAAATTTTCGACAATTAGTCGTCATTTTTATCCATTTGGCGAGATTTTCTTTAATTTGGCAACATTTCAAAAAGTCGCCAACTTGGTGACATTCCGCCAAATTCGTCGCCAAAATCTCGCCAAGCGTTATGCACTGAGAAATAAGTTATTCTTCCAGCAGATAAATGACTATTGGCGTTCAAACACAAAAGTATTACTAAAAGTATATTTTTTCATGAATGGAATGAACTTGTTCCACGAGAATGATGTAACCCAATTTATCGCATGGTATTACATATGAAAAGTGAACATGTTTCTCAATAGGAATTTTTTTTTATATGAATTTTTGATAATTTTTTTTAAAAAAATGAACAATATCTCGAGAACGGTTCATGTTAGCGTTCTAAAATTTATGTCAATCGTTTTCTAATGAAAAATTACATAAGAAATGTCTATTTGCGTAACTTTATTAGTGGTTTTGATTTTTTGACGATTTTTTCAAAATTTCATTCGAAAATTTAGGGGGGTTCTGAACATTCGATTGCATATAAAAGCAATAGGCTTCCAGTGTTTACGGATTGTGATTTTTGTACCAAATTTGGTTCGAATCGGTCCATTCGTTCGTCAGTTATCGTCTCCACAGACTCACTGACACACACACACACACACACATACTTTCACACACACACACACACACACACGCACGCACACACACACACATACGCACACACAGACATCAATTCAAAAATGTTTGATTCGTGATCAGGGATGCTTGAAACGTGCTCTCCCGTCGAAAACTCGAATTCGAATTTTCGACCCCGTCACAATACTTTCCTTATACATTATGTATATAAGGAAAGTAATAATACAGCAAATCATCAATCAAATGGATAAAAAATACAAAACACAAGCTATCAAGTTACAGAAAATCAACCAAATTAAAAGGTATGGAAACAAAAAAAGAAAAACTTAAACTAAATTCAGCTATCTAACTGGCTTACAAAACAAAAGTAAAAATCAACGAATCCTCAAGCAAATGGAAAAAAAAAATAAAATAAATATCGAATCAACAAGTCAATGAAAAATATGTAATACAAAGGTATGGAATCGAAATATGTATAACAAACGAAATCAAGCACGAACGCCATACACGTGGACGAGGCTCTAAGCTTAAATCATCAATTGTTAACCTCTACAAAAATCTAATCTTGTCCAAGTTTTTTGTAGAAGCAAACACAAAAATGTATGTTTCTGAAGAAATAGATAGATTAAATCTATAAACTATTTCTACTATTTCTGTCCAAGTAGAAATAGTTTATAGATTTAATCTATCTATTTCTTCAGAAACATACAATTTTGTGTTTGCTTCTACAAAAAACTTGGACATGATTAGATTTGTGTAGAGGTTAACAATTCATGATTTAGGCTTAGAGCCTCGTCCACGTGTATGGCGTTTGTGCTTGATCTCGTTTGTTATACTTATTTCGATTCCATACCTTTGTATTGCATATTTTTCATTGACTTGTTGATTCGATATTTATTTTATTTATTTTTTTTCCATTTGCTTGAGAATTAGTTGATTTTTACTTTTGTTTTGTAAGCCAGTTAGATAGTTGAATTTAGTTTAAGTTTTTCTTTTTTTGTTTCCATACCTTTTAATTTGGTTGATTTTCTGTAACTTGATAGCTTGTGTTTTGTACTTTTTATCCATTTGATTGATGATTTGCTGTATTATATTTTATTCTGTGGGTGTTTTTAAAAAGTTAGGTTTATCGTGTTACATCTTCTTACTTTTCGTTCATTGGATTTTCAAACTTCTATTATTATTGAAATCATTTTATTTATGAGCTGCATTTGCGCAATAAATTAAATGTATTTTGCATTTTCAATCCATTTACTTAATAACTTTAAATTCTTTATTTAATAATATTTGCATAGTATCCTTCATATTTTAGTAAGCTCTAGTATCTATAAATTATATATATATATATATATATATATATATATATATATATGCATGGCCCACTCAATAAGTCTCCGGTCTAATTCTAAGAAAAACAATTTTTTTTTAGAAATTCGACTTTATTCATCAACATACTCTCCTTCAAGAGTGATACCTGTACATTCATTCCAGCGCTCCTCTAACTTTTCGATGCCTTTTTTGTAGAACGATTTATCTTTGCTCTCAAAATAGGCCTCAGTTTCAGCAATCACTTCATCATTTCAGCCAAATTTCTTTCCCTGGAGCATCATTTTGATGTCTGCAAAAAGCCAGTAGCCGCTGGGGGCCAGATCTGGAGAGTACGGTGGGTGAAGAAGCAATTCAAAGCGTAATTCATGTAATTTAACCATCGTTTTCATCGACTTGTGACACGAGGCATTTTCTTGGTGTAACAGCACTTTTTCTTTTGCATGTGAAGCCGTTTTTTCTTGATTTCTACACTCAATCAATCCAATAATGCCACGTAATATTCGCTATTGATAATTTTAACTTTCTCAAGATAGTCGATGAACAAAATACCATGCACGTCCCAGAATACTGATGCCATAACCTTGCCAGCTGACTTTTGGGTTTTGGGTCGCTTTGGACGACTGTCACCGGCTGCTGTCCACATAGCTGACTATGTTTTTGATTCAGGTGTGTAGTAATGGATCCATGTTTCATCCATTGTCACATATCGATGCAAGAAATAATTTTTATTTCGCTTGAACAGCTCCAAACAACCCTCTGAATCGTTGACGCGTTGTTGGCTTTGGTCCGGTATGTGCAAACGCGGCACCCACTACGAAAGCAACTTACGCATGCTCACATATTCGTGTAAAATTGTAAACACACTACCTCTGATATCTTTAAGGTGTCAGCTATCTCACGCAATTTCACTTTACGGTCTTTCAAAATTATTTTCTGGACTTTTTTTATGTTTTCCGGAACAACTGCCGATTTTAGGCGACCAGAGCGTTCAGCATCATCGGTGTTTGTACGACAGCATTTAAATTCAGCATACCAGTCAATAATAGTTGATTTCCCTGGTGCAGAGCCTCTATAACGCTTATCAAGCCACCATTTGGCTTCAACAGCATTTTCCCCCCCATCAAAAAGCAATGTTTAATCAACACACGCAATTCTTTTTTATCCATTGTTTTGAAAATTACAAAACTGGGGTCACTAAAACCACTGTAACCTATGAACTAATTGTTAGAATGTCATGAAATTTTGACACGTGTCGTTTGAAGGTGGGTACTATCCAGAAATCATATGGGTCTGTCAACAGTGTTGCCATATATGTTGATGTTGAGACCCAGACCGTCCGACCTACCAGAAAGGTGTAAGGTAACTGTATGGACGGCCGGGAAGTGCCACCCAATTTAGACCGGAACCCAGTGGGGGAGGCATCCACAGGGACCGTACCCTCCTTCCCCTACCACCAACCTCTCGGAAGGACTTACGGACCCACATGTTTAACGTGATCGTACTCCGCATGAACACGGCGGCATTTGTGGTAGCGTGCAAATCTAGCGCGCAAACCACGGGGATACCGCACCCGAGATGGCCAACAGCACGCGGTGTTCCGAGGTGGTCACACACCAAGTACTAACCGCGCCCGATGCTGCTTGACTTCGGTGATCTAACGAGAACCGGTGTTTTCAGCACGGTACGGCCGTTGGCTGTTGCCATATATGCGTCAGACCGGAGACTTATTGAGTGAAGTGTTATATATATATATATATATATATATATATATATATATATATATATATATATATATATATATATATATAGAAAGAAATACATTCCCAAAAAGTATGTAATTCAAGAAAGAAAAAGGCGCAAATTGCCGCACTATCAGAGTCTTGAAATATAAGATTTAAAATGAAAAAAAGAAAATATATAGGTGGAATGATTGTGTTTACAGGGTTGCAGAAAGGTCAAGGGGGATTGCGACCCCTATTTCCTGGTTAGAAGCTAGCTTTGACTTCATGAAAACGCTCCCAGAAACTCTGCACGCCCAAAACATCCGGGATTCGGCCATTTTTTCCCCACGTGCATGATCGATTGTTGTTTCGGGCGTTCAGAGTCTCTGGGAGCGTTTTCATGAAGTCAAACCAAGCTTCTAACCAGGAAATAGGGGTCGCAATCCCCCTTGACCTTTCTGCAACCCTGTAAACACAACCATTCCACGTATATTTTTCCTTTTTTCATTTTAAATCTTATATATATATATATATATATATATATATATATATATATATATATATATATATATATATATATATATATATATATATATATATATATATATATATATATATATATATATATATATATATATATATATATATATATATATATCTGTGTGTAAGCGTGGGCGCTTGCATTATTGAAAATTACCATAGTTTTTGATGTTAGAGTATCTTTAGCTTAGTGTCTAAAACTTTTCATCCATTTTTCTGTAAATAAGATTTTCTATACTTCACGTATTTCTACTCTCTATACTTTATATACTTCGCCATAATGATTATCGGCTACTGCACATGCTGCTTCTCTATTGTATTTAACGCAAGAGGATTGGTAAAGGGATATACGGTATTGGCAACAATACCACTGGGAATTTTATTATATTTTTAAAGCGGAAAAAATGATGGCATTAATATTTCCATTGCATGTCAAGACATGGACCTAAACGCGAGTAATAAATATCCATACCACTAGAAACCAAGAAGTTCCATCAAACGTGAGGGATAACTCGGGGTAGTTTTCCCTAGACTGCCATCATTTACTCCCCTGACCAGATGGGTATCCTCGAAGGAATTCGCTTCTGTTTCCCCTTCATCGTTTGTAAAATCTTGTTGATAAGAAAGTGAAGAAACCTAAAAGAAGTCAAAGCGTGATTTTTATACTTTTAAAGAATTTTAAAGGAATATAAGAAAATGCTACATGGCAAAGAAAATTGCAATTATCGAACACCGGCGAGTTTATCGACTATCAATCTGCTAAATGCAAGGTTGCGTCTCTAGCGGTGGAAAAGTGAACATAATTAAAGTCAGAAGGTACTTTCTGCAGTTTTAAACACGGAAGTTGCAGTGTAAACGGGGTTTTGTGTCAAATATTTACTAAAATGTCTTCTGTAAGGAATTATTCTTTCCTTTCTATCTTACTTAATTAAAGACGTCTGTGTGCTCAATTGGCGGCGTTAAATCTAAGCATGATACGACCATAAAATTTGGTACACAGGTACTGCTGGACATACACAAGTGCACCACGGCGTTATGTTTTAAATATCGAATTTGGTTTTTAGTTATTTTATGTTCTGCCCTGATTTAGCGATTCCTTAGCGACCTAAAATATTATTACAGAGTTTCCATTTTGACACCATTGGAAAGATAAAAATTTCTCTTTCAAACAAACTTTGAAAACGGAGTCCAAAAAATGAATGGACACATTTTAATGTATTTTTTTTAAATGTTTACTTTTCGTGCATTTTAAACCTCCCGGACTTTTATATTATGATGTAGTAAAATTAATGCGCCATGCTCATTTTTTTTCTGCAGCTTCTAAATATATCACAGACTGCTCCAGATAAAAATAATAATTTCATAAACCCATAAGTTGATTAATTATAACTGTTTAAAGCCAACGATGGCTCTTCAATTTTTATGCTCTTCATAGTGGGCCTATACTGATTTGCTGACTCCTTTAATTTTGACTTCTAACACCACCTATTGGCGTTAAAGTGCTTCTTCCCGAGGTTTCTAAATTTGCGAATTTAATATATGTCATTCTAATATTCTTAATTTGGTAATATTATTATCATTATGAAAATTATGTTAAAATTTGACTGAAATTAGATGAAAATTCGCTGAGATAACAAAATATTTCGGCTTTAAAGGAACTTTCATGCGATTTCAATCATTTTTACTTATTTGTGTAGCGAGAATGATTCTTTTAATGGATTTTATCCTAGTGTCGTAGAATTAACGTAACGTCTCCGCAAGTGGGAGGTATTTTGATATAGGAGGGGGCGTTGTTTCACGCCCGTTGTGCCGATTTACAATGATTTTTATTTCGTATATAACTACCCTGCCTTATCTCCCAGACAACGGCGGGTACA
Source organism: Amaurobius ferox (assembly GCA_951213105.1). Classification (NCBI taxonomy): domain Eukaryota; kingdom Metazoa; phylum Arthropoda; class Arachnida; order Araneae; family Amaurobiidae; genus Amaurobius; species Amaurobius ferox. The sequence continues at coordinate 136,989,542 of OX578151.1, forward strand.
CTTTCTAACATTCTGTAGACGTATTTGATTTTAAAAGTCGTATTAATACCTCAGAAAAAAGATATGACTTTAAAAATGTTATTCCTTTCACTATATGTATTGTATGATGTATAGAAAAGTACTGTGACGGGGATAAAATTTTTTGAATAATATTCGATAGAAGAGTACGTTTTAAGTAATCCTGAACTCGAACCAAACGTTTTCGGGGTGATGTATTTGTGTGTTTCTGTGTTAATGTGTGTATATTAAAGAATGTGTATATGTTAGTTTGTGTATCCGTGAGTCTGTGAACGTGAAATCTCACGAACGAATGGAACGTTTCGAATGCAATTCGGCACGATTATTAAAATCAGTGAATACTATAACCCTATTGATTTTAAACGCAATCGAATGCTTAAAATGCCCCTAAATTTTGAAAGAATTTTCGAAAACAAAAATCTTTAAAATATAAGGATCTTCAATGCCGTCAATTAAGTAATAATGTCTTATATTAGGTTTCATTAAAATCAAATGACACAAAGTTTAGTACGACAGCATGAACCGTTCTCCAGATATTGCACATTTATAAAAAAAAATGTATTTTTAAAAAAATTACACAGAATTTTAAAAATTAGTTAGTATTATCACATGCGTTCACTTTCTGCTATATGCCATATTATGCAACCAATTTGTTAGCATTATGTTCGTGGATGTAGTTTGTTCCATTTATGAGAGAATATACTTTTTATAACAGTTTTCTTCATTTAGTTTTCTTCATTTTGCATAAAACTTCCCTAACATAGATTGACTCACGTGATATTAATTAAATGTCCATCACATTTTGATAAAGATTTTGCATGTGCGTATGAATAAGTCAATCTGTTCGATTTTCTTTCGGACTTTTTGGGGCAGTTTCCGAAAGATCTTATTTTAATTGACATGATGCTAATTTAATGCCATAAATATTGCGCTGTTAATCTACACCATTACTTTTTATAAGGAAAACTAGAACAATGTAAACAAGCACAAATAACGCAATAATGCAATATACAACTGTTTCGAAGATGCGCTGGATCCCCTTCCTCAGTGCAATAGAACCAACAAACGCGAAGTCCAAAAGAAGAAATGAATCCAAAAGAAGAAATAAGCCCAAAAGAAGAAATGAGTCCAAAAAGGAAATTTTTCCTTCTTTGGACTTCGGGTTTGTTGGTTCTCTTGTACTGATGAAGGGAATTTGTCGCAACCTCGAAACAGCTGCATGCCACATTATTGTGCTATTTATTTCTTTACGTTGCTGTATTTTTCCTTATACTTCAGACAAATTATTTTTTACTTATTGTTTTTATTATTTCTTTGTTAAAGAAATCATGTAGGGTCATTGTTTGTAGTGTCATTGCATCATGTAGGGAAAATCAGGTGCTGCCCACTTAAGATATTTTTACTTTCTCATACGTAGTATTGAGAAAGTATTCGTAGTATTGTTATCTCATACGGAGTATGGTTTTCACCACAATTTTCGATTTTGAGATTTTAATGCCAATATATATTTTAAGACCTTCTGAACACGTTTTGACTATTTTTGGAGTTATGTCTGCCTCTCTGTCTGATGTCTGTGGTCGATTTTTATGTACATGATAGCAGCCATAAATATTAATGGATTTTCGCGAAACTTTATATACGCTGTTATCGAAAAATCTAAAACTGGATAAGAGTTCGAGCGAATATTTAGAAATTTAATCGAAATTTTATATTTCTGTAACATAGCGGCATAGAACAAAAATTGATGTAATCATGCTTAAAAGGGTTGATTTACGGCTCTATGATCACAATATTTAATAGTTTCAATTATTGTTGTGAAAAATAGCCGCGATATAATTGTTTTCGTTTGTGAAGTTATTATCTCCACCCTGAGGGGGGCGGGGGAAGTTACCCCCGGGGGATATATTGTCAAGTATGGTATCAATCCACAGATTTTTTTCAAGCCCTTCAAAGCGAAGGTTAAAACGCTATAGTTGTAATAATTTGTGCCCCCTATACTGATTTTTTAAATTATCTCTTGCAAAATTTGAAAAATAAAAGTAAATTATGGTATGAGAAAGTCGATTTGAGCCAAATTCCAGTTAATATATTTGTACCTGCATGGTACTTTCTAGGGATTTTATTAGAAAAAAATTCACAGTCCGCTGGTGAAAAGCATTTCTGTGAGGATCAATCCGTTTCATACTGACCATGTGAAGTATGAAGTGTGAAAGCCCCAGGCCGTCCGGCTCGTCCAGAGGACTTGGAGGACCATGTGAAGTATGTAGTATCCGGTAGAAAGCGATATAATGGATCGTTTAATTCATCGTAGGATCGTTTTGTCAAAACGGGAATTCCGAGGGCATCAGAATTCGCAACGGATTCCCGCTCGACACGGCAGACCGAGAAAAGTCTGACTTTCTCCAATTTTTCATACCCAGGTTCGAAACACACCTCCCGTCAGTTGGAGAATTCCAACTGATGACCTGTGAAGGAAACCCAACAAATACCAAAAATACTAAAGAAATTACCTTTACCTCCAAGATTTCACCAGAAGCTGAAAACACATAAATCAATACAATTTCTACTCAAATAAGAACACCATTTAAATTCAAATCCAATATTTATTAATTAATCAAGAAGTGGAGTTGCATATCACATACAATTTCTGAATTAATAACTGAAAACCACTGGACCTCTTCTACCAAGAATCATCGGCTCTTTGCCGGAATTTAAATAGCAATTTCTATAAATAATTAATTCCAAAATTTTCATATTATATAACATATACACTAATTAAAACATTGGTATGGTCAAGGAGAGAAACCACACTCGGGGAACATTAAAGGCCTAAATATTAGCTGTATTCCAAAACAATATTATTCTAATGGATTACCATGGCCTTGTTATTGCTTAATTATGAATGGAGACTGAAGGTAAAATATATATATTAATGTTGTCAGCAGATCTTAATGGTTGAAGGGTTCTTCAGAGGTCGATGACCAAGTCCAGACGACTGCCCATCGGCACGTCTAAAAGATCAAGTCTTACCTCTAGATATTCTTGGAAGGACTCATGGCAGAAAGAGCACAGGCATCCGCTGGTAGTTTCCCTCGGGGCAAACATTGCCCCGCTCCATCAGGAACGGTAGAACCGCAGTTTCCGGAATGGTACCGGATCAGGTCAGCCAAGGGAACAGCTTCATATTTGCTTTTTCTGGTCCCGGTACTCGACCAAGGAAAATGAGGCATCATCTCCAACGATTACACGGCGGTGGACGGTCGGCGAGGGCAAGGCATCAGCAGGTCCCAGCAGTGGCGACGGTGGCAGTGGCATCTCTCCTCGACCCTCACTACACGGTGACTCAACCTGAGGGCTAAGTCCCGCGTCGACGTGAGTTCGAAGATGTTTCCAGGGAGAGAGCCCCGAAACAAGAATCACTCAGCTTTTAAACACTCCGGGTGAATCCAGGACCCGGCCAATAGAAAATAACATGGGCTCACAACTTCTCTTTTCCACCAATCCAAAATTACTTCCATTTCAAAAACATCCAGGGATCCGCCCCTACAACGGAAAAGTTTAAGGCACGTGCAGCTGCCACGTGAAGTCAAGAAGAACGAAGACACTTGTCTCCGCCAGCAAACAGGTGCGACCCAGACTAACGGGCGTCATTCCCCGAGTGTGAAAGAATTAATATATGGAATAAAATGGCCACAATTCGAAACAGATTCAGATATATTTAAATAAGGTAAAAAACATAATGACGAGAGGGTTCCAAAACACAGATTAATTAAATAAAAGTTTAAAAAGTACAAAAATTATGCAATTTACAAAGGAGTGATGAATTCCGTCACGACAGACTCCCCCTCCCTCCGGAGAAAAAAAATTCGACAAGGGAGGATTTTTTTTTCAACCAAACCAGCAGGAGCAAGTAGACATCAGGCTCCTTGAAGTCCAAGGTACCTTCAAGAAAAAATTTCAGCAAAATTTTGAAAAGATGCAGTCGCGCAAACTACACCAAGGGTTCTTGACACGAACACCATCCCACATGGGCGCATGTCGAAGAACCAGGGCCAAAAGTAACCTAAAAGTGACTGCAAATGAGTCAAATCCTAATGAATACAAGCCCTTCACAAAAGTTTTCGCATTATGTGAATTTCCAAAAATATCAAATGATTACATTAAAATTTCAATAAAATTCTAATTTTCAATTAAATTCAAGATTTCAATTAAATATTTACAAAACTAACCCTCAAGTCAGCACAGAAGTTAAAATAAATTTTCCAAATAAAATTTTCAATTAATTTCAATTTATAAACTATTTTCAATTTTCTGCTTTTAAATTTCAAATTATTTTCATATTCTTCAAGTAAATCAAATTCCAGCAATTATATTTACAAGTGGTCAGCATAACATTTTCCAATTATAATATTAAGTTTTATTCCTTCAATCTATTGCAATAAAATTTAATGACCACACAAAATTTTTCTTCAAATATATACAGCAGCAAGTTTGTGGCTCAAGGCTTGTCTAAATAGACACAGAATTTATAAATAACTATTTTTAAATAACAATATAAATATAAAACAGATTCAATTAAGTGACCATACCAATGTTTTAATTAGTGTATATGTTATATAATATGAAAATTTTGGAATTAATTATTTATAGAAATTGCTATTTAAATTCCGGCAAAGAGCCGATGATTCTTGGTAGAAGAGGTCCAGTGGTTTTCAGTTATTAATTCAGAAATTGTACGTGATATGCAACTCCACTTCTTGATTAATTAATAAATATTGAATTTGAATTTAAATGGTGTTCTTATTTGAGTAGAAATTGTATTGATTTATGTGTTTTCAGCTTCTGGTGAAATCTTGGAGGTAAAGGTAATTTCTTTAGTATTTTTGATATTTGTTGGGTTTCCTTCACAGGTCATCAGTTGGAATTCTCCAACTGACGGGAGGTGTGTTTCGAACCTGGGTATGAAAAATTGGAGAAAGTCAGACTTTTCTCGGTCTGCCGTGTCGAGCGGGAATCCGTTGCGACATCTGATGCCCTCGGAATTCCCGTTAATCACAAGATTAAAATTGTATATAAATTCAAAACAGTAAAATTAAAAAAGAATTTTGTACTTTCACAGATGAAGCATGTTTCACAGATGAAATCATCTTGCATTTACAATTGATCAGAATGTGTGTAAATAAAATAATTAGAATAAACAATAATAAATTTCAATAATCAAATTCAATAATTTCAGAAAAATTGACATGAGCACATTATGTGTATTTCAGTGTATTTGCATATGTTTTAACTTTGTGTTTTCTTTTGAAAGGATCCTATAGCAGTTTTGGACAGCATTGTGTCCTCTCCTTTGGCCATGTTTTGATGTTTTGACTCTTGGACAACGGGGACCCTGCGCAAGTCTCTGGACTCCTTGAGTGTTGTGGTAGTGTAGACGTACATTGCTCACCCTCAAAATTTTTGTCTCAAAATTGCCTGCGGCAGTTGCTGCTTCAGCGATTCGCCCTGCTGGAGGTGATGCTCCTACAGGATTCTCTTGGAGAAAATTTTCCTGCCTTGCGGTTGCAAAATTTTTTGCCGGGGGGGGGGGAAGATATTTGTGGTATCGAAATCTGCGATGTATATTTCTGTTTTAAAATGCTCTTTTCATGTCATGTTAATGTAGAATCCCTCTGCCGATTTTCGGTGGAAATAGGTCAATCTGTGAAGTGTTCGCGACCTTGAAGGCGCGCCAGCCGAGGGAGAGAGAGAAAAACCGTTGAGTGTTAATTTTATCTTGTTGATTATTTTTCCACTGTTCTGCATATGAGAGTGCTATATGGATATGTGTGTTGCGACGTCAGATTTGAAAGTAAGTGTAGAGGGACGCGCTTTGAGAGGAGCGCAGAGAATGGGCTGAGACCTGTCGGTCGGATATAAAAGTCGTTCCATAGTTTTAATAATGAAACTGTTTTAAATTTAAAAGTAAATTTACATAATTGCTCTCATGATGTTTTTCGACCGACAGGGCCCCTCCGAACCGCAATTTTGGTTCGTAAGTATGTTTCCTTTAATTGGGAGATTTAAAATTAGTTTCTGGCTATATGACTAGAGAAATTTTCATTGTAAGAGCCAGCTAAATATTAAAATATCTGTATCAATCTCCCTTGGCATATAATATTGTATGATAATATTATTAAGATTGAATAATGTCTATACTTAAAGATTTCCAAGCTGGCCATATTGATTTGAGTATTTTTTTAGAAAGTCTAACTCATGATTAAAGGAGTTAGAATTGCCATTATGAAAAATGTGTTTCAGTTGAAATAATATCTTATATGTGTTTCATAATGATAATTAAAAAAAAAAATTCATTTAATTTCAAGAAATATAGAGTCTTCATTTCAAGAGTTGTTTTACTTGCCATTTATTAATTCCAGCCATTGAGTTGTAGTTTCGCTTCTCACCAGGGAGATGGATTCGATTCTGGAGTTATAAGTACTTACCACTAATTAAAAGATCACTTGGCTATTATTTGTGTTACATGTTTATGCAATATCAACTGACTTTATTTCAGTTTATACATTCGAATGTGAAAGGCACAAAACGCTTTTACAGTTTAATTCATCACTTATATTCAATTTATGGGAGAAAATAAACTTATCGTATATAAAAATGCTTTTAAAGAGATTTTACGTGCTTTGAACGGGCTATAATTCATTCTATCCATATTGTAAACTTCTGCATGAATTTTTAAGAACCTTTTCCTGCGAATTAACATTCTTGACAGGCCACGAAACGTGCGTGTCGAAAGGCAGACATGGAGAACAGCGAGCGTTATCACGAAGAGAACAGCTGTTTGCATGTCCTGATGGCGATCTCATCGGTGAGAACCAAATATTGACATTCTTACCTTGAAATTTTGAGATTTCCTTCAAGTGTGTAAAGGAACCTTGAATCAATTTACTTTTGTTAAAGTTATTAAGAAATCGACAATTTTCACGTGGAGACGCACCAGATTAAAAGAGTACAATATTTACAAGGAAATTGGCGTTCGGGCCTATTTTGAAGTGGTAAACATTTACTGTTGTGACATTCACTTGAAATCGGAAGATAACGAAAAATATAAGCAAGGTAGGCGTTTATATTTAAGCTTAAATGATAAAAATATAAACAATGTATGTTTGTTTCGTCGGAAATAAGATACTAGTTATGAAGATATAAAAACAGTTCCAATATTTTAATATTTTGAGCTCTTTTATTTCGGAAAAAGCTTTTTGTCCGAGATAGTTTTTGTATCATTTTGCTTAATTTCTCTCGAAATGTCTTTTAAACTATAAAATATAAATATAAATAGCAAAAAATAAAAAAGTTCATTCGGAAATTCAGAAGACTCAAAATTTCCGTTTTTATAGTTGCTATTGCTTAGGTCTTGAAAACAAAGAGTGCTAGCTATGTAACTGAGCTATGTAACTAGCTATGTAACTAGGTAGTAGTAACTGAGTAATGTGCAGCTTTTTAAAAGCCCTATAAAGATGCAAAACTGGATTGATTTAGAATCTTGTGGTGTTTATAGGTTTTGAAATACAGGGTAATTCAAAACAATGGGATAAAACTGTAAGAGGTGATGGAACATACCTAAACAAGCACTTTTCGTCATACAATGCATGGTCGTAACGCACGCGGGTAAGCCTAGAGGGCGGCATCCAGTGAACGCATTAAGCGCATGTTGTCGCACTCGTTGTCAGTTCTACCGTGGATTTCAAAAGGGATGGATTGGTTCATGAATCAGGAGAAGACTGATATACAGTTCATGTATAGCTGTGGACAGGAATGCCAGGAAAGCCCAAATCCGTATGTGGTTTCAACACGATGGAGCGCCACCCCATTTCAGCATAGCTGTGCGAAAAGCCTTGGATGCAACAATTCCAGGATAATAGATTGGTCAGGGCGGTCCCATCACTTGGCTGGCACGATCGCTTAATCTCTCATGTCTGGACTTTTCCCTATGGGTCCATATGAAAAGCCTCATCTACGATAGCCCCGTCGATTCCAATGAGGAATTGTTGCCAGGATTTCTGTTGCTACTGCCGCTGTACGAGAAATGCCTGGTTGTTTTTGCCAGTGTACGACGATCGCTACATCGCAGGTGTGAGACCTGCATTTATGTTGGCGATCGCAGTTTTGAGCAATTTCTGTAAGTTATTCATTACAATTTTTTTGTAATTTCTTCGATTTCTTGTTTTGAACAGTTTCTGTACTCTGTTCGTTAAAATGTGTTCTATAATTCACATGCTTCATACCTCCCTTGTTATTCTTGTCTTCATGCAACAGTGCGTGCTACTCCCTAGTGCATAAACTCTTGAGTTACGAAAACGCATTGTATGACGAAAAGTGGTTATTTAGGTCTGTTCTATCACCCTTTAAAGTTTTAACCCATCGTTTTGAATCACCCTGTATAGTAGTAAAGACTAACAATCTTATTGAACATTATCAGAGATTTATTTCCTAAGATGTTATTCACGTAAAACCATTTGGGTTTCATTGGACCGTAACAAGACTGATTTCTTTTCCTATCGAAATTCATCGAGATAACGTCAATAATATGATTTCATTTCTTTTCGAGTTAAAATTATTTAAAACAAAAATTTAAGAAAAAATGTGTTTTAATATACTCATTTTTAAAATTTTCCTAAAAGTAGAAAAGGAATTTTAATCTTAAAAATGTTAACATTTTAGGTCTGCAGATTGAAAATGAGCGATTGCAGACAATTTCAATATATTAATCGTTAAAATTTATATGTAATTAGCTAATTTTTAGTCAGCTATCTTCTAATCAGTAACCATTATATATCCGTATTTTAAGTAGGTACAAATTTCAACAGTTAATATATTGGAACTTGCTAATTGATTTTTTATCTTCACTTTTAATTTTCAGATGCGAATCGTTAAATTTTCTACTTTTATTTTAATTTTTCTACTTTTATTTTAAATTTTTTACTTTACTATAAATATTTTCCACTTTTTAGGCCATTATAAAAAGTGAGTGTAATGAAAAATAAATGTTTTTTTTATTTTAATTTCAACTTTCAGGTTCAATACATTTATTTACATTTTTATGTTTTCAATTTTATTTTAAACAAGGATTATTAAAGAAATTGGTCTTAATTTTACAGAATATAGAATTTATATTCATTTGGATTCATTTTTATAGATTTAGTGTCGCTTTTGCGAATGTGTATACAGTTTTGTCTCCAAATTTGTAAGAAAGTTTTACCATTTTGTATGAAAGTTTTACCAAACTTCCAACCCAAAATCTATTACATGAAGTTAATAGAAGATGTGAAAAAAACAGGCCATGTATTTATTTTTAAATACTTCTGTGAATTATTTAGACATAGAACATTTGAATATGAATGAGATATATTCTAATAATTAAACCTTTAATCTGCGTTTGCAAAAAATTCTACAAAAACAATCCTTTTTAAATTACAATAAAATTGTGTTTAATTCAGTAATTATACTTCTGAATAAATATATATCTCCTGTAAAAAATCATCTATTAAAATTGAAATGTAGGACGGAATAGTTTTGTGTATATTCAGTGATTAATTGAGTGAATTAATTCCATTATTGATACTTCTCCCGCTATTTAAAGCGCTGTTCCAACTATTTTCTGTAGTGGAAATAACATGAAACGAAACTAATTAAATATAAAAGCGACATATCCCAATTTGTGAAAATTAAGTTTATATAAACAAGACAGATCAATCATGCATAAAGCATTCATTTTGAAAGACTTTCCAACTGCAATGCATTTTATTTAAACATCTCTAAAATGTGATTCATTCAGCGGTAATATTTTTGAAATTATCACAATACTACAATAATTTATTATATTTATTAACTTCATCGAAAAAAATGAACTTTATTCAAATGACGTCATTGAAATACAAATCGACTGGTTCTCTATGACAAAGCAGTAAATATTTCATTCATAAACTTTTATTCTATTCCTTTCATTCATCACAATATTACAATAATTTATTTTATTAAAATCTTAAAACCATGGAGGTAAAAGTAATTTAACTCTATGCTTAAAACTTCATCGAAAAAGTTTGGTATAAAATCGTCTGTTCTCTATGTAAAATCAATGACTGTTTCATTCATATCAACTCTATTGCAGATTCCAGAGCTAAACAATTTTGCGTTAAAGAAATTCAGCAATTCTTATACAGAAATTTTATACACAATTCTTATGCACAAATCTTTTGACACAAGATGGATGCCATATTTTATTTTGAAGTGGGTCACGTGATCTCTTCATATAATGGTTGTAATTAATAATTTGATTTTTATTTTAAAAACTACTGAATATATTTAGCTGAAATTTTTTTATATATTTTATGCGATAATTTGAATATTTTCTTAAACTTTCAAAGCAATTTGTATATTTTAAATTTGCTTAAAAAATGCTAGAAGAATTAGGTACCATAGGGTTCAATGTATTTCATTTTTTCAACCCGGGTTCAATCCAAAACTAATTGGGTGATATCATTCATTCATATTCCCATGGGTCCCACAGACCGTCTGAACGACATACTAAAATTTAATTTTGATAAAGTCATTTTTACGCAGTTATCGTGCGAACGGACGGACAGACAGACAGAATGAAGAAAGTCATAAATACTTCTCAACTATGTTGTAAAGTGTTAAAAATGTAAACGTTTAATCAAAGTAGTTTTTATTTATAGAATGAAATGTTGAAAGTAAAGCGGCAGTTCATATTAAAGGAAATTTTGAATGGAAATTTTACATAACAAGATAAAATGGAATATTTTTATTTGTAGTTTAAATCAATAAAAATTAATTAAAAGATAACACTACAAATGAATTTCTAAAACATTTACTTTCCATTATGTTTAAAGTTCACTTATGCAGTAATCGGTACCAGAATGAAAATTGTATGTAGACAGTATATGAATTTCTTGAACGACTCCAATTAATTTCCCTTTTCCCCTTATATAATGTATTAACTTGAGATTTATCGTCAAAAATAAAACATAAAATGGATACTTGTTTTGAATTACATCAAATTTGACCATTATTATATCAGCAAAATCTTTGCAGATAGTTTTAACCTGAAGTGGATGGACACCATTGTTTAAAAGTTATACAGCCATTCTCTAGATCCTGACTGCTTGCACATGAGATGTATACAAATTAAGCAATAAAATTGTTGTTGTATTTGAATTTTATGAATAGTTGAACAAGTGATTTGAATTCTGTATAGGATATTTAGTTTCCGCTTTGTTATATTATCGTTCGTTCATTGTGTTCCACCTCGTGTTCCTTTCTTTTGGGTTTTACATCATTTTCAGCCTTTTCTTAGCTTAAGTCACGTTTGCTGTCCATGCATCAGTCGCCGATCTTTCTCTCGTGAGTGAAAGTTGTGCTTCTGTTCTGACGAAGCAGGATGCGTTTGCCTTTGAAACCGGTCGATGCTATTAATTTTCATTGTATGCTGGTTTTAAAGTACAATACTAGTACTAAAACTATCTTGTCTCGTGAATAGAACGAACTAGTTTCAAAAGAATGATGTTAACAGATTAGTTGAAAACATTACATGTGAAAGGTAAACCTATTAGATCATACTTATAACAATTTTCAATTTTATGTATTTGTTTTAAATTTCTAAACACTATTCGAAATATCTCGAGAACGGCTTATGACAGCGTTCTAAAGTTTATTACACTTTTATAATAAAAAATTATGTAGGGAATGATTATTTGTTTAACAGTAATGACTTTTCTGATTTTTACTGATTTAGCTTTAATTCATTAAAAAATTGTGCAATATCTTAAGAACGGTTAACGCTAGCGTTCAAAAGTTTGCATCACTCATATTCTAATAAAACATATTTATCAATATTAAAATCCCTATTTTTCAATGATTTTTTTGAAAAGAGATCTCCTAACCTTCGTTCCGTTTAATGTTATTAAGATTCCATTATTCACTGATGATTGTAATAATTGCATCAAACAATTTTTATTTTTGAAGTGCTTCACTTGTTCGTCTACAGACTCACGGACACACACTAGTACACATACACACACTAACATGCTGGCATCACCTCGAAAACGTTTGATTCGAGTTCAGTGATGCTTAAAACATGCCTTTTCATCAAAAATGAGAATTCAAATTTTCGACCCTGTCACAATACTTTCCCTATACGTTGTACTGTGTACGTAAAGAAAGTAATAAAATTGTGCTGTATTGAAACAATGATTTGAGACTCACATAATATATATCTATCTTTGAAATTCAATATTATATTCACTGGTTTTCATATTTCGATAAAAATATTCTTAATTAATATTCAAGAGCGAATATGTTATTATGGTGTTAATTTTGTTGATGTAAGCGAAAATGGGCAAATGCAGAAAACACTGTATAAAGCCATAGCTTCCTCGGTTTATTCAGGTTAGTTTCCCTGTAAATATGTGTAAAAAATATGTGTCCCTGTAAATATGTGTGTGACCATGTGTAAAAAAATGATTTAGAATAACTTTCCTAGCGGTGATTTTATATAATACAAAAAATCTGATGTGGGCAGCACATGACTTTCCCTGCGGATTTATATTCACGTTCTCTTTATTTTAATTACATGTAATTCACTTTTAATTCAATTTTCGTTCTTATTTGATAACTGGACTTCCTTTCAAAGGTGACGTAGAGAAAATACGAAAAAACTAAAATATCTCAAGAACGGCTACTTCTAGTGTAATAGGGTTGGTCTTATTCTTTTCTTCATTAAAAATTACGTATAAAACAAGCATTTCCTGGATATATTTGGGCATAAGTAGATTTTTATTTTAGATTTTTTCCATTTTTTGCGGACCATTTTGCAAAAAAAGGCAGGTTATTTTTTTCCGAATCATACCAAAATCTAATCAGCACCAGATTCGCCCACAAGTGACATACCTACCAAATTTTATGAAATTCGGTCAAATAGTTTTTTAGTTAGAGTGGATACAAAATCTGCACAGACAGATAGACAGACACACAGACACACACACAGACGTCACGCTAAAAATAGTTTTTTCGTATTCTAGAGGTCTCGAAACGTGTAGATCCGTCGAAAACTCGAGGTGCGATTTTCGACATGATTCCAATACTTTCCCTATACATTACCATGTATTGCAGGGAAAGTAAAAAACGATATTGAGTGATATTCATGATGTTCACAAAAACCGTTATCATAGCGACCGAAAATACTATCAAATGTTTCCTTAGCGACCGAAAATATTGCTGTCAAATAGTTTCCTTAGCGACCGAAAATATTATCAAATAGTTTTTTTAGCGACCGAAAATATTATCAAACAGTTTCCTAGCGACCGAAAATATTATCAAAGAGTTTCCGTTGTGTCAGCATCTGAAAGATCGAAGGGAGAAATTTCCAACAATGTTTGAATCACATCCGTAAGACAATTCCTTCATATTTATTTTTTTAAATAAATCGAAATTTGAATTTCTTAGGTTATGTTATTCGCCGCATCGAAAACACTGAAATCAGCATCCCAAGTTACAAATAAAGTCCGTTTTATATTCTAACAATTTTTTAATGAGTAAATTAAATTTTGATGATTTTGTAAACGAGCGAACCTTAAAATTTTCGATGCCTCACATTTTCCACTTCGATAGTAGCAGAATTCCCCCAGCACATGCCCAACTCTTGCAAAGAACTAACTCACTTTGCGGTTTAGTGACGCCTTCTCTCCCTCTGTTTGTTTCATTTATTTATTTATTTTGCTTTCCCCTGGTAGGAAATTCAGAGGTTTCAAAAGCATCATTTAAATTACGGACTTTTATTTATGAGTAGCGGGCACTGATTTAAGTCCCGGGCAACGTCGGGTAATTTGTTCTAGTAATTTTGTATATACGTCTTTTTTGCCAACATTATATTAAATGTGAATTATGCAAACTGCAGTTTGTGTCATTTATTCTAGCTTTCTTAGTTTACTTATTTCAACGCCGGTTGCTCTCTAGCAATGTGATCTTAATTGTGTTTATTCTGCAGAGGTTTGAACTGTATGTAAATAAAATAATATTTGACACCATTATTCCAATTAATAAACATCAGACGATTATTTATTTTGGGGGCGTTCGAAATGATAGAATACCTTCAAGTTTCAGGCATTTTATATTCAAAAATCGAAAAAGAACATACTTAATTTTTTTGCATAAATAGTAGTTTTATATGTAACTAACAGAAAATCAAACGTTTTCCGGAACAGCTGCAACAAATGGAAAACTTGTTATTGTACTTTTTTCTCCATTGCATATTATTTTATTCGTATTTACAAAAACTGATTTTTATTTCAATGTAATGTATGAACCGATTTTACATCAAATGATGCTTTTGTAATACCTCTAGGCCATCATCTTTTTAAATAGCAAATAATACACGCTTCATAAGCTTTGTTATTCTCATTGTGATTCCTCAGTGATTGTGGACAAAAAGCATTTTAACTATATTCATCCCAACGCATTTTTTAATATAAAATATTTCTTATAGATTAAAAAACAATTTTTACTAAAATAAACGAGCAAAGCATTTATGCCATTTTTTTTAAGGCAGTTGAGACAGAGTTCCAATGTTTGAGTTTTCAATTAAGCTACTTCAATAAAAATACAGTTTAATTTGACAGAAAGGTAAATATTTGGTTTAATAAACGTTACATTTATATTTATAGTCTCGTCTTAGACTCGACAGAAGATGTATTTTTTCAGACGGCTAAAATATTTTTCATGTGAAATTGTGGTGTTCCGTTTGGCGTCAATTATGTCTACTTTTCTTATATTTGAAAGTATAAATGAATAAATAAAGTTTACTCGCATGATAATGATAAAAATATAAATCTTAGAGTATCTAAAATTATGCTTAGAGAACTGCCATTTTTAGAGTTTAATGTCAAAATCATCAAGTCTTTTGCAATCACCTTATTAGGAATCTGCAATAAAAATTGTATTGTATTGTTCTGTAATGATTCCGATAAAGTGAATCAACAGAGTGAACGATCCAACAATAGGAAGTCTAATCCTCTTCTGGACATATTGATGTTAAAGCAACATATTGTTGTTCAGGAGACATATCGATTTTGAAGAGATATATTGTTGTTGAAGAGGCATATTGTTGTTGAAGTAGTATATTGATTTTAAAGCGACATATTGATGTTGAAACGACTTATTTATGTTGAAATGACATATGGATGTTAAAGCGACATGTTGTGGTTAAAGAGACATATTGTTGTTGGAGCGACATATTGATGTTGAAGCGACATATTGTTGTTGAAGAGACATATTGTTGTTGAAAACATATTCTTGTTGAAGAGACATATTGATGTTGAAGTGACATATTGATGTTGCAGCGACATATTGCTGTTGAAAAGCCATGTTGTTGTTGAAGTGACATATTGATGTTGAAGCGACATGTTGTTGTTGAAGCGCCATATTGTTGTTAAAGCGACATATTGAACTGTGGATATATTGATGCTGAAGCGATGTCGTAAACCCCTTAGAAAGGAATTAAGAGTCTGGATGACAAATGGAGAAAGTGTACGAATTAGATATGCATTTTAGAGTCACATTTCCATTGCAGGTAGCAACATCCATAGATTGCCAAAATAAGCCCTTGTTCTTGATTCAGAATGTCTAATTTGGTCTTATTCGATCGGTTTTAGCTTCCAGATTAACGAAAATAATTTTGAAAATTAGAATTAGGAGTGACAATACAAAATAATTTTCAAATAATCTACATCATTTTGCCTCTAAAATGTGCGACATTCCATGTTTATGGTTAAATTTGAAACGGTGTTTGATATTTAAAACTGTGTAGGTGCCACATTTAGTGACTATAAGCCATTGAGAACTCGCAAAACGCGAGTGAAAATGTTAGTTATGTATAGATTTGCTGTGCAGAGTTAGAGAGCTTCTGGATTTAACGAACAAATTAATGGTTCCTGGAAGGCGAGTTATAATCTGATCCTGCGTCCCATTACTATCTTACATATTATGTAATACCCATTGTCACTCCATATGTATCTTTAATATTATATCGGGGAACCATCGCAGGTGAAAATAGCCCGAATGTAAAAAATAAAACATTTTATGAACATCACTTAAATTCTTCATGCCCCTATTTCTAGTCATCCATCACCCACAACAGAAAATTAATTCAGACAACAGATAACCCATCATTTTAGTATCGAATTTCTAGATCACAAAACACGTATAATATTTGAAATTTCATACCTTATCCATATAGTTTAACATCCATCTATAAATCTTTATTCTTCAGAAATGTGAACTTAAACATTTTCATGCAGTGTAACCTGATAAATAAATATCCTACTTATTATAATAACTAGATTCGGAATTTGAGAACTTTTTATCATTCTTTAGCAAGACTAGAAATTTGCATAAGCAAATAAACATTTTGATACAATACTAACATTGTGTGTCTGAATTAGGCAAATATATTCGTCGGAAAATCTTTCTTGTATTTTGGCAAACATTTTGATGACAGCTGAACGATGTTTACTATTCTCTTGATGTGGACACTCATTTTCAAGCAAAGCTAAGAGTGAATAACATCCATCTTTTTAGCTTCAAATGTTCCTTACTACAAATGTTCCATTCAAGCATTTTCTGTCAGCCCTTGTTATTCTGGGAGTACACATTGATATTCTGATGTACTTGTGAACGGTATTTATCTGCTTGTGTGAGATTTGTAGCATTCATTATGATTAAACACCTGTCGTATCGTCAAGTCGTTCGATATCGACAATTGTGTAAACGCGGCTTGAAATACTCTCTTTTTCAATGTCTGTATTGTGTTAAGCCTTGTTCTGATTGACTTTTCATGTAAAAGTCCTGCTTGGTTCTGAAATACGAATTTGTTTGTTCTGTTGCACATTTTTGCATCTCTCTTTCGCTCCGTCTGGAAGGTGACGTAGCGTTTCGGAAGAGAACTTTTGAGACTTTGCTCCTCTCTCAGCCAATAGGAGAGTTTCTTGGCTGGAGTTGCTTGAACGCGCGTCGGTTGCCGGGGAGTTGGATTGAAAATTTAGAAGAGATCGGAGGCGTCCGGCCTGGAGAGAAAGAGTTAAACAAAAGAGTGGGACCAGTGGTCCTCTTTACCTTTGGGATTATTGATTCCTCCAAAAATCTAATCCTGGAAGATCCCAGAAGAGGAGGTGTCGAAAGGTGCCGGGATCCGTGGTATGTTCCTATAATCCAGCGACCGGGAGGCTTGAACCTGAGTTAACAGTGAATGGTAGGTTCTGTCCTCCACACCTAAACAGAGGAGGAGGTGTATCACAACCCGTTCAATTTTCAAAATTAAATATTTATTTTTCTATTTTAAGAATGTGTCTCTGAAATCGACCAAAGACCACTGGTACACGGGTGTGGTCCCTGTTCAGATCCATTTATGTCCATTCATGAGTTTCCTCATTTGGACTTTTTTTCGAAGAATAAATACTGGGACGTAGAAATGTAATAGCTGTTGGAATCTGCTTTCAAGGAATCGGTGAGATGTCGAAATTCCCCTAGGAGGTAAAGCTGTATTAAAACGGATCAAAAATTCTAATTCATTTCGAACAGTTAGACTTAAATTTAACTTTTGGTTCAGAACTAAACAGATTGATTTGATGAATATATTATATATATTTAAAAATGATTATTATATAATATTTGCTAATATGAGTAAAGTTCAACCAGTGTGGTATGTTTGCATATTAAGTGCTTTGAAATTAGGTTGGACTATGCAGTGATTCAGAAGAAATGATTAATGTTGTGTACTCCAAAAATATGGAATATAGTCAAAACTCAATATGTTTTCTCATTAATAAATTAAGAGTATATTTAAATTATTTTGTGTTGTTTTCTTGCACACACCTTGTTTTGGTTTCTTTCTCTGCTACCCATCTAGGAACTAAGGTCCGTAGACAGTAAGTATTCTGGGTTATTGAGATGATTATTGTGATGCCTATTTGGATACTTTTAGTAAATTTAGCAATGTACTTCATTTTACTGCCTTTCTCCAATGCATATCGGTTGTGGTATCGGTGACGATTCAATCTTGGTTTCGATGCCCCCGCCGATGTGGCACACCTATGAACTTGTTAGGAATCTGCTGTTTTAATTCAGTTGTGCCAACAATAGTCTGTTGTTGGCACAACTGAATTAAAACTCTGTTGTGGCACAGTCTTTAGAATGGTCGTATGGTAATAACTAATATTGAACTTGAATGAATCATGATTTGCATGTTTTCGGGGATAGGGGAGCAAGTATTGCAGGTTGGCTGATGGGAAGGGATTTTTCAAATAACTTTATATTTTCTAAGAAGACGGTCTTCAGATCTATTATATAACAGACACCCAAAATATGTTCATTTACATCGTTAATATAACGCAGTGATATTGAAATTATGTAGTAATTATCTTAAACTTTACTTTTGAAATTTGCTTCATCTTTTAATTAAAATATAATGTGAACTTTACTATTAAGCAATGTTTCGCGCCAGTTTTGTCAACAAATTGTTCCCATAAATAGAAATATTTAACAGCATATGATTTTCACTACACTTATACAATAAATTTTCTCTTTCATAAATCATTTAATTGAGTTTAATTTTTCAACCGGATAGGGAAAGTTATTTGAAATTACATCTATTTTGCAGTTTTAATACATCTTATGTTTCATTTGCCAACTTTACGTATTTTAATGGTGCCTAGGCGCCCCTTCACTACGGGGGAATTAGTACACACACACACACGTATTTCAAAACGTCACTAGCTCCTCAAAATAAAAAGTAAAATAATTAGATATTTTGAGAACGATTTATAAAGAAGTAATGAAGCTGGTTTTAATCGATTTGCCATTACAAATTACGTTATGTATGTTTTTATTTCATATTTGGATAATTTTTGCAAGCTATTTGGCAAAAAAAAGTTTTATTTTTTCAGTCGTACCTAAAATTGAGTGAGCACCAGGTTAACCTACAAGTAACATAACTTCCAAATTTTATGAAATATAGTCGAATAATTTTTCAGTTAGAACGGACACATACATTGCACAGATAGATAGACAGACAGACAGGGAGATAGAAACACACAGGCGACACGTTAAAATAGTGGGATCATGTTCTAGAAAGGTCGAAATGCGTAGATTCGTCGAAAACTCGAGTTCAGATTTCCGACTCTATTGCAACATATTCGCTATATATTTCCATGTATACTGTAGAAAAATTAATAATGTATTTTCGTCTTGCTAGAAACATACCATTGTTTCATTTAACAATATTTTTTGCTAAAAGATACAACCCAAACGGCCTGTTATTTTTCCAGCTTTTTGTTGGTAATACATGGAGAAGTGGAGAGCAGTTTATCTTGTTTAGGCTTTATTGACCGGTGGACAGGGGAAAGTACTCAATTACCCCGAGGTTGTAACAGAGATTTTGACTCTCATTTTATTAGGCTGCCGTTCATTTATTTCGTTACCGAGATAAAATGTTTGGTTTATACGATTTAAAAGGAACAGAGGAATTTTCCTGTGTTTCAATTCTTAACCATACTTTTATTTAACTGTTGACCTGATAAAGATTAACGATTTGACGATTACTCTCTTTTATTACCAGAGAAATAACAAACCGGTATATCTGACCCTTCAGTAGGAAGCCCGGTATAAATGCTCGCTACAAATGTTCACAAAAAGACTCGCCCCATCCTCTTCATAGCTCAAATATAACATGTCTCTAGTGAATTTGATATACAGCGTTTTAGAAAAGTATTTAAGCATCCAATAACTTTGACGGGAAAGGTCAATGATTGTACAAGTTAAGTCTGTCTATACACTGTCAGTAGTTAGATATTTAAGTGTTGTTGTTGTTGTTGTTGAAACCCAGACCGTCCGACCTACCAGAAAGGTGTAAGGTAACTGTTTGGACGGTCGGGAAGATATATAAGTGTAACAGTTACAGATGAATGTGCATATATTTGATTAAAATTTCATAAAATAGTCAAAATTTAAAGTTTGCTTGATTTGAAAGCTTGACCTGATGTAATATTAATGGGTACATGACTTATATATAGTGTATAATATGTGTTTACAAACTTTTGGTGTTCACAAAAAATACTTTGTTTGGACTCTCTGACGAACTTTCTCCAAGGAAAAATGCGAATTACAGAGTTGGCCCTAACTCGAACTTTAATTGAACTTTATTGGTGGTAATTGTTCTGTTTCTTTGTCCGCAGGGAGATGGCTGAGACCAGAAATCGATCTCGCACCAGTTTATTATGAGACAGCTTTATGTACGTTATTAATGGTGTCTGAAACGTCAGACAAAACCTTCAGCTCAATAACGTCTGTTTTTACCACACGGTGACCCAAAGGTCAGCAGAAACCATAAATTTAGGGGCGTCAAAACAGGTGGGTCGAATGACTCTAAGGATAAGGTGAAGCAACGACATTGGATAAAAGGCTGACCAATTGAGAAGATGGTTGTAGCTTTGCCCTGAAGGCTACTAATAAGAACCAAAGAGGTGTTGTTGTTGAGACCTAGACCGTCCGACCTACCAGAAAGGTGTAAGGCAACCGTTTGTACTGCTGGGCGAACCAAAGGAGTGAGTCAGACCTCAGGCAAAAAGAAGCGGCAACCACGAGGTGATATTACAAAACTTCTACGAGAATAGTTCAGTTGAGTTGAGAGTTGACCTAAGAGTTATGAATTAAGTGATGAAGTAGTTGGTAAAGTCCGAAGCAAGAGGTCAGAATGTCATGACGAGTCCCGCGTATTTCCACCAGACCGCACAGTAGAGAGATGTAGTTGAGAAGTGTTACGCAAGTGTTGTAGAGGGTTCCGTAGAGATTCCAAAAGAATAGATAGATCAATTGCAGTACGGGTTGGAGTACGGGTACGTCAAACATGTTGTACGGGTAGTACAACGTGTAGTACAAGTAGTACGTACGGGTAGTACAAGTAGTACGGGTTGAAGTCAAACAATTACGGCCAGTACGATATGCTGATGTATAAATTGTGGTATACGGACAAAGCCGAAAGTGAAGGTATGTTCCAATTAAATATTGCGGAAGATCTTAAATACATTTTAGGCATTTTTGACTAATGGTCTCACATTGTCTTTCTCCGGCGCGAGCAAGAGGAAT
Source organism: Amaurobius ferox (assembly GCA_951213105.1). Lineage (NCBI taxonomy): Eukaryota > Metazoa > Arthropoda > Arachnida > Araneae > Amaurobiidae > Amaurobius > Amaurobius ferox. Next base: position 137,010,767 of record OX578151.1, read on the forward strand.
AATTGTTGTAATTGAGTAATTAAGTGACATATGTTGTTAATAAATGATTTATTGTTAAAGCTAAAATGGTGCAATTATTGGAGTAGTATTACGTTAGTTAATATATTTTTACAGAACTCGAGCAACAGATAAAAAAAATCTAATGTGGGAAGCACATGACTTTCTTTGCAGACTCAAATTCATGTTTTCTTTATTTGTTTAATAATTCATTAGATTGAATTTAATTGAACCAAATAACACTAAATTTGCATTTTTAATTCAATTTTTGTTTTTATTTGGTAATTGAACATTTCTTCGAAATCGGCGTAATAAAAATGCAAGAAATCTCAAATGTCTTGAGAATGGTTAGAACTAAAGTATAACAGAGTGTCTTATATTATTTTCCTCTTCAAAAATGGCGTATAAAACAAGAATTCAATTGATACATTTGACCATACACTACTTTGTCTTTTTTTTAGATTTTGGCAGGCCATTTAGTAAAAAAGGCAGATTATTATTTTTCGAACCGTACCAAATTCTAATCAGCACCAGAGAATCCAACAACTAATAAAAAAAATTTATGAAATTAGGTCAATTAATATTTTATCTAGAGTGGATACATGAAATTTTTGTGGGCTATTTTGTAATAAAAGGCGAGTTCTTCTTTTTCGAATCGTATCAAATTCTAATCAGCACTAGAGTATTATACAAGTAACTTATCTACCAAATTTTGTGAAATCTGGTCAATTAGTATTTTCGCTAGAGTGGATAAGTGAAATTTTAAGGGGCCATTTTGTAAAAAAGGGCTGGTTCTGTTTTACCGAATCGTTCTAAAAACTAATCAGCACCAGGGTCACATCCAAGTGAATTACCTACCAAATTTTACAAAATTCGGTCAATTAGTTTTTGAGTTAGAGTGGATACATACAATGCACAGACACACAGACAGACACACAGGCAGACACACAGGCATACATACAGACAGACAGACACACAGACAGACAAACACACAGACATACACACACACAGACGTCACTCTAAAAATAGTTTTTCGTATTCTAGAGGTCTCGAAACGTGTAGATCCGTCGAAAACTCGAGTTGCGATTTTCGACATGATTCTAATACTTCCCCTATACATTACCATGTATTGCAGGGAAAGTAAAAATCTGATGTGAGCAGCACATGACTTTTCCTGCAGATTCGAATTCATTCTGTAATTTTTACTTTCCTTATATACATAATGTATAAGGAAAGTATTTTGACGGGGTCGAAAATTCGAATTCGAGTTTTCGACGGGAGAGCGCATTTTAAACACGAATCAAACATTTTTGAAGTGATGTCTGTGTGTGTGTGTGTGTGTGTCAGTGGGTCTGTGGAGACGATTACTGACGAAAGAATGCACCGATTCGAACAAAATTTAGTACAAAAATCACAATCCGTAAACACTGCAAGCCTATTGTTTTTATACGCAATCGAATGTCTAGAACCCCCCTAAATTTTCGAATGAAATTTTGAAAAAATCGTCAAAAAATCAAAACCGCTAATAAAGTTACGCAAATAGACATTTCATATGTAATTTTTCATTAGAAAACGATTGGCATATATTTTAGAACGCTAACATGAACCGTTCTCGAGATATTGCATATTTTTCAAAAAAATTATCAAAAAGTTATATAAAATAAAAAATAAAAATATTTCTTATTGAGAAACATGTTCACTTTCCATATGTAATACCATGCGATAAATTTGGTGACATCATTCTCGTGAATGTAGCTCGTTCCATTCATGAAAAAGATTCTTTGAGTAATATTTTTGTATTTGAACGCCAGTAGTCATTTACCTGCAGTAAGAATAACTTATTTCTTCGTCCATAACGATTGGCGAGATTTTGACAACGAATTTGGCGGAATGTCGCCAACATGGCGACATTTTTAATTGTTGCAAAATTAACGAAAATTTCGCCAAATTGAAAAAAATGACGTTAAATCAATGAAAATGACGACTAATTGAAGAAAATTCAATATCTTGGAAAGAATATGAGTATCTACTATAAGAAAAACCTATTACTTTCCTTATATACATAATGTATAAGGAAAGTATTGTGACGGGGTCGAAAATTCGAAATCGAGTTTTCGACGGGAGAGCACGTTTCAAGCATCCCTGATCACGAATCAAACATTTTTGAAGTGATGTCTGTGTGTGTGTGTGTGTGTGTGTGTGTGTGTGTGTGTGAATGTATGTGTGTATGTGTGTGTGTGTGTCAGTGAGTCTGTGGAGACGATAACTGACGAACGAATGAACCGATTCGAACCAAATTTGGTACAAAACTCACAATCCGTAAACACTGGAAGCCTATTGTTTTTATCCGCAGTCGAATGTTCAGAACCCTCCTAAATTCTCGAATGAAATTTTGAAAAAATCGTCAAAAAATGAAAACAACTAATAAAGTTACGCAAATAGACATTTCTTATGTAATTTTTCATTAGAAAACGATTGACATAAATTTTAGAACGCTAACGTGAACCGTTCTTGAGATATTGTACATTTTTAAAAAAAATTATCAAAAAGTCATATAAAATAAAAAGAAAAATATTTCCTATTGAGAAACATGTTTACTTTTCATATGTAATACCATGCGATAAATTGAGTGACATCCTTCTCGTGGATCTAGCTCGTTCCATTCTTGAAAAAAGATACTTTGAATAATACTTTTGTATTTGAACGCCAATAGTCATTTATCTGCTTTAAGTAAAACTTATTTCTTAGTGTATAACGCTTGGCGAGATTTTGGTGACGAATTTGGCAGAATGTCGCCAACTTGGCGACTTTTTAAAAATTTTGCCAAATTAACGAAAATCTCGCCAAATGGATAAAAATGACGCTAAATCAATGAAAATGACGACTTATTGTCGAAAATTCAATATCTTGGAAAGAATATTAGTATCTACTACAAGAAAATCCTATTTTTTTACTGTAAAAGTAGTAAATTCATTACATTATATAAGGAAAGTCATGTGTTGCCCACATCAGATTTTTTTTTAACTGTATAAGTAGTAAATTCATTGCATTATATAAGGAAAGTCATGTGTTGCCCACATCAGACTTTTTTTACTGTAAAAGTAGTAAATTCATTACATTATATAAGGAAAGTCATGTGTTGCCCACATCAGATTTTTTTTATAGGAATAATTTTCTGATATATTCAATTCGTTTTTTTGTTGCATCTTCGTTTCGTATACGCAGTCTTTTTTTTTTAGATTTTGGCGATTTTTGCGGGCCATTTCGTAAAAAAGCAGGTTGTTATTATTCGAATCGTACCAAAATCTAATCAGCACCAGAGTATCCCACAAATAACTTATATACCAAATTTTATGAAATGTGGTCAATTAGCATTTTAGCTAGAGTGGATACATGACATTTTTGCGGGCCATTTCGCAAAAAAAGGCGGGTTCTCTTTTTAACGAATCTTACCAAAAACTAAGCAGCACCAGGGTCATACCAAAGTGACTTACCTACAATATTCTATGAAATTCGGTTCGTAAGTTTTTGAGTTAGAGTGGATACATACATTGCACAGACACACAGATAGACAGACACACACACAGATGTCACGCTAAAAATAGTTTTTTTGTATTCTAAAGGTCTCGAAACGTATAGATCTGTCGAAAACTTGAGTTGCGATTTTCGGCATGATTCCAATAATTTTCCTATATATTCCCTATATATTACCATGTATTGCAGGGAAAATAAAAATCTGATGTGGGCAGCACATGACTTTCCCTGCAGACTCAAATTCAGATATTCTTTATTTCTTTAATATTTCATTAGATTGAGTTTAATTGCAGAAAATAACACTAAATTTGCATTTTTTATTCAATTTTTGTTTTTATTTGGTAATTGGACATTTTTCCGATAGCGGCGTAACAAAAATGGAAGAAATCTCAAATATCTTGAGAACGGTTAGTCCTAAAGTAGAATGGAGTGTGTTTCAGTCTTTTCCCCGTCAAAATGTGTATAAAACAAGAATTAAATTGATACTTCAGCATACGTAGTCTTTTTTTTTTTAGATTTTGGATTTTGCGGAACATTTCATAAAAAAAAGCAGGTTGTTCTTTTTCGAATCGTACCAAAATCTAATCAGCTCCAGAGTGTCCCAAAAGTAACTTATCTACCAAATTTCGTGAAATTTGGTCAATTAGTATTTTAGCTAGGGCCCATAAATGAAATTTTTATGGGCCATTTCGAAAAAAGGGCGGGTTATGTTTTTACGAATCATACCAAAAACTAATCAACACCAGGATCACATTCAAATTGGTTATCTACCAAATTTTATGAAATTTTTATGAACATACATAGCACAGACACACAGACAGACAGACACACAGGCAGGCACACAGATAGACACAGACGTCACGCTAAAGGTAGTTTTTTCGTGTTTCTGAGGTGTCGAAACGTGTAGATCCGTCGAAAACTCGAGTTGCGATTTTCGGCATGATTCCAAAATTTCCCTATGCATTACCATGTATTGCAGGGAAAGTAAAAATCTCATGTCGGCAGCACATGACTTTCCCTGCAGACTTTTATCCACGTTATCTTTATTTTAATTAAATTTAATTCACTTTTAATTCAATTTTCGTTCTCATTTTGGTAATTGCACTTATTTTCAAATGTGGCATAGAGACAATACGAAAAAACTAAAATATCTCGAGAATGGCTAGTCCTAGTGTAATGGAGTTAGTCTTATTTCTCGTTAAAAATAGCGTATAAAACAAGCATTTAATGGATATATTTGAGCATACGTTTTTTCTTAATTTAGATTTTGACGATTGTTGCAGACCATTTTGTAAAAAAAAGGCAGGTTATTTCTTTCCTAATCGTACCAAAATGTAATCAGTACCAGTGTAAGCCACAAAAGGCTGATCTACTGAATTTTTTGAAATTCGGTCCATTAGTTTTTCAGCTGGGGTGGATATAGGCTTTTGAAGGCCCGTTCTCAAAAACGGCGGGTTGTTTTATCCCGAATCGTACCCAAAAGTACTCAGCAACAAATTCCCACACAACTGACTTACCTACCAAATTTTATGAAATTCGGTCCATTGGTTTTTTAGTTAGAGTGGACACAGGCTATCACACAGACACACACACACAGATACACACACAGACGCACACACAAACTTCACGCTAAAAATAGTTTTTCCGTATTCTAGACGTCTCGAAACGTATAGATCCGTCGAAAACTCGAGTTGCGATTTTCGACATGATTGCAATAATTTTCCTATACATTACCATGTATTGCAGGGCAAGTTAAAATTAAAGCGTTATCAGCGGCATAACGCATAATTTAATGAGTTCCACGAATACGATAATTTACTGCCATGTTTAGACAAATCTATTTAATATCATGCTTTAGCATAATTCTTGTATGATGATGAAAGCGGTATTATTAAATAATCAACGCAACTAAGAGAATAAATAAACTTTAATGTTTTATTCTGAAATGATTTTATTTCAAAGTAAAAATGCGCTTTGCAGTTAATAATTAAAGTCTTTTTTTTACTGCGTCACACCCCTGATCCACACTTACGATTAAACGAAATCAGATTTTAACAAGTATATATCATTAAAAATATTTTTGATACAATAATAAGCCTTTTTACTTTCCCTGCAATACATGGTAATGTATAGGGAAAGTATTGGAATCATGCCGAAAATCGCAACTCGAGTTTTCGACGGATCTACACGTTTCGAGAACTCTAGAATACGAAAAAACCATTTTTAGCGTGACGTCTGTGTGTGTGTCTGTGTGTCTGTCTGTGCAGATTTTGTATCCACTCTAACTAAAAAACTAATGGACCGAATTTCACAAAATTTTGTAGGTAAGTCACTTGTGGGCGGGGCTGGTGCTGATTAGTTTTGGGTACGATTCGGAATAAAAGAACCCGCCTTTTTTTGCGAAATGGCCCGCAAAAGCTTGTATCCACTCTAGCTGAAAAACTGATGGACCGAATTTCACAAAATTCGGTAGATAAGCCACGTATAGGTCACCCTGGTGCTGATTAGATTTTGGTACGATTCTGAAAAAAATAACCTGCCTTTTTTTGCAGAATGGCCCGCAAAAATTGTCAAAATATAAACTAACCAGCTACGTATGCTCAAATATATCCATTAAATGCTTGTGTAATGCGTAATTTTTAACGAAGAAAAGAATAAGACCAACCCCATTACACTAGGACTAGCCGTTCTCGAGATATATTAGTTTTTTTCGTATTTTTCCACGCCACCTTTGAAAATAAGTCCAGTTATCAAATGAGAACGAAAATTGAATTAAAAGTGAATTAAATTTAATTGAAATAAATAGAACGAGGATATAAGTTTGCAGGGAAAGTCATGTGCTGCCCACATCAGATTTTTACTTTCCCTGCAATACATGGTAATGTATAGGGAAAGTATGGGAATCAAGTCGAAAATCGCAACTCGAGTTTTTGACGGATCTACACGTTTCGAGACCTCTAGAATACGAAAAAACTATTTTTAGCGTGACGTCTGTGTGTGTGTCTGTCTGTCTGTCTGTCTGTCTGTTTGTGTGTCTGTCCGTCTGTCTGTTTGTGCAGATTTTGTATCCACTCTAACTAAAAAACTAATTGACCGAATTTCACAAAATTTGGTAGGTAAGTCATTTGTGGGCGATTCTGGTGCTGATTAGTTTTGGGTACGATTCGGGATAAAAGAACCCGCCTTTTTTTGTGAAATGGCTCGCAAAAGCTTGTATCAACTCTAGCTAAGAATCTAATGTACTGAATTTCACAAAATTAGGTAGATAAGTCGCTTGTGGGTCACCCTAGTGCTGATTAGATTTTGGTACCATTCGGAAAAAAATAACCTGCAAAATGGCCCGCAAAAACCGACGAAATCTAAAATAAAAAACTATGTTTGCTGAAATATATCCATTAAATTCTTGTTTAATACGTAATTTTTAACGAAGAAATGAATAAGACCAACCCCATTACACTAGGACTAGCCGTTCTCGAGATATTTTAGTTTTTTCATTTTTTTCTACGCCACCTTTGAAAATAAGCCCAGTTACCAAACGAGAACGAAAATTGAATTAAAAGTGAATTAAATTTAATTAAAATAAAGAGAACGTGGTTATAAGTCTGCAGGGAAAGTCATGTGCTGCCAACATCAGATCTTTTTAATTTATACACAGTCTTGCTTTCTCAGATACTGTCCTAAATATAAGTATTATAAGTATAAAGCTCACAAAAAAATTAAATTTTAATGTTTATGTTAACTGTTATGTCACAGCCGCAATGTTTAGCAAATAATGGATATTTTAAAAGAAAATACTCTCTTATATTCTATAAAATTGTAGGAGTCAAATCGACTCTCAGACCGTCATTAAAAATTCCTTAATGTGTTAGTATAAAGCTAATAGACCCAGAAACAAATATTTGGCTTCCGAATCAGGAAGATTTATTTCCTTCTTCTGAATAAATGAAGAATAGCCAACACTTATCGCAACGTGATTTTTCTGTCTCTTTAGAAGGCTGCGTTTTCCCTTCAAAGCAGGCAGTCAAATGCAGGCAATCAAATGCAGGCAATCAAATGCCAGCAATCAAATGCAAGCAATCAAATGCAGGCAATTAAATGCAGAGAACTATGCTGTTACTATCGAAGCCTTGTTACTCCAGATCTTCGAAAAACGTTCGAAAGCATTAGAAGAGAGGGTAGTAATTACATGTTTGGTCATAAGAAACCTCAGAATAGACGTGGTCAAGAAAATCAAACATCTACAATTAGGGAATTTCAAGGACAACCAACTATATGAACGTAAACGGTAAAGATCATACCAAATCGTTATTTCCATATATCATTATAAATTAAGCCAACATCCGAAATATGAAAAATAGGTTTATAATATGAGACAATATATCGAAATGTCAGAAGCGAACAAGACAATTACGCCAAAAGTTCCGATTATAAGTTTGATGGCACGAAATATAAATAATAGTCATTTTAAGTCTACAGTAATCACATACGTGGATAATATTTTCTGAACCTGTGCATTCATTATGAGTCCACATATTGCATAACTTGCTTGAATGAGTGAGGTCACTCTTATTAGTTGTCCTGACAAAGTAGGCTGCATCTTAAATTCGAAACCAATTTACCCCTTATTCTTCACTTAATGCTGTAGTAGATCATGAAATTGTTTCATAAACTCCCAATTGTCTCATACTACTAAAAACGCATTATCATACGTTAAGTCAGTAACTCTCATGGAAATACATAACATTTGTTTGCTTGTTGTTGCTAAGACTTTTAACCTAGAAAATGCTAGGTCAAGTCTATAGATCACACCACCCATAAAGCAATGAGGCTATTCTCTTCTGGTCCTCTACTAAAAGATTTAAAGAAGCTTCCATTTGTTTAATTTATTCTTATGTTATAAAACTGGCATTAATAGAGTGCAACTTACATTATTCACTTGCTGTGTACTGCAATAACTCGATGAAATTGGCAAATTAGACTTTTACTACAAAAACTTATCCTGATGCAGTAACAACAAACGTTCATCACTTTTCATCACTGCAAAATAATGTTCGCCAAATGTAATATTACCTTGTTAGCACTAAGGTCAATATTTTCCTTGATATTTGATAGATGACAGGATCATGCTGGAATAAAAGGTCTAGTGTCTCATATACCTTCTCATCTACAAATTTTCTTCTAATCAATAGCGTTTTAATTATTATTAAATTAAACGTAATAAAATGTATCGGATGCATTAAATTTCTCCAAATGAATCTACCGAAAAAGTGGCATGGAGAACATAATATCATTAAAAGTGCCAAATAACAAATTGTCGGAATTGATTTAAAAATAAATTCCAGTTTCATACAATTCCATAAAATTCAAATTTCCGACTCCATACATGATAAATTTTAGTTAAGTAATAATACATTATTTGAAATGTAAAGCATCACATTCTAACTGAAAAATCAATAACTTTTATTTGAATAAGCATTTGCTAAAATTTCAGTGGATAATAAATAACACCCCATAATATTATGGGTTCTAACAATTTCTTTCCAATAAAAGTTCTACTTTCATTTGAGAGCTAAATAAATACTTTTCCTCGTGGACAGTTTTACTTTCGAGTATGTTTTCTACAATTTTTCGACAATTGATCTTTCGAGAAAGAATTCGTGTCGTTGATCAATTATTTTCAATCTAAATTTTATAGGGTTTAAATATATAAGGGGAGCAGCAATAAGAATTATCAATATGCATAATATTGTTGCATGTATTCTCTGAATCGTGGGGGTAACAAGAACGAACAGGAACATTATACAACTTATTATACCTCTCTAACTATCTAGCAACGTTAAAAAACTGCTGTCCAACATGTCATTTGAATATAGCAATTAAATATAGCAATTAAATACAGTAATTAAATACAGTAGTTAAATACCGCAATTAAATACAGCAATTAAAAGCTCAATTCGTTAACAAAACATAAGATTATACTCTCAAAAAGACTGAAGAATTCACAATTCACTTTTTACTCGAATACCGCCACCTCATGCTAACGGAATCATGACCAGTTTATATACTTTCTGTTCAACTCTCTACAAGATTTCGATCAATCTGCATAAGTCATTAAATTCTCAACCAAACTGCGAAATTCGCGCAGCTTACAAAACTCGCCAAGTTGGCGATATTTTGCTAAATTTTTCGCCACGGTCCGAAGATTCGATTCTTTAAATAATAATAGTTTCCTGTGCATGTGGTTCTTTTTCTCGGGGACAATATGTGTTTTAGATACACATAACATAATAATAAAACGCGCATTCATAGTAATAAAACATACGTATGTATTTATGTGCGTATGCATGTATTTGCATTTACATTGCTCTCTTTTTTTCTGACCCAGATCGTACGACATACCCGAAGGTATAAGGTATCTGTTTGGACGCCCGGGACAGAGCCACTCAATTTTAAGTTCATCTCAGCAACTTACTACTCTTCCGATTTTTTCAGCAAGTTTAACTACACTGACACATCTCTGATATTCTTTTGTTTCCCTCCCTCTGGAAATTGGCTCAGTTCTTCATTCTTCTCTTTCTCTTGGACACATTGGCTAGTAGTAACCCCATATGATGACAAAGGAAGGATATTAAATCCTCGAATACATTAACCTTTTGCTTACGGGTGGGACAGCGTCAATCTCAAATGAAGTACCTCCCAAAAAGACAGGTATTTGACTTACACTCACCGAAATAGTTCCATCCCTCCTTGCAGACATTAGCGTCCAAGGACGTCTGCAAAAGGAGGATAGAACTGCTTGGGATAGGGTATGTCAAATACCTGTCTTTTGGGGAGGTTCTTCATTTGGGATGGACGCTGTCCCACCCGTAAGCAAAAGGTTAATGTCTTCGAGGTTAATGTCTTCGAGGATAATGTCTTCGAGGACTGTCCTTTTTCGAGGTTCTTCATTTGGGATGGACGCTGTCCCACCCGTTAGCAAAATGTTAAGAACGTCGTGCAGTATGATGTAATACAGCGTTGTCTTGTTGGTAAATGGGACCTGGGTGGCTTGAAAATAGGCAGAAATATCAGCTGCAGAATATCGTCTTCCTACAAGCGAGCCATCAGATTGGTTCGGAGCAAAATTAGAACATATCGGCTGTCCCAAGATACGGCTAACTAGATTGCTGTACCACGTGTGATGGACATATGTCGCTCGATAACAAATGCGAGATTGAGATGGTGGCCAGTCCTCCTCGACATAGGTATGCGGCGATCGTTAGCACTGAGGAGGAAGCCGAATTTGTCGCTAAAGACTACATTCCTCCAATCGACACTGTCTACGTTGACCGAGCTGGACATCAATCTAGACTGCTCTGCCTATGTTGATGGGTCAGTGGTAGACGACTTAATAGGCATCGACGCCCAATCCCACCTTCTACCACACTTGTCTTCGAATCTTATACAGAAGATGATACAGAATGCATCGAGAATGGCAAATGCCTTCTAATTGCTGATAGTTGCGTGATTGGTGTGGACATGGCTCCTCTGCTGATTGCACGATCCTCTTCTCGAGTAATTTTTTCTCTGGGTCGTCCTGAGTTTCTGCGATAGCTGCGTGGGCCTTTTCTGATCCACTGTCACCAACACCGAGCAACTATCAAGAACCACTGTCACCAACTGTGATCCACTGTCACCAACACCGAGCAATTATCAAGAACCACTGTCACCAACTGTGATCCACTGTCACCAACACCGAGCAACTATCATTTGTCCGATCAAGATGGCAACTGATGCATCTGTTGTACCCACCAGTTTCTCTTAGGCTTATGATGCAACCTATTTCGAAGTCAGACAATTGTTCGTAGTGCTATCGAGTGCGTATCAAATGCATTTTTGTACACATCTTTAAGTATCAAAGCAGAAAAACAGTTCCAATTGCCTGTAAGTAAGAACACCGTTTTTTTAAGTGTTGCCCAATTCCATGCTTTCGTTGTATTGCATGATTCTCAAGTGTTGCACTATTTGTTGCACATCAACATGAACCCTAAAATATCATTGGCCCTTACAGCTTTATCATTTGCATATGTCTTAAACTACATTTACATGACAAGTTTCGTGGTTGTAGCTCAATTTTTTAAGGGTAAATATATTTTTTGGCCACAGGGTGTATTTGCATAAAAAGAGCTGATATTAACATTCTCTAAATATACAAAATAACATTTTGTGTCCCCAATCCTCATAAATTGAGAATGAATTTCAAAACTTCTTCTCAATTTAAACGGTATCATTCCCACTCAAGAATAACGTATTGAAGGAATTCTGGATGCTAATTTGAAATGATAAATCTGAAGTTCGCAAGTGAATGAGTTAATTAAATTTTAGTATAAAAAAATCAGTCTTTGAAATATACGCCCTCGTACAGATTTCGCACCCACTCACTCTTTTGTATAGATAATTGTTTGAGTCAACGTTGAGAACAGCCATCGAAGTTCTAACTTTATATGGGCATTTCTTACAATATGCGGAGAAAATTGAATTTTACGTCATGAAAGTTTCAACTGTGCACTATGTGACATTTTAATTGAAATACGTCTGAAATTATGCTTACTTTTATAGTTTATCTTTAAGATGTTTATTTTCTTTGCAAGTTTTGAGCCGTGGCAAATGTAGCCAGTATCTACAAATTTTTTTCGGCCAAGTAACTTTTATTTTCATTATATATATTATTCGAAACAAAATATCTATAAAATGTTTTCTGTATAAAAAATCTGATGTGGGCAGCACATGACTTTCCTTACATAATGCAATGAATTTACTACTTTTACAGTAAAAAAAATAGATTATTTTTATAATACATATTTATATTCTTTCCAAGATATTGAATTTTCATCAGAGTCGTCATTTTCATTGATTTAGCATTTTCCATTTCGCGGGTTTTTCGTTAATTTAGCAACATTTAAAAAAGTCGCCAAGTTGGCGACATTCCACCAAATTCGTCGCCAAAATCTAGCCGAGAGTTATGGACGAAGAAATAAGTTATTCTTACAGCAGATAAATGACTATTGGCGTTCAAATGCAAAAGTATTATGATTTTTTGTTAATTTTTTCGAAAAATGTGCAATATCATGAGAACGGTTCATGGTACTGTTCTAAAATTTGTGTCAATCGTTTTCGAATGAAACATTACATAAGAAATGTCTATTTGCATAACTTTATTAGAGATTTTGATTTTTGGACGATTTTTTCAACATTTCACTCGAAAATTTAGGGGGGGGGGGGTTCTGAACATACAATTGCGTATAAAAACAATAGGCTTCCAGTGTTAACGGATTGCAATTTTTGTACTAAATTGCGTTCGAAATGGTCCATTCGTTTGTCAGTTATCGTCTCCACAGGCTCACTGACATACGTACACACACAACCAGAGACAGACATCACTTCAAAAATGTTCGATTCGTAATCAGGGATGCTTGAAACGTGCTCTTCCGTCGAAAACTCGAATTCGAATTTTCGACCCCGTCACAATACTTTCTTATACATTATTGTATATAAGGAAAGTAATAAATGGAGGGGGACGTTGACAAATTCCTATTCTACTTGGCGCCTGTTCTTCTCAGCTTGCATTGCGATAGTGTGCTTTGATTGTTTAGGAGAGACAAATTGTACCGTCTCTGATCACTTATGTTCCATTGAGAGTTAAAGGACTATGCGAGCGCTGATTCTACCCAGCTACAACAGTTATCGGATAGACTTTGTCTATCTATTTTATTTACACACATATTTCGTTTCTCAAATATATGAGGAGCTAACTAATCTAATTTTGCATGCCGTTGCCATTTGTGGTACATTTTGATTATTTGAAATTTGAACCTTACTGGTCGAGAGAAAGAGAGAGAGTGTGTGCTCCGATTGTTAGAAGAGACATATTGTACTAACTGTCTTTTATCGTCTATGTTCTGTTGAGAGATAAAGGAGTATGCGCGCATTGCTTCTACCCGACTACAATAGTTATCGGATAGGCTTGTCTATCTACTATATTTACACACATTTTCTTTAAATACACGAGGACCTAACTAATCTAATTTGGCATGTCGTTGGCTTTTAAGGTACATTTAGATTCCTTGAAATTTGAACCTTACTGGTTCAGCCAGAAAGAGAGAGAGTGTGCTCTGATTGTTTATGAGAGATATATTGTACTAGCGTATTTTATCGTCAATGTTCCTTTGGGAGATAAAGGAGTATGCGCTCATTTCTTCTATTCGGCTACAACAGTTATCGGATAGATTTGTTTATCTATTTTATTTAATTTACACACATATTTCGTTTTTCAAATATATGAGGACCGAACTAATCTAATTTGGGATAAGAGAGAGAGATGAGTTAATAAGAGAGAGAGAGAGAGACTGGTACACTTACCTTAATAAGAGAGAGAGAGAGAGAGAGTTTGTATGCTCCGATTCCTTATGAGAAAAATATTGTACTAAGTGATTTTCATCTTCAACGTTCTGTTGAGAGATAAAGGAGTATGCGCACGTTGCTTTAACCGACTACAGCAGTTATCGTGTAGACTTGTTTATCTACGTTATGTACACACTAAAAACTAAAAGTAACTTACTCCTAACTAGACTTAGGTCTTAACTAATCTAATTTGGCATGTCGTTGTCTTTTGTGGTACATTTTGATTCTCTGGATTTTGAACCTCATCGGTCTAGTCAGTCCTGATCCCGAAATAGGATAATACACGTTTTGTAGGAATAACTCAAGAACGAAGGAGCACTAGAATGCTCGAATTAAACATATCGTTGTAGTCCGTGGTACATTTAAATTATTTGGATTGTTAACTTTAGCCGCCCTATCCGTTATGGATCTGCAATAGAAAGGTGGATATTTTTTTGAAGAATTAGAACTGGAATAACTAAAATATTTACATATTCTACTCGTTGCCTTCTGTGGCATATTTGAATTCTTTGGCTTTTGAATAGTATAAGTTCTGCTCGTCCAGCATCCGCCATACGGAAGCACAGGTTTTGGGGGGTGTTTAAGCAATAAAAAACATGTCTTAAATATCCACACAAACATTTATTTCAAAATGTATTCTGTGAGACCAGAAATGGATCTCACATTTGATGAGACACTTTTATGTGAAATTTATGGTGGCCAAAACGGCGAACAAAGCGGGTAGTCTGGCTGGCACCGAAGTTTATCGCGACGTAAACCTAAAGGTCAGAGGACCATAAATTTAGGGGTGCCATACCAGAGCAGCTGAGCGCTGGGCCTTATGAAATGTGGAATGGTGCCATTGGATAAAGGAGTAACCCATAAGCGCCAAATGGAAGAACAGGAGGAGTTACCCCCCCCCACACACACACACACACCGAGGGAACCACAGCCTGTGACCCGAGAACGAGAGCAGAAAGATATAGAATTTTGACTTACGAGCATACCAGTAGAGACGATCAAGATGTTGACTTAAGAGCACGACTAGAGAAGAATGAAAAACCTAACAGACTTGTAGAGTGTCCCGTAAAGGTTCTAAAATAATGGAGATATATCAATGTGTGAGTGCAATCAGAGTACGAGGAGGAGCCACGCACCAAAGAGTTATGGCCAGTACTGAGAACTGATGCAAGCATTTGAGATATAATCAAAGCCCAAGACGAATTGGAAGGTATGTGCTCAATAACAATCACAGGTCATAGACACGATAGTAATTTTAATAATTCTGGTCGTATATGTCCCCCCTGCTGCAATAATTAATGAAAATAAATGTTGTTAATAAATGTTCTATTGTTTAAGTTTAAATGGTGTGATCAATTTAGCATTTTTAATAATTAATTATTCCTTTACAGGACTCACACGAAAATTAAAATAATTGGGTTTATAGCGGCACAATAAGCAATGCACGATTAAATAATAATTCCACTATATGAGTTGACGTCCATGTCATCTTAATGAAGTTAATATTAAAATAATAATTCCTTAAATGAATTTAATATATAAAATTTTAACTTTAAGTTTCATTTCACTTGCGTCCCCCATATTCCAAAGTAGAAAACAAAATAAAAGCCTTTTATTTTCTAGTTTTGATCTCTAGTTTTATGTCTTCAAAAAGTATTTTATCGCGCTTCGTCACTGGTTTTAAGATTAGTTAAACGTTATTTAGCGATTAAATAATAATTCCACTATATGAGTTAACGCCCATGTCATCTTAATGAGTTAATATTAAAATAATAATTCCTTAAATGAATTTAATATATAAAATTTTAACTTTAAGTTTCATTTCACTTGCGTTCCACATATTCCAAAGTAGAAAACAAAATAAAAGCCTTTTATTTTCTAGTTTTGATCTCTAGTTTTATGTCTTCAAAAAGTATTTTATCACGCTTCGTCACTGGTTTTAAGATTAGTTAAACGTTATTTAGCGATTAAATAATAATTCCACTATATGAGTTAACGCCCATGTCATCTTAATGAAGTTAATATTAAAATAATAATTCCTTAAATGAATTTAATATATAAAATTTTAACTTTAAGTTTCATTTCATTTGCGTTCCACATATTCCAAAGTAGAAAACAAAATAAAAGCCTTTTATTTTCTAGTTTTGATCTCTAGTTTTATGTCTTCAAAAAGTATTTTATCACGCTTCGTCACTGGTTTTAAGATTAGTTAAACGTTATTTAGCGATTAAATAATAATTCCACTATATGAGTTAACGCCCATGTCATCTTAATGAAGTTAATATTAAAATAATAATTCCTTAAATGAATTTAATATATAAAATTTTAACTTTAAGTTTCATTTCACTTGCGTTCCACATATTCCAAAGTAGAAAACAAAATAAAAGCCTTTTATTTTCTAGTTTTGATCTCTAGTTTTATTTCTTCAAAAAGTATTTTATCACGCTTCGTCACTGGTTTTAAGATTAGTTAAACGTTATTTAGCGATTAAATAATAATTCCACTATATGAGTTAACGCCCATGTCATCTTAATGAAGTTAATATTAAAATAATAATTCCTTAAATGAATTTAATATATAAAATTTTAACTTTAAGTTTCATTTCACTTGCGTTCCACATATTCCAAAGTAGAAAACAAAATAAAAGCCTTTTATTTTCTAGTTTTGATCTCTAGTTTTATGTCTTCAAAAAGTATTTTATCACGCTTCGTCACTGGTTTTAAGATTAGTTAAACGTTATTTAGCGCAATGAGATTCCAATTTAGTATCCTAATAATATATTAATATGAATGCCATGTGTGATAAGGCTTTCACACCTCTGTGTTAAAATTGTATATTAAAGTATTGTTTTATTTCTGTGTGATTGAAAGTGTCAATTTCGAAATGTAAATGTCTTTTCTACATGTTTTCAATTACATTGACTTTTAAGGGAAGTGAACTCTAAAATCGCAAAAGTGTTTATGTTCCAGAAAAATAGTAATAGTTTTGTATTTTCGCTTCTCAGTCGCTAGTTGGGAACTTGCAGGTTTTGCGCACGCGCGCGTTTGAAAAAGGATTTTGGAAGCAGTGTGGAAGGAGTCGTGGAGAAATGTAGACGTGTGTGTTTGATTCGCGTATGATCGCGAATTTTAAGAAAAGGTGGATTAATTTTGAAAGTGGAAGGATGTGATTAAAATATGTAACATAGTTCGACAAGTTGTGCGTAGAGTCGGTTGGCTCGGTTCAGAGATGAGTCACTCGTGTTTTTAAATGAATCAGCCTGGTAGTAATGGAATAATGAGTCTTGTGAAAAGAGAAAATGGTTCTTTCACTGGTCGGCTTGAATCGCTAATAGGGCTAGAGGGAAAGCTCATTTTACAGCGATTTGTATTTGCCTGACTCCTCCTTGTGTCCTAAGGTACGAATCAACCAATCTCCGTAACCAACCAAGATGTCGAATTCCGCCAGCATGATGTTGTGTAGTCAAGTTTCCCGACCATTATGGATTTTGTTCTGCGCAAGAATCTCGATGAGTTTATGCCGAGAGTCCATCCTGATATCCTTTCCCATGGTACATAATTGTAAATGTTATATTTAAAAGAGACGAGGTAAAGTTTTATATATATTTAGTCTTCCACCTAACGAATAGAGTGTTAATTGTCAAATCCTCGTGAGTATCGAGTCATTGATGATGTTATATGAAAATGTCGTATATGTTCAAAGTATACAAATGTGATATATAAATGTCAAGTATAATATGAGGAATATTGTGTTTATTTTATGTATCAGAAAATATGTGTATTCTCTTGGTTCCTCTTCCTCCAGGGGTGTTCTTAATGGTCACCCTACCGAGTGTAACTCTGAGTTATTGCGAGAAATGCTTGTACTCCACTGTTTTCGATCAACTGCCTTGTTATTTCATGTTTAATAAATGTGTTTGATTTCAAAACTTTGTCTTTTCTGTCGAGTATACCAAAACGTTCGCGACAGAATTGGTGCCGTTACTTTTCTCGGTGAGTGGGGAAGAGCTGAGAGAATTAAAATTTTTAAAAATTTTCTTAAGAATTGAAATTTTGAAGGTTAAAAATTACCGTTGTGCTAAAATGAGTGTTTTCTTAAGTAAACAGAGTTCCATGTTCTGTTTTCGGTATTCTCAAAAACGAGTGTTCTTGGAATTTGATATGTGCCATTTGATAAAAAAAATTGATTTGTTTGCATATTTATGTCATTTGATTTGATAAAAACTGGTTTTATTGTAAATACTGTTTAAGAACATTGCAATTGCATATTGTGTTAAACTATACGAGTATATTTGATTGTTATGCAAAATGGCTCCAATTACTAGAAACAAAAAAGTAAATGTCGGTAAGATGAGTAAAAATTCAAGTAAAAAATTAAATTCCTCCTTGAATTTGTCGCTTGATATTGCTACTGAGTCGGATACTGTTAATTCTAGAAGTAAAGTTAAAAATGTTAGCCACAAAGCTAAATCTAATGAGGAAAATATATCAGATAAATCGCCGGTATGTCTGAATTCTTCTTCTGGCACTTTGCCAAATCAAAACAGTGCTTCATCGGTAAATGATAACATGTTAAAATCATTCCATATTTTCACACCTAAGTTCGCACATCATGTTCCAAAATTCTCGGGAAATTCAGAGCTTTCGTTGTCACAGTTTTTGGAAAAGTTAAATTTAGTAGCCACTCATGCAAACTGGAGTGAGTGTGACAAATTAGTTTGTTTGAGATTGAATTTAGAGGGGGAAGCAAATAGATTGATTGAAGAGAATCCAAAGCACAGAAATTGTAAAAATTTGCAGGAAATTATTCACATTTTGAAAGATCATTTTGAAGTGACCGAAAATGTCACTAAAAACATAATTTCACTCGTGAACTTTACACAGAGACCAAATGAGTCGGTTAAACAGTTTTCGATGAGAATCGAAGCTGCTTCATTTAAGGTTGTTCCGGAAGATGTAGATTCCGAAAGTGAGAATAAAATCAGGCAAACACTTTTAAAAACTTCATTTATTAATGGTTTATATCCGGAACTAAAAAGATTGGTGTTGTCACAAAACCCTAGAGATTTTTATTCGGCTAGAAAACTTGCAATTCTTGAGGAATCTATTTTAAATGAAAATAATGCTATGTACTTGACTAATCCGGTACTTACAAAAAAAGGTGTTCTCACACCAGAAAAATATGTTCTCACACCAGATCAAAGTGAAAGTATGTCAGATTTAAAAAGAAAAGTGTTAGAACAGGAAAGGGACATTGAATTTCTTAGGGGTAAAATAGAAAAATTTAAGTTTAATTCAGATAAAGTTAACGAAAAGCGTTCACCGCGTCCAAAGTGTGACAAATGTGGTAAATTAGGTCACGTTCAAGAACAGTGTTGGAAAAAGGTTTTTCAAAAAAGAGATGCGTACGGTATAAAATGTAGGAAAATTTATACCAGTCCTGGAACTAGGTATCACCAGGGTGAAAGACACAGAGGGCAAATGTCTGCAAATGAGTGGAAGTATAGAAAGCAAGGAACGCAAAATTATAAAAATAAGGAGTCATATATATCTTTGCAAAATTCCAAAAATCATTCTTCTGGGAATCAGAGTAGATATCCCATGCACAATTATAATAATAGAAAAACTTTTGATAGGCAAACATCACATTTTGAGGAAAATAATATTTGTCATAATATTACAAATTCTTTGTCATCTTCTTCTATTATAAAAGGAAAATTAGTGAGCAGTGAAGTGTCAATATTGATTGATACGGGTAGTTCAATTAATTTAGTGTATGAGGAAGCTTTAAATACTGTACCCATTGCACATATGTTGCTAACATACAAACCAACAATTTTGCGTAGCTTTAGTTCACAAGATACTAAAGTTGAATGTTTAGCCACTATTTCACTAAATTTGGGAAAAGAAAGATTCCCTACCGAATTTTTTGTGTTAAAATCACCAGCTCCTATTTCATATAATGTAATCCTTGGTAACAAGTTTTTACATAAACATAATGCTATTATAGATTATAATCACTTCTGTTTTAAGTTTTCAAACTCTTCCATTCCTTTTGTTGGTTATCAATGTACGAATAATTTACTTTCGATTTCAAATCATGAACCGGCAAATGAGTCGGAAAGTGCAGACTCAAACCTAAGTAGTGTCGCAAAGCGTATTGCTGTGCCTGACTCGCAGATGAGTAGTGGAAAAAATGTTCGTGTGGTAGAGGACTGTAAACCGAAAGAGTTCCATACGAATGCATGTGCCAAATGCAAAGCAGATCTGGCACCGGTAGTGAATGAGTCTCAGGTCATTCGGGAAGAGTATGTGAGCAGAAATTTTTCGGAAAATAATGTAGTGCCACATTTGGGTAGTGAAGAGGTACATATTAACGATTTGGAAAATGGAAGCAAATCTTTTAGAGATTTGGTAGTAAATGCACAGAATGTTACTTTGCATATGGGGGAAAAGCAAAATCATGTTAGAGGTGGTACTGAAGAAGTGGCACAGCATAAGAACTTAAACATTAAAACTGTTAATAACTTATGTAGAGTAAAAGAAACTCTAAATACAAAAATTAAAGAGCCAATTATTGTGAAAAATTCACAAAAATGTATAATTCCTCCTTTATCTGAATCATTTATTAAAATCAAACTTTCAGAAGGGTTTCCGGAAAATTCCACCTTGCTTCTGGAATCAGAGAAAAATGACCACATCTTCATTGCTAGAGCTGTATATAGAGCTCCTAAGGATGGAATTATTTGGGTTCGTGTTGCTAACCCAGAGGAAAAACCTTATCATTTGAATAAGGGTAGAAAAGTGGCTCATGTTCAGGAAATTCAGGTGTCTGAGGAGGTTGAAGTTAATGTAGTGAGTGAGGGAGAGTTGGACTCCAGTGAACCTTTGGAGCCTTTTGAAAGTTGGGCAGGAGATTTTGACCTGAGTCATCTCCAAAAAGATCAAAAACATAAATTATCAACTTTGTTGAATAAATATAGACAAGTTTTTGCAAAGAATGTTGCTGAGTTGTCTGGTTGTAAAACCATATTACATGAGATAAATTTGGAAACATCTGTTCCTGTTTATCAGAAACCATACAAAGTTCCACATCATTTACAAGGGGAACTCAATAGACAAGTCACAGAATTATTAGAAGCTAAAATAATTAAACCTAGTTTTTCACCTTACAATACGCCAGTACTGTTTGTAAGGAAACCGGATGGTTCTTATAGATTATGTTGTGATTTTCGCAAGTTAAACAAACTTACTATTACAGAAAATTTTCCAATTCCTAACAATAGTGAATTGATTGATAGTTTAGCAGGTGCTACATTTTTCTCAACTTTGGACTTAACTTCAGGATTCTACCAATTGCATTTGAATCCACAGGATTCACACAAAACAGCTTTTTCCACGCCCACCGGTCACTACGAATGGTGTAGGACCCCTTTTGGTCTAAAAAACGCACCAGCGTCTTTTCAGAGATTAATGTCTCTTGTACTGGCAGGGTTATCAGGAATATACATAGATGATGTTATCATCTCATCAAAAACTTTTGAAGAACACATGATGAAATTAGAAGAAGTTTTTATTAAATTATCTCAACATGGTCTTAAGTTAAAGCCATCAAAATGCTTCTTTTTCAGAAAGACAATAAAGTACTTAGGTTTCAGAGTGTCTGAGGGAAAAGTTCAGCCAGACCCTCATAACATTGATTTAGTGCAAAAATTTAAAGTACCCACCTGTGCCAAGAATATCAGACAATTTTTGGGTTTGACAGGCTTTTATAGGAAGTTTGTACCAGATTATGCAAAGATTACTCTTCCACTAACTAATCTTTTAAAATCAAAGCAGAAAAAGTTTGTGTGGAGTCAGGAGGCTCAGGAAGCTTTTGAAATACTTAAGAACAAGCTTATTCAAGAACCAATTTTAAAATTACCAAATTTTAATTTGCCCTTTACTTTGCATACAGATGCCTCTAATTACGCTTTGGGATCAGTTCTTTCGCAATTGGATGAAAATGGGTTATCTCACCCAGTTTCCTTTGCTAGTCGAAAATTACAAGGTGCTGAAGTGAATTACAGTGTAGTCGAGAAAGAAGCTTTGGCTGTGGTTTGGGCTACCCAGCAATTTAAGCACTATCTCTTAGGCAAACATTTCAAAATTTACTGTGATCAAGCATCCTTATCGTTCATTTTCAAATTAAGAGATCCTACTTCGCGCATAGCTCGCTGGATCGTTTCATTGCAGGCTTTTGATTATGAAATCATTCATAAACCGGGGAAACATAATGTTGTAGCTGACTATTTTTCGAGATGTATTGATGAGTCTTCTTCAAAGAAATCTCAAAACACTCAGGAACAAACTGTTCCTAAAAGTATTGTAGAATCTGTCCCTACGAAAATTTCTGGAAAAGTAGTGGTACAGAATAATGATAGTAGTGAAAACATAAATGCAATCGTTGAAAATTCTCAAGATCAAGTACAGACTACTGTGGAAGCTTCTCTGGTAACTAGGATAGCTATTGGTCAATTGAAAGATCCTAGATGTATAAAAATCAAAAATCTTCTGGAAAAAGGTGTAAAACCATACCCACAAAAACTTTCATTTTTCATGAAAAATGGTATGTTACATTGCATACACAAAAATCCAAAGCAGAGACAGCAATATAATGAGAGAGTAGTTATTCCTCAAGACTTAGTCTCAGAAATTCTATGGCTTTGCCATGATTCTCCTGTTGCTGCACATTGTGGTTTTCAAAGAACTCTGGCAAAAATTTCAGTTAACTATTATTGGCCAGACATGCATGCTCAGACTGAAAATTATGTGAAGTCGTGCACAACTTGTGTAAAAAACAGAGGTTTTCGTAACAACAAGGCTCCAATACAGAAATTTCCTATTACAACTTATCCTTTTGAACGTGTGGCTATGGATGTAGTCGGCCCACTACCTATCTCGAATTCTGGGATGAAGTACATTCTTGTCATTACAGATTACTTCACTAGATGGCCAGAGGCTTATCCACTTGCTACAGTTAAAACTGAGGATATTCTCGCTTGTTTAGAGAGATTTATAAGTATTCATGGAATTCCTGCTCACTTAATTACGGATCAAGGTAGTAACTTCATTTCTGAAGCTGCCAACAATCTATACAAGAAATTAGGCATAAAAAAACATAATACTTCAGCGTACCATCCCCAGTCAGACGGGCTAGTCGAAAGACTGAACGGTACGTTAGTTAGATCCTTAAAGAATCTGGTCTATTCTGATAAGGGCGATTGGGATCGAATGATTCAATTTGCTTTAATGGCTCATAGAACGTCAGTCCATGCCTCAACAGGCGAGTCCCCAGCACATCTTGTCTTTGGTCGAGACCCTGTGCTACCTGATGCTCTTTTAACAGGTGTAAAATATCCAGTTTACAAATCTACTCATGATTATTCAGATGACTTACAGGTTCGCTTAAAAAAGACCTTTGTAACTGTTAGGAAAAACCTTGAGGAAGCTCAGGAATCACAACAATTTCAACAACATAAATCTGCTAAAATGCCTAAGATTAAAGTTGGTGACTTGGTCTATCTTTACACACCTCATATTCGGCCAGGCCAATCAAAAAAACTCAGTTCTTTAAATCATGGTCCTTTTGAAGTTATCAAGCAAACAACTGAAGTTAACTTTGTCATTCAACACAAAAACAATCCATGTAATCAGCAATTGGTCCACGTTAATAGATTAACTCCTTTACCTCCTAGACGTAGTGAATTGATTTCTAGCACATATAATGATAACATTGATAATTCTTCAACTCAAGAAACAAGACAATTTAAAAGTAGATATTTTCTAAACCATCAAAATAGGGTTAAAACTCAAAATGTTCCTAATTCACACAAGTATGACTTGCGCCCAAGAGGCCAATTTATTCATTAAAGTTACTTGTCAATTAAGGCAATATGTCAAGAGAGCAATTGGCTCAAAAGTAAAGTAAAATGTTTAGATTATGAAATTCTCACATTTTCAAAAAAAAAAAAAAAAAAAAAGACTGATATTGTTGTGAGATGGACAATTATGTTTCATAATATTATATTTTCAATTGTTTCACAAAATGTTTTGCAAAACTGTATGCTATGTTAAAATGGATCCAATATTTCTGAACTTCTGTGTAATTTGCTTTATGTGTCAGTCAGCTGAATGTTCTGTACTGCAAGTTCTGTGCCAGTGCAGCTTTCTGAATGTGAGTGCCATGTTAATCAGGTTGAAGTAGTGTTTTAAAATTCTAAATACTTAAATAATAATTTTTTTTGCTTTACTTTAATGATAAGCAGTAATGTTTTAAAGTAATTTTAAGATAATTAAGTACTTGATGGATTAGAGTTTTGGTAAGGATTTTTAAGGATAACTGATAATTTTTATCTCTGTTTTATCTTATGAATGTGTGAATGATTTTTTTTAATTTAAAGGTCTAGTAAATTTTAGAAATTTTTTTTTGTCATTTGGTGTTTGTTGACTTATTGGTTGGGGGTACGGCCACCTCTAGGTTTGCAACTTTCTAATGGACTTGTTTCTTGCCTGGGTGCCTGATCAACATTCTTGGTTTGAAAATTTGTCTCATTTTCTAAATTAGTAATTTTTTTAAATGTCTTTTAAAGTAATTTGTTGGCAAGGTTGGATAATAGTTAATTAATTGATTTCTGTGAAAAGTAAATTTATAGAATTTTAATTGTAAGATTTTTGAAGAAAGAAAACTTTTTGTTTAGTTAAACTTTTTGTGAGTTGAGTAAATTAAATTTTCATGTCTCTGTGGTACTCACCAGAAAATGTATTAGTGTTTAAATTTTAAAAGGGGCAATTTCATCATTTGTGTCTTGTTAATTTGGTGTTGTCTTGTAAAGGTCTATGCTTGTATTGAGACTTATTTTTTTTGACTCACGAGTCAAACTTTAGGCCACTCTTGGATTTTGGTTATTATGCTGGTCATGATCTTGTTTGTTTTTGTTTTTTTCTTTGATGTACATGTACATCGCTCAAAATTTACACTAAATTCCTCTCAATGGAACATATGTCATTGGGAACTTAATGCAGGTATTTTCCTAGTATTGTGTGGAAAAATTCCCCGCTTTGCAGGAAATTTTTCTCCCGGGCCCCGAAGGAGTGTGATAAGGCTTTCACACCTCTGTGTTAAAATTGTATATTAAAGTATTGTTTTATTTCTGTGTGATTGAAAGTGTCAATTTCGAAATGTAAATGTCTTTTCTACATGTTTTCAATTACATTGACTTTTAAGGGAAGTGAACTCTATAATCGCAAAAGTGTTTATGTTCCAGAAAAATAGTAATAGTTTTGTATTTTCGCTTCTCAGTCGCTAGTTGGGAACTTGCAGGTTTTGCGCACGCGCGCGTTTGAAAAAGGATTTTGGAAGCAGTGTGGAAGGAGTCGTGGAGAAATGTAGACGTGTGTGTTTGATTCGCGTATGATCGCGAATTTTAAGAAAAGGTGGATTAATTTTGAAAGTGGAAGGATGTGATTAAAATATGTAACATAGTTCGACAAGTTGTGCGTAGAGTCGGTTGGCTCGGTTCAGAGATGAGTCACTCGTGTTTTTAAATGAATCAGCCTGGTAGTAATGGAATAATGAGTCTTGTGAAAAGAGAAAATGGTTCTTTCACTGGTCGGCTTGAATCGCTAATAGGGCTAGAGGGAAAGCTCATTTTACAGCGATTTGTATTTGCCTGACTCCTCCTTGTGTCCCAAGGTACGAATCAACCAATCTCCGTAACCAACCAAGATGTCGAATTCCGCCAGCATGATGTTGTGTAGTCAAGTTTCCCGACCATTATGGATTTTGTTCTGCGCAAGAATCTCGATGAGTTTATGCCGAGAGTCCATCCTGATATCCTTTCCCATGGTACAGAATTGTAAATGTTATATTTAAAAGAGACGAGGTAAAGTTTTATATATATTTAGTCTTCCACCTAACGAATAGAGTGTTAATTGTCAAATCCTCGTGAGTATCGAGTCATTGATGATGTTATATGAAAATGTCGTATATGTTCAAAGTATACAAATGTGATATATAAATGTCAAGTATAATATGAGGAATATTGTGTTTATTTTATGTATCAGAAAATATGTGTATTCTCTTGGTTCCTCTTCCTCCAGGGGTGTTCTTAATGGTCACCCTACCGAGTGTAACTCTGAGTTATTGCGAGAAATGCTTGTACTCCACTGTTTTCGATCAACTGCCTTGTTATTTCATGTTTAATAAATGTGTTTGATTTCAAAACTTTGTCTTTTCTGTCGAGTATACCAAAACGTTCGCGACACATGTCTTGAAATTGTAAAGTTTTTTAAATAAATAAAAATATTGATAATAATGACCCAAATGCAGATGGTTGTATTACAAAGAAATTGTGAGCATTTATAGCAGTTCACATGGTGAATAAGTCATGGATGGCATTTTCAAAAGAAAGCAAAATTGTTTTTCTGAGCAACTCAACAATATGTCATCAACGTGATGCGCAATTAGTAATTTTCAAAAGTTTTTGCTACAAAATATAGTGTCTGTGTGTGTATAATGAATTTGCTATTTTGGAAAATAATAGTGTGATTTTTTGTTTCTAAATGAAAATGAGATGATGAAAAATTAAGGTATTTTTACCTTTCTTGATAATTATTTAACTATAAGGATCATAATAATATGCTTTCTAATTTTGTCTAATTTGAAGTTCCGATTGTCGGTGGTTCTGATGATCCATAATTCTCTGAATTTAATGGCAACACACCCAAAACTTTTAAGAGTATTTTAGAAATGCCTTGACAACGGATGTAAGTAATTGCATGAAGAATAATTTACAAAAATTACTTTTATTAGGCAAATTTATTTATTTATTTATTTATTCAATTAACGTGGCAACTACAGATGAAATCCAGTTACAGTAGCCACACAAGAAATTAAAAAGTACAGAACATAGGATACAAGAATACTAATTAGTAAACATATCAAGCGCATTGAAACAGGCTTTTTTAAAACAGGCAGGGGTCAAGTTAAATATATCAATATCAGCACAATAAGTATTATATAGATCAACAAAATTATAGATAGAATAGCATTTAATATAGTTGCGCTTAACAATAGTATTGTGAAAAAGAGTTTTTTTCCTGGTATTATTGACAGGTATGTGGAATTCCAGGCAAGAAAGTAAAGTAGGGCAATCAATAGTATTATTTAAAACCTTATAATAAAACAAAAGGCAGGACCAGTTTCTTCTTTTTTTAAGAGACATTAAACTATATTTCCGTCTGAGTTCCCTTGTATGCATATCATAAGGATAATAGCCAGTCAATCTGTAATCAATAGTACGTAAAAGTTTATTTTGCACGATTTCTATCCGTTGAGAATGTAGATTGTAAACAGGGTCCCAAATCATTGCACAATATTCCAAGATTGGTTTAACAAGAGTATTATAAATACAAATAATCGTATCAGAACTGGCAAAACCACGAGATCGTCTTAAGGTGAAACCAAGTCTTTGGTAGGCCCTTTTAATAATATTATCGATATGTCTCTGAAAGTTAAAAGTATCATCGAAAGTGACACCTAAATCAATAATATGAGTACATCGAGATAAAGATGAATTATTTAAAATATAATTGTATTCCTGTACATAAAAAGAACAACAAGCATGATATTTCGAACTACAGGCCTATTACCATTCTTTCCCCTTTTTCAAAAGTTTTTGAATGTGTTATGCATGAAAGGATCTTTTCCCAAATTAAGCAATGGATTTCTCCGTACCAGCATGGGTTTATGCCAAGACGATCAACTGTAACTAATTTAGCTTGCCTTACCAGTGACATTGTTGATACTATTAAAACCAAGAGACAACTTGATGTAATTTATACTGACTTTAGTAAAGCTTTTGATCACATCGATCTGGGGTTATTAACCCGTAAACTGATTACTAGCGGTTTTAGTGTTCATTTGTCGACTTGGTTATACTCTTATATTTCAGATAAACTGTATTCTGTAAAGTACTGTGGTGTAAACTCTAGACTATACAGTAATTCCTCTGGTGGTTATGGTTATGGTAACAGTAATTTATGGTTATGGTAACAGTAATTTATGGTAATTTATGGTTATGGTAACAGTAATGCTTTTATAAAAATTAATTGAATTTACATTTTTTTAAAATTTTTGTATATTATGTAATTTAATGCAATTTTTTCCAACTACATTTTAATGAGTTACAAGTAAGTTTTCCCAAATGCAGAGCAATTGTAGGGTTCTGCGAACAAACGCAACGCCATGCACAGTTTTTCCAAACTCAACTAAATATTTAATTTAAAACACCGACGATAATTTTTATTGTCAGCAATTTAATTGTTGCAGAATGTAAGAGAAATACCTTGACGTTGTCGAATCTTAAATTTAAAAAGCTAAAAAATATAAAACAGCAGAAGTGCGAGTTTAATCATAACTATTCAGAAACAAAACCTAAACTATTAAACGAATAATTAATAGAGACAAAGATTTCAAAAGCAATGATTCTAGCATCGCAGCTCTATTGCGAACTAACAAAATATTATTCGTTTAATAAAAAAAGTATTTTCCAGTAATCGAATAAGACTCAAGGAACAAAGCGTTAAGTTTTCGGGTTTCAACAAAGTCTTTTCAATAAAAGAGCGGCGTTTGTTCAACGTGAAGATAAATATTTGCACAAGAAGACAATCCTTCTTTATCATACATAGAGCTCTTTCGGTGTTTTCTAACGTTTGACATTTTGAGTAAGAAAAGCACTAAGTTCTGCATTGTAGATTTTGTTACTTCTACAACACTTGGCAAAGGAGAAGTATTGGGATGGAACTGAAAATTCAAAATGGAGCTTTCTATGATATAGCACGAATTCGGCATCTTACAATGCAAATCAACTATTTTGGGAGTAGTCTCTCTGCGTGTCTGTCTGTGAAAGGAAAATTAATTGCTATAGTATAAAAACTTTTTGGCCATATTTTATGAAATTTGGCTGTTTGGTAAGACAGCCATTATACAGGTCTAGATTAGATTGTAGTATAAATCGAAAGATTGCAACTCGCCGGTAAAATTGAAAAATTAGAAATACAAGAATAAATATTTCTTTTAAATGTATTAATAGTTCAATAATTAAGTAATAATTATTAATTATTAATAATTAATAATTATTAATAATTCACTAATATATGTAGTGAAAAATCCAATTTTAGAATATAATTTGAAGACAACAATTTAAATTTTTTATTGGAGTCTTTAATATTGGAAAACGTAAATATTGGTAAGACAGCCATTATTCAGGTCCAGATTAGATTGTAGTATAAATCGAAAGATTGCAACTCACCAGTAAAATTGAAAACTTAGAAATAAACGAATAAATATTTCTTTTAAATGTATTAATAGTTCAATAATTAACTAATAATTAATAATTATTAATAATTAATAATTATTAATTATTCACTAATATATGTAGTGAAAAATCCAATTTTAGAATATAATTTGAAGACAACAATTTAAATTTTTTATTGGGGTCTTTAATATTGGGAAACGTAAGCTTAATAAATGGTGTAAATATATAATTGAAATTGAATTTTTTAGAGATTTTAGCAATTTTCTAACTTATTTTTGGAAAAAATGGTAAAATGATAGTGTTTTGAAATCCTTTACAGAAACAAGTTTACTGGAAGAGTTAGGAAAATTTTGAATAGCGAAATTAACAATGTTTGGAGAAAAAGGTGACACAGTTGACAGCAATAACCTTAAATAATCGATCTTAGAATTGAACAAACCCACAGTAAAGCAAACGTTCAAAGAAAGACGGTATTGAAAACAGCGACTTTCTGTTGAGGTGGATGGCAAACATTTTAGGAGGTAAAATGATCAAATAATATTTATGAAAGATTCAAATGACGAAGTTGTAAAAAGACCAAGACATTGAAAAATGCAAGATGATGGCTGTTTTTTATTTTATAAGTAAATTGGATACGACGATGGAATTCCAAATGCCACAAATACAATCCACATCATTAGACATAGGAAACAGGTCATTTGACATAGAAAACAAATTGGATGACTTTAAAATAGTGCATATAAATGTTACTGAGAATAGGACTGATTGGATGTTTAAAGGCGCATTTAGTCTATATTCGCGCGATATAAAAATAAAAGTTGTTTCTAATTTTCTAAATTATACCAAGTTCAGCACCAGCGGTAATAATACATAAGTTAATACCAAATTTGATTATATTTTGTCGAATAGTTTTCTAAGTAGATTGGATATACATGCTGCATTGCACAGACAAACATTCACATGCAAATGTCACACTCCATTAATAAAACAGTTCCTATTTTCGACCCCATTCAATTACTTACCCTATATCTTTGCACTTATGGCCGAGAAAGTCAAAAGCAGCAAATGACTTTATCTACAGATTCAAATTTATTTTCTCTATATTACAATGCATTAAATTGAATTTATTTCCACAAAATAACGCAGATACTTGTTTGAAATGACACAGAATTTATTCAATTTTTTTTCATTTGGCGACTTGGCATTTAAAATATTCCGAGAAAGGTCCATCCTAAAATAAGAGTAGGTCTCATTTATCATTTTCGTCATCAAGAATATTGCACAAAACAAGCATTTAATAAACTCTTTTAAGTATGTATATATTTTTATTTCAGATTTTTTGATGCACAATTTCGCAAAAGAGCCAGGCTTTATTTTACCGAATAGTACCAAAAATTAATCAGCACCAGTGCAACTCACTTACCTAAAAATAATGTGATATTTCGTGAAATAGTTTTTGATCTAGTGTAGACACATACATTTCATAGACAGACGGACATATACATACAGAGTCATAAAGTTAAAAATGTTCTACAGTGCTCGATACGCGTAAATCCGTTTAAAACTCGAGTTCTAATTTTCGAACCCCATTCTAATACTTTTCCTATACAGGGTGTTCCAAACAGATTGAAACGCGCTTTAATTCTTTACCTGTTGGAGATAAGTAGACAATGTAAATTGCAAAAATGTTGAAAGTAAGGTAGGAAATAAGACTACTTTAAAGAAATAGTCCTTCCATTCATTTTCAAAAAGTTATACTTTTTAAATTTTTTTACGATCCCTTAGACAAATTGGGTCAATCAGAAAATGTTTATTTTTAATGCAACAAGCGCATTAAAAAAACTCATATCTGTATCTATAAAATTGAGCGAGTTATATTTAATTGCAAATTGAACATTGTGAATGGGGACCATATATCAAATTAGAAATGTAAATTTGTGACATATCACAAAAAAGATCAATCTATGCACATTTTAATTATGTGCCCCAACTGCGTAGTGAGTACCATTGCTTTATCTGAACTCTGTTTGTTCAATGCTTTATTTAGATGCATTTGTGAAAAAATTGAAAAGAAATTAAAGAAATTATTCAAAAATATTAAAGAAATATTGACACATATTAATGTATTTTTGATCTAAACAATTTCCATCGTCAATTTGCTTATGATCCCTATTTTCACTGATGAAACAGACTTTCACAAGGTACGGAGAAGTGGCATAAGTAAGATTTTTTCCTTTATCATAATTCAGTTGATTTTAAAATACAGATATTCGGCTTTTTTAATGATCTTGCTGCATTAAAAATAAAAATAAATCTGATTGACCCAATTTGTCTAAGGATGTCGTATAAAAATTTAAAAAGTGCAACTTTTTGAAAATGAATGGGAGGACTATTTTATTGACGTAGTCTTATTTCCTACCTTACTTCCAGCATTTTTGCTATTTACTGCTATTTACATTGTCCACTTATCTTCAACAGGTAAAGAATTAAAGCGCGTTTCAATCTTTTTGGGACACCCTGTATATTAGAATGAACTGTCGGTGATAACATAAAATGAATAAATTTGGGACATAGTTTCCTAAAACTATTCTAACACTGTTAGTAGAAAAGGGAATTTTTTTAGCAAACTATCGTAATACTAAATTATATATCAGAACGATATGACCCGCATAGAAATAAAGATAGAAATTTGGGATACTTAGAGAGGGTTAAAAGGTAATTTTTGCTTGGAGTATGACCCGAGTAAAGCCCCATAAATGCTTAGGTGCCCATATTTATGGCTCATAAAATGGTCATGAAATAATAAGTTTTGCCATTATGAAGCGTGCGGAGATATTTTTCTTATTAATACGAAATGGATAAACTCCTAAATTTTTTGGTGTTCGCATGAAGACGTTAATGTTATTTTTATCATATTTTTACTTCCCCTATAATAAACGATGATGTATTTGACGTGTATTCAAATTGGATCTAACATCTTTTGTATTTCCAATAAAGGGATACAATAATACAAATAGCCATAAAAATAATATGACTTTCTATGCAGACTTATATCCATGTTCTTTTTATTTTAATAAAATTTAATTCACTTTTAAATCAATTTTCGTCCTCATTTGGTAACTGGACTTATTTTCAAAGGTGGCGTAGAGAAAATACAATAAAAAACTAAAATACCTCGAGATGGCTAATCCTAGTGTAATGGGGTTGATGTTATTCTTTTCCTCGTTAAAAATTACGTATAAAACAAGCATTTAATGGATATATTTGAGCATACGTAGTTTTTTATTTTAGATATTGACGATTTTTGCGGTCCATTTTGCAAAAAAAGGCAGATTATTTTCTTCGAATTGTACCAAAATCTAATCAGCACCAGAGTAGCCCACAAGCTACTTATCTACCGAATGTTGTGAAATTCGGTCAATTAGCTTTTTAGCTATACTGGATACAGGGAAGTTTTGCTGGCCATTTCGCAAAGAAAGTCGGGTTAATTCATCCAGAATCGTACTAAAAACTAATCAATACCAGGGTCACACCCAAGTGACTTACCTACCAAATTTTATGAATTTCGGTCCATTAGAATTTCAGTTAGAGTGATGCATACATTGCACAGACAGACAGACACACACACACATACGTCACGCTAAAAATAATTTTTCGTATTCTAGAGGTCTCGAAACGTGTAGATCCGTCGAAAGCTCGAGTTGCGATTTTCGGCATGATTCCGATACTTTCCCTATACATTACCATGTATTGCAGGAAAAGTTAAAAGCGCAAGAAATAGAACTAGGCTATAAGATGAAGTGAATGTTTATAAACCCATACGAGCCCAGTATCGTTCATACAGTATAAAGCATTTGCAAACATGTTACTGAAAGTTTCAGGGGAATCTGCTGTCCGTAATGGGGCGTAAGGGTCCTGATAGTTATGATAATGTATATGTAGAAATACTAAAATAACGCTTTGGCAGACGATAATTGACTGAATATTTCAGAAATTAAGGTGGAATTTTATGAACGCCTGTAATTGTGACTTTTATGAGTTTGTCGAAATTATCAACAAAGTAACTTAAAAGAATGAGGAAAGGTTTCAGATTGTTTTACAGGGAGATATCAGGAATAGAGAGAACGGCCGGAAAGATGGTTCTTTCACATATCCTCATGCAAGTCGCAGAGCATGCAATGAAGGTCAGGGAAATTGTCAGTAGGATGGAGATGTCGAGCGTGATTGAGTTTTCGACGAATTTGCACGTTTGAGCTTTGTAGCACAAGAAATGCCATTTTTGTGCGACATCTATGTGTGCCTGTCTGTGGAAAATATATATCCACACTGGCTCTAAAACTATCCGATAAAATTTAAGAAAATTTGGTAGTTAAATCACTTATTAGTATGATGTTGGTTGAATTTTGTTACGATTTAGAAAAGCAGACACCAGCCTGTGTATTCAAAGTGACTCGTAAAATTCGACAAAATTTTAAAAAACAATAAAAATACTTTAATTTTTAAGATGAATTTTTCTTTCCTCAAGCTATCTACAAAGGTCCTGTTTACTTTTAAGGGAAAACATGTAAAAACGCATACCAACACAAAGCATTACTTTATTTTTTATTATCATCTTTTCACCTTTTATAACATTCCAATCGTCCATTTCACTATCACTTATCAGGATATCACTTTCAGAATTAACTAAAACTTAACTAATTTTATTTTGTCTTAACCTATTTGTCGCTGTAGATGGTATTGTGAAGGTCAAAGATTGAAAGTATAAGTAATGAAGTAATTAGTGAAGGGAAGTAATGAAGTAATTGGTTCCGACATCGGATTGGAACAGATATTTTTCAATGTTGGATCTCTCAAGATACACAGGACTGAAAAAGTCTAAAAGTTTTAATTAAATAATGATATTAAGCGTAGTTTTTTAAATACAAATTGAATAAGACCCACAGTATTAATCCAGTATAAAATTTTTTCTATTACTTTCCCTGCAATACATGGTAATGTATAGGGAAAGTATTGGAATCATGCCGAAAATCGCAACTCGCGTTTTCGACGGCTCTACGCGTTTCGAGACCTCTAGAATACGAAAAAACAATTTTTAGCGTAACGTCTGTGTGTCTGTCTGTCTGTCTGTGCAGATTTTGCATCCACTCTAACTAAAAAACTAATTGACCGAATTTCATAAAATTTGGTAGGTAAGTCACTTGTAGGCGAGTCTGGTACTGATTAGTTTTGGGTACGATCCGGGATAAGAGAACCCGCCTATTTTTGCGAAATGGGCCGCAATAGCCTGTATCCAATCTAGCTGATAAACTAATGGACCGAATTTCACAAAATTCGGTAGATAAGTCTCTTGTGGATTACCCTGGTGCTGATTAGATTTTGGTACGTTAAAAAAAAATAACCTGCCTCTTTTTGCAAAATGGCCAGCAAATATCTCAGAAATCTAAAATTAAAAACTACGTATGCTCAAATATATCCATTAAATACTAGTTTTATACGTAATTTTTTACGATGAAAAGAATAAGACCAACTCCATTACACTAGGACTAATCATTCTCGAGATATTTTAGTTTTTTCGTATTTTCTCTACGTTACCTTTCAAAATAAGTCCAGTTACCAAATGCGAACGAAAATTGAATTAAAGGTGAACTAAATTTACTTAAAATAAAGAGAACGTGGATATAAGTCTGCAGGGAAAGTCATGTGCGGCCCACATCATATTTTTTTTCAGGTTATCGATATTTGGGCTACATAGAGCCATTTTCCACTGCTTTATGTTGTCAAATAAAAATAGAAATACTTAAAATTGTCAAATGTGAAGTATTTTCAAACGATTATGCCTTCTATTCAATTTTAAAATTAAAAAAACTCATATTAATGCGATTAATTGAATCGATTAACACTAGAATTCTATTAATTCTCAAGATGAACGGGATAAGAGAAGGTGTTCTATTTTTAACGTCGTTTTTCGAGAGTTGAAATGTTAAACAAAATGAGTTATATTTTAAAATGTTGTATAAATATATGTTTTATATGCAACGTTCTATTTAAAGGAAATGACATTATTTATTAGACACACGTCGTTCACGAGATATTCGATTTTATGTATCTAAAATAGAAAAATTCTAAAAATAAATCTCCTTACCATTATCAAATAAGGGAATTGTTTCTAACATTTAAAATAAATTCTTGGACAGTTTTGTGTCGGGGTTATAAGGGGTTCTTTCGATATTGTAATAAAGTACCTAGACTAAGCCTATTGATATTTTAGGAATTCAACACTTATAAGTGTCCTAATTTTAATTTGTCATACTATTGTATAGAAAAGTGTAGTTTATTGCAAAATCTTCACGTTCCAGATTTTGTCGGACAAACACGATTAAAGATCTCCTGCTCCCCTTTCGAAGACCTTTGGAAAAATATGTCAGTGTGTGAGTGTGTGTGTGCAAGTATGTGTAAGTGTGTGTGTGTGCAAGTGTGTGTAAGTGTGTGTGTGCAAGTGTGTGTAAGTGTGTGTAAATGTGCGTGTTTGTGTTTGGTATTTGTGTATGTGTGTGTGTGTGCTTGGTATGTATATGCATTTGTGTATGTGTTTGGTACATATGTGTGCGCGTGTGTATGTGTAAATGTGTGTGAGTATATGTATAATTGTATATGTTTGTGTGTGTGCATGTGTATGTGTGGGCATGGTATGTATATGCGTTTGTGTATGTGTTTGGTATGTATGTGTGTGTGTGTGTGCAAGTGTGTGTGTGTGTGCAAGTGCGTGTGTGTGTGTAGGTGTGCGTGTGTATGTAAGTGTGCGTGTTTGTGTTTGGTATATGTGTGTGTTTGTGCTTGGTATGTGTGTGTGTGTGTGTGCTTGGTATGTATATGCGTTTGTGTATGTGTTTGGTATCTATGTGTGCGCGTGTGTATGTATAAATGTACGTGAGTATATGTGTAACTGCATATGTTTGTGTGTGCATGTGTGTGTGTGTGCTTGGTATGTATATGCGCTTGTGTATGTGTGCGCGTGCGTATGTCTAAATGTGCGTGAGTATGTGTGTAAGTCCATATGTTTGTGTATGTGCATGTGTGTGTGTCTAAGTTTAGATGCTTGTCCCTCTCTCTCTCTCTCTCTCTCTACTTCTGTGTGTGTGTATGTGTGTGTGTGTGTGAGAGAGAGTGAGGTACAGATACGATAGCTCACGAAATAAATTCTCTTATCGTTATAAAATTTTATGTAACGATACATTATGGAGAAAACTGAAAGTAGGAAGTTTTAGTATTTTTCATAATTAGAATTTGAATGATTCGAATTAAAAAAATGTATAGCATTATTTTCTATGAAACACAGTTATAACTAGAAGAACAATGTTTCTATGATGCAGAATATGTGTGGTGTGTGTGTGTGGGGGGGGGGTGTTAACTTGCGGTTTAGAGCATCTGTTTCAACAGCCGGGGGAACAACGATTTTCGTATATTAGTAGTTTAAGAAGAAAATTGGTAATTTGAGCAACTAGGGTTATTTAGGATATAAAAATTATTTATATTAACTCAAATAAGCCATATGGATTTATTGGCATTATTCAGATTCTGCAAGCATAAAAATATTAGTTTTTGAAGAGATTTAACAAATTATTTAGCAAAATATGTTTCATTTCGTCTTTTTGACTTCAGATATGTTGTTTTCTTTTTCTGACTTGTTGGTTCTTTTGCAAAGTAGGGGAACCAGAGTATCCCCGAAACAGCTATATGCTACATTTTTACTTATTTGTGCTTAAATACGTTGCTCAAGTTTTCTTTATAAAAAAAAATTCATTGGGTAAAAAATCTGAATAAGATGCACCATTTTCTCATTTCGATATTGATTGTGATACAAGTAGAAGTAACACCACACAGCAAAGATTCTCAAAGGGTGAGCTGCGAATTTGCGTGCAGCGAGAAAAACAACAAAATAATTTTATAAAATCAGAGAAATAAGGATCATAAAATAGGTATTAAATAACTTTAACAGCTTTATCTGTAAATACAAAATGTATAAAAAAATCGAAATTGTAATAATTAAAATCATTCTTTCAAAAATGTAATAATCTTTCAATTTAGCTAAAAATATGGACTTGTTAACTTTTGCGTAATTGTTTATTCTGGGGTCGAAAACGTAAACAACCACACTCGTAAAGCTTAAGGTTTCTTAATATGCAGGTTGACGCAACCGCCATTTTGATTCCAACCTGTCCTAGCAGTTATTGTCTGACTGTATTATTTCAATGGCGCGCTTATGTTATATGGCTGATATTTGATATTTAATTTAGATGTAAAACCTGAGCTTTCTGCTTTTTAAAAATTGTACCAATCTTTTAAAACAGTAGTCTAGAATATTTTAATTTTACCGAGATCTCGAAAAAATGCCGATAAAATAACCTTCTTTTCACGATATACAGCCATCGCTTTAATCGGGAGTCCAGATGGCCGCTCTTGCGTCCACCTTTATTTTTAGGAGCCTTAGTAAAAGTCATTGACTTATTGTTTGGGATTGATTGTAACCAAATTCACGATTAGTGTTGTCTGGTTTACATTCCCTATGCCAGGGTTCAAGGAACAATCTAGACATTTTTCGAATTACACCCGGTCAGCTAGCTACTCATGTCCTAGGACGAGTCGGACGGTTTGGGTTTTCAACACGATTCGTCTAATGGAGCTTGGTAGGTTGTTGTTGAGACCCAGACCGTCCAACCTACCAGAAAGGTGTTGTTGTTGAGACCCAGACCGTCCGACCTACCAGAAAGGTGTAAGGTAACTGTTTGGACGGCCGGGAAGAGCCACCCAATTTAGACCGGAACCCAGTGGGGGAGGCATCCACAGGGACCGTGAACTCCTTCCCCTACCACCAACCTCTCGGAAGGACTTATGGACCAACATGTTTAACGTGATCGTACT
Organism: Amaurobius ferox; assembly: GCA_951213105.1. NCBI lineage: Eukaryota > Metazoa > Arthropoda > Arachnida > Araneae > Amaurobiidae > Amaurobius > Amaurobius ferox. The sequence continues at coordinate 137,049,015 of OX578151.1, forward strand.
CCGCGTGAACACGGAGGTAGTTTGGGCAGCGGAGGGAATCGAACCCTGGCCTACCGAGTGCAATTCCCGCGCGCTAACCAGTAGACTACCGCGCCCCAGAAGCTTGGTAGGTGTAACGCCTCTAGCGTAGTTCTGCCAAGTATTGTACAACTGTACCGTAATATCCCACAGGGTGAAATTATGTACAGCGATAAGGAAAATGTGAAGAACGTATATAACCAAAAATAAAATGATAATGCAGTAAACATATGTTTCGAGGGTACGTTCGATCCCCCTCGTCAGTGCAAGGTAATGTTTTGATTTAATGATTATGCTAAGGAAGTCGTTCAAAAATTAATGGTGCGTTTTGCTGCCACAATAGCAATGTACGAATATTTCGATTCACGATCATGTTATTCCTGAGTTATTACAATTTTCCAAATTAAGAAGGATGTCAATGTTTTTTTATCTATCACCACATTTTGGTGCCGTGAACAGGATTCGAACTTGGGTTGTTGCGTACACAACGCAATGTACTAACCACTATACGATCACGACCTCTTTGCTTTCATTGGATGTTTCTCAGTGCGATGCCGCATCTTCGCAATATTGGCCCTTTCAGTTTCAAATAAAGCTTGGTTTAAGTCTTGTCCCCAGGAAATTTTGCTCCAAATACAATTGAAATTTATGTGATGTGTATTTATTGGGGGTTATGACTTTCCGGACCAAAACTGTTATAAAACGGTGTCTAATAGTCTGCGCTTTGTTTCGTCTTAAACATCAAAATCTGCATATGATGTCTCTTGGTCTCACAGTTATTTCATATTCGTATGTTTTCATTTACTTTTATTACAGGACCTTTTGGGATAGCCCAGTCACAGCGACATAGTAACGCTTATTTTAACTTTAAATAATCTTTCAAACTTCAACTTCCTCCACGCTAATAGAAAAAAATCTGATGTGGGCAGCACATGACTTTCCCTGCAAACTTATATCCACGTTCTATTTATTTCAATTAAATTTAATTCACTTTTAATCCAATTTTCGTTCTCCTTTGATAACTAGACTTATTTTCAAAGGTGGCGTGAAAAAATACGAAAAAAACTAATATATCTCGAGAACGGCTAGTCCTGATGTAATGGGGTTGGTCTTATTCTTTTCTTCGTTAAAAATTACGCATTAAACAAGCATTTAATGGACATATTTGAGCATACGTAGCTTTTTAGTTTAGATTTTGATAATTTTTGCTGGCCATTCTGCAAAAAAAGGCAGGTTATTTTCTTCCGAATCGTACCAAAATCTAAGCAGCACCAAGATGACCTATACGTGACTCATCTACCGAATTTTGTGAAATTCGGTCCATTAGTTTTTCAGCTACAGTGGATGCAAGCTTTTGCGGACCATTTCACAAAAAAGGCGGGTTCTTTTATTCCGAATTGCACCCAAAACTAATCAGCACCTGCCCCGACCACAAGTGACTTACCTACAAAATTTTGTGAAATTCGGTCCATTAGTTTTATAGTTAGAGTGGATACAAAATCTGCACAGACAGACAGACAGACACACAGACAGACACACAGACACACAGACAGACACACAGACACACAGCCAGACACACAGACACACAGACAGACACACAGACACACACACAGACGTCACGCTAAAAATAGTTTTTTCGTATTCTAGAGGTCTCGAAACGTGTAGATCCGTCGAAAACTCGAGTTGTGATTTTCGGCATGATTCCAATACTTTCCCTATACATTACCATGTATTGCAGGGAAAGTAAAAGGTAGCGAGAATAAAAACTTGAGCAACGGTATTTAAACACACATAAAATGAACCCATTTCTCTTTTGGACTTCAGGTTTGTTTGTTCTCTTGCACTGACGAAGGGGGTCTGACGTATCTGCGAAACAACTGCATGCTGCATTATCATTTTATTTGTGCTTATATACGAGTATGTTGTTCACGTTCTGTTCATCTTTCACACACAATTGTATTTTACTTAACAATGCACTGCGAGTTAAAAACGTTTGAGAATCACTGCTATAGTGTACAATATTAATGTTTTAGAAAGTGTTTATCAAGATACTTGATTTAATTTTCGAAAAATTGCAGTCGTTATATTTATGTAATTAGTTTGAAAATGAGTCAATTAATAATTTGCAATTAGTTACGTTGTAGTTAGTTTGGAGTTGGTTAATTTATAATTGGTTTAGTCGTTAGTTTGCAGAGATTGATATTTTCAACACATCATAATTTATTAAAAAGATTCCAAATGATGAATTATGTCGCACGACATGTTGACATTTCGAATATAAATACCAATCAAGCTAATAAGCTCCTAAAATACATCCACGAGAACCAATTGGAACTTTCAATTTTTAACAGCTTCCTAGAAGCATATAAATTTAGGAGTAGCAAAAAACTCCTGCGTATCGTACAAAAGAAAAAGTGGATCATCAATATGATGAGTGACCGCAGTATGTGCTTAGTGAATACAAGTGGCGTATCAAGTATACACAGGCATCCAGCATACTGTTTTCTGGGCTAAATGTCTCTGTGCAAAATGAGGTAATTATGCAAATTTCACCTGTTAACAGTGATCATGGAGGGCACGTAACATATATCGATTAATTAGCAGTACTTGAGTAAGAACTTAAATCTGATTAAAAAACTATTGCGTTTAAAAAAAAAAAAAAAAAAACTGTATATGTTTCTGTGTAATAGTAATAGCTTGTTATAGATATATGCGTCACTTAAATACTTTTATGAGTAAACTTTATGAATTTATCAAGATATTTATATATATAAAATTAAAGAATTGATCAATTTAAATCAGAGTTATTATTATATGTATTGAGTGTTATTCTGCAGTGCTTGAGAGCCGGAGTTTTCATACTCTCCCCTAAGTGAAGGCATCAAAGGTAAGTCCTTGTATAGTACTATTTGAGTAAGGACAATTTGCTTTATGACAGATTACTGGAAAGGAGCTACAGCACAGCATGTTTCACCCAACGTCAAAATGAATTATTTTCACGCTAAGCAAAGAACTCTCAAATGTCTGTGTTTGGATTCCGTAACAAACAAGTGCTTTTTCTTGTTTCTGAATTGAGCAGTCAATAAAGCTAAGCAAGAAAAATCGATATCTAGTCTTCCTTTGTATTCGGATGTAAGGCGTGGAGGTAACCCCGATATGTTTCCTGAGAATATTTTTCTATATATCTGTGTAATCTACCATTTATGTTACGAAGGTTTGTTATGTACTGGGTTCCTAGAAAAGTTAAGCATCTAAATAATTTTGCAAAGAAAAAAAACCATGAGTATACATGTTAGGTTTACTATAGTAAAGTTATAATTCTCAATAGAGTAAAAGTGTTTGCAGTGATTCGTAGCGGATTATTTAAAAAAGTTACTATAACGAAATCGGCAACAAAGTAGGATAGACGAAAAAGTCAATTACTGTTGCAGTGAATTATATAATGAGTAGGAATAGACATCGGGAACGAACGAAAGGCGTATGCGAAAGATATTAAATGCCGGTCAGATAGGTGCATCTTCGTTCTATCAAGTTGGAGTTACAAGATATGAACATTGTTCAAAGACAAAATGGAAACCTAAAAATATATTAAGGAACATAAACAACATATATAAGCACAAATAACACACTAATTCAGCATACAGATGTTTCAAGAATACGCTGCATCTCCTTCGTTAGTGTAAGAGAACCTACAAACCCGAAGTTCCAGATAGGAATGTGTGTAAATAGAAGAAATAGAGAGGATTACCTGGATTAAGAGCTCATTTGAAAGAGTCAACCAGAAAACAGAAAAAGAACAGACCAGACAATCTAAAACAGAACAAACAATCTAAACCGAAAAGAACAAACAATCTAAAACGAGAAGTAGCACACAAAATTGGTGTACGCCAAAACACAACAGGAACATCACAAGACAAGTCAAGTCCGAATAAAAACGAATGGGACCCAACAAGATGAAAAATAGGTTAAAACGGCACATAAGATCCCCAAAAGTTAAAAGAGAAGAAAGTGGAAAAAATTACAGGACAGTCCGCCAGACAGCGGACAAAATGTGAGTACTGGACCAGTCATTAACTAAGTTACTAGAATTTTTCTGGATATGGAAGCCTTCAAAGAAGTCAAGATCATACATTGACGTGCATTTTTGCATGATCCTAGCTGAAGAACATTCTTATCCATTCAACCACTAATTTGAGTTTTCTTGAGCAAGGATCATACGAAAATGCGCGTTGATGTATGATCTTGACTTCTTTGATGTCTTCTGTATCCAGAAAAATTCTAATAAATTAGTTGATGATTTGTCTAGTACTCCATTTTTGTACGTGGTCGCGCGGAGTGCCCTGTAAAATTTTCCACTGCCTTTTATCTTAACTTTAGGGGTTCTTATGTGTCGTTTAAACCCATTTATCGTCTTGTTGGGTCTCATTTATTCTTATTCAAACTAGACTGGTCAGGATAATCCTTTCGTGTTTTGGCGCACACCAATTTTGTGTGCTACTCCACTATTCGGATTGGCTGGACGGTTCTTAATTCTGCTTTATAATTGGCGCTCTTAAGTGAGATCTTAATACAGGTCTTGGTTAGATAATCCCTGCTGTTTCTTCTGTTTGCGCTCATTCCTATTTTGGATTTCGGATTTGTTGGTTTTCTTGTGCTGACGAAGGGGATAGGGGATACAGCATATCCTTGATACAGCATATCCTTGATACAGCAGTAAGCTGCATTAGTGTGTTATTTGTGTTTATATATGTTGTTCAAGTTCCTTATCCTTCTTACAAAGTGTCTTTTACTTATTGATAGAAAAATTAAGATTTTAAACGACTTTCTCATATAGTCATCATTCATTTATTTCTCCTGTGAGAATGCATAAGACTCCAATTGTAGATTCGGATTTTATATAACATTAAAATTTATTTATTACAGACACATTTGTTGGACACATCAAATGTTTTGCTATTTTAATATGTATTTTTTATTAAAGAAACAATATAAAATTTCTATGGAAGCATTACCTTAATAAAATTTTTCAATCAATTTCTATCATTAAAAATTATAAAACGTAGACTGAAAATTCTCTATTCAATTTATAAACTAATATCTGTTATGACCCCCCCTTTCTCTTTTGTCCTTTTTCTATACATTACATTTATTTTTAAAAAGCTCCTTAAGCAGCACGACAAATAACGTTAGAAATATCCCTTATACAATGAATTTTGTAAGAAGCACACATAAAAATTAAATGTATGCAAGTTTTTGAATAGATAACGTCGAAAATCAATAGAATCTCAAGTGATAAAATACCTATGAAAGACTTAAGAACTTTTTTGCGTATCTTTGCAAATATCTTTTTGCATTTCCGTTCGAAATGTTTGTTTAGATTTTGGATGAATGTACAATGAACAAAAGTATAGAATCTCTTCTATAAAGCGCATTTCGCAAAGAAAGCAATTTTATATTTTGCGTTTATGGAATTCGCAATACAAACGTGATCTTTGCAAAGATTTATATTATGCACATAGTTAACTTAAAAAGTTTTCATTTTTGGTCTTCCACAGCAGGAAGATATTTTTCAGAAATGTGTAAATAGTTTTTTCCTTCTTCTTCATGCTATAAATAGTGAAGTTGCTGGTGAATCATATTTTAGAAATGTATAGGTAGTTTTCTACTTTTTATAATTCAAATAGTACAGGTAGGAGGAAAATATATTTTTAAATTGAGTAGGTGGTCCACTTATTCGTAAGATTTTTCTTTACATGCCGTCAAGTCTATTTCCGCTTCACCCACTACAGACTAAATAAAGTTAACCATATGACTCTCAGGCTTTTACGGATATATATGTACTGTTCACCTTTGAACATAAATTCAATTTTTACTTTCCCACATTATATGGTAATGTATAGAATTATTGGAATCGTGTCGAAAATAGCAACTCAATTTTTGACAGTTATACACGTTTCGAAATCTCTAAAACCTGAAAAACCTATTTTAAGTGTGACGTGTGACGTGTGTGTGTTGTGTTGGTCTGTCTGTCTGTTTGTCTGTCTCCATTTACTATAACACGAAAATTAAATGACCAAATTTCATAAAATATGATAAATCACTTGGAGGTGACCGTGCTGCTGAATAGAATTTAGCACAATTCTCAAAGAAACAACCTGCTGTTTTTGAGATGTGGCTCATAAAATTTCATGTATCTGTTCTAACTGTGAAACTAATTTATAAAATTTGGTAAATAAGTTACTTGTGGTTTACTGCGGTGCTGATTAGAGTTTGATACGATTCAAGACAGCAAAATCGGTCTCTTTTGCAATAAGTTCTTTAAAAATCGTCAGAAACTAAAATAAAAGACTCCATATGCTGAAATGTATCAATTAAATGCTTGTTTCATACATAATTCTTGAAGAGTAGAAGAGCAATCTGATGTGGACACCTTATGACTTTCCTTATATAATGCAATGAATTTGCTAGTTTTACAGCCAAAAAATAATGTATGAAATCCACGGTACGTACGGTGTTCTTAACGTTGACTTGTACATTTGGCGATTTTCCGAATGACAACATGTAAAACTCTTTCCAATAAACTTATATTTCGTACAACTCTAAATAAACAATTGCCAATATCAATAGCATCCCTAATAAGCGATTCCATATATTAAAATATTTTAATAATTGATACATTAAGCGTCATTTTCATTAATTTGGCGTCAGTTTTTTAATTTTGACAATACTTTCGTCAATCTGGGACAAAATATCGCCAAGTTGGCGATACTTTGCTGGATTATTCGCCAAGTTCGCCAAATGCATCATCAAGTGTAACAGACAAACGGAGAGAAAATCATTTTGTATATACTAGAAGGTGCCCATCATAAGACGGACATCAGAATTTGAGAAACCTTACTTCCCATTTGACGTCACTTTTATGAATTTGGCGATATTTTTTCACTTTGTTAATATTTAAAATAGTCGCCAAGTTGGTAACGTCCCGTTAAATTCTTCACACATCTAGCCAAGCGTTATGGATGGAGAAATAAGTTATTCTTATAGTAGATAAATGATTACTTGAGTCAAATAAAAAAGTATCTTTTCTAATAGTACCCATATCATCCATAATATCTTTTCTCATGAATGGAACGAGCTTGATCCACGAGAATAATGTTACCAAATTTATCGCATGATATCACATAAGAAAAGTGAATATATTTCAAAATAGTTAATATTTTTTTATTTTATGCGATTTTCTTATAAATTTATTTTTAAAATGTGCAATATCTCTAGAACGGTTTATACTAGCGTTCTGAATTTCATGTCAAACGTTTTCTAATGAAAAATTACTTAAGAAATGACTATTTGCGTAACTTTATTGAAGGTTTTGAGTATTTGATAATTTTTTCAAAATTTCTCTCAAAAATTTAGGTTGGTTCTGAGCATTTGATTGCGTTTAAAACAACAGGCTACCAGTATTCACTGATTGTAATTTTTTCCAAATTTCGTTCGAAACGCTCCAATCGTTCGTGAGATATCATCTCCAAACACACACACACACACACACACACACACACATACATACATCACCTCAAAAATGTTTGATTCGTGTTCAGGGATGCTTGCAACGTGCGAAAACATGAATTGGAATTTTTAAACCCGTCACATTACTTTTCTTATACATTATACTATGTATATAATGGAAGTAAAAATCTGATGAGAGCAGCACATGACTTTCCTTGCAAAGTCAAATTCATTTTGTCATTTTTTATTTTATTGTGCACTAAATTGGGTTTAATTGCATAAAATAATATGGATACGTTTATGATATTATATCCAATTTGCCTTTTTATTGCATCTTCGTTAAATTTGGCAATTTAATTCACTTTACATTCTTCAGGCCCTCAAAAGAAGAAAAACAATATCTCGAGAACGGTTCATCCTCAGTCGTGAGGTTAGTCTTATTCGATTAGTTGTCAAAATTTACCCGAAGAACAAGAACTTAATCACTATATTTCAACATATACATATGTATTCCTTTTAGTCATTTATTTCAGGTTTTCACTACCTTGGATTGTCATTTCGCAAAAGGGATCGATTATACTTTTCTGATTCATATCAAAATCTAATCAGCATCAGAATAACCATTAAGATACTTGACTACAAAGTTTTACGCAATTTTATTAAATAGTTTTTTAACTACAGTGAAAATCGTCCTCATCATTTCTTGAAAATTAAACACTTAAATAATATATCGAGAACACTTCATTTTAGAGCAGTGGGGTGGATCTTATTATTTTTGTTTTCTAAAATTACGTATAAAATAAGCATTTAATTTATACATTTGAGCATATGTAGTCTTTTATTTTAGATTTTGCGATTTTTGAGGGGCATTTCGTAAAAAAATTCCGGTTCTTCTTTACCGAATAGTACCAAAATCTAATTAGCAACGGGATATTCTATAGGTGGCTTATCTACCAAATTTTGTGAAATTTGGTCAATTAGTTTTCCAGCTAGAGATATTTTTGCGGGTCATTTCGCAAAACAAAGCGAGTTATTTTTTCCCGAATTGTATCAAAAACTAATCAGCACCACGGTCATACCCAACTACCGAAGTTAAATCATTGATATGACTACGAATTGATGAAAATTCAATATCTTGGAAAGAACATAAGAGTGGACTGTAAGAATAACCCATTTCTCCATCTGTAACGCTTGACGAGAAATGTAGGTAGACGTCGCCAACTTGGCGACTATTTTAAATGCTGCCAAGGTGACGAAAATGTTGCCAAATTTATAAAAATGACGCCAAATGGGAAGTAATGTTTAGCAAATTATGATTTGCGTCATATGACGGGCATAACTTTTAGTATATAAGAAATGCTCTTCCCCATTTGTCTGTAACACTTGGTGATGCATTTGCCAAACTTAGAGAATAATCTAGTAGAATGTCGCCAACTTGGCGATATTTCTCAGATTGACAAAAATATTGTGAAAATTGCAAAAATGACGCTAAATTAATGAAAATAACGCCTAATTGATGTATTAATTATTAAAATATTTTAATATATGAACTATATCGCTTATTGAGGATGCTATCAATATTGATAATTGTTAATATAGAGTTGTGTGAAGTATAAGTTTATTCTGTATTTTGAAATAATTTTACATGTTGTCATTCAGGAAATCGCCAAATGTACAATTCAAAGTTTAAAACACAGTACTGTGGATCTTATACACTGTTTTTTGACTGTAAAAGTAGTACACCCATTGCATTATATAAGGAAATTCATGTGCTGCCCACATCAGATTTTTTTAAACTGAAAAACATAATTTGAGTATTTTTATTGTAGAAGGAAATGCAGCTTTCACGAAATATAGAACTTCTTTCAAAATGAATGTTGAGAGGATAATATTTGGGTGATTTGGAGATGATAGTGGCAAAACGTGCTTATTAGGAACTAGTGGAATTTCAAGCTATATCAAACAGTTTATTGTGAAGTTTAGTAATTAAATGTGCTATTTTTACTTTCCTTATATACATTGTATAATGTATAAGGAAATTATTGTAACCAGGTGAAAAATTCGAATTCGAGTTTTCGACGGGAGAGCACGTTTCAAGCATCCCAGAATACGCATTAAACGTTTTTGAGATGACTGTGTGTGTGTGTGTGTGAGAACAGAAAGTCATGTGCTGCCCACATCAGATTTTTTATGTTTGAATATACATGTAAAGAATTATTGGTACAAAAGACGACGAATTCTGCAAATGACTTGTCTTATCAGTCGGATTTTTTTATTGTTGACAGGATATATTTCATGAGTTTCAACTAAAATCAAAATTTCTTGTTATTTTAATATTTATAATTTCCCTGTATGTTATTTATATAATATTTTCATTTCACAATTGTATTTCATACAAAACTTAAATTGTATTAAATTATACAAATTCAATTACGCATTTCGCAATTATATATGATGCCAAAATTAATTTACATTAAATTATATAAATTCAATTTACACATTTCACAAACATATTTAATACCAAAATTAAATTGTATTAAATTTAATTATGTTCTCAAAATACAACACGGACCTGATATTGAATTTTCATTCACTTTGACATATATCTCCAGTTTCATATTTAAACAATTATTTATAATCTTAATCCTGCCAAGACCTATATAACGATATTCGTTAATTTACAGTTAATTTTACTGCAAATGAATATTTTAATAGCTCAAGCATCTCTAACGTTCACCCATTCTTTTATTTCGAAAATTATTCCCAAATCTGCGCTCGTTATAAATGATCTATGAATATATTTCATTTTCAAGTATTAATTTAAACGCATAAGTAAATTATTTTAAACCCTTCTAGTATTTCCTATGAGTCGTTGACGACCGCAATCTTAGAGCTCGGTCATTTCGCCAGTTTCTAGACACTTAATTATACTTTAATTGATAATTAAAATCTAAATAGTCTCTTCCTTGAAAGTTTTGAATTGCATATAGAACTTTACATGCTCTGTTACGAAATAAGTTAATAACAAACTCATATATATATATATATATATACAGGGTGTCCCAAAAGGATTGAAATGCGCTTTAATTCATTACCTATTGGAGATAAGTGGGCAATGCAAATTGCAAAAATGCCTAAATTAAGGTAGGAAATAAGACTACGTTAATGAAATAATTATCCCATTAATTTTTAAAAAGTTACACTTTTTAAATTTTTATACGATCCCCTTACACAAATTTGGTCAATCAGAAAATTTTTATTTTTAATGCAACAAGGTCATTAAAAATAAAACGCATATCTATATCTTTAAAATCAACTGAATTATCATAAAGGAAAAAAGCTGATGTGGGCAACACATGACTTTCCTTATATAATGCAATGAATTTATTACTTTTGCAATAAAAGAAATAGGTTTTTCGTATAGTAGATACTTATACTCTTTCCAAGATATTGAATTTTCGTCAATGAGTCGTCATTTTCATTGATTTAGTGTAATTTGGACGGAGTGTTTAGTGTTATGGACGGAGAAATAAGTTATTCTTATAACAGATAAATGACTATTGGCGTTCAAATACAAAAGTATTACTCAAAGTATTTTTTCTCATGAATGGAACGAGCTAGATCCACGAGAATGATGTCACCCAATTTATGATGTCACCCAATGATGTCACCCAAAGTGAACAAGTTTCTCAACAGTTAATTTTTTGTTTTAATTTATGGGATTTTTTGATAAATGTATTTGAAAAATGTGCAATATCTCGAGAACGGTTTTTGCTAGCGTTCTAAAATTTATGCCAATCGTTTCCTAAAAAAAAATTACATCAGAAATGTCTATTTGCGTAACTTTATTAAAGGTTTTTATTTTTTGATGATTTTTTCAAAATTTCACTCGAAAATTTAGGGGGGTTCAGAAGATTCGATTACGTTTAAAAACAATAGGCTTCCCGTATTCACGGTTTGTGATTTTTGTGCAAAATTTCATTCGAATCGCTCTATTTGCTCGTGAGATATCGTCTCCAAAGGCTCACTGACACACACACACACACACAGACATCACCTCAAAAATGTTTGATTCGTGATAAGGGATGCTTGAAACGTGCTCTCCCGTCGAAAACTCGAATTCAAATTTTCGACCCCGTCACAATACTTTCCTTATACATTATGTATATAAGGAAAGTTAAAACTATAAAATTTCGAATACATTTAGAAATTTTTGCTCGAATTTGATAGCATTTTATCTAGTTCTAGATTTTTTGTTAACAATGCCGGATATAAAGTTTAGTAAAAATTCATTAATACTTATTGCCGCTATCGTCTGCACAAGAAATCTACCACAGATAGATAGACATCACTTCAAAAATAGTTAAAGTGTTGCCAGGAGGTCCTAAAAATATATATTAACAACAAAATCTCAAATTCAAAAAATTTCGCGAAAACAATACTTTCTCTCTGTACTATATTACTTAGCGTGAGAAAGCAAAACTTTGATGTGGGCAGCAAATGATTTTCCCTACGTAATGTGATGACTGTGCTTCTTTCACAGCGAAATAATAGTGTAGTTTACAAGATCCATGGTACAACGATTTTAGCAATAAATAATATATTTACATTTGACTTCTTTCTTGATAGCAACATGTAAAATTTTTTTGAAAGACTATCTTATATTTCGCTTTCATTCGAATTAACTAGACAATTAGAAAATGGGTTAGTGTCTGCTAATAAATTTAGTTCACATTGTAAGCGAAAGTATTTAATTAATGTTTAGAAATACAATTTTAGAAGAATCTAATTTTTTACGATACTAATAAGTCTTGGAAGTTATTTAAGAAGATTTGTTGCCCAATTAATAAATGTGCATATCATATTTTTAGATATAAAACAAATGTCTTTTAGTCATTTATGTGAAATAAAATTTTGTCTTTTTTTAAATGAACCACTGTCTATGAAATGTAATATTGCTATTCTTAAGCATTGTTAAAACTTAAAAACACGTGAATTATTTTTGCTCTATATACAACTTTTCTACAGTTTCTATTTTATAAATTGAATTATTTAAAACATTGATGCTGTAGAAAATTTTAATTTGAAAAGTGAAAATCCATGCATAAAGATATGCTCTCCGAAATATTTTATTAATTGAGATTTAATTATAATGCAAAGAACGTAGGTATATAAAAGTTAAAGAGAGGTTTTTAATTTTAAGTACTAAATAAGATCGGAAGTAGCAGAGTGACGATTCGCTGCTTGGTATGACGTCACTTTCTCATGTCGGGACTAGGGCTCCTAAATATAATACAGGAGCCTTAGTAGGGGGCCTTTCAAAGGATTCGAATTGGCGTTGATCTAACCGGCGAGACATGAAAATTAATGTAGGTGTTTGATCTTAAAAACCGAAATCATTTCAAAATTGCATTACAACGTAATTGCGCGCTGATTTTCTACTTCATAACAATGCGGTCTGTGACTACAAAATAATCCATTTTCATCAAAATGTACAGTAAAATGTGAACTTCTTTCTAAAGATGATGTCAAATGTCGAAAACACAGACCACTCTTACTCACTCTAGGGTAAGAGTAGAACGTTCGTCTAAAAATGATGTATAAAAGTTCGGCAAAATTGGAAATTAGCAGCAATGTTTCAGGTTTATTCTAAAATATGTATGTCTGAGTGAAGTTTTGAAGTTATATTTCTTTGCCTTCTGTTCCAGTCCATTCCAGGGTCTGCGTTATTGTCGCCGGTAACGCTCAAAATCGTGTGTTCTATTGGATCGATTTTGAAAACTGAAACTCCGGTTAAAGCTTTTTTCCGCTATGGCAAACGCACCCGGTAGCCGATATTCCCTACACCATTTTCTTCATGACACTTACAGAACCATAAAAAATTACATATATACATATACATTTTTATTAACATGTAAATTTTTAAAAATATTCTACTCTACGCTTAAAACTATTCAAGAAACACAATATAAAAACCACAACAATTAATTTAAAATACTAATGCTTGAAATTAATTCGCTCGTGGTTATTCAATACTCTAAAATCAATGACAAATATTTTAAAATACTATTGTATGAAGTTACTTCACTCGTGATGAAATTACTTCACTCACTCACAAAAAAGGCAGTTTCTTTTATCCCGAATCGTACCAAAATCTAATCAGCACCAGGGTCACCAACAAAAGCCTTGCTTACCAAATATTATGAAAGTCGGCCAATTAGATTTTCAGTTAGAGTGGATGCATACATTTCATAGACAGACATACATACACAACACATACACACACACATACGCCACGCTAAAAATAGTTTCTTTCGTATTCTAGAGGTCTCAAAACGTGTAGATCCGTCGAAAACTCATCCGTCGAAAACTGGAGTTTTCGACACGATTACAATACTTCCCCTATACATTATCAAGTATTGCAGGGAAAGTCATAGTAAAAACCTGATGTGGGCAACACATGACTTTCCTTATATAATGTAATGAATTTACTACTTTTACAGTAAAAAAATAGGTTTTTCTTATTGTAGATACTAATATTCTTTCCAAGATATGGAATTTTCGACAATCAGTCGTCATTTTCATTGATTTAGCGTCATTTTTAACCATTTGGCGAGATTTTCGTTAATTTGACAACATTTCAAAAATTCGCTAAGTTGGCGACATTCCGCCAAATTCGTCACCAAAATCTCGCCAAGCGTTATGGACGAAGAAATAAGTTGTTCTTACAGCAGATAAATGACTATTGGCGTTCAAATACAAAGTATTACTCAAAGTATCTTTTTTCGTGAATGGAACGAGCTAGATCCACGAGAATGATGTCACCCAATTTATCGCATGGTATTACATATGAAAAGTGAACATGTCTCTCAATAGGAAATATTTTTTTCATTTTATATGACTTTTTATTAATTTTTTTGAAAAATGTGCAATATCTCGAGAACGGTTCATGTTAGCGTTCTAAAATTTATGTCAATCGTTTTCTAATGAAAAATTACATAAGAAATGTCTATTTGCGTAACTTTATCAGTGGTTTTGAATTTTTGACGATTTTTTCAAAATTTTATTCGAAACTTTAGGAGGGTTCTGAACATTCGATTACGCATAAAAACAATAGGCTTCCAGTGTTTACGGATTGTGATTTTTGTACAAAATTTAGTTCGAATCGGTCCATTCGTTCGTCAGTAATCGTCTCCACAGGCTCACTGACACACACACACACACATACTTTCACACACACACACACACAGACATCACTTCAAAAATGTTTGATTCGTGATCAGGGATGCTTGAAACGTGCTCTCCAGTCGAAAACTCGAATTCGAATTTTCGACCCCGTCACAATACTTTTCTTATACATTATGTATATAAGGGAAGTAAAAATGAAATATGTATTGCCGCTTCAATAATATCGAGATATAAATATATTAGAATCTGGCAATTTTTTCATGTTATAAAAGTATATTTTGCTTCGCGAAACACAATGCATCTTTTACATATAATGATATTAGCATGATATGTAAATGTGATGCATTGCCTACTTATAAATGCAATACTAGAGGACTCAGCACCCTTTCCCGCCGATGCTCGTCATTCCCCGAAACTTGCTTCCCCCAAATTCTCTGCGCTCGCTGAGACCCACTTATAGTAAAGATTGCATATACAAATAGGAGCCCTTTTTGTAGTCACTAATGTCGTATATAAACTCTTGCTAATTCCATCACCTAAAGTACGATTAGACAGACCTAGGCTCAACTGGTGCACATGCCAACTAGTGGCTTCCATGAAGGAAACCGTGACTCTTCCCATGGGCCCTCTGAATATTATGTAATATAATATTCATGGAATTTGTTAGCGTGGACGCTATCTAATCCTGGAATAGTTGCTGGGCCCGACAAGTAATTTTTATACAAGCATTTGCTTCTACAATCCAAGCTCAATATATATTAAACATTCTTATTATATATAAACTTATTGCTGAATTTATAAAAATTATTGGTAATCATTAGCCTGAATCTTTTATTTTCTAAACCAGTTATGCGTTATATTCAGAAACAATGACATTTATTAAAAATCTGATGTGGGCAACACAAGACTTTCCTTATATAATGAAATGAATTTACTACTTTTACAGTAAAAAAATAGGTTTTTCTTACAGTAGATACTAATATTCTTTCCAAGACATTGAATTTTCGACATTTAGTCGTCATTTTCATTGATTTAGCGTCATTTTTATCCATTTGCCGAGATTTTCGTTAATTTGGCAACATTTCCAAAAGTCGCCAAGTTGGCAACATTCCGCCAAATTCGTCGCCAAAATCTCGCCAAGCTTTATGGACGAAGAAAAAGTTGTTCTTACAGCAGATAAATGACTATTAGCGTTCAAATACAAAACTATTACTCAAAGTATCTTTTTTCATGAATGGAACGAGCTAGATCCACGAGAATGATGTCACCCAATTTATCGCATGGTATTACATATGAAAAGTGAGCATGTTTCTCAATAGGAAACTTTTTTTTTCATTTTATATGATTTTTTAATAATTTTTTTGAAAAATGTGCAATATCTCTAGAACGGTTCATGTTAGCGTTCAAAAATTTATGTCAATCGTTTTCTAATGAAAAATTACATAAAAAATGTCTATTTGCGTAACTTTATCAGTGGTTTTGATTTTTTGACTATTTTTCAAAATTTTATTCGAAAATTTAGGGGGGTTCTGAACATTCGATTACGTATAAAAACAATAGGCTTCCAGTGTTTACGGATTGTAATTTTTGTACCAAAATTGATTCGAATCGATCCATTCGTTCGTTAGTTATCGTCTCCAAAAACTCACTGACACACACAGACACACACACACACACACATACACACACACGCACATACTTTCACACACACACACGCACATACTTTCACACACACAAGCACACACAGACACACACACACACACACACACACACACAGACACCACTTCAAAAATGTTTGATTCGTGATCAGGGATGCTTGAAACGTGCTCTCCCGTCGAAAACTCGATTTCGAATTTTCGACCCCGTCAAAATACTTTCCTGATACGTTATGTATATAAGGAAAGTAAAAATAAAACTCATCAAAGTTACCATTAAACGAATAGTTACTGTGTACATTTCAATAATATTTAAGCCTGTCAAATACAGGGAAATGAACACTTAAGTTGCACCCGTTTTAGTACGGTTTTCATTTGCTTAACTCTGTATGGTGTTTAATACCGAAAATATTCATTTGAATTGAAAATTTACACAGGTTTTCCTCCCCGTGTTCATGCGGAGTACGATCACGTTAAACATGTGGGTCCGAAAGTCCTTCCGAGAGGTTGGTGGTAGGGGAAGGAGGGTACGGTCCCTGTGGATGCCTCCCCCACTGGGTTCCGGTCTAAATTGGGTGGCACTTCCCGACCGTCCAAACAGTTACCTTACACCTTTCTGGTAGGTCGGACGGTCTGGGTGTCAATCAACAACAACAACAACAGGTTTTCCTCCCCCCGGCCGGCTAATCGGTTGCTCATGTCCCTGTTGACGAGCCGGTCGGCCTGGGTCTTCAACAGGTTTTCCTCCCCGGCCAACGGCCGTACCGTGCTGAAAACACCGGTTCTCGTTAGATCACCGAAGTGAAGCAGCATCGGGCGCGGTTAGTACTTGGTGGGTGACCACCTCGGAACGCCGCGTGCTGTTGGCCATCTCGGGTGCGGTATCCCCGTGGTTTGCGCGCTAGATTTGCACGCTGCCACAAATGCCGCCGTGTTCATGCGGAGTACGATCACGTTAAACATGTGGGTCCGTAAGTCCTTCCGAGAGGTTGGTGGTAGGGGAAGGAGGGTACGGTCCCTGTGGATGCCTCCCCCACTGGGTTCCGGTCTAAATTGGGTGGCACTTCCCGGCCGTCCATACAGTTACCTTACACCTTTCTGGTAGGTCGGACGGTCTGGGTCTCAACAACAACAACAGGTTTTCCTCCCCGGCCACACAAACAGCAACTATAAGCCTTCGGGTTGGTTGTGTGGTCTGGGCTTTCTACAGGTTTTTCTCCGGGAACACCGCGTGCTGTTGGCATATTTCGGGCGCGGTAGCCCGGTGGTTTGCGCGCTGGATTCGCTCGCTGCCACAACTGCCGCCGTGTTCATGCGGAGTACGATCACGTTAAACACGTAGGTCCGTAAGGCCTTCCGAGAGGTTAGTGGTAGGGGAAGGAGGGTACGCTCCCTGTGGATGCCTCCCCTACTGGGTTCCGGTCTAAATTGGGTGGCACTTCCCAGTCGTCCAAACAGTTACCTTATACCTTTCTGCTAAGTCGGACGATCTGGGTCTCAACAACAACAACAGGTTTTTCCCCGTAGTCAATGCTGTAAGTGTGTAAAAATTCAAAATTCTGGTCACTGTAAAATTCAGAAATACTTTTTATCGTTCTTCATATTGTGCACTTCAAAGGAATATACCAAATATCCGTCTCCGCCCTGCGATCGATACAATAAGTGTGCAGAGATTAAGCCTTCTAATTCCATGGGGGCCTCAAGACTTTAGAAACCATTATGAAATTCCCATTTTCTTCTCTCTGGAAGGGATCAGAAATCCAGTTAAGTTAGGTTTTGATCCGTGAACTATACTATAAGTTTGCAAAACTTCAGCCTTATAGAGCAAAGTCAGCCTTATAGGGTGCAGGAGAGTTTCTAAGTGGCCTGAATCTCTCCTATTTGTCCGTCTTAAAGAGAAACATCGGAAAACCGGCTCCATTTGTTTCTGTTCTATGGTCGACACTATAAGTGTGCAACGGCTTAAGCTTTGAAGTCCATGGGAGCAGACTGTGAGTCGATTACTATAGAGTGTAATTGATTGCAATTATGATTAACACATATTCCAAATAGTTAGATTATGAGTACCACTACTATTATACGTATAGAAGACATCAGAATACAATTGCGATTACAGATAATCCCAATTCTAGATTATAAATATAATTATGGTTACTTTAAAGGTGAAATTTCAGATTAAGCATATAGGATTACGATTGCTTTGAAGATGCAATTTTAAATTGAGAATAATATTATGCTTGCAATGTACAGTGTCGTTTGAGATTATTAAGACGATTATACTAAAAAACTCGATTTCTACTCGATTACATCGGAAATACTATATAATTCTATACGGAATGAAGTGTAAGTAGTTACATAGAATAAGTGAACAAGTGTAATAGTAGTCCTGTAAGTAGTTACATTGAAAATTCAAGAATTACTTGATACTCAATCTAGTTACTTTTTATTCATTTTCAATGAAATTAAATTTTCACGATTTTTTACTTTTATCAGTATTTTTATTGAGTATAAAATTATATAATGGGGTATGTAATTGGATGCATAATAGGGTATAAAATTATATAATGGGGTATAAAATTATATAATGGGTATAAAGTTATGTATTGGAGTATAAAATCAATATTAAAAGTGCTTCTACCAGAGCAGAAGCAGAACTTAATGACGAACATTTAAAAGCCGAATAGTTATGGGAATACGAAGATGATGAACTGGTGACATTTTCTTCTGCTTATTATTATGATTTCGTCAGGAAATTTTCCTGCGATTACAAATATTATTAGAATTGCTCAATGTTGTACCTCAATACAAATGCAATTCCTATTTTCATTATCAGTTTTTAAATCATTTTGATTACAGTAAGGAGGACAAAACATATCCCGTAATTGTAGTCGATTTAGTTGATTACGATTCTTCATAGTATCATTCTGTATGGAGGGCATCAAGATTTTTGAAAACTTTTTGAAATCCCCTTTCCACACCTACCGGATGACCGGGCGCGGCTAGTACTTGGTGGGTGACCACCTGGGAACACTGCGTGCTGTTGGCTCTTTTCGGGCGCGGTAGCCCTGTAGTTTGCGCGCTGGATTTGCTCGCTGCCACAGCTGCCGCCGTGTTCATGCGGAGTACAATCACGTTAAACATGTGGGTCCGTAAGTCTTTCCGAGAGGTTGGTGGTAGGGGAAGGAGGAGGGTACGGTCCCTGTGGATGCCTTCCCCACTGGGTTCCGGTCTAAATTAGGTGGCACTTCCAGGCCGTCCAAACGGTTACCTTACACTTTTCTGGTAGGTCGGACGGTCTGGGTTTCAACAACAAAACCTACCGGATGGAAATCGAGAATGCAGTTGCATTAATTTCTGAATCGATACCGTAAGTGTACAGAGATTCACTTTTAGGGTTACCTTGGGACTTCTGCAGGATCTTGCCGACATGCATCGTTATCGAGCTATTGTATGTTTCATGACCTAAAACTGTAAAATCTTTGAATAACTAAATGTCCTTATCATAAACTGAGTCTAATAAATAAGTACTTTAAACTATAAATGAATGAACACTATTAATTAGTTATATAACTCTCTCGCAACGTTAAAATTTTATTTCTGCCTTTATGTGAGCGTGATATATCTCAGGAGAGTTAAGATACTAGAGAAATTTGATGGTAATTTTAGTTGATTGATTTATGGATAGTTTGAATTATAAGATCCGAGTTTAAGTTATTATTCCATGAAATCAAATTGTTATTGTTCTGCAGCGAAATATACATCTCATTTTATACCAATACGCATTTTTACTTATTCATATTATTGCATAGAAAAAATATTATTTCTCAGAAACATGCAAATTCGAGATATTGATTGATAAGCGTTTTAAGACTTCTTGAACACACTTTGAATAGTTCTCTCTCTGTATATCTCTGTCTGTCTGTCTATCTGTCTATCTATCTGCTTGTCTGTCTGTGACGTATGGTCACAACTCAAATACACATGATATAGAACAAATTGGCTAGAATAACTAGCGTAGAGAATTACCAAAGTTTTTGATGTGAGAGCATTATTAGCGACATGTTTAAAACTCTGCAATGAAAAATTCAGCACTCATAAAATTTTGAGCTACAGAGGCGGAACTCGTTATGCAAATGTCAAACTACCCACGCCAATGATGTTATAGGGTTCACGTAACGCGCATGCGATGCATCAAGCAGCATTTACAACTACCAGTGTTCTCATTTATGGCCATTGGAACTGGATTTTCTGCTTTGATACTGAAAAACTTCAGACATATGATTTTAAAGCCATAACTTGTAAAATATTATTTATTCCTATTATTATTATTTTTGTATAATCTTGTTATATAACGTATATTTTGAAATTATACATTATTATGTATTGTATATGTTTGACAATGTAAAATAATTTGTTTAAATAAATAAACGCCTATGACCAGCAATTAGTAAATTTTATATCGAAGTCTAATGGTCACGAGTTGTGTGAATTATGAATTGCTTTGATACTGCAAGTTGCGTACAAAGATGCTTTGAGACGTACTCGACGGAATATCGGTTTTAGACAGAGGTAATATTATAGGTTTAAGAGAGACTGGTTCGTCCAACAGACGCATCAGTTGCCATTTTGTTCTGAGCGATATGGTAGTTGCTCAGTGTATAAAAAAGCACATGTAACCATCACAAAGTTTCAGGATTCCTCAGACAGACTTGAGAGGATCGTGCAGTCAGGAGAGGAGCCATGTCCACACCAATGGCGCGACTAACAGGCATTTGAAAGCATTTGTCATCTTCCATACATTCTGTATTAAAGGATACTATTCAGAGACGACTGATAGAAAGTAGGAGAATGTGTCGAAGTCCATTAAGGTGCTTACCATTGACTCCTCAACAGAGGTAGAGCCGTCTGGATTGACGCAGAGTTCAGTCAGCCCGGACAGTGTCTAATTGAAGATATGTTGTCGTAGGGATGAATCCTGCTTTTCTCTAAGTTCTGATGCCCGCCGCATACGTGTGTGAAGGAGGACAGGGCAGCGCTGCTATCCCGCATTTGTTGTCGAACGGCACATGACCATCACGCGTGGTATGGCCATGTGCCATATGGGTAACCATTACGTGGGACAGCTTTTTGTGCTGCAAGCTAATCAGACTGATCTTTTTCACATCGACGATATTCTGCAGCTGATTCTCAAGTCTCCTAGGCTCCATTACCAACAAGACAACGCTCGACCGCATACTGCATGACTTTCTTAACAATGTCTTTGAGGATTTAATATCCTGCCACGGTCATCCAGGTTCCCAAACATATAACCAATAGAACATGTCTGTGACATGCTGGGACGACAGTTGCAGACTTCTCAGAATACTATTAAATTGACTGACCAGTTGCAACGTTTGTAGCAGAATCTTCTGCAGAGATACATAAACAACTTAATTAACGCTATACCGCATCGAATATTGCCTTGTATAGCTTCCAGGGGAGGATTTACCATTTACTAAAGTGTCATCTTTCTGTTGCCATTATTTATTTGTAAAATGTTTTTTGCTCCCAAATTTATTTTGAAATTGATGTGTTTTGAAGGAAATACTCCAAGGATTCGATGTAAACATAACTGCACAGAACGTTCTTCGCTGTGTCCAATGATATCATGATGCAAACTCTGTGATAATGTTTTAGGTCAATAGGAATCGATTTATGTAAATATAAGCCTAAATAGGGGTAAAATAGGGTTAAATTAATCTTTACGAAACATCTTGAAAAAATAACTTTGAAACAAAATGTGATAAAGATGCATCTGTTTTGAATCGAATAATGATTTTGATTAGAATTATGTGAAATATCGAGTGATGGTTATACCCATTGCAATTCTTTTAATTTGGTCTGATAAGTTTTCTTTAAACGAAATAATTTCTTGATTAGTCAATGAATTAATTGCAAAATATGAATGCTAAATATTCCGTTTTCATTTGCTTATGAACAACGTCGCATTTTAAGATCAGAATAGCCTGAAGGTTTTAAATATATTTCGAGCTGCATCAGCGTTAACTCTAGTAAATTACTTTTTTTCAATTTATCTAGTTTAAAAATGTTATGGAAAGTTTAGAACGAAATAGTTTTTATCTGGCTCCCAAATGATTTATTTTTGACAGCATAAGCGAGTTTTATTTCAAATAGTATTTTATAATTCATATAAATACATCAACTTTGCGATATAATTTTTTAAATCTTGTAATTTAAATGAAGATATTCAGATTAATACGCCCGCAGCAATAAAAGAGATAACAATAAATAAATTGTATAAAAAACCTCACCATATCTCCAAGATTGAAAAGAATATCTGATATAAATCTTTTCGCTGAGATTACTTTTTTAATTTATATTTATTTATTATGTTTTATCGCGCAACATATTTATCCTTTCTCATGCTATTATATAGAGAAAATGGTGTTGTTTCGATGCATTGTCAACTAAAGATTTTCAAGGATATTTTAAAAACCCATTTCTAACACTTTGGCAAAGGTGTTCGTCTGCATGTCTTTGAGGTGAGTATAATATAATACGAAAAAGAATTACCCCACCACTACCAAAATTTGTTGTGAAAATATATATGTTAAAAACTTGAATTCCATAGAAATGTTACTCATTCTTATGATTAGAGCTAAAGTGTTTTAACTGAGATTTTCATAGTTTCATAGCATAGTTTAAACAATTAAGAATACTGATGTTAAAAAAAGAATTTGCATTAACAAAGTAAGCCATTTACGTCATCCATCGACGTCATTAAACTTTGGAAAAGGAAATACTATAGAATTTTTGTAAAAAGGAAAATAATAACTTGGGTGAGAAATCTGAATAAGATACTTAGTCACGAAAACCAGTAAAGGGCATTCCCCAAAATTTGGAAGATACTTTCATAGCAACAGCATCTATGGACAAGTTACACGCTTATTATTATGTAAAGTCATAATTTGTAGCTTCACGTAGACCGAGATAAATTATATATGAATTTGATGGGGGCTACGTGGAAAAACCAAAATAGTCAGTTCCTATTATTACCAACTTGAACTAATTTGACAGATTTCCAACATTGTATTTGACTTTTATTACTTTCCCTGCAATACATGGTAATGTATAGGGAAAGTATTGGAATCATGCCGAAAATCGCAACTCGAGTTTTCGACGGATCTACACGTTTCGAGACCTCTAGAATACGAAAAAACTATTTTTAGCCTAACGTCTGTGTGTGTGTCTGTCTGTGTGTGTGCCTATGTGTGTCACTGTGTCTGTCTGTCTGTGCAGATATTGTATCCACTCTAACTAAAAAACTAATTGACCGAATTTCATAAAATTTGGTAGGTGAATTACTTGTGGGCGAATCTAGTGCTGATTAGTTTTAAGTACGATTCGGGATAAAAGAACCCGCCTTTTTTTTGCGAAATGGCCCGCAAAAGCTTGTATCCAGTCTAGCTGAAAAGCTAATGGACCAAATTTCCTAAAATTTGGTGGATAAGTTACTTGTGGGACACTTTGTTGCTGATTAGATTTTTGTACGATTCGGAAAAAAATAACCTGCCTTTTTTTGCAAAATGGCCCACAAAAATCGCCAAAATCTAAAATAAAAAAAAACTACGTGTGCTCAAATATATCCATTAAATGCTTGTTTTATACGTAATTTTTAACGACAAAAATAATAAGACCAACCCCATTACACTAAAACTAGGCGTTCTCGAGATATTTAAGTTTTTTCGCATTTCCTCTATGCCATCTTTGAAAATAATTCCAGTTAACAAATGAGATCGAAAATTGAATTAAAAGTGAATTAAATTTCATTAAAATAAAGAGAACATGGATATAAATAAGTCTGCAGGGAAAGTCATGTGCCGCTCACATCAGATTTTTTCTATATGGAATTGTTTCCAAGTTAGTTGTACGAACTTTTTACATTCTCCTCTAAGGGTACAGCAATCCCTTTTATTTGATACGACATGGTCACTTTACCGTAGCTAGGCCTGACATGCATACTGATGGACATTATTTTATAAATTTATTTAAACACTTATTGTTTTTCCTATAGAACGCTGGAATATCATTTTCAGGTTTCAACTATACGTCTGATAATGTAATTTTATATATTGACTACGTGAATATTCTTATAATAATGGTTGATGTGTTTTTTGAGGATTGCAAAACGTTTAGATCTATTTTAGTAATTTAAACTGCACAAAATATTTCATAGTTTTAAAATGTTGCGAGACAAAATACTTCTTTGGAATAACAAGCTATTAATCCTTACCCATACACATGAAGTGACTTTAAATTTTATCTCTTTCAAAGAAATACTTTTCTTTTCTTTTCGAGGGGCGATTTCCATACCGACCAGCGTAATTGGCAAAACATATATACCTCATACGCTTGGACATGTTTATATGCGTTCTGAAAAGTACTTTCATATTTTATTTGCTGTGAGCAAAGCATTTAAACAAAACTTCTTCTTAATTATCGATATTCGAAAGCACATTTTCACTGAAATCTTCGGAAATTGGCAATGCGACGCGTGGCGACATCTGTTCTAGAAATCAGACGCGCAAATACATATTGATAATCGATATAAATGCCTTGTTTGGATTATCGTTACACTTTGTTTGGAGAGAAATGCATATGTAAATTGAGTAATTCCCCAATGGTTAAATAAAACAAATGTTTGTTAATGCTTTAATCTGTATGCATACTTATATAGAAGATTAAATGGAATGTTGCTGAACTCGACGTTCTCATACCAGAATTAATTTTTTTTTCAAATTTTGCAATAAAATATTTGAAATATCGTATCATGGGTCTAAATGATTACTAATATAGCTTGTTACCATTCACTTTAAAGGTCTTGAAAATATATTTCGATTGATACCATACTTGAGAATGTACCTCCCGGCGGGGTGGGGGTGGGGATAACTTGCCACCAAGATTACGAACAAAACTATATCGCTACTATTTTTCACAACAACGATTGAAACTATGAAGTCTCGTGATCAATAAGTCACAAATAAACCCTTCTATGCATGACTATTTCAAAGTTTGTCTTATGCTGCCGTGTTAAAAAAAATTTAGATTTAGAATAAAAATTAAAGTTTTCGCTTGAAATAAATGCTACTCAGTTCAAGGTTTTTTGATAGCAAAGCCGGATATAAAGTTTCGTAAAAATCCATTACTATTTATAGCTGTTATTGTGTATGCAATAAATCGATGTGCATCAGACATACAGACAGACATTACTCCAAAAGAGTAAAAATGTGTTCAGAGAGTCTTAAGACATATATTGGCATTAAATTCTCGAAATCGAAATTTTTTGGGAAAGCTATACATTCTCAGTACTACGTGTGAGAAAATAAAAATAACAGGCATACAGAAATAGTGCGACGGGTTATCGTGATATGATTAAAAGTGAATCATAAATACTTAAGTAGTTTGAGACTATAATCTTCTATTTTGTGAACACATTGAGCATGTGATTTGTCATTTTATTATCCTTGACGGCTGTTTTCTTGACCTTGTAAACTAGCATTAGAGTTATTAGCTGAATATTGTATCTGTGCATGCAACTTATGCCTATAATAAAGGTTAAAATACATTGCAAAACATTTTGTAACATTTGCCAATTCTTTAACTACTCTGTTGTTCCTTTCGGCTACTTCGTTGATAATTTCCAACTAGTTTGTTGATCATCGCCGCAAATGTGTTACAGTGTTAATGTTATCCATAAGTATTATTACAAGTGTAAATCCAGAAACTTGGACTCATGCTTATCTCCACCTTTGAGGTCGGGCACCTTTTTGTAGCGTAGATGAAAAGAGTGCAACATAAGTTTGAGATTATAGTGAAAAATCCTTTACTACTCATATCAGAGTATTATCGTGCGAAAGGTAAAAATCTGATGTGGGCAGCACATGACTTTCCCTGCAGATTTATACGCACGTTCTCTTTATTTGTATTAAATTTAATTCGCTTTTAATTCAATTTTCGTTCTTATTTGGTAACTGGACTCATTTTCAAAGGTGGCTTAGAGAAAAAACGAAAAAGCGAAAATATCTCAAGAACGGCTAGTCCTAGTGTAATGGGGTTGATCTTATTCTTTTCTTCGTTAAAAATTACGTATACACAAGCATTTAAATGACATATTTCAGCATACGTAGATTTTTATTTTATATTTTGTCGATTTTTGCGGGCCATTTTGCAAGAAAAGGCAGGTTCTTTTTATCCGAATCGTATCAAAATCTAATCAGCACTAGGGTAACCTACAAGCGACTTATCTACCAAATGTCGTAAAATCCAGTCCATTAGATTTTCAGCTAGAGTGGATACAAGCGTTTGCGGGCCATTTCACAAAAAAAGCGAGTTCTTTTATCCTGAATCGTACCCAAAACCAATCAGAACTAGAATCTTCCCCAAGTGACTTACCTGCCAAATTTTATGAATTTCGGTCGATTAGTTTTTTAGTTAGTGTGGATACAAAATCTGCACAGACAGACAGACACACAGACACACACACAGACGTCAAGCTAAAAATAGTTTTTCGTATTCTGGAGGTCTCGAAACGTGTAGATCCGTCGAAAACTCGAGTTGTGATTTTCGGCATGATTCCAATACTTTCCGTATACATCACCATGTATTGCAGGAAAAGTAAAAACGCAAAATAAGAACTTGAAGAAGATTGTTACAGCAACGGTGTGAGATGGTGAAATAAAATGAAGGAAAACGGTTGTTTGAAGAAATAAAACTGAACGTATTGACTTTTGAAGAAAACCCATGACAGTGACGGATTACCAGTGAACAGTTTCAGCAAAACAAAATATTTCGACGAACTTTCTATGTGGTATTTTTGTGTTTACTCACATGTGAACGTCAACTACAAAAAGTGTATAGTAAACAAAAATTTAAATTTAGAAAAATGTTTTTTAACGCGGCTCATCATAGAATTATAAAGAAAAAACATTGTGCATAATGAACGCTTGAAAAATATTAAATATATGCCTTGAGTACAGATACCAGACATTTTTCTGATTATAACTTGTTACCTAAAAGCTCTACCTAAGCCTAAACGTTCACATAAGTAATTTGTGTTGCCTAAGTTTTTGTTATTTCCTAATTTCGGAGAACATGCAAATATGTGCATCCTTAATGTTGCTTCGATTTCTTTATATTACTATTCTTTTATTATTATTCCTTTATATTATTATTCTTTTATTATTATTATTTTATATTATTATACTTTTATTAATATTCCTTTATATATTTAGTATTTTATTATTATTCCATTATTATTTGGGGTTGGAATGTACAAGAAATAATAAAAGTGCAGTTTATTTTAAATTGATTTGTTTAATTACTATAAGAAACTTAATTTATTTTATAATGAATTTATGTTTCTTTTTTGTCAATTCTAGCAGTTTTAATTTAAAACATAAATTATATGTCTCTGGTATTAAATGTTTTCTATAAAACTTCTGAGTGAAATAAACTAATTCAATTCTAGCATAAACAAAAAATAATTTAAAAATCTCAAGAAATATAGAAATTAACATAAATTATTAATATCCTCGCTTTTTCAAATATATCATAATAGATTTTAAAAACTATTTTAGTTAATAATTCTCGATTATCACATTGAGTTTTATTGCGCAAGGTAGCTCATGAGTCAATTTTCAAGTAAATGAAAATAATACTTTTTCTGCAATGATTGTTTAAAAAATCTAATGTGGGCAACACATGACTTTCTTTATACAATGCAATGAATTTACTACTTTTACAGTTAAAAAATGTTATTATTGTAGTAGATACTTATATTCTTTCCAATATATTGAATTTTCTTCAATTAGTCGTCATTTTCATTGATTTAGCGTCATTTTTATCCATTTGGCGAGATTTTTGTTAATTTGAAAACAATTAAAAATGTCGCCAAGTTCTTGCCAAGCGTTATGGACGGAGAAATAAGTTATTCTTACAGCAGATAAATGACTATTGGCGTTCAAATACAAAAGTATTACTCAAAGTATCTTTTTTCCTGAATGGAATGAACTAGTTCCACGAGAATGATGTCACCCAATTTATCGCATGGTATTACATATGAAAAGTGAACATGTTTCTCAAAAGGAAATATTTTTTTTTATTTTATATCACTTTTCGATAATTTTTTTTAATAATGTACAATATCTTGGGAACGGTTCATGTTAGCGTTCTAAAATTTATGTCAATCGTTTTCTAATGAAAAATTACATAAGAAATGTCTATTTGCGTAACTTTATTCACGGTTTTGATTTTTTGACGATTTTGTCAAAATTTCACTCGCAAATTTAGGGGGATTCTGAACATTCGATTGCGTATAAAAACAATAGGCTTCCAGTGTTTACGGATTGTGATTTTTGAACCAAATTTCGTTTGAATCGGTCCATTCGTTCGTCAATTATCGTCTCCACAGACTCACTGACACACACACACACACATACTTTCACACACACACACACAGACATCACTTCAAAATGTTTGATTCGTGATCAGGGATATTTGAAACGTGCTCTCCCGTCGGAAACTCGAATTCGAATTTTCGACCCCGTCACAATACTTTTCTTATGCATTATGTGTATAAGGAAAGTAAAAATAAATAAAAATTAAAAACATTGTTTGAGTAAATCGCAAGGGAAGAAATCCACTTCAGGTTCGAAGGGCTACATATTATGCTGTGCCACAGAAAAATGTTTATTTTTATTAAAAATGAATGAATTTAAAAAGTGATTGAGTACTTGAAAAGAAAAAAGTGTTCAGAGTATCTAATTATTATAAATACCTAAAATAATTATTTTTAGAAAACTAAGTGTGGTGTATAAAAAGATTATTGCAAGCTTAGAGCTTGGCCGTGAATTTGAAATGGTACATTGCCGAAGTGATAGCCCGTCAATTTATTCGTGTGTTACCGGTGATGTCTGAAATTCAAATGGTTTAATATACATACTTATCTTCACTTACACAATGAAGAGACATTATTGGTCAAATCAAAATTTATTAAAATATTATTTATGTTAATTTGCTCAAGATTAATTTCATCATTATATATTACATTTACAAAATCATCAGTTACCAGTGTTATTGTTATATATTAGATTACTTAAAGACGGAGGTGTGATACAGTGGAAAAATTTACTGAATTAATAAAATAGCTACTGACCTATTGTTAGTTTTTAATTATTATATTACATGTAAAGTGCTACTTTGTTCATCTTTGGTGCATTTCATTGGGCGTGGACTTTTTGTCCAGACATATTGGAATATTCTACTGAAAAATTGCACATAACACATTTATAAGGGAACTTGCTCTCTTAATATTTTCAGGCTAGCATCACAAGTCAACGTGACTGCACACTCGAAGCGATGACATCACAGTGTCCAGTTACTTCACTCTCGAAGTCTTAGGAACATTTATGGAATATGATACAATGGACATTTTCAATTCTGTTGTACGCAGGTACTCTGTGGTTTCCCCTCGTTCCCAATGGCTTTCCGGGATCCACTTTTCCATTGGCTCACAGGACTGTAAGGGACAGTCCATGTTTTCCATTAGCGAGTCTCTTTTTAGCCCCTGCGGCTTTGCTTGAGTCCATAAAACTCACGTGCCATGAGGTGTCATTATTAAATTTCTTGACTATAAATGACAGTCCACCCCATCATAAAATCTGGCGTCCTAATGTCTAAGGCTGTTGCAGTATCGTCGCTTTTGCATACTCGCAGAATCTATAATACTTTTTATAACCACTGTATCACACTAAGGGTGTTTGTTTTCTTTAATCCCAGCTTTAACTTGCCAGATGGGTTATGATTAGGTCAGAGACAGGGAAGTTGCATGTGTATAGGTAGATTTCTGGAAGGCAAATATAATAATTTCACAAAATTTTAACTAGACCATTTAAGCATCATGTAGATTGAAAAAAATTTCACGAAATTTGAAACCGGCTCATATATACTGAATACGGAATCGTAAAATTATCGTCAAATAAGAAACAGGCGTTTAAAAAATATATTAGTATAAAATGATTTTGAATAAAAGTTTTTATCTAGAATTCTTACGTTCTTCTTGTAAATCTAATTAATAAATCAGATGTAGACATTTTAAGATGATTATGATTATGCAAGAATTTCCATTTGTTACTTTCCCTGCAATACACGGTAATGTGTAGGGAAAGTATTGGAATCATGTCGAAAATCGCAACTCGAGTTTTCGACGGATCTACATTTTAAACCTCTAGAAGACAAAATCTTCATTTTTAGTGTGACGTTTGTGTGTGTGTGTGCTATGTATGCATCCACTCTAACTAAAAAACTAATTGACCGAATTTATAAAATTTTATAGGTTAGTGGGATTATATTTTGGTATAATTCGGCATAAAAGAACCTGCATTGTTTAGAGAAATGGCCCACAAAAAACGTCTGTATCGACTCTAACTGAAACACTAATTGATCAAAGTTCATAAAGTTCGGTAGATAAGTCACTTGTGGGTTTTCCTGGTGGTGATTAGATTTTGGTATGATTCGGAAAATAAAAACCTGCAAATATGCGAAAGGCCAGCAAAAATCGTTAAAATCTAAAATAAAAGACTACATATGCTCAAATACATTAATTAAATACATGTGTCATATGTAATTTATAATGTTGAAAAGAATAAAACCAACCCCATTACTCTAGGCATAGCCGTTCTAGATACATTTCAGTTTTTTCGCATTTTTGTTACGCGGATTTTGAGAATAAACCCAGTTACCAAATGAAATCGAAAGCTGAATTAAAAGTGTAAATTCAGTGCGATTTCAATTAATTATGCTTGTTATTTAGTGCAATTAAAGTCAATTTAATGAATTATTAATGAAATAAAGAAAAAATGAATTCGAGTCTGCAGGGAAAGCCATGTGTTGTTCACATCAGATTTTTTGATTCCATCTGCAACAGAACCTACATAGATGTATTTTGAAATTGTTCTCACGCAGTTCGCAAATATATGAGATATATCCTATAAGAAATCATGTGTTTCTCTCCCAAGTTGTATTTTCTAAGATTTTTTATCCATCTAATTATTTTCATACATTTTATTTACTTCTACTATAAATTTGCATGTCTTGAAGGTATAGGTTTACTTTAGAAGATAAAATATTTGAGAAAAACACTTAAATTATACTTATTTCGACTTTTCAGAAAGACACGGACTTTTTTCGAGTTTTTTTTTCTGAGTAGCAAATATACAGTTTAAAAGATTTCTAAAATAAATAACTTAACCTTTGGTATTTTATAGCAATGACATCACAACAGGATGAAAACTATCCAAATAAACTTCTAAATTTGACAAATCAAATGTTTATAGGTTTTAAATTGCTGTATATATCGTTTTTTTTCACTTTCCTTTATATACATAATGTATAAGGAAAGTATTGTGACGGGGTCAAAAATTCGAATTCGAGTTTTCGACGGGAGAGCACGTTTCAAGCATCCCTGATCACGACTCGAACATTTTTGAAGTGATGGCTGTGTGTGTGTGTCTGAAAATATGTGTGTGTGTGTGTGTGAAAGTATGTGTGTGTGTGTGTGTGTGTTAGTGAGCCTGTGGAGACGATAACTGACGAACGAATAGAGCGATTCCAACACAATTTGGCACAAAAATTAAAATCCATTAATACTGGAAGCCTGTTGTTTTTATACGCAACTGGATGTTAAGACCCTCCCTAAATTTTCGAGTGAAATGTTGAAAAAATCACAAAAAAAGAAAATCTTTATTAAAATTACGTAAATAGTTATTTCTTATGCACTTTTTCATTAGAAAACGATTGACATAAATTTTAGAACGCTAGCATAAACCGTTCTCGAGATATTGCACATTTTTCAAATAAATTTATCAAAAAATCCCATAAATTAAAAAAAAATATTAACTGTTGTGAAACATGTTCACTTTTCATGTGTAATATCATGCGATAAATTTGGTGACATCATTCTCGTGAATCTAGCGCGTTCCATTCATGAATAAAGGTACTTTGAGTTATACCTTTGTATTTGAACACCAATAGTAATTTTTCTGCTATAAGAATAACTTATTCCTCCGTCTATAACGCTTGGCGAGATTTTGGCGACAAATTTGGCGGAATGCCGTCAACTTGGCGACTTTTTTAAATGTAGCCAAATTAACGAAAATCTCGCCAAATGGGTAAAAATGACGCTAAATCAATGAAAATGACGACTCATTGACGAAAATTCAATGCCTTGGAAAGAATATAAGTATCTACTATAAGAATAACCTATTTTTTTTTTACTGTAACAGTAGTAAATTCATTGCATTATATAAGTAAGTCATGTGCTGGCCACATCAGATTTTCATAACATTGATACAGAACTAAAGTAATGCATTCAAAGTATTTAGCTATTCAAAAAATTTTATATTCTATACAATTTATATATAGAACTAGCAGCATACCCGTTCTTCGTACGGAGTATATAGTATAAAGAAATTTATAATTCGCAATGATGTGCAAATTCTGTTAAAATATTAAATTTGTTGCTCATAAAGAGAAGTTTAAGAATATCTGTTCTCACTATGCAAAATTATCTTCACGGGCAGATCTGAAGAATAAAACATCCTGGCCCCTTTTGTAAGCAAGTTTACAAAAAAAAAAGGAATTGAATCAATATATGCAACCCCGTACTACTTATATTGTCGCAGATTAGAAAATATGCCAGTGTGTTAGTAGAAGCTTACCCGTATTGCAATATGTGTCTCAAAAATATTTGCCAAAATAAAAGAGATGACATAAAAAATTGAAAGTATCAATAATCCCCGTAATCTTAATACCAGAAGGTCGTAATTGATTCGAATATATGCCAATATATATCAAAATATATGCCAATATACCTGTACTACTTATATTCTCGTAGATTGGAAGATATACTCATGCATTTGTAGAAGATTACTCGTACAACGTACTATATATGAGTTACAACAATTTTCGTCATAATAAAACAATTCCATAATAATTTGAAAATATCAGTAATCCCTGAATCAACAGTCCCCGAAAATATCAATAATAATGATGTTTAAACCTGAAGACCGTAATTGATATTATCCAGTCAAAAATTCAGTGTCAATGAAATTTATTTTATACTAGCAGCATACCCGTTCTTCGTACGGAGTATATAATATAAATAAACTTAAAATTCACAATCATGTGCAAATTCCTATAGTATACTAAATGGCATTTTTAATCAAAATATTCTGCTAAAATATTTAACATAATGCTCCTAAAAAGAAGTTAAGGAATGGCTGTTCTCGTTATTCAAAATTATCTTCACGGGTAGATCTGAAGAATAAAATATCCTGGCCTTTTTGTAAGCAAATTTATAAAAAGTATGGAATTGAATCAATATATGCAAAACAATAGCGTGTTATATGGGATCCGTACTACTTATATACGCGAATATTAGAAGATATAACCTGTATTAGTAGATTATATATATAAATTGAAAATATCAAGAAATCCGTAATCTTTAAATCAGTAGGCAATAATTAATTCCAATATGTGCCCAAATGAAAGTGCTAAAATTATATGGGAAGATAAACCCGTACTACTTATAATCTCATACATTAGAAGATATGTCTTAGTGTTAGTAAAGGATTACCCGTATTATAATATGTAGTCTGAAATTTTTTTACCAATATATAACAGATTACTTAATAAATTAAAAATATCAATAATCCCTGCCATCTTCATACCGGAAGGCTTGATTCCAATATATGCCAATATACATGTACTACTTATATTCTTTTAGATTAGAAGATATACCCGTGCATTTGTAGAAGATTACTCGTACAACGTACAATATATGAGTTTCAACAATTTTTGCCGCAATAAAACAATGCCATAAGAAATTGAACATATCAATAATCTCTGAATCAATAATCCCCGAAAACATCAATAATAATAATATTTAAACATGAAGATCGTAATTGATATTATCCAGTCAAAAATACGATAGCAATGAAATTTATTTTATATACATATCTTCATCATTAAAATCGGAAAAGATTTAATAAAAACCTTCTTCCTCATAAACACATTAAATTTAAATCCGTTGTTAAGCGACATGTTATGATTTGCTTCAAATAAATTGGTTATCAAAATATCGTCTGAATATCTCTAATGAAGGTTTGGCGACATTTTAAAAAATCGCCAAATTTATCGCCAAGTGGGACTGTAGAACTGACAGTCCCACTTGGCGATAAATTGGCGGACCATCATCAAAATATTATCCCCTAAAAAAACACAATTTCGTTTATTTAGGGCAATTTATCAATTTCAAAATATTTTTATGGATTTATAAATATTTTTATCAATTTGGTGACATTTTAAAAAATCGCCAAATTTATCGCCAAGTGGGACTGTAGAACTGACAGTCCCACTTGGCGATAAATTGACGAACCATCATCAAAATATTATCCCCTAAAAAAACACAATTTCGTTTATCTAGGGCAATTTATCAATTTCAAAATATGTTTATGGATTTATAAATATTTTTATCAATTTGGTGACATTTCAAAAATTTGCTAAATGTGTTACTAAGTAGGGCGGTTGGACTGACAGACAAATGCTAACGAAACACCATTTCAGTACTTTCTTTTAACAAAACAAAATAAATTTCATTGATTTACGTCATTTTTATCAATTTGGGGACATTTCAATCAATTTGGTAACTTTTAAGAAATTTGCCAAGTTAGCGATATCCAGCCAAATTCGTAGCTCTAAATTCGCAGAGCTGAATAAAATATCGTGATCCAGTTTGTATATACTAAATGAAAACACTAAAATATTGTTAGAAGATATACCCATTCTACTCTTTTTCTGTTTAAACAATTGGATAAATGAATTTATTGGGTAAACAAAATATGACTTTATTAACTAAACACAATATATAAGCTTAAAACCTCTTTGCTAGAATAAATGAAAGTGGTGCATGCAGTTCGCAATTAATATAATTAAAAAAAATCAAACCGTACATTTATAAGATATATTTTAATACCCATTTATTTAATATTCAAATCGAAAAAATAATAATAATCATTAGCAAACATATTTAATTTCATTCCTTCGCCGAGCAACACGATATAAAATAGAATCTTCCTCATAAAATGCGAAATTAAATAACCATTTTAATATCTTTATACTTCTAATCGTTGAGTAAAAGCTTGTGAAATACAAAACATGGAGGTAGATTTTTCCATTTAAATTCATGTTTCAAACAATTCATGCTTTCAGATAGTGACTATTTAATGCAAAAAACCTGCATCAAACTCAAAAATAAAGTTTTAATTCCCTTTGACGTTTTAAACAAACGATTTTTATCCTTTGCGTTTGGATAAACCACGGAGTTGGAGAGTAGAACTCCTATAAAAAAAGTTCCGTTTTTCATTAATATCTCGACAACCCCTGGTCTTAGAAACTCCAAACTTGGGCAAAATTTATGGGGGTCTATTTCAAGGCCACCCACAAAATTTCATTAAATTCGGTTCAGCCGTTCTCTCGTGATGATGAGATAAACGAAAGTTTCGTTTTTGACTAATATCTCGAGAACCACTGGTCGTAAAAATTTCAAACATAGACTAAATTTTAAGTGGGGCTATTTCTAGGCTACCCACAAAATTTCATCAAATTCGGTTTAGCCGTTCTCCCGTGATGATGGGACAAACAGACAGACAGACAGACAGACAGACAGATTTTCAATTTTATTTATATAGATTTGTGTACATATATATACGCATAAATACAGTTGAGCACACATATACATACATATTATTTACAGGTTGTACTTTCTGTTTGAATTTTTAAGCCAAGTTTTGTATTTTAAATTTACATTAATTAATTAGACATCTATATAAATAAAAATGAAAATCTGTCTGTCTGTCTGTCTGTCTGTCTGTCTGTCTGTCTGTCTGTCTGTCTGTCTGTTTGTCACACCATCACGGGAGAACGGCTGAACCGAATTTGATGAAATTTTGTGGGTAGCCCAGAAATAGCCCCACTTAAAATTATATCTGTGTTTTGAGTTTCTACGACCAGTGGTTCTCGAGATATTAGTATAAAACGAAATTTTCGTTTGTCTCATCATCACGGAAAAACGGCTGAACCGAATTTAATGAAATTTAGTGAATAGCCTTGAAATATCCCCCCATAAATTTTGTCCAAGTTTCGAGTTTCTAAGACATGGGGTTGTCGAGATATTAATGAAAAACGGAACTTTTTCCTAGGAGTTCTACTCCCTAACTCCGTGGTTTATCCAAACGAAAAGCTTGAAAATCGTTTGAAAGTGAATTAAAATTTAATCTCTGAGTTTGATGGGAGATTTTTTGCGTTAATTAGTCACTTTCTGAAAACATGAATTGTTTGAAACATGATTTAAAGGGGAAATCTATCTCCATGGTTCATGGTTTATTTAAAACAAGCTTTTACGGAACAATGAGAAGTATAGAGAAATCAAAATCGTTATTTAATTTCGCAGTTTATGTTATAAGACATGACATATTTAACATGTTATAAGATTCTATCTTATATCATGTTACTCAGAAACGCAATTAAATTAAATCTGTCTGTTAATTTTAATAATTATTTTTTCGATTTGAATAATAAATAAATGGATATAAAAATATATTTTAGAAAAGAACGATTTGATTTTTCTTATAGCATTTTTGACTGGATAATATCAATTACGGTCTTCAGGTTTAAAAATTATTATTATTTATATTTTCGGGGATTATTGATTCAAGGATTATTGATATTCTCAAGTTATTATGCAATTATTTTATTATGACAAAAATTGTTTAAACTCATATATTGTATGTTGTACGAATCTTCTACAAATACACGTGTATATCTTTTAATCTACGAGAATATAAGTAGTACAGGTATATTGACATATGTTTTGATATATATTGGCATATATTGGAATCAATTACGACCTTCTGGTATAAAGAGTACGGATATTATTGATGTTTTCAATTTATTACGTCATCTCTTTTATTTTGGCAAATATTTTTGAGACGCATATTGTAATACGGGTAATCTTCTACTAACAC
Source organism: Amaurobius ferox (assembly GCA_951213105.1). Lineage (NCBI taxonomy): Eukaryota > Metazoa > Arthropoda > Arachnida > Araneae > Amaurobiidae > Amaurobius > Amaurobius ferox. The sequence goes on from OX578151.1 coordinate 137,086,522, forward strand.
ATTGGCATATTTTCTGATCTGCGACAATATAATTAGTACGGGGTTGCATATATTCATTCAATTCCTATTTTTTCTTCTGTAAATTTGCTTACAAAAGGGGGCAGGATGTTTTATTCTTCAGATCTGATCGTGAAGATAATTTTGCATAGTGAGAACATATATTCTTAAACTTCTCTTTAGGAGCAATAATTTTAATATTTTAACAGAATTTGCACATGATTGCGAACTTTAAGTTTCTTTAAATTATACACTCCGTACGAATAACGGGTGTGCTGTTAGTGGTTAATAAATTTTAACATTTTAGGAGGATATATCATGTTGCTCGGCATCGCAATTAAATTAAATGTGTTTGTTAATGTTTTTATTATTTTTTTTCGATTTAAATAATAAATAAATGGATAAATGGATATAAAAGTATATCTTATGAATGGACGGTTTGATTTTTCTTTTAATTATATTAATTGCTGACCGCGTACATCAATTTCATTTATTTTGGCAAAGAGTTTTCAAGCTTATATCGTATTTAGCTACTAAACTCATATATTGTGTTAACCAATAAATTCATATAGCCGATTGTTGAAACAGAAAAAGAGTAGAGCGGGTATATCTTCTAATACAATTGTAGTGTTTTCATTTAGTATATTGAAACGGGATAAGAATGTTTCATTCAGATCTGCAAATTCAAAGCTACGAATTTGGAGGGATATCGCTAATTTGACAACTTTTCTTAAACTTTGCCAAATTGACGGAAATGTCGCCAAATTGATATAAACGACACACAAACAGCTGCCATAAACCTTCGGGTTGGTCGTGTGGCTTGGGTCTTCTACATATCAATGAAATTTTTTTTTGTTTTGTTAGAAGAGAGTACTGAAATGATGTTTGGTTAGCATTTATCTGTCAGACCAACCATCCTACTTAGTAATACATTTAGCGAATTTTTAAAATGTCACCAAATTGATAAAAATGTTTTCAAATCTATAAAAATATCTTGAAATTGATAAAATTGCGCTACATAAATGATATTAATTGTTTTTTGTTAGGGGATAGTATTGTGATGATATTTCGTCAATTTGTCGCAAAGTGGAACTGTCAGTTCTACAATCCCACTTGGCGATAAATTTGGCGATTTTTTATAATGTCGCTAATTTGACGAAACTGTCGCCAAATGTTCCATAGAAATATAACTATTTAGACGATATTTTTTCTACCAATTTATTTGAAGCAAATGATATCATGTCGCTTAGCAACGGATTTAAATCCAATGTGTTTATGCGGCAGACGATTTTTATTAAATCCTTTCCGATTTGAATAATGAAGATATGTATATAAAATAAATTTCATTGCCATTTCATTTTGGACTGGATAATATCAATTATACTCTTCAGGTTTAAACATTATTATTATTGATATTTTCCGGAATTATTGATTCAGGGATTATTGATATTTTTAAGTTATTACGCCATTGTTTTATTGCGGCAAAAATTGCTGACACACGCATATTGTACGTTGTACGAGTAATCTTCTAGGAATGCACGGGTATATCTTCTAACCTACGAGAATATAAGTAGTACAGGTATATTGGCATATATTTTGACATATATTGGCATATATATTGGAATCAAGTACAGTCTTCTGGTATGAAGATTAAGTGGATTAATTATATATTCAATTTATTACGTCGTCTGTTGTATTTTACCAAAAAACATTTGAGACTCATATTGCAAAACGGGTAATCTTCTACTAATAATCGGACATTATAAGTAGTACGTGTATATCTTCCCATATAATTTTAGCACTTTAATTTTGACATATATTGGAATAAATGACTGTCTTCAGATTTAAAGATTACGGGTTTATTGGTATTTTCAATTTATACATATAATCTACTAATACAGGTTATATTTTCTAATATTCGCGTATATAATTAGTACGGGTCCCATACAATTTTAACGCTTTTATTTTGCATATATTGATTCAATTCCATTTTTTTTTTATATTTGCTTACATAAGGGGTCCAAGATGTTTTATTCTTCAGATATGTCCATGAAGATAATTTTATATAGCGAGAACAGAGATTCTTAAACTTCTTTTTAGGAGCATTATATTAAATATTTTAACAGAATATTTTGATTAAACATGTCATTTAGTATACTATAAGAATTTGGGCATGATTATGAATTTCAAGTTTCTTTATATTATATACTCCGTACGAAGAACGGGTATGCTGCTAGTATACAATATAATTGTGCATACTTATCAATACTTTGTATAATTTTAGTTTTAAACAACTCCTTTGTTTTAATTTAAGCTCTGCTTTACAGATGCGTTAGCGCGTATTGCAAAGATTATTACTTTAATTTATTAAATCGTTTTGCAATTGCAGTGGAAGTTCCGAATGCATAATTCTGGTTGATTTAATTACTTTGTCTACGATACTTGGTGATGTATAGGAAATACATTTGAATTGTGTTGAAAATTGCAACTCGCGTTTTCGACAGACCTACCTACACGTTTCGATCATTCTAGAACCCGGGAAATGATTTTTAGTGTAACATCTGTGCGGGTGTCCCTCTGTGCAATGCATCTATTCTAGTTGAAAAGCAAATTAATCAAATATCACAAAAAATTGTTTGACAAGTCATATGGCCGGTTTTTCCGGTGCTGATTTGCTTTTAATACAATTCTCAAAGAAACAACAGGCCTATTTTAGCAAAATGGCCCGCAAAAAATGTATGTATCCATTCTATCTGAAATTTAATTGACAAAATTTTCAATCAAAAATGAATCAATCTTAATTGCAAAATCGCTCGGAAAAGTCGGCGGAATCTAAAATATAAGGCTAATTATATACAATTGTATCATCTGAATGGGTGTTTTATATTTCTGAATGCTTGCTTTTAAATTTCCGCAGTTTGCCTTGCAAATACGTCTAATCGCCAATTGTCAGCGACAATTGAATTTAAACGGCAAATTCAGTGTAATTTCGAATAATTAACCGCGTTATTTTGCATAATGAAACGAAATTTAATGAATTATGAAAGAAATACAGAGAAATATATATATACACGACAAAAGAGATTCATACAGGATCAAGGTAAATCATATAATCGATTGGAACTCAAACCTTGCAAAGTATGTCTTCAGAAATATAGTGATTGGACATTTTAGAAGAAACCAAAATTATAATACTTTTAGGAAAGACTGCATTTGCAAATGTAAAAAATATGCAGATGAAGCTATAAAAAGAAATTATCCAGTCAATTTTGTACAACATTATTACAAATCGTTTTTTAAAGAAAATTTGTAATTTGATTGTTGATATAGAGATTTAATATTCATGACTGCGAAACTATTATCCTGATATTTCTCTGCGCATGAGCAACTTTACTTATAAAGAGACGTTCCATCGGGTTGGATTAGCGGATGTTTTCCCTTCATGGATTCGTTAGCTTCTTTGTTCCTGAGTCTGTTCTGGTGCTTTTATTTTCGCACATTTGGGAGGCTGACCATGGAATTATGTTGGTTCCGTGAGCGTTACCCGGGTAGTAAAAGCTGCTTTAAGCGGGAAAGGGGTGTCGCAATCCACCCCTACCATTCTTATGTAATTCATATGGTCACTCCCGTTCTTTTCTACTTTCATCCTTGTATTCTACTAGGGAATTTGAGCAGCACCTGCGCCTCCTCCTTTGTAGTGAATCGTTCTTTTAAATGCTGGCTTATTTGGGATATATCCTATTTTAGTCTCACTTCATCGTAATAGTATATATATATATATATATATATATATAATATATATATTACCCAACATAGAAAATGTGACAGCATGAAGCTTTAGCTGTATAATAATGCAAATTACGAGACAAACGCAGCTGGCTAATGCATGCAAATGATCTAAATTGCAAGTAGGTCACGTGATTAGAGGGCGGGTTAAAAGGGATAGAAACGACAGATGAGCCAACAGTTGTTGCTATCTGTCGCCTACAAAAACTCGTTTTCTGAGCTGTTTTTCATTTCAGAAGACACGTGTTGTTGAAGAAATGCATGGCCGATGACGGCAAAGTTCATTTCAGCATTTGAACGATCCTGCAGGGATATTCATTTTATGCCGGCTGGGTGATCCCACCGGAGTATCGCCCCTGAGACACCGGTAGATGCGTCCACTGTTCTTTATAAGTTCTGCTGTTATTATCTTTATATTGGCTGTATTTTATAAGAAAATAACTTTATGATACATATGTTTCCAATTCATGTTTACTTTCCTTTCAATACGTGGTAACGTACAAGGGAAGTATTGCAATCATATCAAAAATTGGAACTAGAGTTTTCAACGGATCTACACGTTTTGGGACCTCTGGCATACGATAAAACTAGTTTTAGAGTGACGTCTGTGTGCCTCTCTATCTATGCAATGTATGTATCCACTCTGACCTAAAAACTAATAGAACAAATTTCATTAAATTTGGTAAGTTAATCACTTTTGGATGACCCTGGTGCTCATTACTTTTTGGTAAGATTCGGAATAAAAGAACCCGCTTTTTTTTTTTTTTTTTTTTTTTTTACGAAATGGCCCACAAAAATTGCCTGTATCCACTTTAGCTAAAAAACGAATTGCTCAAATTTTACAATATTTAGTAGATAAGTCACTTGTGAGATACCCTGGTACTGATTAGATTTTGGTACGATTCGGAAAAAAATAACATTTTTTTGCGAAATGGCCCGCAAAAATCACCAAAATCCAAAATAAAATTCTACGTATGCTCCAATATATCCATTAAATGCTTGTTTTATTTCGTAATTTTTAAAGATAAAAAGAATGAGACCAACCCCATTACACTAGGATAAGCTGTTCTCGAGATACTTTTGTTTTTTCGCATTTTCGCTACGCCTCCTTTAAAAATAAGTCCAGTTACCAAATGAGAACGATAATTGAATTAAAAGTGCAAAGTCAGTGTAATGTTAAATAATTATGGGTGTTATTTTGTGCAATTAAACTCAATTTAATGAATTATTGAAGAAATATAGAGAACGTGAATATGAATCGGCAGAGAAAGTCAGGTGCTGCCCATATCAATTTTTTTTTTATACTGTGGATAAAATAATATGTTCCTCTAAATTTTCAAATTTGTTAATTTAGAAAAAAATGCACTATTTTTAGATTATGTGAACACTTCTCCGCTAAGCGCGAAGGGTTGTCTCAGATTTAAAATATTTATAAGTATTTAAATTAGAGAATTATTCTCAGTTTCATACTGTCCAAAAAAAAAAAAGAACAACGTCAAATTTATTATCTTGAAATGCATACTGAGCAATGCAAATCTTATAAAAATATGTTTTCTCTTCAAAATCTAAATTATATTTTATTCAAAAGCTGGTATAAATAAGAAATAGCCCATTGAACTATATAGAGCAAGCACACATATTCTACAACAACTGCGAGTTCAAACCAGATTCTTTGATGCTGTATTCATAAATAGAAATCCTTATGATTTCTTTTTCTGCAATGCATATGCTTTTGAATGTTATCAATATTAAGTGTAGAATGTTGTTCTTGCAAAACATTTGATGAAATACAAGTGAGGTATATTTATGAGGCAAGCAATATACAGGCTTAGTAAGAAAGCCCTTAAGTAAACAAATTATCTTGGAATGTAAAGTTTCTTAATGCACATTTTAAATGAATCTACAATAAAGTGGAAACGTTCCAACAAATAAAAGTAATTGCAGCGTCCATAGCGGAGAATTGAAGAAGTTAGTAACAGGGATTTAACTACAAAGCGAGATAGAAGAAAAATGTTAATTATAAATTTGCAAATCGATACGTGTTTAGTTGGAATCGATATCATGATCGTACAGACTATGAATTGGAAGGCAATGATTTCCCGTCATACTGTATTGGTTGCTGGATGGCTATAACACGGTTACACTGGCAATGCTTCTCAAAGCACCCGATAATATTTTTTCTCAAATTCAAATGTGTATTTTCTTTGATGGCGAACAATTTGAATCGATTCTATGCTAGATTACTGCATATGTAATTATTGCTTAATGTATCACTAGTGAGTAATCTTGAATATTCATGGGAGAATTTTTATTCACTGAATGTTAATAAATATGAAATATCTTCAAGTTTGAATTTATTGTGTCAAAGATATCTTCAAGAGAACATTTTAGTATACATTTTATATAGTATTATTCATCTTAATAAAAATATTTAAAATTATTTTATTAAATCGGTTTTAATATTATCTTCTTTAAGTGACTGGAGAATAGTGTCAGTTAGGCTTAAATATATGCTTACGAAGAATCTGCGTCAGCAAATGAAACTATTACTTTAATCAAATGAAAGTTATAAAATAAGAACATATGACACCAGGATACACGTAGACAAGTTTATATGATTATTTATGATATTTAACAGGCCAGACAAAGGGCTCAGTCTGGTTGACGCTAATTTTACATCAGCTCTGATCCGAGAGGTCAGGAAAGCCCTAAAAAGAGGGGTTAAAGATGGTTCCACGAGATTGGTTCAAAGTTCAACTTATAAAGAAAATGTGTTGCCGCATCGCCCTGAGGTCAACCAATGATCGCCTAAGAGGCGTATCAGACCTCAGGCAAAAAGAGGTGGCAATATGTAGAAGATTATACAGACAGATTAATACAGATGATACCAGTCTCATATGGCCAGTCTCCTCCGTAAATATATAAGTATAATTGCTGTAATTTAATTATGATTATAAGGTGCTTAATAAATATATATTTCAAAGTTAAGATGGGTAAAGTTAACTGTGTTGTATTATGTTAATATATTTTATTCCAAGAACTCACATTAAACATTTAATAGTGGGTTTTAAAGCGGCACAATGCAATGTTTACGACTTAAGATAACGACCACGTTAATTATGGTTAATTTAATAATTATAAACGCCTACATTAAGTTCCAATTTTTAAATGTGCACCACAGAACATAGTATTGTATATAAAATGTTATTATTGCAAACATAAATGGCAGTTTAAAATAAAGCCATTTCGCGACTGCTAGTGGGCAATGCTCGCAAACAGTCTGGTAGCAGTTTAGTCTCGTAATTGAATATTTGATACTTGAATATGGCAACAAAAATTACCTACTGCATTTTGTGTCAATTCCCTTCTGTAACGGTTTCATTGTAGATTGCTGCTCAGTAATAAATACTCTATAACTTTATAATTGATATTTCTCTTCTATCATACTTAATTAACGAGTCCAAGTTTTAATCTCTGAAATTCCTCGCTGAGGACGATGCAAATACTCCCAATTTTATTCGTTTGGCCATAGTCGATGTACAGTAGACAGACCTAAAGGTTGCACCTTGGAACTTTTTACTCTGAAATTATTTGTGTTTATGAGGACTTTCGTGTATATAGCCATAGTGAACGCAAAATGATCTACCCGGAAAACTTTCTAATAGAAACTGTTGAATTTATGATGTTTCTAAGCAACCATATATCCTAACATGAGAAAAATTTTCCTTCAGAAGCATCACGCATATAAAATATTTAAGGATTATAATAATATTTCCATTAGATAAGCAAACTCTAATTGTTTACTTCTTATTGAAGGCTTTTCATTTAACATGACACTTTTTTAAAGATTTTCATGGGTTAGTCAATCGTTCATGAATCGTTCATGAATCGTTCTTAAGATGGGGCATGAATTGTTCATGAATCGTTCTTAAGATGTGACATGAATCGTTCTTATGATATTTGAAATTTACTGTTTTCTACATGGATTTTTTTTTTCTGAGTCAGGGAACTGAACATAGGATTAGATATGGCATTCGCTTCTAAATGAAGGGAATAAATAAAATAAATATTTCTTTAAAATTTGTTATTTCGTTTTTTTTTAATATTCTAACTCTTTTCATAGAAGCGTTAAAAATTGAGAAATTGTTTCTAGTTTGAGCATTTTGAGAGGAAAAAAATATTACACTGATTAAAATATTCCTACCAATTTTTTTGAAATCACTCTATTTGTTTCAGCTATACCTCTCCATACACACACATTGAAAATAATGTTTTTAACAGATTGACAGCGGGATTCTATACCTATATTAATAGACAAAAATTAAGCTGAGTGAAAAGTTTGTAAAGATCACTAGCTTTCTTTTAAAAGTACTTGATAAAACACCCAAAACTAAGTGTTGCATTGTTTCCCAATTACCGTTGTGTGGTGCGTTAATAGAAAAGTAACTTAAAGTTGAAGTTTTAAATATTAAATTCATTAACATAAAATATCTTTATCTTTTAATATGCCCGTAAATTCATACATAGTGGATTTATTAACTAAATCGTACATTGCTTTATTGTGCCGCTATAAACCCTCCAATTATTTATTTTGCGTGAGTCCTGTAAAGGAATATAAATTATTATAATACTCATTGATTGCACCTTGCACCATTTAATCTTTAACAATAAAACATTTATTAACAACATCAACACTTATTAATTCATTACACAATTAATTATTAGTTTTGGCGGGGGAACACGTGAGACCACTTAATTTGCCTAAACGTTTCTAGACCTAAAGTTATTTGAGGAACACATACCTTCAGGGCTGTCTTGGACTATGATCATATATCAAAATGCTGGCATCAGTAATTCGAACTCGCCATTACTCTCGATGTGGGGCTCCTTCTCGTACTCTGATTGCACTCACACATCAATAGATCTCCATTATTTTGGAACCTCTACGGAGCACTCTACATTTCTAGTCGTCTTTATGTCATAATGTCGGGAAAGTATCAGAACAAGTCATCGTTGTTGTGTCGTTATTGAGTCATCACTGCGTCTTTTTTTAATGTCCTTTTTCGGTCACAAGTTGTGGTTCCCTTTTTCCCTTGGGGTTGTCACTCCCCCTTTGCTTTTCTTTGAAACATTCAGTGTGACGTAACAAGAAGTTTCTCCATTGGTTAACAATTGAACCAATGTCGCTACTTGACATCCTCGCAAGGGCCCATTCTGTCTTGACACTCTTAAATTTATGGTTTGCTGTAAACCTCGGCATCACTCAGACTGGCAGTATTGTCCGAAGTTTTGAATCAATAAGTAACTGGCATAAATCTGTCTCAGCAAAACACATGTGAGATATATTTCTGGTCTCACACGTTGTAATTGCAAAACGTATCAAATCAAATCTAGTTATCAAAATTAAACAAAATTCCAACTTCAGGCTTATTTCCAATAGAGGAAAACGATTTCAATACTTTTATCTACTTGATATATCAAGGATTAAATAGTAACATATTGGATATTAGTAAAAAAACTCGTGATTAAGAAATATAATCAGTGTTGTCACCATTTTTTTCGTGCATTCCGTTGTCGGAAACCTAAGACTGTTATAGATTTCCCATTATTCACAGCATCTGATAGAAACTTCAGCATAAGGTTTGGAAATAGTATCAAATATATCGATAAATCCTTAAAGGACAAAGTGCTAAAATTGTTAAAAAACTAAGAGATATTTATTCGTGTCGTAATTTTGTTTAAAATCTTTAAATTTGTTTTTGCCTGCGTTTGTCATTCGTGGTTATCTACACAGATCGAGAAATTTAAATACTTTTTCTACGTACTTAGTATAATGTATGGTAAAACGTTTCAATCATCCCTGAATTCACATCAGACGTATTTGTGGTGTTGTTCTCTTTCGTTCTCTCTCGCCCTGTGTGTGTGTGTGTGTGTTTGCGTGTGTGCGTGTGTGTGTGTGTGTGTGTGAGAGAGTTTATACGCGAGATATATCACGAAAAAATGATGTGTTTCAAATATAATTTGGCAAGATGATTGCAAACAGTAAATACTAGAATTGTATTGATTTTAAACACAATCAAATGTTCAAAAGAACCTCCTCCGCAATTTTCCAATGAATTCTTGAAAATATTATTAATAAATGAACATCTTTATAATACTGTTAAATAAATAACAATTTCAGGCATAAAAATTATTAATTTTAACTAGAACATCAGTTTCTCAAGATTGGTTAATTAGCTTAGATAGCAATTGATATAAATTCGACATAAAATTCTAATGGAGGTAGGGTTGCTTACTAAGGTAGCTTACTATTTCCATCATATGTGGTTCACACATTTTTCTTGAAAAGTCTATTTACAAGAGTAGTTATAGAGTTTAGATATAGCTTAGATAAATATTGATATGGATTTAACATCAAATTCCAAAGGGTAAAAGGTCTCCCCAAAAACTTCTACTTCAGATGTTTGTGATTTCACTTCCGATAAAAAAAATGTGCATTATCTTTGGATATAAATCGAGCTCCGATGACAATCGATATCAATTCGGCATCAAATTTTGAAGGAGGTAGGGCGGCTTACTAAGGATTTCCATTTCTGGTTCAAAAATTTTAATTAATACGCCTGTTTTTCAAGATTGGTTATAGAACATTGATATATCTTAAATAAATACTTATATGGATTTGACATCAAATTCCAGAGGGTAAATGGGCTCACTCAATTCCACGTTAAGTTTTGGAGATTTTATTTGGAGATTTTGATGGCTGATATATATTCAGCATTAAATTTTCGAAGAGGTAGTGTATTTCACTGAGGATATACAATTCTGTTTATGTATATATCACTACCGAATTTTTCGAAAGTTCAAGCGACTGTATGTGATAAGCGTGCGAAAGTGTCTAAAATTTTTAGTAAAACTACATAAATGTTTTGTTTGTCTTATTGTTTTCGAAAAATATAGAAATTACTTACTATGTAGGTAATTTATGTGTGGCACATCATACTTTTGTTCCTAGAAATGCGAAATAATATTAGCAAAAGCCACAATTTTCTGTATATACATCTATAATCTTAAACTGTTTCAAAACACGTCCCAATCATCAGTCACATTGACAGTGTCACATATAAATCTCCAATATGAGAAAAAAAAAATCGGCCTATTATCACATATCGTTCCGAAAAAAAAATATAATAACATATTGGACCTAACATGGAAATGTTGTGATTAGGATGTAATCGGTGCTTTCACCACTTCCATATTGCACTTCATTGTCGGAAATCTGACACGAGTATGGATTTCCCATCATTCTTAGTGGCTGACAGAATACGGATTACCTGATGTGCAAATATTATTGGGAATATCTACCTATAAAGACTGTTATAAGTTAATATGTGAATAGTTATCAAATAGTTTACGTGTGTGTTATATGATTTAGGAAGGAAAATAAATGGAAATTCAACTGAAAAATTATGCGCTTTGAATTACATTTTTACTTTCCTTATATACATTGTATTATAATGTGTGAGGAAAGTATTATGATGGGATCGAAAATTCGAATTCAAGTTTTCAACGGGAAAGAATGTTTCAAGTATCACTGATCACGAATTGAACATTTTTGGGCTATGTCTCTCTCTCTCTCTGTGTGTGTGTGTGTATGTGTGTGTGCGTGTTGTTGTTGATGAAACCCAGACCGTCCGACCTACCAGAAAGGTGTAAGGTAACTGTTTGGACGGTCGGGAAGTGCCACCCAATTTAGACCGGAACCCAGTGGGGGAGGCATCCACAGGGACCGTACCCTCCTTCCCCTACCACCAACCTCTCGGAAGGACTTTCGGACCCACATGTTTAACGTGATCGTACTCCGCATGAACACGGCGGCAGTTTTGGCAGTGGCTGGAATCGAACCCGGGCCTACCGAGTGCAACTCCAGCGCGCTAACCAATGGGCTACCGCGCCCCCGTGTGTGTGCGTGTTGAAGACCCAGGCCGACCGGCTCGTCAACAAGGACATGAGCAACCGATTAGTCGGCCGATGTGTGTGCGTGTTGATTGTTGAGACCCAGACCGTCCGACCTACCAGAAAGGTGTAAGGTAACTGTTTGGACGGTCGGGAAGTGCCACCCAATTTAGACCGGAACCCAGTGGGGGAGGCATCCACAGGGACCGTACCCTCCTTCCCCTACCACCAACCTCTCGGAAGGACTGATGTGTGTGCGTGTGTAAAAGTACTATTTCTTGCAACGTTGGCATGATATGCTGAGAAGTAACTAATGCTCGTATAGAATTCGCCTTCTTTTTATCCAAAGAATAATGCTACTAGGCATGCGGGGTAACGCAAACATTTTCAATATATGCAAATAAATACCATTTGTGTTATAGCGCCATCTATATGTGAATGTTGATAATAAAATGTTTGATTTAATAAATGTGAAGCTCATCATTTGAATTATCTGTATATCAAATTTTATCTCATTTGGATCAACAGAACGTATTCTAAAGCCCTCTGAAGTGGGAAACTTATTTCTTGCTAACCCTGTATGTTTGTGTGTCAGTGAGTTTATGGAGACGATATCTCACGAACGAATGGAGCGATTCGAATGAAATTTGGTGCAAAATTGCAAGCCATGAACACTGGAAGTCTATTGTTTACAAATACAATTAAATGTTCAAAATCCTCCTAAATTTTTGAGTGAAATTTTGAAAAAATCATCAAAAAATCAAAACCTTTAAAAATTTACGCAAATAGACATTTCTTGTGTAATTTTTCCTTAGAAAACGATTAACTTAAACTTTAGAACGCTAGCATGAACCGTTCTCGAGATATTGCACATTTTCAAATAAATTTATCAAAAAGTCCCATAAATTAAAAAAAAAATTAACTGTTGAGAAACATGTTCACTTTTCATATGTAATATCATGCGATAAATTGGGTGACATCATTCTCGTGGATCTATTTCGTTCCATTCACGAGAAAAGATACTTTTAGTAATACTTTTGTATTCGAATGTCAATAGTTTTATCTGCTATAAGAATAACTTATTTCACCGCCCATAATGCTTGACGAGATTTTGGCGACAAATTTTGTGGAATGTCGCCAACTTGGTGACTTTTTAAATGTTGCCAAATTAACGAAAATCTCGCCAAATGGATAAAAATGACGCTAAATCAATGAAAATGACGACTGATTGGCGAAAATTTAACATCTCGGAAGGAATATAAGTTTCTACTATAAGAATAACCTATTTTTTTTTACTGTAAGTGTACTAAATCCATTGCATTATATAAGGAAAGTCCTGTGCTGCCCACATCAGATTTTTTTACTTTAGTGGTTTTTTTAACTGATAGAGTATGAATTGAAATTAGAATATGAGACAATAACCTTTTTATATAAAAAATATGAAAGAAAATTTCATTGTGAAGAGAAGAATAATCACACAGCACACCTTTATAATATAAATGCTTATTGCCACTTAAGCTAAAACATTACTTGAATACAAACCGTTATTTTTGGAGGCATAAATCAAAAAAAATGTTCTTTATAAAATAATATTCATTGTCAAAATAACTTCTTCAAATATAATTTATATCCAGGACTAAAATTATAAAAATAACAAAATAAAAATTACACCTGTGAACACTAAATATTGGGAGTGATGATATGATATCGTGAACCTAAAATTCATTTCGTTTTCCTCACTATAGATTTTAGCCATGCTTTTCATCATTATACGATATAAAAAAATATTGTACTTTATATTTATAATAATATCACTGTACTTTCTATTTGGCATAAACTGAATTACTGCAACCTCAAACTTTGCATGGACATGATGCTTACCAGAACGAAATGGTAATTTATTTTGTTATAAAGCACACACAAATCGGTACTACCAGTTTTGTGACGATTTACGACTTTGAAAATTACGTTTTCTTTCATATAGAACTAAACGCACCCTCTATACTTTCTCTTCCCAAAAAGGACGCAGTCCCCTTAAGTTGTCATATTGCTTAGTGCCATATGGGTTTCTTATAAACTTGCATGAAAAATATATGATAACCCTAATACTTTTCGTATTTTTGATTTTTCAAGACACTTTGTATATAGAAGGAAAATTATATTTATTTCACAGTAATTTGTACTTTAAATTGCTATGTATGGATTTTAATATTTTCTGTATAACAAATTCAATGAAGTTTTTATATGGCATGTTGCATATTTTTATGCAAGTATGAATGTAAGCTATGATGATACGTTTGAAAATCAATCAACATGCATAAAAATTGGTATATCTGCGACTGCAATAACGGAATGCATTTTGAAAATATATTTACATAACTCTGTTAGAAAAATTCTGAAAGTAAAAGAACGAAATTTGTTTACGGAGAAAAGAGTATTGCGATGAATTTTTATGCATAGTGAATTTTTCATTCCGAGTGTGTTTCATACTTTACTGGTAAAAAATTTTCTTTCGTACATATTTTCAAAATTAAACGAAATATATTTCTTGAAGATAGTGTAGAAGTGCGTTGTGGACTTAAAATACTTGAAAATATATTTTTAAATTAAAAGATTTTTCGGTTTGACATCTATGCTATATAAACGGTATTTTGATTATGGTTGCCAGGATGTGTGTCAGCATGTATGTCTGTATGTATGGCATCATGTATGTGGGGATGCGTGTTAGGATATGTGTTAAGAGCCTATCCAAAGTCTTGTGGACTTGTCGGGAATTCCAAACGTAAATTTCTGCTGTATGAAAAAGCTAATTGTCTTAAATCGGAGGTTTATATATTGGAATAAAAGTTATTAAATATAAAATGTTAAAGAAGTTAAAAACGTATCATTTATATGACATTGATCAGTACAGTTTGTAAGGGTGCCATGTGCTTCAAAATATATTTGTGGCTCAAAAATATGAAACGCCTTAAAATATAGAATGTTACACACAACTTTTACGACCGTGACGTAGATTCTTGTGAGTAGCATGATTGCGCCAATTGTTAATGTGATTGTCACATTTCTCAATTAAAAACTGACTAGAAAAATTTCCAGCTTTCTTCATTTCACAGATATTAACTTCAAATTAGATATATAGCTATATTATCTTACTATATCTGAGTAAAAAATCAAATCATGAAGCCATCTGTTCAAAAACTCTGGGATTCAAATAATAAGACAATAACGCGAGTTAATACTTTTTTCATATACGATCTTATATTTTTGCCGCCAAATTTGGATTAGTTCTACTCGTGATATTTTCAGCCAAGGAATATAGCAACGATATAGCTATTGTAGGACTGGGGCTGGCTGTAAATTGAATTTTGTACCGAGAATTAGTGGACATTGCACCTGTAAATATTCAGTGAGCAGTTAATTGTATGGTTCCGACAAATCATGGTCTCAGAAGAATCATGATATACATCGTTTATAGTGATTTTTATTCTCGTATACAGGGTGTATATAAACTGTTTTGACAAAATAAGAGGGGAGATAGTACCCATCAAGACGAACAATATTTACTATGAAACCTAGGGTCGCATTCCACTCTGAGTGTCAGCAAAGAGTAACGTCGAAACACGTCCAACAAGCACAAGTCTCTACTTCGGGCGACAAAGCTAACGTGCCGGAGAAGCATCACATCTCCAGAACATCACCGTCACTTTTAGTCATCCAACACTACTTACATGCCACATAATCCGTACGGTGGATTGAACGTAGTGGACCTGTGGCTTGGCCTCCACGCTCACCGGATCTCAACCCACTGGACCTCTTCTGGGTGCACATAAAATCATTGGTGTACGAAATGCCTATGGACTTCGTAGAACATCTCGTCGCGAGAATCGTTGATGCAGCGGGTAGGATAAACACGACACCAGGTGTCTTCGAAAGGTTGCGCCAGTCGTTCATTCGCCATTGTGAATTGTGCAACGGCACCCTTAACCGTCACGTTGAGCATCTGCTTAGAGTCTTTCTTTGGCGTAAATAAACAGGATTGTGCAATTTATGATTACGTTAATTCTCGTTATTTTCACTGTTGAAAGTTCAACTTTAACTTTACGCTTTTCTTACACTCAGACTGGAATGCGACCCTAGGTTCCATAGTAAATATTGTTCGTCTTGATGGGTACTATCACCCCTTTGTTTTGTAAAAACAGTTTATACACACCCTGTATATCTAGAAGTGCATATATCTATATTTTTGTTCAATTGGTGTCTGTTGCTTTCTGTGCCTGCTAAAAGAGTAACTGCTAAAAATCGCTGCTAAGAGAGAAGTAGCTAAAAAAGTGACAGCTAATAAAAGCGATCGCTATCTGCGATAGTATAAAATACAATGCCTTACTAACATAATATAAAATTTTAGTTTAATAATTTTAGATTAAGTGCAGATTATATGGCATGGGGTAATTTGCTGAAGTAAATGGTAGTAAAGGTTGTAGAAATTGTTGATATCCGTTGTGTCTCTTCTTAAAAGACTAACTTATGGTACTGTTTTCATCGGATCTATATGAAAGAGGAACCCGTATTTTCACATGCAAATACTACGTACTGTTTCATACACGTTGGCGTGGGATTGTAATAAAAATACGAATATTTCATCTTAAACACTTTTTAATTTATAGTATTTTTTGCTAGATTTTGCATTAATAAACCTTAAAAAAATGTATGACCAAAATTCTTCTTCACTAGCTAAAACCTGCTATCAGAAACATGTTTATGCAAATTTATAATTTTTATGCCTATTTTATGAGAAAATTATATCTTTACGTAGACAATGTGTGTTTTGAGAAAAATACGAAGTAAATGGGATAAAAATAGTGAGTAATTTTGTTATTCCTTATAGATTGATGTGAAACATCACCCTAACCGAATGTTTCATCACTCTTTGTGATGAGCGATGTGAGTGATGATGATATAAGGCACTTAAGGACAAGTTTATGTTTTTTTTGCTTCATTATTTTATATTACATAGATTTAATAGTTTAATGGAATGCAGATTTTTCGTCCAAATAAGACCAGACCACAAACGACAACGTTATATTGAATTGGTCACTCACCTGTGATCTTGATGTCGGCGCAAACGATTAGCGCACAGTAGCGTATGCCGTAAATGTCGATGCACAGATGTAGCAGATCTAAATTTTAAATTTTTTGCAATTTTCTACTAGAAATATTTTATAATAAAGTATATATTATAAAAAATTTAATATTGGGTTCTGTATTGAGTTCGTCACCACAAATATAGTAGCATATAATGGCTATATAGTATCTATACTTCGAAGTATGAGTTGTCTGTGAGGAAGATTATTTTAAATTGGTTGTAAACTATATATTTATCCATATAAGTATTGTATATTGTATCACTCAGAATAGTAGAGTCATTTGCTAATTATTGCATTTCGTCAAATAATTGCATTCATGATTTTAAATTGGTTGTAAACTATATAATTGTCCATGTAAGTGCTGGTGATTGTATCATTTCAGAATAGAGAAGCCATTTGCTAATTATTACTTTTCGTCAATTAAATGCATTCCCTAACAGTTTTTTTGCCGATTCGAACTAATTAGAAAATTTTACAACATTATATTTGACTTATTTTTCTTCTCGCTTTGTTGATGAGTGTGTTATTCTCCTTCATAAATTCTCCTCCAGGGGCTCTGCAATCTCTTTATTTGATCGAACTGTAAAACACTTTACTACAGTTCGGCCTAACATGTGCACTCCTGAACCTTCCCATAGTAATTTGTATGAGTAAGAACTTTCACACACACACACACACAGGGCCAACGGCCGTACCGTGCTGAAAACACCGGTTCTCGTTAGATCACCGAAGTGAAGCAGCATCGGGCGCGGTTAGTACTTGGTGGGTGACCACCTCGGAACGCCGCGTGCTGTTGGCCATCTCGGGTGCGGTATCCCCGTGGTTTGCGCGCTAGATTTGCACGCTGCCACAAATGCCGCCGTGTTCATACGGAGTACGATCACGTTAAACATGTGGGTCCGTAAGTCCTTCCGAGAGGTTGGTGGTAGGGGAATGAGGGTACGGTCCCTGTGGATGCCTCCCCCACTGGGTTCCGGTCTAAATTGGGTGGTACTTCCCGGCCGTCCATACAGTTACCTTACACCTTTCTGGTAGGTCGGACGGTCTGGGTCTCAACAACAACACACACACACACACATAGAAATTGTGTATATATTCTTTTTTTCGAATATGCGTATGATCCTTTAATTTTGTGTATTAAGCATGTGCATATTAACTATGTAAAGAACAGAATCCTTCACCTTTACGTTGGGTATGGCGCCAGATACTGAAGGCGAAGCTGGATATTGGAATTTTTTTTATTTATTTACAACAATGGATACTATAATACCTCCTTTTGTTTTGTGGCTTCGTAGTCAGTGATTGGGTGTCGAATTTTATTACAATAGATGTCCTATCAAAAAATCGGTTTTTACATTAAGCGCCTGCGTGGGCTACTAGTTATTATAAAAACAGTTGATTTGTTTTTAAGGCTTCAAAATCGTTTTGATCTATTTTGATAATTTTAACCGCATTGAAATATTTTATAGGTTCGAAATGTTGCAAGATAAAGAAGTTGTTTAGAATAGCAAGCCCTTACTCATAGAAACCCTTACCCATAAACATGAAGGGACTTTCACTTTCATCTTTTTCACAGGTATATACCCATTTTCATTTTGAAGGACAATTTCCATACCGACTAGTGTAATTAGCAAAACATATACAGAGTTCGTCTGCACTTTATGGAAACGATTTTGTATTTGTTTCTCTCGATAGCATTTTGAGATTAAGATTTGGCATTTTCATTATAATCGTCTGCTACTGTTTTGTTTTGATGGGAATGTAGAATAAAAGATTTATTTTGAAAATGGCTCCTAAAATTGATAGATGGCTCGAAGGTTACGTAAATGCGCTTTCAGAGGAAAAATATTCGTATCAACAAATTGTAAAGCGGTGTAAAAATAGAGATTATTGCATTTCAGAGAAAGGTATTTTTAATATATTAAATTTGAAAGGGAAAAAGCGTCTAGCTGAAAGTAAAAATAAATAAATGGACGCAAAATCGCATCCTAAGACTGTTTGAACGCGGGTAAATATCAAGAAAGTGAAGATTCTTTGATCCTAAAAGAAAATCCATCAACTCAAAGATCCATTGCATCGAAACTGGGAATGTCTTCTGGTATTGTAAATAAAACCATTCATAAGGATTTAAAGTTAAAAAAGATGTTTCAGTCTAAAGTTCATCTGCTTTTGCCAAAGCATATTGCGGAAAGAAAAACAAATTCTAGAAAATTATATGAAAAACACCTAGCTGCTGATAAATAGAAATTTGTGATAGCACTCGATGAGGCATGGGTGTATTTAAGTGACTATAAAAAGAACAATTTTCTATTGCTCAACTGACGAAAATGACTGTACGAAATAGCTTCGTCAATGTACAGAAAAGTTTTCAAGCAGATTGATGATAGGTGTAGAATTTTGTTACAACGGTAAATTAAAACTCAAAAAAGTCTCAAGGCTAAAATTAACTCACTCTACTATCAGCAGAATATTTTAGAACCAACTTTTGAAAAGCAATTCCAGCCTTATATGGAAAGGATATCAATAAAGTTGAGCTTCATATGGACAAAGTCTCTAGTCACACATCTAAGTCAACTGCCGCCTATTTAGCAAAAAAAGAATCAGAAACAGAAATAAAATGTATCCCATTTAATGAAATACCTGTAAAATTACCTGACGCTTCTCCTATAGACTATTGCGCTTTCGGTGTTAAAACGAGTTTTAGGAAAACGGCATCTAAGAACACTGAATGGACTTTGGAAAACGATCCAAGAGGAGTGGAATAAAATTGACAATGGCGGTGTTAAGAAAGTTTACTTTCATGGAAAATTCGAGCTAGAGCGATAATCAAGAATCAAGGTTATCAAATAGAAACAAATTGCCTAAAGAGATACGTCCTTTATGCATAAAAATTAATTATCAAAATCGTTTCCATAAAGTGCAATAATCTGTATACCTTATACTTTAGGACACGTTTATCTATTTCGTAAAATATCCTCACATATTTTATTTGAAGTGAGCAATTAAATGAAAACTCTTCTTAATTATCAGTTTTCGAAAGCACATTTTCACGTAAATCTTTGGAAATAGGTGATGCCACGTGTGGCGACATCTGTTCTGGAAATCAGACATGCAAATGCATATTGATGATCGATATAAAGGCCTTGTTTGGATTATCGTTACACTTTGTTTGGAGTGAAATGTATGTCTAAATAAAGCGATTCCACAATGTCTGATTAAAACAAGTTTGTTAATGTCTGTATGCATAAAAATATTCAAAATAAGAATAGAAATGCAGAAATAGTGTGAAGAATTATCTTGATATGATTAAAAGTGAAACATACATACCTAAGTGTTTTGAGGCTATAATTTTAGTTTTAGGAATAAGTTGAGCATTTGATCGCCATTTTATTATATCTAACGGCTGTTTTGTTAATTTTGTAAGATAGCAGTAGATTTATTAACTGAATATTTTATTGGCGTGCGTTTATTGGTGCCTTTACAAGAGGGTTTGTTATAACGTATAACACAATATTTAATACAATTTTCACCATTAAGTCATTCCCACCTATGCACATTCTTGCCCATCATGTTTGGGAGAGGGGAGGGGAGGGAATATAGTTGAGCCTAAGCTAATTGTTATTGTTTTATTTTATTGCTTTCACGATACCTCATTCACATTCCACTGTGAGAAAGATGCTATTGCCGTTGGGATAGGCAGACATGAGAAGAAGCCATAATAAAAATTCAACAATGAGACGTCGTAAAAAAATGGCAACTATGGAACAACAATCAAGAAACAAGAGAAATGCATGGTCATATTTATAAAAGCGTTCCATTTCAAGGACCAGTGAAAACATTTATTTTGGTTACTTCCGAAAATCACATTGGTAACGCGAGAAAATATCGCACTACAAGTCGTTCACGCCTTCATAAAAAATAATAAAATGGAAACATTCAAGCTGTCAGACAGAAAACTTTTTGTTGGCATCCTGTCTGGATCAACTACTACTATCCCCGAAAGAGAGCGACTTTGAATTTTGATGCAGAGACCCATTGTTTCTTTCAAGATACATCATGATTTTTCTGTCCTCTTGGTGGCAATCCAAGTGCATGGCCAGTTCAGTACTGTCATATTGCTTTATGACGGTTTAAGTGTGAAACACGACATTTTTCATTTCTTCTCGAAATCGTTCTCTTTCGGAAGCCATTTTTATTCCAAGGTTTTAATTCTGAATGCGCTTGCACTTTTATGCTGAAAGTGTGGGATTTTCGCTAAAACGGATGTTCCGAAGCTAATTTCTTATTATTTTATTTCATGCCTGGGGCTGCGATTTCATTTCTGCAGGCGATGGCGTGAGGTTCCGGATCGGATGTTTGAAAGTTGCACTTGAATTCGAGCGAGGAGTTGAAGGTCGATACGACCTATATTACCGTTTTTCACAATAGAGGAGCCCTCTTGGCCCTGAAATTTCGTTGGAGAAGGAGCTCGTGATTTTTCGCTCCGTAATGTTGCACACAAAGGATTGATGACCCAACGGTCATTTTGTGTTTCGGATTATAACTTTAATTCAGAAGGAATCACATAATCCGTGTGGGCCAAGACAATTACTTTTATTTGCAAATTCTAAATTTTTTCTTCTTTATTTCAGAGGACCTAGACGAAAACCCCATATCATTTGGCAGTAGAATTAAAGAATTCGGGATCCGGATGTAACGGATTAGACCTGTGGTTACAGAGCTTGAGATCGCTGATTACCTGGAATTTCTCGAAAGAGTCAGGTGGATGGTTCCTAGTGATTACTCGTCCTGGCTTGCTGGATCTTTATTCGGTCGGTGGATTCAGCTATGTGCTAAGTGAACTCGGCTAAGGTGTTTGGATAATTACCATTAAGATCGTTGAGTGATAGTTCAGTGAATATCTCGGCTATAATCCAACCAGTGTGTGTTTGTGATCATTTTTTACAGTGAAGGAAAATCAGGTATTTAAGATTTAGCCGCGCCGCTCTAAATGAGAGCATTTATGGTCTTGGAAAGGAAAGAACCGGTAACCGGTATGGTCTTGGAAAGGAAAGAACCGGTTTGGTTCTGGTAACGTGAATGATTACTAGAAGTGAAATTTTCTTTAATATTTAAATTCCTCAAAATAAATATGTCTTCTCAAATTAATTTCTGTGAAAATGTTGTGTTGGTTATATATTAAATATATATCATTACATTGAAAGATTAGATCAGAGTCATATTCCATTTATTTCGAAGGTCAATTTTTATCTTGTTATATTTGGTACAGAAAATGGCCAATAATAATTTCTTTGCTACTTCTTTAATTTCATATGTTATATGTAAATAAAAAGTTTATTATGATAATATGTCTCTTGTTTTCCCACTTGAACTTTGTTGTTATTTTGCTGTGTGCCTGTGTGTCCAGTTTACATATTGTAATCCTGGGGAGTTGAAATCCTAGGGTTAATTGCGGAACAACGCTCAAGTAAGTCACTGTACTTATAATATCTAATTTCATGCTGTTTGTGTGATCCTTGGAAGAGCGCTTCATTTCATAATTCTTTTCCGCCCTCCTGTCCTTGGATACACATTTTTTGCACGCAGGTAGATCTTTATTTTCGTCACATAAACCACTGTGACTTGTGCCCCTTTACCTGTGTGACGTGTGGCACCGTGTTGGCACTGTGACATGTGGTGCCTCAGTTTTGGCAGTGTGACATGTGGTGCCGTGGTTCTGCCTTGAGCGACCGTAGGCACATAACATAAAGTGTTTAATTATCTAAGGTAAATAAAACTGAATAGTTCATTCTCCTTACGTTGGGAAACATGAGCGATAACTGTGCATTGAATATAACTGTTATATTGTGTCATAAAAAAATCGAAGTAAGTAAATTTACTTTATTGAAAAATATTGGTCAAGAAAATCAAACAAATTGTTGAATTGAAAATGTATATATAAGTATAGTGTGACATACACTTTAATTAGAAATACCTTGACCTGAATTTGCACAGGGATTGCACACATATATATGACACTGATTTTGATTACAGAAATATATAATGATATAAAATTATCTTTTTCATAAAAAAATACACACATACTGATCATTATATTTAAACTTAAAAAGTATTTTTGTTTTATGTGTGCTTGACTGGGACAACACCGTTCCTCTTGTATTGATAACTTGCCGAATCAGCTTGAAACTCTCCTGGCACTTTAATAGGAACTATCATATGTTCATTGCTTGCCAAACCAGCCTGTTCTTGATTGATACTTTCCTGGGAGCCATCTTATGTTTGTTTACATCGCTTGCCTGACCAGCTTGATCGTTACCTGATCCGTACCTGACCCTTTCCTTGGAGCCATCTTATGTTCTCCATCGCTTGCCGAACCCTCCTGATCACTGCCTGACACTTTCCAGTGAATATCCAAGGTTCTCCAAAGCGTGATGGGCTAGCCAACCCATTGCCTGAATGCTGATGTCGAGCGAACACTCCTTTGGAACTATTTTATGTTCTCCATTGCTTACAGGACCGACCAGGCCTTTGCCTGAGTGCTGACCTTAAGCTTAGCATTTTTTTAGAGTCGCATTATGTTCTACATAGCCTACTGGACTGTCCAGTTCAGTGCTGCAATAAATCAGATAAGTTATCCAGAAGTATTTGTGAGGATTCTATTATTGTATGTTAATTCTACTTTTCATTATGAAATCATATGCTGTCTATAACCTGGTTCTCTTGGCAAAATCTTGATGATGAAGTCCCTACTCAACCTAAGTCCGGCGGGAATCCTTAAGGATGTGCGTTAATGGACAGTACCCTTATTCCACAGTGATAAAGTGATGGAGGTATTGTGAATTTAACCGTTTAATTCATGCTATTTGTACACTAAGATTCTATCGAAACATATATCGAATACCTAATTTAGGTGAATTTAATTAAGTAGAATTGTACGATACGACAAACTCAAGGCATATAATTAACAGTGTGACCACATGGTCCCCTTTGAAGTCAATGCAGGTGCTCATTTATATATGTATTGTTTAATAGGATTTAATATTTGTAATTACATGTTAATAGAAATTAGAGTGGCCACAAAATTATCTAGTAATGTAAAAAAAAAAAAAAAAAACTCAGTGTACTGAGTAATTTAATTAGCACCTTCTCAGAAGATTTTACGGGATACCGTAGGTAAGTAATTATACTTTTGGTATGTGCAATTTTACTTTGTCACATAGTGACCTCAAAAGGGAAGTGCTGCAATAAACCAGATAAGTTATCCCCAAGTATTTGTGAGGATTCTCTATTATTGTATGCTAATTCTACTGTTCATTATGTTAATTTCTGCATGAAACGCCTCAACTCTGTATTCGAGAGTCACATACTCTGTATTCGAGAGTCACATACTCTGTATTCGAGAGTCACATACCGGCCAGGACTATAAATGCGGCAGGCGTTCAGAAGAAGTCAGATGAGGGAGAGATCGGATATATCTCAAGGATTCGTATCCGAGCAAGATGCAAGTGTGAATCGTCGCCGTCAGCTTCGGCTGTTATCTATGCGAGAGTGTGGTGTTGGCCTGTTCTTTAATGGAAACACGCAACGAAGGGATGGTCTCTACAATATCGTGAGTATAGATAGCTATGATTTAATAGTTGGTTAATATTGCTAATTCAGTTCAGTAACGAAATGTTAAGATTAGGTCGAGGTATAGATATGATAGTGCTAGTTTGTAAATATTCTGTGTATGTAATTGTGTATTGAGTTGTCAGCGAAGTTAGCTGGAATAAAGTATGTGTTTGTTAAATGTTGTAGATCATTAATGGAACTTAAGTCAGGTAAAGCACTTTACAATACCGCCCGCACAGAATAACTTGACAGTGAAACTTTATATATTATTACAAGTATGGGTTCAGAAAATAGGATAAATACTTGTATCCGACTTTGAGGTCAGGTGCCTTTTTATAGCGTAGATGAAGAAAGAGAGTGAAACATAAGTTTGAGACTATAGTGAAAAATCCTTTACTATTCATATCAGAGCTTTATTGTACGAAAGTAAAAACTTTTTATAGCATAGCTGAAAAGAGACGGGGGAAATAAGTTTGAGTCTATAGTAGAAATGGTTGTTACAGAAACGATGTGAGAAGGTAAAATTAAATGGAGGAAATAGTGATGGTTGTTTCAAGACATAAAACTGAAAGTATTCGCTTTTGAAGAAAATCCACCATGACAGTGATGGATTACTATCAAACAGTTTCAACAGGACAAAATATTTGAATGAGCGGCATTTCTTTGTTTATTCACATGGGAACGTCAACCGTAAAAAAAATGTGTATAGTAAACAAAGGTTTAAATTTAAAAAAAGTTTTTTAATGTGGCTCACCAAAGAAATTTTAGATACAATTATAAAAATCGTCTGTATAATAAACGCTTGAAAAATATTAGACATCTTAGACTCGTTTTATTGTTACCATAACTTATTACTACGAAAAACCTAAAAGTCCGCACTATTCAAAGCAATTTTGGCTTTCATATTTTCTTCAGTATTCATTCCTTCCCTTTATAATTTGGTGATGTACAAGAACATGATAAATAGTGCAGTTTATTTTAAACTGATTTTATTATTTTTTAATAAAACCTATTTTTTATTTTATTATTTTTTAATAAAACCTATTTTTCTTATAATAAATTGATGATTTTTTCAATTAATGCTCTAGCTGGAAGTCCTTCCGAAAGTCCTTCCGAGAGGTTGGTGGTAGGGGAAGGAGGGTACGGTCCCTGTGGATGGCTCCCCCACTGGGTTCCGGTCTAAATTGGGTGGCACTTCTCGGTCGTCCAAACGATTACCTTACACCATTCTGGTAGGTCGGACGGTCTGGATCTCACAACAACAACTTAGGAAATGAGCCAATGGAAATAAGAGGGCTTCAGCAGGGGCATGCCTTTACATGAGGCTAAAAGAAGCTGCTACTAGCAAAAAAATACGAAACGAAAGTAGAGAGATGAGATTCTGAAGTAAATCAGTTAAGTTGAACAGTATATCGTAGAGATTGTCATTGCGTTATGAAGTGCAATATGTGATGCGTTAAACACTTTAGAAGATAAAATATATGAGAAAAACACTTAAGCAATCCTTATTTCGACTTTTTAGTAAGACATGAACTTTTCCAGTTTTTAATTTTATGATTCGAAAATATATAGTTTAAAAGATTTCTAAAGTAACTTACTTTTAACCTTTAGTATTCTATAGCAATGATATCATATGGATTACATGATGAAAAATTTCCAGATAAATTACTAAATTTGGCAAATCAAATGCTTATGGGTTTTAAATTGTCGCTGTTTATATAGATTATTTTGGTTAAAACTGATACAGAACTAATGTTATGCATTTAAAGTATTTAGTTATACAAAAAACTATTCATTGTATTGAATATATATTATATATATCACCCTCATATACATAATTTGCATACATATATATATATATATATATACGTATGAATACAGATAAGCACACATATACACACACATAATTTACAGGTTATACTGTTTGAATTTTTCAGGCAAGTTTTTTTTTAATTTACAATAATTAATTACTGCCATATTTAATATAACTATGTCTACCTATCAATACTTTATATACTTTTAGTTTTAAATTACTTCAGAAAAAACATTTAATCATTGTTTTACAAATGAATTCACTCATATTATACAGATTATTAATTTAATGTGTTCCTAAATAGTTTTGTAATTATGGTGGAAATTCTGAACACCAATGTAGACTTCTGGTTAAGTTTATTACTTTTTCTACAATATACGGTAATGTGTAAGAATCTTATCGAAAATCGCAATTTGAGTTTTCGAGAGATCTGCAGGTTTTGAGCACTCTAGAATCCGAAAAATCTATTTTTAGCGTGAGATCTGTGTGTATGTCTATCTGTGGGATTCATGAATCCATTCTAGCAGAAATGAAATATTCTAGCACAAATAGTATGCATCACTCTATCTGAAAATGTATTGAAAAAATTCCACAAAATATGGTAGATAACTCAGTTAGTGGGTTACTCTGGTGCTGATCATAGTTTGGTATAACTCAAAAACATGAACCTGCCCTTATCTGCAAAATGGTTTGTGAAAATTGTCAATTTCTGTAAAGGATTACAAATGTTCAAATGTATCACTTAGTTGCTCATAAATCTAGAACTACCTGGTATGGAAATATCTTATTTTTTAACATTTTTCCACGTCGCTATTGTAAGTATGTCCAATCACAAAATGAAAACAACAAGAGAGATCAACCATGCATAAAGCATTGATTATAAAACACTTTCCAAATGAAATAGAATTTTATTTAAACATCTCTAAAATGTGATACATTCAGCTATGAAATTTTTTAATTATCGCCGAACTGCAATAATTTATTGTACTTGAAAACTTAAACTTTATCGAAAATAAAAATATGAACTTTATTTAAACGACTTCATCGAAATATATATCGTCTGGCTCTCTATGTAAAAACAGTGAATATTTCATTCATACATTTTTATTCCAGACTTCAGAATTAAATAGTCCAGATAATCTGAGTTTGAATAGAATCCAAAGTTTTGCGTAAAAAAAATTTCAGCAATTCTTATACAAATCGTCTAACAATCACTTGTTTACATTCTGCATCCATTAAAATTAGGCTTCTTTGTAGAAATAATCAAAGTTTGATGATCATTTAAACTAATAAATGCATTGGCGCAGAATATAGATGCACAGAAAATACGCAAAAATAAAGCAATTTTAAGACGGATGCAGCACTAAATATAAATTTAAAAGAACTTTAAAAAAATATCACGATTTTTACATTGAGAAAAAGATGGATGCTAAATTTTATTTTGAAGTCAGACACGTGATCTGTTCATATTATATGGGTGTAATTATTATTTCAATTTTTAATTAAAAAACTACCGAACATATTTTGCTGAAATTTTTTTTAGATATTTTATGGGATAATTTGAATATTTTCTAAAAGTTTCGAAGCAATTTGTGAATTTTAATTTTGCTTAAACAATGTTTGAAAAATGAAGTCACATAGGGCTCAATGCACTTCAATTTTTCAACAATCCAAAACTAATTGTGTGACATTATTCATTTACATTCCCGTATGTCCCACAGGCCTTCTCCACAACATACTAAAATTTCATTTTGTCATTTTTACGTTATCATGTCATTTTTACTTCATGTCTTTTTTTTTCATCATGTCATTTTTACGTCAATTATCGTGCGAACGAACAGACAGACAGAATGAAAAAAGTTATAACCACTTCTCAACTACGTTGTAAAGAACGTGTTAAAAATTTAGAGAACTTTATCTTAGAAAATTATTCTCAGTTTCATACTTTCTGAAAAAGCAGAACAATGTCAAATTTATTATCTTAAAATGAATACTGAACAATGCAAATCCTACAAAAACATGTTTTCTCTGCAGCATCTAAATCATATTTTATTCAACAACTGGTATAAAAAAGAAATATATCGTTGAACTATATAGAGCCTAGCACACATCTTTTACAACTGCGAGTTTAAATGAGATTCTTTGATGTTGTTTTCATAAATAGAAATCATTCTGATTTGTTTTTATGCAATGCACATGCTTTTGAATGTTATCCATATGAAGTGTAGAATGTTGTTTTCGCGAAACATTTGACGAAACACAAGTGATGTATATTTATGAGGCAAGCAATATGCAGGCTTACTGGAAAAGTCCCTTGAGTGTTCACTTTAGATCAATCTATAGTAAAGTGACCATGTTACATTGATAAAAACTGATGTAAGCAGCACATGGTTTTCCATATAATGCAATAAATTTACTACTTTTACAGTAAAAAATAGGTTATTCTTATAGTAGATACTTAAATTCTTCCCAAGACATTGAATTATCGTCAATGAGTCGTCATTTTCATTGATTTGGCGCCATTTTTATCCATTTGGAGAGATTTTCGTTAAGTTGGCAGCATTTAAAAAATCGCCAAGTCGGCGATATTCCGCCAAATTCGTCGCTAAAACCTCGTCAAGCGTTATGGACGGGGAAATAAGTTATTACCATAGTAGATAAATGACTATTGACTTTCAAACATAAAATTACTGCTCAAAGTAACTTTTCTTATGAATGGAACGAGCTAGATCGACGTGAATGCTGTCACCCAATTTATCGCATGATATTACGTATGAAAAGTGAACATGTTCTCAACAGTTAATATTTTTTTAAATTTATGTGATTTTTTGATAAATTTATTTGAATAATGTCTCGAGAACGGTCCATGCTAGAGCTCTAAAGTTTATGTCAATCGTTTTTAAAGAAAAAATTACATTATAAATGTCTATGTGCGTAACTTCATTAAATGTTTTGAGTTTTTGATGATCTTTTCAAAAGTTTACTCGAAAATTTGCGGGGTTCTGAACGTTTGATTGTGTTTAAAAGCAATAGGCTTCCAGTATTCACGGGTTGAGACCCAGACCGTCCAACCTACTAGAAAAGTATAAAGTAACTGTTTGAACGGCCGGAGTATTCACGGGTTGTAATTTTTGTGCCAACTTTCATTAGAATCGCTCCATTCGTTCATGAGATATCGTCTCCACAGTCTGACTGACACACACTCTCAGTCACACACAGACATCACCTTAAAAATGTTCGATTCGTGATCAGGGATGCTTTAAACGTGCTCTCCCGTCGAAAACTCGAATTCGAATTTTCGACCTCGTCGCAATACTTTCCTTATACATTATACTTATATATGAGGAAAGTAAAAACGGATTACAGCGTCTATAGCTCAGAGTTGAAGAAGTTAGGAACTCGACTATAAAGCTGTAAATTACGAAGTTGCAAAACATTGTCTACTTAGTAGAAATTGGCATCGTGATCGTACGAAATGGGCACATAAAAGGCAATATATACCTTAATACAGCATCAACTGCTGAAAGCTGTAACACGGTTATCTTTCAATGCTTCTGCCAAAGCACGCGATAATATTTTTTTTCAAATTTAAATGGCTATTTTCCCTGACCAGGGACAGTTTGATTGTACCGGATTCTATATAAGATTTCTTCATATATAAGTATTGCTTATTGAATTAGTAGTGAGTAATCGTGAACAATCATGGTAACATTTTTATTTACTGAAAGTTAATTTAACTGAAAGTCAAGTTTGATTTTAATATGTCTAAGATATCTTCAAAAGAACACGTTAGTATCATTAAGGTTGATTTAGTATCATTAAGGTTGATTTCGTATCATTAAGTTTGGTACGATTATTAAGATTGTCTTTTTTATGTCAAATATATCTTCAGAAAAAAACATGTTAGTATATATTTTATATAGTGTTATGTACTTACAATTATTTTAATTATCGTATAAAATCGGTTTTGATATTCTCACCCTTAAGTAGCAGGAAAAAAATGGAAGAAGCACTAAGTAACTGTTAGGCCAAACACTGTACGCTTACGAAAAATCATAGGCCATCATATTGGACATTTTTTTATTTATGATTTATTTAATCAGCTGAAAGTTATAAAATAAGACAACAATATTGTGTATACAGTGTTACTGTTGCAAACAAAGGCATTTTGAATTAACGCTTCCTGACCACGAGCCTTTCCTGACCACGAGCAAGCAATGGTCGCTAGTTTCTGACTTTATTAAAAGTGAATAACGTAAAAAAGTAAATAGTCGAACATGTACACATGTTTGTTGGCAGGGCGCGGTATTCTAGTGGTTAGCGCGCGGGAATTGCACTCGGTAGGCCCGGGTTCGATTCCCGTCACTGCCGCCGTGTTCACGCGGAGTACGATCACGTTAAACATGTGGGACCGTAAGTCCTTCCGAGAGGTGGGTGGTAGGGGAAGGAGAGTACGGTCTCTGTGGATGCCTCCCCGACGGGATTCCGGTCTAAATTGGGTGGCTCTTCCTCGCTGTCCAAATAGTTATCTTACACCTTTCTGGTAGGTCGGACGGTCTGGGTCTCAACAACAACAACAACATGCTTGTTGGCATTCAACAAACAAAAATGCGCATAATTTACTCAAGCACGAAATCGAGTTGTTTGATACTTGAATATGACAACAAATCGCATATAGTGTTAACCTTCTGTAACAGTTTTATTGTTGATTGCTACTGACTAAAAAATGCTCTTACACCTTGTAAGTGACATTTTTCTTCTATCACTGTTTATTTTCGTGTTAAATATTTTAATCTCTTCAATTATTTTAATCTCTTCAATCGCTGCGATCAATATGTCTAACTTTATTCGCTTAGCCACTGAATAAGCATATTTTTATTGGTGTATTCTCACTAGAGATTTTTCATTTCATTTCACAACTTTTAATG
This sequence comes from Amaurobius ferox, assembly GCA_951213105.1. NCBI lineage: Eukaryota > Metazoa > Arthropoda > Arachnida > Araneae > Amaurobiidae > Amaurobius > Amaurobius ferox. The sequence goes on from OX578151.1 coordinate 137,117,754, forward strand.
ATTTTCTTGCGCTGAACTATATCGTATAACAATAATTAACAAGGATCTTTCTCGAGGTAGTTGAAAGTTAATATTTTCTTCACGATTTTTTTTTTATATCAATCAGTTTTGAAACTGGATTATTTCTCTAACTATTTCTCTAACTAAACTAACTCTGTTTTTCTAAAATAATTATTTATTTAACACTTGTAATTAAATATTTTTTCAATGTTCTTTATATTTTTGTGAATATGCACAAATAATTGATAACCTTTCTCTGGTTCAAACACTTTGAAAATCAAAAGACTGTTTAGTTATTAAATTATTCCTATCATATTTTATTGAAATTGCTCAATTCGTTTCAGCTATCCCACCCCTATATACACATATTGGGAACAATGATTTTATTCAAATAAATAGCATGAATCTTTATCTATATGAATAAACGAAAATTAGGCTTAATAAAAAACTCGAATTACTCGTAAACTAGTTTTTCTAATAAAAGCACTTGATTAAATATAAAATACCCAAAACTATGTTTTGCCCCGTTTTCCAATTACCGTTGTAATTGCAAAATGTGTCAAATCAAATCTAGATAGCAGTATCAGTCTAACTTTCAATTTAACGTTTATTTCCAATAGAGAAAAACGCTGTCAATAGATTTTCCCACATGGTGTACCAAAAAATAAATAGTAACATATTGGATATACGAATAAAAGGTTCGTGATTAGGATGTAATCAGTGTTTTCACCATTTTTTGCCTTGCATTCCGTTGTTGGAAACTTGACACTGTTATAGATTTCCCATCATTCACAGCATCTGACAGAGACTGCAGTATAAGGTTTGGAAATAGTATCGAAAATATCGATAAAGCCTTTCATGACAAAGTACTTAAATCGTTAACGAACTAAGAGATATTTACTTGCGTCGTAACTTCGTTTAAAATATTTAAATTTATTTATTCCTGAGTCTTGTATTCCTGGTTATTTACGAAGATCGACTTATTAGATAACTTTTTATTTTTTTATACGCGCATAGTATAATGTATAGGAAAGTATTGTGACGGAGTCGAAAATTCGAATTTCGAATATTTGATCGAAATGAACGTTTCAAGCATCTCTGAATTCAAATCGAACGTATTTATTGAGCTCTCTCTCTCTCTCTCTCTCTCTGTCTCACTTTCTCTCCCTCTGTCTCTCTCTCACCCTCTTTCTCTCTTACTCCCTGTCTCCTTCTCCCCTTTCTTTCTCTATCTCTGTGTGTGTGTTGGTGAGTTTCTGGACAAGATATATGACAAATGTAAGATGTGTTCAACATATAATTCGGTTCGATTATTACAAACAGTAAATACTAGAACTCTATAGATTTTAAACACAATCAAATGTTCGGAAAAATCCCTTCCACAATTTTTGAATGAATTCTTGAAAATATTATAAGAAAATGAAGACCTTTATGTAAAAAAAATTATGATGTTAAATGATCATTTCAGACGTCGGTTTTCATTTGGAAATGAAAAATATTGACGTTTAAAAGCTAGCTCAAACTGTTTTCTAGATATTACATATATTTCAAATAAAATTGCATAAAATAATAGAGTATTATCAAATGTGTTCACTTTTCACATGCAATATTACTCAGCTTCATTTTCTTTAATCTAGTATGGTCCATTCACAAAAATATACTTTTTGTAATGGTTTTGTATTTTTCACACAAAAATTCACAAATAGTCATTTATTTCACAAAATATTAATTAAAATTACATTGCATTTTGATAAAGATTTTACGCGTGAACATGGATAAGCCATTCTGTTTGAACTAATAAGTTGACAAAAGCGCTAAAATTTAAATTTATATGATGTGCATTCCATGCCCATGACATTGTTGCATATGTATTTTACGCCATAGTTTTGCTGTGAAGGAAGTAAATGCATTGCATTTATGCAGGGAAAGTCATCTACTACCTACCTCAGATATTATTTCTATGACCATGCTCCCACTCTCAATACATGTACACCTTTTTCATGTGATCTTCTGCATGGGATAGTCGATATCAGTTTCGGAAACATAAAATTTGATATGTGACACTATTTCGCAAATTTTTAATGGGACTAAAAATTTCCGTCCTACCACTCAACCAGCATTAAATTTCATACATATTGATATCAGGTCAATTTCGGCAAGCATATTAATCCTAATAACATTTTACGTAGTCGAACTGTTGCAGCTGGTAGCACATTTGAGTACAGTAAGGTGGGGTTTCGTTTTCTGGTTCCATTTAAGTTATACTTTGAACCCAAATTTGATCAAAATATCTACACAATCCTCAGGGATAATCATTTCTTTAACATTTTCCAACATAGTTGTAAAGAATTTATGACTTCGTTTATTCTGTCTGTCTGCCTGTTCGCACGATAACGTTCGTATAAATGACATTATCAAAATGAAAATTTAGTATGTTATTCAGACAGTCTGTGGGACATATAGAAATTAGTAGTATCACCCAATTAATATCACGTTTGTAAAAATTATAACACCACGACGGGATCACGCGTTTAGCTGAAACATACAGCAAATGCAAATTAGGATGTGCTATGCAAATGATTAAAATTTCAGTTACCGCGCATGCGTGGGCCAGCGCCCTCTGAACTGCTGGTTTACTGTATAACTGCTGGTTTGCCGTATAAATAAAGAGCTGTAATGGGACGTTGAAATAATCAATGGCGGTAAAAGTTTCATGATAATTCACTTACGACGACAGAGGGCGCCATATGAGTAAGTTACAGAGTTTGAACGGGGTCGAATGATCACCCTTCATGAAGGGTTTTATTCTATTCTTGCAATATCAACTGGTATGGGGCGCAATGTCGCGACAGTGATGCGAGTGTAGAAGCAGTGGACTGGAGAGAATCGGACAAGTCGCAAATCCAACAGTGGATGAGGAAATGTTGCGTCAGCAGTGGATGATAGACACCTCATTCGCATAGCAGTGATTGACCGTACAGCTTCATCTCGACAGTTGGCAGAACATTGGAGCACAGCTACTAGTGTGTCATTGTCAGTTCAACAATTCGTCGGTGTATGCTGCGCCGTGGAATGTGTGCAAGAATTCCTTTGTACAGGATTCTCCTGACACAAAACCATTGACGCTTGCAGCTACAATTGGCTCATCAACATAGACACTGGCGTGCCGATTGGCAATAAGTCGCCTTTTTCGATAAATCCTGCTTTAATTTGAGGTTCAGTGATGGCCGCATCCACGTTAGACGCTCTAACGGTGAAAGCCATCTTCAGGAGTGCGTTATTCAACGTCATATTGGACGAACGCCAAGCTTGAAGGTCTGGTGCAAGATTGGGTATCTTGGACGATTTCAGCTGATGATAATTGTGGGTAATCTCAACAGCAACCGGTAAAGCAGAGAATGTCTGGAGCTTGAAGTCGTGAAACGCATTCCTGGAACTGTATTTCAACAGGACAATGCTTGTCCACATGTTGCTGGGACGTTATTGTCGTTTTAAAGACTTCTTTTAAGCGCGGCAGATACAGTTTCTCCCTTGACCTGCCTATTCATAAGATATGTCGCCTATTGAATATGTCTGGGATTTCGTCTGTCGGCGTCTTGCTCGTAACGCTTGTCCCGTAGCTTATACAGCTGAACTTTAGGTTCCGAAAGAAGCAATCTGGAATGTTTTTCCTCAGGTATAAATTTAAAATCTGTTTGAATGCCATGTCGTATAAAAGCATTTGTTGCTGCGGTTGTTGGCTTCACCAAATACTGATTTTCGACATATAATATTACTTTGTTTTGTTTTGTAAATTTAATCGTTTATTGTATTAACACATGTAGCTTGTGGAATAAATTTCAATTAATTCTGATGTGTCCTTCACAGTGTTGTAATTTTTACAAACAGGACTATAGTTTCGGGTTTTACCCGGGTTGGAAAATTGAAATACATTGAACCCTATGGGACTTAATTTTTTAAACACTTTGTAAACAGTGTTAAAATTCACAAATATTTAAAAAATTTTAGGAAATATTCAAATTAAAAAAATTCAAATTGATATTCAAATTAAAATGTGTAAAAATACATTCAGCAAAATATGTCAGGCAGTTTTTTTAAATAAAAATTGAAATAATAATAATTCCAATAATAATAATTGTATGAAGATATTACATGACTCATTTCAAAATAAAATATGACATCCATTTTTTCCCCGTGTGTAAAAATCGTTATGTTTAAAGACCGTTTAAAGTTATATTTAGTGCTGCATCAGTCCTAAACTGGTTTTAGTTTTGCATATTATCTGTGTATCTAAATTCTGTGCCAACTTAATTACAATATTTATTATTTCAAATATCACTAAACTTAGTTCTACAACGAAGTCCAATTTTAACGTATGCAGAATGTAAACAAATGAAGCTATTGTAAGATGAGTTGTATAAGAATTGTTAAATTTTTTTAATTCAAAAATATTTAGCTCTGCAGTCTGGAATAATAAGTGATACGAATGAAGTTTTTATTGATTCTGCATAGAGGAGTAGACGATTTCTAGCGTAGCCCTTTTTGAGGAAGTTTTAAGTTTCTAAGTGTAATTAATTAATCTAGTGCTGTGATAATTTGAAATCTATGAGAGCTGAATGTATCGCATTTTAGAGATATTTAAATAAAATTGCATTTCAGTTGGAACGTGTTTCTTAATCAATGCTTTATGCATGATTGATCTTTCTTGTATATTTCTTACACTGTAGCATACATCAAAATTCCGGATGCTCAAATTCCACCTCTTATAGTTAGTCAGTGAGTGACGAAAGTGTAATACTGATAAGAAATTATGTACAATATGACTCTGAGTTAAAATCAGTAGTATAATCACATATTGAAAATGTACCAGTAGTGTTTAATTAAGTATAATATGACTCTGGGTTGAAATAGCAGTACGACAACGTACTATATAAAGAAAATCTCCATTCACTCCACGAATGAATGGAGAATGAAATTTGGTACAAAAATTACAAACCATGAATACTGGAAGACTATTGTTTTTAAACATAATCGAATGTTCAGAACCTCCCTAAATTTTCAAGCGAAATTTTAAAAAATCATCAAAAAAACAAAACCTTTAATAAAGTTACGCAAATAGACATTTATTACGTAATTTTTCTTTAGAAAACGATTGACATATACTGATTGACATATACTCTAGCATGAACCGTTCTCGAGATATTGCACAGTTTTAAAATAAATTTATCAAAAATTCCCATAAATTAAAAAAATATATTAACTATTGAGAAACATGTTCACTTTTCATGTGTAATATCATGCGATAAATTCCGTGACACTTTTCTCGTAGATATAGCTAGTTCCATTCATGAGGAAATATACTTTTAATACTACTTTTGTATTTGAACGCCAATAGTCATTTATCTGCTATAAGAATAACTTATTTCTCCGCCCATGACGCTTGGCGAGATTTTGGCGACGAATTTCGAAAAATGGCGCCAAGTTGGCAACTTTCTTAAATGTTGCCAAATTAACGGAAATCTCGCCAAATGGATAAAAATTGCGCTAAATCAATGAAAATGACGACTAATCAATGAAAATGACGACTAACAAAATTCAATATCTTGGAAAAAATATAAGTATCTACAATAACAATAACCTATTTTTTTTAACTGTAAAATTAGTAAATTCATTGCATTATATAAAGAAAGCCATGTGCTGCCCACATCTGATTTTTTTAATTTACACCTATAAACTAAACTGTAACAAAACGCATTCGGATTATTGGTTACATCGACAGTGTCAAATATATATCTCCAATAGAAGAAAAAAAAATTGCCCGTTCTTATGTTCGCATATTGTTAGGAAAACGAAAACCAAAATAACATATTGGGACTTACATGGAAATGTTGTGATTAGGATGTAATCAATGCTGTCACCACTTCCATATCGCATATCAATGTCGGAAATCTGACACGAGTATGGATTTCCCATCATTCGTAGCAGCTGACAGATTGCGGATTATCTGGTGAGCAAGTAGTATTGGAAATACCTTTAAAGACAGTTACGAGTTAATATGTGAATCGTTATCTAAGAGTTTAGTTATGTGTTATATGATCTAGGAATATAAGTAATGAAATTTATATTGAGAAATGAAGAATAAACATGTAACGCACTTTTGAATTTCTAAAATATGATTAATGTTTAACCTAAAATATAGCTGAAATGAAAACTGTTATTTTTGGAGTCATAAATAAAAAGAAGTATTCTTAATAAATATTATTTATTTCCAAAGTAACATTTTCAAAATCATGATTCATTAATATAAGTGTAACTCTCAAAAATAAAAATTACAGCACCTGCGAACCTTAAAGATTAGGAGTGGTTAATGTGATGTGGCAAATCTGTAATTAATTACGTTCTTATCACTATATCTTAATCACATTTTTTTTATTATACAGTATGAAATATACCACTGTACTTTCTATCTGGCTCGGCGTGGACATAATGCTTACCGGAACAACATGGTAACTTTTTTGTTATAAACCACACTCGCGCAAATACTCGCTACTAATTTTGCATAGCTGTACATTTTTGTAATTGACTTTTTATTCTTCGATACAGACCGTCCGACTTACCCGAATGTATAAGGTATCTGTTTAGAGGAATGCCACTCAATTTAGACCGGAACCCAGAGGGGACGGCATTTACAGAGACCGGAATTTTCTTCTCGTACCACTAACCTATCGGGATATACCCACATATTTAACGTGATCGTACTCTGAGTGAACACGGGGACAGTTAGGGCAGAGCCGGGAAAACTTGGGTCTTCCGACTGCAATCCTCGTCCGTTGACCACTGGGCTGTCCCTCTTGTAATCGACTTTTTGTTTCATCTCAAACTGGAAGCGAGATAGACCCCCGTACTTCCCCATTAAAAGGGCGTCCGCCCAAGCGTTATTTTATTGTCTAACGCCATAGAGATTTTCTATGGACCTGCATAAAATATATAACGATGACCCCAATGATTGTCAAGTTATTGACCTAGTGCATGATTTTTTCAGACACATTTATATAAAGAGAAAATTACATTTATTTCACTATTATTTACGGTTTAACTTGCTATTTAGAGATTTTAATATTTGCTTTATAACAAACGCAATAAAAGTTTTAAATGGAACGCAATATATTTTTTATACAAGTTTGAATGTGAACTGGAACAATACGTTTGAAAAACAATCAACATGCATAAAAACGGTTATATCTTCGACTGCAGTGACAAAATATATTTCGCAAAGATATTTACATAATTCTGTTAAGAAAATTCTGAACATAAGATGACTGAAGTTGTTTACGGAAAAAAGGATACTGCGATGAATTTTTGTACGTAGTGAATTTTTCATACCAGGAGAGTTTCATACTTTACTGATACACATGTTTCTTTCCATCATTTTTTTAAGGTAAAACAAAATGCATTTCTTGAAAGTAGCATAGAAGTGCAGAGTGGAAGCAAAATATTTGAGAAGGTATTTCAAAATAGAAGAATTTCTTGAGCTGATACCTGAGCTAAAATACGAGTGCGAATATACATGAATTTGTGTCAGCACGTACGTCATTATGTGCGACATCATGTGTGGGAGGATGTGTGTTAGATGTGTGCAAGAACCTACCCAAAACCTAATATTTCTTGTCCTTATAAGGAATTCAAAAAGTAAATTCTCTATGTATAAAAAATCTAAATGACTTAAACGCCAGGTATAGGTATTGGAATAAAATTTATCAAAGATGAAATGTAAATGAAATTAATAACATTGAATTTATTTGCCATTGATCAATACACATTTTTAGCTGTCGTTATTTGGTATTTTCCTTATGTACATAATGTATAAGGAAAGTATTATGACGGGATCAGAAATTCGAATTCAAGTACTCGACGGAAGCGCACATTTCAAGCATCCCTGATCACGAATCGAACATTTTTGAGGTGATGTCTCTGTGTGTGTGTGTGTGTATCAGTGAGTGTGTGGAGACGATATCTCAATAATGAATGGAACGATTCGAATGAAATTTGGTACGAAAATCACAATACGTGAATACTGGAAGCCAATCGTTTTCAAACGCAATCGAATGGGCAGAACCCTCCTAAATTTTCGAGTAAAACTTTGAAAAAATCATCAAAAAATCAAAATCTTTAATACAGTTATGCAAATAGGCATTTCTTATGTAATTTTTCCTTAGAAAACGATTGACATAAACTTTAGAACGCTAGCATGAGCCGTTCTTGAGATATTGCGCATTTTCCAATAAATTTATCAAAAAATTCCATAAATTAAAAAAAAATACTAACTGTTAAGAAATATGTTCATTTTTCATATGTAATATCATGCGATAAATTTGGTGATATCATTCTCGCGGATCTAACTCGTTCCATTCACGAGAAAAGATACTTTGAGTAATTCCTCTGTATATGGACGCCAATAGTTATTTATCTGCTGTAAGAATAACTTATTTCTCTGTCTATAACGCTTGGCGAGATTTTGGAGATGAATTTAGCGGAATGTCGCCAACTTGGCGCATTTTAAAATGTTGCCAAATTAGCGAAAATCTCCCCAAATGGATAAAAATAGCGCTAAATCTATGAAAATGACTACTAATTAAAGAGGATTCAATATCTTGGAAAGAATATAAGTATCTACTATATAAGAATAACATTTTCTTTAACTGTAAAAGTAGTAAATTCATTGCATTATATAAGGAAAGTCATAGGCTGCCCACATCCGAATTTTTCTGTCTGTGACGCAAAGATAGAATGCTCTATAAAATATACTGATTTCCAGACAAACTGTACGGGAGTGATGTAGATTCTTGTGAGAAGTGTGATTGCGCCAATTGGTGAATTGATTGGGAATTTTTGAATAATTGATTGGAGGAAAATGTCAAGTTTTTTTATTTTATAAATTTTAACTTTAAATTACATATTTAGGTATATTATCCTGCTACATCTGTGTTAAATAAAAATAACGAAATCATCTGTTCAAAGCTTTTGAGGTTAGGATAATAATAATACGAGTTGATAATTTTTTTCTTATATAATCTTTTTTAGCCGCGATTTCTCCATTAGTTCTACTATGGATATTTTCAGCCTGGACATTTAGCAATGGCGTAGATAGTTAAATCTGTAGAGGTCGCTTTGGGGCAGTTCATCAAATTTTTACCGAGGCTCAGCGGATTTCGTGTCCGAATACATTCTTGGCGCAGTTAATTGTACACTTCCGATAAACCATGGTCTCAGAATCATGATATATATCTTTAACAGAGCTCTCGTATATATATATATATATATATATATATATATATATATATATATATATATATATATATATATATATATATATATATATATATATGGGGGTATATACGGGGTGTTCCAAAAAGATTGAAATGAGCTTATTGAGCGAGTTATATTTAATTGCAAATTAAACATTGTGAATGGATACCATATATCAAATTAGAAATGTAAATTTGTGACATATCACAAAAAAGAAAAAACTGGATGATAATACATAGGATATCCAACCGCGTAGTGAGCACCACTGCTTTATATGATCTCTGTTTGTGTAATCCTTTATTTAGAAGCATTTGTGATAAAAAAAATGGACACATATTAACGTATTGTTGCTCTAAACGATTTCCATCGTCAATTTGTTTATGATCCCTCTTTTCACTGATGAAACAGCTTTTCACATGATGCGGAAAAGGGGCATAAGTGAGGTTTTTTCTTTTATCATAATTCAGTTCATTTTAAAGATACAAATATGCGGGTTTTTTTAAATTATCTTGTTGTATTAAAAATAAAATATTTCTGATTGACCAAATTTGTCTAAGGGGGTTGTATAAAAATTTAAAACGTGTAATTTTTTGAAAATGAATGGGAGAACTATTTCATTAACGTAGTTTTATTTCCTACCTTACTTGTAATATTTTTCCAATTTACATTGCCATCTTATTTCCAACAGGTAAAAAGTTAAAGCGCTTTTCAATCTTTTTGGGACACCCTGTATATCTATATTTTCGGTTCTATTGGTTTCAGTGTCTGCTAAAAAAATACCTGCTAATAAAAATCACTGCTAAAATAACCAGATAAATTCAGATAAATTATTTAAGCCTAAGGGCAGATTGCATGGTACGGTTGTAAATGTTGTTGTTGTTGAGACTCAGACCGTCCGACCTACCAGAAAGGTGTAAGGTAACCGTATGGACGGCCGGGAAGTGCCACCCAATTTAGACCGGAACCCAGTGGGGGAGGCATCCATAGGGACCGTACCCTCCTTCCCCTACCACCAACCTCTCGGAAGGACTTACGGACCCACATGTTTAACGTGATCGTACTCCGCATGAACACGGCGGCATTTGTGGTAGCGTGCAAATCTAGCGCGCAAACCACGGGGATACCGCACCCGAGATGGCCAACAGCACGCGGTGTTCCGAGGTGGTCACCCACCAAGTACTAACCGCGCCCGATGCTGCTTGACTTCGGTGATCTAACGAGAACCGGTGTTTTCAGCACGGTACGGCTGTTGGCCCCGGTTGTAAATGTTTTAGAAGTTCGTGGTAACCCTTGTATCTCATGTTAAAAAGCTAAAATTATGTTACTGCTTTCATATGATCTGTATATAAACGAGGAACCTGAATTTTTGTATGTAAATACTACGTATTTTTGTATACACGTTGACATAGATTTATCTTTAAAATTTTAATATTTTATTTTAAATCGTTTTTAATTTGTAACATTTTTTTCTAGATCTTGCATTAATGGAACTTAAAACTGTTGCAAAAACGAATGTAAATATCGCGATTCACGTTTCCCGTGAACGGGCGTTCATGCAAATTTCTGATGAACAGCTCATTTCGTTCGCGTGAACCGTGACGTTTGTTCCGCATGCTGTTTCATGCAAATCTAATTCTCAATGCGTACGTATCTCATTTGCATATCCGGGGGCGTTTCCAGAACGATCCCATTTTCGGATATATAATTCAGAATTTTCTTGAAGCAAATCAGATCGATCGACGACGACTCAGACCGGAATCAGATCGAAAAGATCGGCAGACGACCGCTGACATGCAACGACGATGAGACGGTTAAGTTCTTAGTCGGTATGTACGTTACAAGAGTTAAAGTCAAATGTGTTTTTTTAAATAACACAAACCTATCTTCTGCAATATGACGGCTATTTGTAACGAGTTTTAAATTATGTGCAAATTCATAGTGTTTAGTCATTAAATTTTACAAAGTTGAATTGTGTGAAGTCACGAGAATGTTTACCGGTGCTTCATCCATTGGAACTTTTGACCAAGTGCAGTACCGACAATGGTGGCTTCAAATGCACGCAAGTGATTGAGGTAGTATGAATATTTTATTACAACAAATGCTTCAGGAAAATTCTGCTGATTGCTAAATGTCTATAAGAGGTTATGAGCTCAATTGTACAAAGTATTGTTTATTATCGGCATAGTATTTATCAAGATATGTAAATTGCCTTATGTGATTTATTTATTCACAAAATAAAGTGAATTGGATTTTTCTAAATTTGCTTCGTATTTCTTTTGCAACTATGCACATTCACTGAGCTGCCATATTTCTCTGCGTTTAACATATCACTGTGGACGAAACGGAGCTTCTACGCATCATCCATGTTCCATTCCAAAACAGACTATCAAAAACAATCTATGACCATAATTCTTTTTTAGTAACTAAAGCTTGCTGTTTTGTTTATGCTAAATGTTAAAACATGTTTATGCTAATTTCATGCATTTGGTATGCCTATTTATGAGGAAAGGGTCCCTTAACATAGAAAATGTGTGTTTTGAAAATAAATAAACGGAATAAAAATAGTGAGTAGCTGCTTTACTCGTTACAGATTGATGTTTAACATCACTTGTTTTGATTTTTTTGGAAGCGAAATGTCGATGTGTATTGTTTCTTATAATAGCAATCTAAAGAAATGTTTCTATAACTTTTGTTTTACTTTCACTTTTAACACTTCTCAATATAGTTGAAAAGTGTTTATGACTTTGTTCATTCTGTCTGTCTGCGTGTCTGTCCGCCCGTTTGCACGATAACTGCCGTAAAAATGACTTTATCAAAATGAAATTTTAGTATGTCATTCAGACGGTCTGTGGGACATACGGAAATGTAAATAAATAATATCACCCAATTAGTTTTGGATTGAACCCAGGTTGAAAAGTGAAATAGATTAAACCCTATGGGACCTCATTTTTCAAACATTTTTTTTAAGAGAAATTAAAATTCACAAATTGCTTTGGAAATATTTCAATTATCCCATAAAAAATATAAAAAAAAATTGAGCAAAATGTGTTCGGTAGTTTTTAAATAAAAATTAAAATAAGAATTTACACCTATATTATATGGGGGCGCGGTAGCCCATTGGTTGGCGTGCTGGAGTTGCGCTTGGTAGGCCCGGGTTCGATTCCAGCCACTGCCAGGGCTGCCGCCGTCTTCATGCGGAGTTCGATCGCGTTGGACATGTGGGTCCGTGTGTCCTTCCGAGAGGTTGGTGGTGGGGGAAGGAGGGTTCGGTCCCTGTGGATGCTTCCCCCACTGGGTTCCGGTTTAGATTGGGTGGCACTTCCCGACCGTCCAAACAGTTACCTTACACCTTTCTGGTAGGTCGGACGGTCTGGGTTTCAACAACAACAACAACCTATATTATATGAAGAGATTACCTGACCCTCTTCAAAATAAAATATGACATCCATTTTTTTTTCCCAATGTAAAAACCGTGATTTTTAAAGTTCTTTTAAATTTATATTTAGTATTGCATCCGTCCTAAAACCGCTTTATTTTTGCGTATTTTTTGTGCATCTATATTCTGTGCCAACGTAATTGCAATATTTTTAGTTTAAATGATCATCGAACTTTGATTATTTTTACAACGAAACGTAATTTTCACTTATGGAGATTGTGTCAAGACGGGAATTCCGAGGGCATCAGAAGTCGCAACGGATTCCCGCTCGACACGGCAGACCGAGAAAAGTCTGACTTTCTCCAATTTTTCATACCCAGGTTCGAAACACACCTCCCGTCAGTTGGAGAATTCCAACTGATGACCTGTGAAGGAAACCCAACAAATGCTAAAGAAATTACCTTTACCTTCAAGAATTCACCAGAAGCTGAAAACACATAAATCAATACAATTTCTACTCAAATAAGAACACAATTTAAATTCAAATCCAATATTTATTAATTAATCAAGAAGTGGAGTTGCATATCAAATACAATTTCTGAATTAATAACTGAAAACCACTGGACCTCTTCTACCTGGAATCATCGGCTCTTTGCCGGAATTAAAATAATCAATTCTAAAATCCAATTTTATCAGAATTCATATTAATTTCACATTTTCAATTATTCAACAAAACATGGTATGGTCAGAGAGAAAACACACTCGAGGAACGCTTAAGGCTTAATTTACTTTAATTCAATTTAAATTACGATTGCTTATTATTCTTAAATTAAGGATGGTAGCTGAAGTTAAACAATATATAATATGATTAAGGAAGGCAGCTGAAATCAAAGGCGAAGTGTTCTTCGGAGTCGACGCTCAAGTCCAGACGTCTGCCAACAGCACGTCTAAATATTCAAGTCTTACCTCAAGATATTCTTGGAAGGACTCATGGCAGAAGGAGCACAGGCATCCACTGGTAATTTCCCTCGGGGCAAACATTGCCCCGCTCCAGCAGGAACGGCAGAACCGCAGTTTCCGACAAGGTGCCGGATCAGGCCAGCCAAGGGATCAGTATCATATTTGCTTCTTCAGGTCCTGGTACTCGACCAAGGAAAATGAGATATCATCTCCAACGTTCACACGGCGGTCGACGGTCGGCGAGTTCAAGGCATCAACAGGTCCGGTCAAGCAGAGGAGACGGTACAGCAGTGGCATCTCTCCCGACCCCCACAGCGACAGTAACCCAGCCTGAGGGATGGGCCCTGAGCCATTCGTGGGTTCGAAGATGTTTCCAGGGAGAGAGCCCCGAAACAAGAATCACTCAGCTTTTAAACACTCCGGGTGGATCCAGGACCCGGCCAATTAAAATTATCAAGGGGCTCACAACTTCTCCTTTCCTCCAATCCAAAATTCTTTCCATTTCATATACATCCAGGGATCCGCCCCTACCAACGGCAAAGTTTAAGGCACGTGCAGCTGCCACGTGAAGTCAAGAAGAACGAAGACACTTGTCTCCGCCAGCAAACAGGCGCGACCCAGACTAACGGACGCCGTTCCCCGAGTGTGCGAGAATTATTATGGAATAAAAATGGCCACAATCAAAACAGATTTTGATACGTTTAAATATGCTAAAATATATACAATGACAAGAGGGTTCCAGGACACAGATAATTAAATAAAAGTTTAAAAAGTACTGAAGTTATGCAATTTACAAAGGAGGGACGAATTCCGTCACGACAATTGTAACTACATCAAGCTGTAAGTTCAGTTGTATAAGAATTCCAGAATTCTTTAACTCAATTATTTAGCTCTGGAGTCTGAATTATAGATGATAGGAGTAAAATATTCATTGATTTTACATAGAGAAGCAGATTATTTTATAGCATTGCCTTTTTTGACGAAGTTTTAAGCGTGAAGTTGGAAAGTACTTTTACCTCCATGGTTTTAAGTTTCCAAGTAAAGTAAATTATTGCAGTACTGTGATAATTTAAAAAATATCACCGCTAAATTTATTGCATTTTCGCGATGTTTAAATGAAATTTAATTTCAGTTGGAAAGTGTTTCATAATCAATGCTTTACGCATGATTGATCTTTCTTGTCCTTTCTTAATTATAGATATAGTGGATTAATGGAATGCATTTTGTTTTGTCCGAATTGGACTACAAACTACAACGTTACCATCGATCAGTCACACCAACTGTCATCTTGTTGTCGGTGCAAATGATTAGTACATAGTTGTGTATAGTGCAATTATTGATGCACGGATGTCTAAAATTCGTGTCTGGTTCTGTATTAAGATCCGTAGTACAAGTATAGTGACAGATACTGGCTGTCACTATACTTGTACTGACAGACTTCGGAGCATAGTGGCCCTTCTGTCACATAATTGGCTTTCATCTCCTTCGCATTTCCTTCAGATTGCTTTATCGTACTTCTTTATTGCGAAGGTTACGCGAGGTTGAATACGAAGGTTGCGAAAGTTGACACGGGGTTAGGTTGTGACACATCACACCTAACTGAATGATGGCTATCTTATACACCCTCTGTAGAAAATTCTGGCAAAAGCACGTAAATCGTGAAGGTCTTAACGAATCTGCAAAATTCTAAATGTTTCTAGAACCTGTCCAATGTCATAAACATGGCGATATTTTATTGAATTCATAACCAAAATCGTTGACTTTGTCGCTTCGGTCATGCAACCCCGCAATCAAAATGTCTTGATGCTCTGTTGTGTATTCATTATAATATGGTAGCACTTTTGTTACATACTTCCGTTTCATCCCCGTCGTATTTCTTTCATATTTACTTCGCACTCCACGCCTTAATACATTTCATATAAAAAGTGAAGAATAAATTACTCATTATACATCCCCTATTCATAATCACCTTCCCGATTGCTCTATTGAAGCAATTTCTGTAATCGCATTTATATTCTGGGAGATTTAGTTCTGGAAGCAAATAAAACATATACAATATCATAAAACATATGAAAAATTAAACATGCTGACACAATCAAAGCTGTATGAGAAGTAGTAGTTATTTCTCCCAACAGCTACATTTATTTATTAAAGTACTTATTATCAATAGCAAATTATATGGAATAAAATTATTTTGAACCTAAAATGAAAGGTATAGCTAGCTATACATGATAAAATCCCCTGCTTTTATATAAATGACATCAGGGGCATCAACAATTTCAAGCGGAAAATACAGATATATATATATATTATCCAAGGTGATAACATTTATTTACAAACATCTGGTGTACCACAAGGTGGCTGTAGTAGTAGTATACTCGCAAACTTATATCTTTATTATTATGAATGTCATGTTTAACTCTAATTCATATATTATATATAGATATGTTGACGACTTAATTTGTATTATCATTGATGATTCCTATCCAATAAATAGTGATTTTTACCCATCTAACCTAGAATTAATTCCTAATGAGCTTAGCGTTAGTCAAACTGTAAATTTTTTAGACCTAAATTTAGATACCATCAATCATCATGTAATCACCAATCTATATGAAAAAGATTCTTACAACTTCGCTATCATAAAGCTGCTATCATATCAATCCTGTAATTCTATTCAATTGTTTAGAAACATCATTTTAAACCAGCTATTTCGAATACATCGACTTTCTGATCCTCGGTTTCATTTTCTCCACATCAATAATCTTAAACGCATTTGTCAAAATTACCAATATCCGGAAGTATTTGTAAATAATATTATTAATAATTTCAAATATACCACGTAATCATTTTACACATGCATTTTTTATCTTTGATTGGACAACTCAATTTTGAGAATTCACCCATTCTTATCACCTAACTCACCACTTGGCCTGAGTCTAATACTGTTTACAATTTTCGAATGACTATTTTCCACTTGTCCTGTGTCCTATACTGATAACTATTTTTGAAAGTCTCCATACATATTATGTATCGTTCAAATGTATTCATTCCGATGCCCACTCGCATTGACGGAGTGAAGTGAAATGCTCAGTTGCTTGTTCAACTTACACGTGGTAACACTGCTTGTGAGTTCATATTTCTGTTCGAGGAGGTATTATTTTTCTGATTTGTAATTCAATTGATTTATTTTTTCCTTCCACTAGCCAGTAGACAGTTCCAATGGTGTCTATAGTTAAATACTATTGCCATTGTCAGAAACTGGCTATTCTATCGGTTTTAATTCGAATTGTATGGCTGTCCTGATGAGAATGCAATTTCGAACTAACCGCCATTTTTGTGCAGTTTCAATTGATTGTTCTCTATGTCTTAATCTTTTATCTTGAGCAAATTATTATTGCCTTTTCTCATTTTTGCCGTGTTTTCTTTTTATTTTTATTTATATACTTTTAATTGTGAATTTTGTATCCTAATATTCTTCTCATCCCCCTTACCATTGCAGTGATATGTTACCTTCTATCTTTATCCTTAGTCTTGGTCTATAGTTAGTCATTTGTAACAGATATGCTAGAGATGGTTTTTTTGTACATACAGTAGTTTATGCATAATTTTCGATTAAAATCTTTCAATTTATATATATATATATCTTTGAATTTAATAAAATGTGTATGAAGATATTATGCTTAATTATAAAAATCGATTCTTTTCAAGATTTTAATTTACTGTCTGTCTACCCTTGATTTTTTCAAGCTCTAGATTTTCAATGATGCCTTAACGGTTTTATCAAGTCAACATTTTTTTATCACGACAGCGCTTTTATCACGGCAGTGGAGGAATTTGTTGTGACCATGAGATTAAAAGATTTTTGAAGATTTTAGATTATTAAAAGATTATAGAAATTAATTTAACTTGGAAAATATTTTAAACTAGTACTTATGCCCGTCAAAAACAAGACTCTAACACGATAAATAAATGAAGTTGGAACTGTTTTAATAAGTTATATTTTGTTTAATATTGTGTGGTTCTTAGCGTTGAAAATAGATATCTTATTCAAAAGTAACTAAAAGAAGTAGTTCGTATTATCCGCAATAGGTGGTACTGTTTATCTGTTTATCCGGAGCAGTAAGTATCCATAACGTACTGATTTCTTAAAACCAGAAATAGTTTGAAAGATACCCAATAGATGACGCTGTTTGACTGAAGATACTGATTTGTTCCTAATAGAAATAGTTCAGAAGATGCTTAGTAAACGGCTCTAGTACATTGGCTGTCCGTTTGCAGACAGCGCCATCTATTGTGCTTTCCATGAACTTTTTCTCAAAATAACAAATCAATCATTTAAGTCTTTGGATAGAATAAGTTTTAGTTTTTTAGTTGAGGATTAAAATATGTTTCAACATTAAATTGAGAAGAAAATAAGTTTTTCAATGTCCTGCCCTATACAACAGCAGTGGTACACGGAAAACTGGAAAATCAATTTTTTATCAAAGCCGAAATTGATCTTGTAGCCAGATCCAATTCAAAACAACATATGAATCTTACCCTTATCCTAAATCGATATTATGCAAGATAGTCGAAGCTATATGAGTGTGCAGGCAGATTCAATTCAAAACAATACTAGATAAATTGTGTCCTTACCTAAAATTGATATTATGCGAAATTATCGAAATTATTTCATCTGTGTCATGTCGCATTTCTGCGCCATGAGCCTTTTCGTATTTTTCTGTGAGAGAAACATCCTTCTCTCCGTTCGTGCCTGTGCTGTGTTTTTCGTTAACACTTGTTTCTATTGAAATTGCATTAAAAAGCGCATTTGGTCGTGAATTCGTTGGGAGCGTCTAGGATTTGTGTCTGGCCGAGATGCGTGACGTTTTGCTCGCATGTTGCTAGGAGAGCGCGCTGTCCAATCAGGAAGAGGCGCAAAGCGAAGGAGAACTTTTTTCATGGGCTCGAGCGACCCACACTTTGCTCTCTTCGAGCTGGAGATTCCGACTGAAAAGGTCGCTGGAGGAATTTGTCTAAATTTGGCCGAAATGGCTAAGCTGCCAGAGATGGGCTTTTGGTTAAAAAGGAGTCCGCCCCTGTTTTCTGGAGCTGAAGAAGAGGAGCCTGGAACCCATTACTAAATATTCTGATGCAATTTTTCTAAATTATCCCTTTTTTATTCCAGGAAATCTATCCGACATCGACGCCGAGCTTGGAGTAGTTATTTCACTCTGTTCGAATTGGTGCATAATAATCTGATGTCCGATTCCTAAAGATTTTGGATTTTTCCTCGACATTTCCCTTTGAGAACTTTTTGATCCCGCCTCAAAACCGTGATTACCTGATGTGAATCTGTTGCTCCAAATTTTGTAAATTAAGAGACAAGGTAACCTTTCTTTTTACCGGAATCAATGATTCCGAAGCAGCACTGGCATAATGAAAACTAAATTTTATAGGCTCATGTTTAAAATATATTTATGGCTAATTTAGATCCATACTTAAATCATATGATTAATAAATAAATTGATTATTGTTTGCAATATAATTTTGACCAGAGCATTAGTTGAATTTGTCTAATGTAAGTGAAGCTCTGAAGTTCTGATTTAATATTTGAAAGATAAAATGCATATATTGATTTCTTTGAAAAATCTAAAATAAATCCTTAATTTGTGTGATAAATGAGCCTGTTTATTTGTGTCTGCATATTTACTTTACTCACTGTACATCATTTAGGGTTTAATTCCCCTAAACTGGGAATTCCTTTAGATCTTGAACCTGGTGTTTTGCTGATAAATTTTATGAGATTAAATATGTTAAATATATGTCTCTTTGGCATTTTGAAATTACGATCACAAGTTGTGGGTGGTGGAGTCAGTAGGTGCTGTTTGTACTGACTCAGCTCCCACAAATTGGTGCCTGTTCCCTTTCCCAGAGTATTACAGTGAGTGAGGTATAATTTTATGAAGGAGTACGGAAAAATATTTTTTTTTGTTTGATTGTGTAAAAATATATTGCAGTGCTGATATGTCGAAGTAAGTTAAAAAGTTCTTTTGTGGTGCAAAATATTTGAGTTTAATGGGCATGAAAATTTTTTATTTATGTGTCATATAGTAATAAGTGCAAAAGCACATAAGCCCAGATGCACCAGAGTATTGTTTGTATGTTGAATTTGCATTTTACATATTGAAATTGTGTTACACATATATTTTTGAGGTATTTGACATACATAAATACACAAAATTCTATATGATATATGAGTAAATTGAAATTTCCAAATACACATACATTGAAAGGTAAATACATAAAGTGCATACATTTATTTTTGAAAAGTGAATACAATCGTTCTGTGCACATGCAAAAGTGATTCGAAGTTCATGATAATGAACAAAAAGTGAAAAAAAGTTACACATTGTGTTTTCCTGTGCTCTGCTTACACATAAATAGGTGATTTAAGCGAAAGTGAAATCAATTCTCCACAATAAACTGTGCCTCGTGATAAATTGGAATCTCTTTTTGGTGAAAAACCTTGTGCTAAAATGCCTAAAACTAGAAATACGAGAGCAAGCAGGAGTAGAGACTCCTCTACACAACGGAATTCATCTAACCGTATCCCTTCGGTGTCTCCACCACGACTTTCTCCAAATTCGGGCAGATCAGCTTCCGCTGTCAGAGACTCAAACAAAATGAAGGTCGGAATTGGATCACAGTTTCTTGGACCCATTCCGGGTTTTGCTGGCAATGCAAATGAATCTTTCCAGGACTTTTTGGAAAAGTTTTCCCTTGTCGTTGACCATGCAGATTGGTCGAATAGAGACAAAATTTTTGTTTTAAAGTTGAAGTTGTCTGGTCGTGCGGAAAGACTGATAAAATCAATTCCAAAACTAAATCAAAGCACGAATTTTACTGAAGTTGTTAACGCACTCAAGGACAATTTTACAAAAAAAGAAAATATTGCCAAGAACGTTGCCGCACTAGTAAATTGCAAGCAAATGACAAATGAGAGTGTACGCGATTATGCGAATCGCATAGAAGCCGAATCCTATATTGCTTTTCCGCAGGATGTTGTGTCTGATAATGAAGATTCCCTGAGAACTGCTATTTTGATCAACTCATTTAAAAAGGGGTTGAAAATCATTATTCGAAAAGCTGTTTTATCTGCAAATCCGCAGTCATTTGAAGCTGCGAAAGAAATTGCCATTCTGGAAGAAGAAGTGCAGAATGAAGTGCTAGAAGAAATGACAGAAGACATAAATGCTGTGAGAATTGAAAATGACCCTAAACATGAAATTGAAGAACTGAAGAAAGAATTGAATACAAAGAAGAAAGAATTTGAGAAATTAAGAAGAAAATTCAGTGAGAACTCAGAAAAAAGAAAGAAAAAACTGGATGAGATAAGAGAAGATCTGGAAAAGAGCAACTCCAGTTTCGAGGAATCCCTATTGGATACGCCCTCTACAAGCAGATACAATGAAGATGAATTGATAGAGGAAGATTGGGAAGATATTCCAGTAAAGAAGAAACATAAACCATCAACATCTTTTAGAACTTCTACACCATCCAAAAGATCTGAAAACAGAAACCATTTCAGTCAAAGAAGAACTCCGGTTGCCTCACAGGAAGAAGAGTGGTATGTTAAAAGTCCACATCAAAATTATTCTCCAAGAAAGAACTCTCTAGCCTTTAGAAGACCTTTTCGTAACAGTTCATATAGAAATTCAAATTTCCAGAGAAGAAATTTTTCAAATTTTAGAAATTCTTTTGATAATTATAAATTTCAAAACTTCAATAATTTTGGATATAAAAGAAATAACAGATATTTTAATAATAAATTTGGTAATAGAAGACAATTTAGAAGACAGAATTTCAGAACACAAAATTTTCAATCTCCAAATTTTAATAGACAAAATTCTGAAGTTAGTTGCATGACGGAAATTAAAGCTCCTTGCCAGAAAAATTTTCCGGTCATCTCAGTTTTTGTTGAAGATGTCAAATTGAATGCCTTAATCGACACTGGAAGTTCTATAAACATTATCTATAGAGATGCTTTACAGAAAATTGATCCTCGAATAGTGCAAACAAAACATACATCCATTATTGTGAAGGGAATTGGGGATCATGATGTTTGGGCTGATGAGAAAGCTTCTTTTCTTTTGTCCGTTGGAAAAGACAATATTGTGATTGAATGTTGCATTTTAAACACACCTGCACCAAAGGAATACAACATGATTTTGGGAAGTACCTTTCTGCATAAAAATAAAGTGACCATTACCTTTGGACACAAAGATGTTCAACCTGAAATATCTGAGTGCAATGCTATAAATTATAAATGTGATAGAAGAAATTACAATTTTACAAATGATGTGGATTATAGATCCAAAGACACAAATTTTTCAAGAAATTTTAGAGGATATGAAAATAAGTGTAATAATGGATATTTATTTGAACAAAACAATTTTCACAATGAATTTAGAGATGTTGATTTTAGAGATTTTGATGCAAATGGAAATGAAAGGTAAAATATTGAATGTGAAAATGATTCATATGAAAGACAGATGAATGACAATGTACATACAGACAGATTTTTGACAAAAGACAATACCAGTGACAATGAAATATTTCAGACAGATTGTGATAAACATGATGAAGGAAGTTCACAACAAAACTAGGCAATAGGGATTGCCAAAGCTTTCAACAAATGTGTCTTGAAGCCATATACTGAATCTTTTATTAAATTAAAAAGAAATTACAAAATTAAGAAAGACACGACAATTTTACTTGAACCTATCAATAATAAAGAATTTTCTGCTAACAAAATTTTCATTGCTAGAAGCATTCATAAAATTCCTGAAAATGACTTTTTGTATGCAAAAGTTGCAAATCCATCTGAGAAAATTGTTTATATAAACAAAGGTATGAAATTGGGAACTTTCGAAAACATCTATGAATCTGATATTGACATAGATAATAGAGTTGACATTGAAAACTGTATTGAAGAAAATGAAACATTTGATGCATGGGGAGGAGATTTTGATTTGAAACATATGAATTATGCTCAAAAAACCTTACTTTTGAAATTACTAAGTAAATATAAACATGTTTTTGCTAAGAATATGAAAGAATTGTCTGGATGTGACACTATTTTGCATGAAATTAATCTTGAATCTAACATACCTGTTAGGCAGAAGCCATACCGTATACCACATAATTTACAGAAAGAACTTTCGCGCCAGGTGAATGAATTGCTTGATGCCAAAATCATTCAACCAAGTACATCACCTTACAATACTCCTGTGCTGTTTGTTAAGAAACCTGATGGAAGTTATAGGTTAGTAGCGGATTTCCGAAAGTTAAATAAGATTACGATAGTGGAAAATTTTCCAATTCCGAATATATCGGAATTAATTGATAACTTGTCTGGAGCCTTGTATTTTTCGACTCTGGATCTAACTAGTGGATTTTACCAATTGTGTTTACATCCTAATGATTATCCAAAAACTTCTTTTTCAACACCTGACGGACATTTTGAATGGACCAGAACTCCATTTGGTCTTAAGAATGCGCCTGCATCCTTTCAGAGACTGATGTCTCTGGTGCTGGCTGGCATATCTGGAATTTATATAGACGACATAATCGTCGCTTCAAGAACATTCGAAGAACATTTGAAAAAACTAGAAGAAATTTTTGTAAGATTAAGTAAACATGGTCTTAAATTGAAACCAAGCAAATGCTATTTTTTCAGAAAAACAATTAAGTATCTTGGATTTTTGGTATCAAATGGAAAAGTACAACCTGATACTCATAATTTGGAAGTTGTAGAGAAATTCAAAATTCCTAAATCAATTAAGAATGTGAGACAATTTCTTGGACTCACTGGATTCTATAGAAAATTCATAAAAGACTATGCTGAACTTACCCTTCCACTGACAGAATTACTGAAGACTAAGAATAATGAAAATAAAAAGAAATTTATTTGGACTAATGAAGCTCAAAAATCTTTTGAAATTTTAAAAGGAAAACTTTTGTCAAAACCAATTTTGACCCTTCCAGATTTTAGAAAACCATTTATTTTACATACTGATGCTTCAAATCACTCTTTAGGCTGCTATTTGTCCCAAGAAGATGAAAATAAAATTTTGCATCCAATATCTTATGCTAGTCGTAAACTTAATGAAGCTGAATGTAAATACAGTGTTGTCGAAAGAGAAGCATTAGCCGTTGTATGGGCTACTAACTATTATAAACACTATTTAATTGGAAAACCTTTCACAATTTTTTGTGACCAGATATCCCATTCGTTTATATTTAAATTAAAAGACCCCACATCTAGATTGGCTAGATGGATTGCATCTCTATCACAATTTGATTATCAAATAGTACATAAACCAGGAAAAGCAAATGTGGTTGCTGATTATATGTCGAGAAATGTAGATGAATGTACAAATACTATTGACAATATTCCACAAAGATTTGTGTCACAATATAAAGTTATAAATCAAAATGTTAATCAAAATTTTCCAAGTGTAAATCAAAATTCTCAAAGTTCTAATAATGTAAACAATACTAATAGTAGCAATAGAAGAGAATCAGAAGTCAATTTGAATCCAGCCAATACAAATGAAGAAAATGAAATTTGTGCTGTTAATAATAATGAAAGTGAAATTCAAAATGAAAATAACATACAAAGTGGTCAATTGGAACAAACATTTACTTGTCCTACCTTGCTCATAAGAATTAAGAATGCTCAAAAATCTGACCCAAGGTGCAATAAAATTATAGACCTCTTAGATAAAAACATAAAACCTTACCCACAAACTTTGGTATTTTTTAGAAAAGATGATATCTTGTGGTGTACTCATAAACACCCTAAGCGTAGACACCAAGAACAAGAAAGAGTTGTTGTTCCACAGGAACTTGTGTCTGAAATTTTATGGCTGCATCATGATTGTCCTACTTACGCACATTGTGGATTTAGAAGAACTTTAGCTTCTGTGAGCAGAAAATACTTTTGGCAGGGAATGTATTCCCAAACCCAAAACTATGTCGCTTCATGTGAAATTTGTGTAGTAAATCGTGGTTTTAGAAATAACAAAGCACCCATCCAAAAATTTTCAAAATCCACATATCCATTTGAGCGAATAGCTATGGATTGTGTCGGACCATTACCTATATCAAGATCTGGAAATAAATTTATTTTAGTCATAACTGATTATTTTACAAGATGGCCTGAAGCATATCCTTTAGATTCAATTAAAACTGAAGACATTTTAAATTGCTTAGAGCACTACATGGCTCAGCATGGTATACCTAAATTCATCGTCTCGGATCAAGGGACGAATTTTGTTTCTAGAACAGCAAGATGTTTTTATAAGAAATTAGGAATAATAAAGAATACTACTACTGCCTACATGCCATCAGTAGATGGATGTGTTGAAAGATTAAATGGTACTTTGATCAGATCCTTGAAAAATATTGCATATAACGATAAAGATAACTGGGACAATTGATCCATTTTGCTTTATTAGCACATAGAAATGCCATACATGCTTCTACGGGTGAATCGCATGCTTATTTACTCTATGGTAGAGATTTAACAGTTCCAAATACTTTGATTGCTGGATTTAAACCTCCGACATATGAATCAACATATGATTATGGTGAAGACATGAGATTCCGACTTAAAAGAACATATGATGTGGTAAAAAGTAACTTAGAAAAAGCTGAAAATTCACAAATTTTACAACAGCATAAGAA
Source organism: Amaurobius ferox (assembly GCA_951213105.1). Classification (NCBI taxonomy): domain Eukaryota; kingdom Metazoa; phylum Arthropoda; class Arachnida; order Araneae; family Amaurobiidae; genus Amaurobius; species Amaurobius ferox. Next base: position 137,143,132 of record OX578151.1, read on the forward strand.
AGCAAAGATGCCCAATATTAAAGTTGGTGATTTGGTGTATCTTTACACTCCCTTTTTGCCTCAAGGCCAGTCAAGAAAACTGAGCTCTTTTAATAAAGGCCCTTTTAAAGTGATAAAACAAACTTCTGCTGTCAATTTTTTAGTAAGACATGTGATGAATCCCAAAAATGAACAACTGGTTCATGTGAACAGACTGACTCTTTTACCTCCAAGAAGAGAGGAATTGCAAAAATTTTCAAAACAAACTACTGAAAGTCAAAAATTGAACTCTAAGTCAAATAAACTTACTCCTGTGATCACCGCTGAGAAAGACTCTGTGAAACTAAAATCTTGTTTATCAAAAAGTTCAGAAAAATCTCAAAACAAAAAAACTGTGAAACGAGTAAGATTTAATTTGCCAAATAAAAGGGTAAATGAAAATGCTGTTCATACTAGATCAAACTTTCATGCTAATAAGTCAACAATATGCACATAGAAATAATTCAAATAACTTTGATAATAGAGGAAACGGAAGAATCATTTACAACAATAATTTTAGAAATAATTATATACCACACCAAAATCAGTATTATATGACAAACAGAAATACACGTACACCTTATAATCTGAGGAATCAAAGATTTTCACAATATTAAATTTTAGTTGAGTTCACAATTTTTCAGAAATTAAATTTTGCAAGAAAAATCTCATTTTAAATTTAAGTTTATACTTGTTTAAGTTTTATATTTCAATATTGTCTTTTAAAATAGAATTTATGAAAAAATTGTTGTGATTTTAAAATTTATTGGAAATCTTGCATTTAAGTTAAAAAAAAAAAGTAAATAAGAAAAAGTAATTGATTTTGTGAACTATAATTTATGAATGTTTATATTATAATTTAAATAATAAGTAAATTTGTTAATTGACTCTCCTTGGACTTTAAAATTTTTCGAGAGTCCTGTTTGATTGACTTTGATTATATTGATGTGTTTTATTGTAAAAATGTTTGATTATTTGTTTAAGTTCATTAATGAAAATAATTGAAATGGTATTGGTATTTTATTGTTCCCCTAAGAAAAAGGAGGAAATTTTGAATTTTGAAAAAGTAAATAGTGGAAACTAAATGATTTTATTAAAATAAAACTGAAATTAATATAAAGAAATTGAAGTAATTTAAGTAATTTTAAATTGAAAATGGAAAGTTTGAATTTGAGAATTTTTGAAAATTTAATGAAATTTTTTTGAAGATCAAAAGTAAATGATCTCTTTTGAAAAATGTTTTTGAAACTTTGTTGCTGAGAGAGGTGAAAATTTTTGGCTGATGAAATTTTTTCTCCTTTCTCTCTCTCTCAGTAGACAAATGTATTTAAATGTAAATTTTTTCTTTGGTGACATGAAGGGGTCACTTGTTGAAATAATTTCAGAGTGAAAGTTGTTAAAAGTAAAGTAAATTGAAATTTTAAGATAAATTGAATAATGTAAATATAAATGAATGATTTAAAGTAATTTATGAAAGTGTGTCAGAATGAGAAAATTCTGAATTGTCTTGATGACAAAAATAAGTTGAATTAAAGTTAATATAAAAATTTGTTGAATAAATGATGAAAAGTTGAAATGTTGAAAAATTGAAGATAAATGTAATTTAAAGTTAATATGTTGAATTTGAAAGTAATTTAAAGTGAAAGTTAAGATTAAATGAAAGTTTTTGAAATGGAAAATTGAATTAAGAAATTTAAAAATTGAAAGTGACTTTGTTCTCAAATAGTGAGACAATTTTTGAATGAGTAAAAAAATCTCATTACCTGAATATGACAATTTAAATTAAAAATTAATTTTCAAAATATTTAATCCTTTAAGAATTTTTGTGTCACTTGTGTGTTTTGAAAGTGACAATTGTTGAAATTGTTTGAAATTTTTTTAATTGTTTATATTGTTAAGTTTGTAAATTCATATTATATCATATTTTATTTTTCATATCACCTGGTTGATCTCAATGTTGTTGATTGAGATATTGTGTTGTCAGGCAAAGTACCTTGACAAATTTTTCTGATTTAAGTGTAATTTTATGTAAATTTTTGTAAAGGTTCCTTTAAGATGTGGTGACGCCTTGTCATCCTTTTGGTTTTCTTTTGGTCTTTTTCCTGTGGTGATGAATGGCTTGGCCGGTCATTCAGATCTGCAGTGGCGTTGTCTTGAGAAACGTTGGGGCCCACGTTTTCTCGCCCAAAATTTTGTTTTAAATTATTTTACACTTACAGGTTCCTAAAACTCTTTGTAAATTTTTGTGTTTTTGTGTTTTGAGTGAGAGAAAAATTTTCCTCACTGTGTTTGGAAAATTTTTGCCTCACAGAAGGGGAGAGCTGTCATGTCGCATTTCTGCGCCATGAGCCTTTTCGTATTTTTCTGTGAGAGAAACATCCTTCTCTCTGTTCGTGCCTGTGCTGTGTTTTTCGTTAACACTTGTTTCTATTGAAATTGCATTAAAAAGCGCATTTGGTCGTGAATTCGTTGGGAGCGTCTAGGATTTGTGTCTGGCCGAGATGCGTGACGTTTTGCTCGCATGTTGCTAGGAGAGCGCGCTGTCCAATCAGGAAGAGGCGCAAAGCGAAGGAGAACTTTTTTCATGGGCTCGAGCGACCCACACTTTGCTCTCTTCGAGCTGGAGATTCCGACTGAAAAGGTCGCTGGAGGAATTTGTCTAAATTTGGCCGAAATGGCTAAGCTGCCAGAGATGGGCTTTTGGTTAAAAAGGAGTCCGCCCCTGTTTTCTGGAGCTGAAGAAGAGGAGCCTGGAACCCATTACTAAATATTCTTATGCAATTTTTCTAAATTATCCCTTTTTTATTCCAGGAAATCTATCCGACATCGACGCCGAGCTTGGAGTAGTTATTTCACTCTGTTCGAATTGGTGCATAATAATCTGATGTCCGATTCCTAAAGATTTTGGATTTTTCCTCGACATTTCCCTTTGAGAACTTTTTGATCCCGCCTCAAAACCGTGATTACCTGATGCGAATCTGTTGCTCCAAATTTTGTAAATTAAGAGACAAGGTAACCTTTCTTTTTACCGGAATCAATGATTCCGAAGCAGCACTGGCATAATGAAAACTAAATTTTATAGGCTCATGTTTAAAATATATTTATGGCTAATTTAGATCCATACTTAAATCATATGATTAATAAATAAATTGATTATTGTTTGCAATATAATTTTGACCAGAGCATTAGTTGAATTTGTCTAATGTAAGTGAAGCTCTGAAGTTCTGATTTAATATTTGAAAGATAAAATGCATATATTGATTTCTTTGAAAAATCTAAAATAAATCCTTAATTTGTGTGATAAATGAGCCTGTTTATTTGTGTCTGCATATTTACTTTACTCACTGTACATCATTTAGGGTTTAATTCCCCTAAACTGGGAATTCCTTTAGATCTTGAACCTGGTGTTTTGCTGATAAATTTTATGAGATTAAATATGTTAAATATATGTCTCTTTGTCATTTTGAAATTACGATCACAAGTTGTGGGTTGTGGAGACAGTAGGTGCTGTTTGTACTGACTCAGCTCCCACAATCTGTCTACATCCACATTTCCCTTTCACATTTTTCCTCAGTATCAAGTTTGGATAAACATACGATTTATATAGAAGGGTGTCGTACGGCGTGCACGATATTTTGTAATTTCAATTACGGATGCCAACCAAAATAATGACCTATTTAAATGCTGCAGATGGAACCAATGGCAACCCAAACATAAATAAGCAGCGCGCATCCCCTCCATCACAGCAACCAATAAAAAGACGAGGTATGACACTACAAGGTGAAAAGAAAAAGAGTTTTCGAGAATGTTCTAGAAGTTTCCACGAGATGCAATTTCGACAGCGCCCTAGCCGCACCTGATGTTTTTTAGTGGTATTCAAAAATATCTCCTGCGATCGCGCAAAGATACGCGGATCGGCAAAAATTGAGATGTGTGAGCGAAAAATGAGCACAGTGAAATAAAGGCGTATTAAAATATTATACGCAGGCTTCCAATGTAGTGCTGGCTCCATCAACTATCGAGGTACAAGCAAACATAAGGTATGGAAATGTTTCATCTGTTATAATGATTAAGGAAGGCACACAATTCATAGTACCTATCGTGTAATTAATAATAAGGTCGTACGAACCTATCGCAATAACGAGCTCGTGTATTGAAACAAAATGAACTACTCAGATTTTCGGTAGATAATAGTAATTAATGTGTTCTAAATATATGTGTCTTATGAATTATATGTTGTAAATGTATGTGTTGATTAAATGTTGTTAAAGATATTTGTGTCCAGAAGGATGCAGGATTAAATTTAATAATCAAGATCTCTCTACATGTATATATACGAAAGTAAATATTAAAGTAATTGATTAAATTTAGATAAGAGTATTTATTTATATTTTGTGTGTTCGTCTCTCCAGTTTGAGAACCTGAGGGTTTACATGCTCCACCCCTAGCCACGGCATCATAGGTAAGTCCTATAGTGGTAATTTGGATAAGGACAATTTTACCTTGTGACAAAGGGTTTTAAAATGAATCTCCCTATACCATTTATTTCGTTCAATTTTGTGTGTAATAAAAATTTATTTTCTCTTCCAAGGCGTCATGATTACGTAGAGGAAAATATTTTTCTTACAATTTATTTTAATAATTTTTACATTTATAATGTAAGAGAAGCTATCGTTTTTAGTCATTAACTAATATACTAAGGTCATCATTTCTTGAATTATTCTGTTTCCCTATAGAAATTAATGCTATGGAAATCCTAAATTTCAAATAAACCGATTTAGATGTTCTGAAAAATACTTTTTATCTAGATCTATTTTTACAGTATGTACACATAGGCATCTTATATACTACTAGAAGGTATACCGCCAAGGAATTAACCATCTGCATATTGCCTCCCATTTAGCGTTATTTTTATCAATTTGCGAGATTTTTATCAATTTGGCGACATTTTCGTCAATTTGGTAATATTTAAGAAAAAATCGCTAAGCATTACGAACTGGCGGAAAAATGGGTTATTCATATAGTCGTTTATTATGTTATTTCCAGGATATTGAATTTTCATCAAGTAGTTGTCATTTTCATTGATTTAGAGTGAATTTGATCAATTTGGCGACATTCTCGTCAATTTAGCAGCATTAAAAAAGACTCGCCAAGTTCACGATATGCCGCCAAAATTCGTCGCCAGAATTTCTTCAAGCGTTACAGACGGAGAAATAGGTTATTCTTATGGTAGATTCTTTTATTTTTCCCAAGATATTGAATTTTTCTCAATAATAGTGTATTCTTATGGTAGATTCTTATATTTTTTCTAAGATATTGAATTTTTCTCAATTAGTTCTCACATTTACCAATTTGGCTATATTTCTTAATCAATTTGGCGACATTTTCGTCGATTTGGCAACATTTAATATATCTCGCCAAATTGGCGATATTCCGCTCATTTTGACATCAAAATTTTGCTAAGCGTTAACCAGAGAGAGATAGATAGATAACAGACAGATAAATCAAATATTATTAATAATGCCAAGCTTGAATGCAATCCTATACTCTACGCTCAACAAATATTTGAAATAAAGAATTGACATTTTAACCTGCATTTGAGACAGACAGTTCTCAAATATATGCGTATATAATGCTTTTGTGTTGTTTCTGAACGTAAGAGGACTAAGGCTGCTTACATTGAAACGTGTAGTAAGAATATTTCGATGAAGAAGGGAATTTTTCATACCTAGATTGTTGCATATATTTCTGGAAGAATTGTTTTTATTCCTTGAAATTTTTCATTTAAAAAATTTGCATGACTGATAAATAAGAATTGGCTTCTTGGAATAAAATATTTGTGTATAGTTCTTGAAATAAATATATTTCAGAGTAAGTTTTTGAAAAAGAAATGAACATTTTTGAGAACCAACTTTGTAATGAAAGATCCATGAGTGTACACATTACATCAATATATAATAAAGTCACCATGCTCAATCAATTAAAAGGAGTGACACAGTAGAAAAGAACCACTAAAAGAGAAACACCACTAGAAGAAAACACCACTTGAAGAGAAGAACCACTTGAAGAGAAACACCACTTGAAGAGAAACACCACTTGAAGAGAAACACTACATGAAGAGAAACACCACGTGAAACGAAACACTATTAGGACAAAAACACCACTAGAAGAAACGCACCAATTAAAAAGAAGCACCACAAGACACTAGAAAGGAAGCACCACTTGAAAAGAAACATCGCTTGAAGAGAAACACCACTTGAAGAGAAACATCACATGAAGTGAAACACCATGTGAAAAGAAAAACCACATGAAGTGAAACACCATGTGAAAAGAAACACCACTAGAACAGAAACACACTAGAAGAAAAACACCATTTAAAGAGAAACACCACTTAAAGAGAAGCACCACTTGAAGAGAAGCACCACTTGAAGAGAAGCACCACATGAAGAGAAACATCACTTGAAGAGAAACATCATGTGAAGAGAAACATCCAATGACGACAAACACCACGTGAAAAAAAAACACCACTAGAACAGAAACACTACTAGAAGAAAAACACCACTTGAAGAGAGGCACCACTTAAAGACAAACAACGCGTGAAGGGAAACACTACGTGAAGAGAAACACCACTTGAAGAGAAACATCAAGTGAAGAGAAACACCATATTAAGAGAAACATCACGTGAACAGAAACACCACTAGAACAGAAACACCACTCGAAGAGAAGCACCACTAGAAAAGAAGTACCACTTGAAGAGAAACACCATGTAAAGAGAAACACCACGTAAAGAGAAACACCACGTGAAAAGAAACACCACTAGAACAGAAACACCACTAGAAAAAAACACCACTTGAAGGGAAGCACCACTAGAAGAGAATTACCAATTGAAAAGAAACACCGCGTAAGGAAAAACACCGCGTAAGGAGAAACACCACGTGAAGAGAAACACCACGTGAAGAGAAACGCCACGTGGAGAGAAACACCACGTGGAAAGAAACACCACTTGGAGAGAAACATCACGTGGAGAAAAACACCACACGAAGAGAAACATCACCGGAAAAGAAACACCACTAGAAGAAAAACTCTACTTAAAGAGAAGCACCACTGGAGGAAAAGCACCGATAGAAGAGAATTTAAAAGTTATGATAGCAAATTGGATAACAAAACAAGATAGATGAAAAAAGTCAAACGCAGAGTTATAGAGTATTGTATAGGGATTAGGAATCCACACTAGGTACGAACGAAAAGGGTATATGTATAAAAAAGAAATATGCGCCAAAATGTCGTATCATCAGGAGTTGTAAATCCGTAACGCCTGCAATGCTTATCAAAGTTCGCAGTAATATTCTTTTTTGAATTCAAATGTTTTTGTCGGAGAGATATTTGAACAGACTGAATATAAGATACTATAATAAATCTTGTCTTACTATAATTAGATTAAACGTGTACACTCTTGGATATATCCTTAAAAATTGGAGGTGTTTAAGGACCTTTTTCGGAACCCCGTAAAGTAGCTGTTATTGAGGCATATTTGTATACTTAATTTGGTTTGAATAGGACACAAATCAATAAAATAATGAACAGTTATTCATAATACTGTTCAAAGTACAGTTGTAATCAAATACTGAATTACCCCCAGAAATTCAGTATTTTCAAAATAAGCGTTTATTATAACGTAATAAATTTGAATGTTTTATGATACATTTTGTGCACTCCATAAGATAAAGAACTAAGTAATTTAACGTTAAGACTAACCGGCATATTTCGGTAGGTCGGACGGTATGAGTAGGGAGAAAGAAAGTGCATTATATCGAAGTTTATTCAATTAACACCCGAAAAGCAAAGTGTTGTAATTAATTTACGTAAGTGTGCCTTTTCTGCTCTCGAAATTACCAAGAGGATAAAAGGTAGTAAGTCAAGTAAAAGCATATAAGTCATATAAAATTACAAGTCATTAAGTCTAAAATATGGAAGTATAATTCAAGTCATCTCTTTAAATGTCTTACTGTCATTCTGCCCCTTGAAAATTATGAAAATATGTGGGTGATGCTAATTTCTTGAGTACTTAAAAATATCTAAACAATTTGAAGATTTTGGAACATCCGAAAGTTTTTCAAATTAGAACAGGTTCAGTATTCACTGGTTGTAACAATCATATCAAATTTTGTTCAAAACGTTCCAATTGCTCCTCAGATATAGCTTCCCCTGTCTAATACACACATACATAAACATACGTACTTGCTTTTATCACTTCAAAACGTTCGATCCAAGTTCACATATACTTGAAACGTACTCTTCCGTCTAAAATGCGAATTCGAATTATTGGCCTTTGTAGAATATGTTCCCTATACATTATAATATATAATATGTAGGAAAAAAAATAAATAAGTCTGAAAAAAAATATATATTTTTTTACTTTCCTTATATACGTAGTATAATGTATAAGGAGAGTATTGTGACGGAGTCGAAAATTCGGAAAAAAATACATATTTTTACTTTCCTTATATACGTAGTATAATGTATAAGGAGAGTATTGTGACGGAGTCGAAAATTCGGAAAAAAATACATATTTTTACTTTCCTTATAGATGTAGTATAATGTATAAGGAAAGTATTGTGACGGAGTCGAAAATTCGGAAAAAAAATACATAGTTTAACTTTCCTTATATACGTAGTATAATGTATAAGGAAAGTATTGTGACGGAGTCGATAATTCGGAAAAAAATACATATTTTTACTTTCCTTATATACGTAGTATAATGTATAAGGAGAGTATTGTGACGGAGTCGATAATTCGGAAAAAAATACATATGTTTACTTTCCTTATATACGTAGTATAATGTATAAGGAGAGTATTGTGACGGAGTCGAAAATTCGGAAAAAAATACATATTTTTACTTTCCTTATATACGTAGTATAATGTATAAGGAAAGTATTGTGACGGAGTCGAAAATTCGGAAAAAAAAATACATATTTTTACTTTCCTTATATACGTAGTATAATGTATAAGGAGAGTATTGTGACGGAGTCGAAAATTCGGAAAAAAATACATAGTTTTACTTTCCTTATATACGTAGTATAATGTATAAGGAAAGTATTGTGACGGAGTCGATAATTCGGAAAAAAATACATATTTTTACTTTCCTTATATACGTAGTATAATGTATAAGGAGAGTATTGTGACGGAGTCGATAATTCGGAAAAAAATACATATGTTTACTTCCTTATATACGTAGTATAATGTATAAGGAGAGTATTGTGACGGAGTCGAAAATTCGGAAAAAAATACATATTTTTACTTTCCTTATAGATGTAGTATAATGTATAAGGAAAGTATTGTGACGGAGTCGAAAATTCGGAAAAAAAATACATAGTTTTACTTTCCTTATATACGTAGTATAATGTATAAGGAAAGTATTGTGACGGAGTCGATAATTCGGAAAAAAATACATATTTTTACTTTTCTTATATACGTAGTATAATGTATAAGGAGAGTATTGTGACGGAGTCGAAAATTCGGAAAAAAATACATATTTTTACTTTCCTTATATACGTAGTATAATGTATAAGGAGAGTATTGTGACGGAGTCGAAAATTCGGAAAAAAATACATATTTTTACTTTCCTTATAGATGTAGTATAATGTATAAGGAAAGTATTGTGACGGAGTCGATAATTCGGAAAAAAATACATATGTTTACTTTCCTTATATACGTAGTATAATGTATAAGGAGAGTATTGTGACGGAGTCGAAAATTCGGAAAAAAATACATATTTTTACTTTCCTTATATACGTAGTATAATGTATAAGGAAAGTATTGTGACGGAGTCGAAAATTCGGAAAAAAAAATACATATTTTTACTTTCCTTATATACGTAGTATAATGTATAAGGAGAGTATTGTGACGGAGTCGAAAATTCGGAAAAAAATACATATTTTTACTTTTCTTATATACGTAGTATAATGTATAAGGAAATTATTGTGACGGGGTCGAAAATTCGATTTCGAGTTTTCGACGGGAGAACACGTTTTAAGCATCCCTGATCACGAATCGAACATTTTTGAGGTAATTTATGTGTGTGCTTGTGTGTGTGTCAGTGAGTCTGTGGGGACGATATCTCAAACACGAATGGAGCGATTCGAATGAAATTTGGTACCAAAATAACAATCCATGAATACTGGAAGCCTATTGTTTTTAAACACAATCGAGTGTTCAGAATCCCCCTAAATTTTCGCGTGAAATTTTGAAAAAATCATCAAAAAATCAAAACATTTAATAAAGTTACGCAAATAGACATTTCTTATGTAATATTGTCTTAGAAAACGATTGACATAAACTTTAGAACGCTAGCACGAACCGATGAACCGTTCTGAGATTATACACATTTTTCAAATAAATTTATCAAAAAATCCCATAAATTAAAACAAAATATTAACTATTGTGAAATATGTTCACTTTTTATATGTAATATCATGCGATAAATATGGTGACATCATTCTCGTGGATCTAGCTCGTTCCATTCATGAGGAAAGATACCTTGAGTAATACTTTTGTATTTGAACGCCAATAGTCATTTATCTGCTATAAGAATAACTTATTTCTCCGTCCATAAAACTTGGCGATATTTTGGCAACGAATTTGGCGGAATGTGGCCAACATGGCGACTTTTTAAATGTTGCCAAATTAACGAAAATCTAGCCATATGGATAAAAATGACGCTAAATCAATGAAAATGTCCACTAATTGAACAAAATTCAATATCTTTGAAAGAGTATAAGTATCTACTATGATAATAACCTCTTTTTTACTGTAAAAGTAGTAAATTCATTGCATTATATAAGGAAAGTCATGTGCTGCCCACATCAGATTTTTTGTATTGTCACATTCATTGTGATACGAATAAAAATAAACACCAAGAAATATAAATATATGAAATTTTTGAAGACTTATATCTCCTGGTATTTATAGTTCCTAATCAACTTAAGTAATACAGTACATAAGAAACTTATAATTTAAAGTTACATGTGTAATACTGATTAACTATTCAAAAAATAGTAGAATATTACACATGTCAGAAAAAATATTTTAGGAATATTGATTCCATGTTCTTGAAATAATTGTTTTTCCAGATATACATGTTTATAAATATATGTTTATCTGGATTTTAAATTTCTATTTACTTAAATATATTAAATTATTGATTTTTATAAATAATAAAGTAGTAATAATTATATTATTTATATTTTATGAAAAATACTATATTTTTAAAACTATTTAAGTCTTCATATCTTGAAAACTACTTTAAATCTTTATAAATAACTTTGTGTAAATACTTTTCTTCTAAATACGAAAGAATTTTTTTCTGATTTGTCTTTTGTGAAAAATTTCAATCGCTACATTTCTCAAAATTGATATTCAATTTATCATAATTCCGAAAGTTTGGAAAGAATTTTGTATATAATTTAGGAAACTGCATACAGTTCATCCTATAAAATCATTTTTACGAAGTAATTTCGGCAAATCACTGTCTGCATCTTTGCGGATGAAACTACCTCGAAGTATCTTCATCGAATTTTTCGTTGCAAAATGCAGAAATCAAAGAAAATTGTTCTTTGAAGTTCTTTTTGAATATAGAAAATAAAACAGAAGTGAACTGAAGACGAAATAAAGTTAAGTCTTCGAAAGGAAAGGGAAAGTACAATATCGTGCATGTGATTTTAGTTTGGTTACCAGGATGCTTTATTCGTCAGACCTGCCTGTGAAGATAATTTTGTATATCGAGCCCAGAGGTTCTTATGCAGTTTTTAGAAGAATTAAATTCAATATTTTAATAGAATATTTTGAATATCCATGTCATTTAGAATAGCATAGGAATTTGCACATGATTGTGAATTTCATGATTCGTTATATTATATATTCCGTGCGAAGAACGGCTATGTTCTACGGATAATCTTCTGAATACACGAGTATATTTTCTAATCTACGAGAATGTAAGTAGTAGAGATGTATCTTCCCATACAATTTTAGCATTTTCATTTTGACATATATTGTCATCAATTACGGCCTTTGGATTTAAAGATTAGAGGGATTATTTATATTTTCAATTTATTACATTATCTGGCATTTTTTTTTGGTAAATATATTTGAAACTCATATATAGTAGATGTGTAATCTTTTACTGATACACAGGTATATGTATCTTCAACTATTCGAAAATATAAACAGTACGGGTATAACTTCCATACAACTTTAGTGCTTTTATTTTGGCATATATTGATTTAATTTCATATTTTTTGTAAATTTGTTTGCACGCAGAACCAGGGTATTTTATTCGTCATAGCTTTCTGGGAAAGTAATTTTGTATAGTAAGAACATAGATTCTCAAATTTCTATTTAGGAGCAATAATTTATATATTTTAATAGATGAATAACAATGCCATTTAAAATATTGTAGGAATTTGCATATGATTGTGAATTTTACGTTTTATTTAATTATATACTCCGTACGAAGAACGGATAAGCTGCTAGTCATTAAATAAGACTTTCAAACTATGAAATTTTGGGTCAGAGATACGTTTAGTAAGAAACGCCAAAATTGCATTTTTTATACTGGCTCTCTACAAAGAAAATTCCAATAGCATTGGTTCCGTATTCATATTGGTTGGATATCACTATGAAAAACATGTCAAAGTTATGGAACTTAAACAACTTTGGTCATATCAAAATAACATGCACACAATAAATTACACATACATACACACTAACTTACATACAGACACACTAACTTACATACAGACACACTAACATACACACACACTAATATACATATATACACACAATAAATGACATACCCGCACCTAATTTACACACACACACTAACTTACATGCACACACTAACTTACATACATACACATACATACTCATGCACTATCGCGCATACACACATGCCTTATCTAAAAGACGTTCGATTCCAAATCAGAAATGCTTAAAACATGGTCTATTGTCAAAAACTTGAAAATGAATTATCGACCCCGTTACAACATATTCCCCATACACTATTTTATGTTCATATGGTAGTAATTAGTTTGTAAATTAGATAGTGAAGAATTTGCAATTTATTTTTCAGTAACTCGAATTCAAAAACTCCTTTTTTGGCTCTTTACTTCTTGAATTTCAAAATCACTTCATTTTGTATTTTTTCATATTTGAAATTAATAAAAAATATGTTTACTTTTCGATCATTTAAATTATAAATAGCATTGCTTACTTACAATAGTTTAAATTTCATAAAAGTTTTGTTTAATGTCGATTGTCATGTCGCAATTCTGCGGCATGAGCCTTTCGTCTTTTTCTGTGAGAAAAACAACTTTCTTTCCTTCCGTGCCTGTGCTGTATTTCGGTAGGCCTTGTTTGAATTGGTTTTACATTAAAAACTGTGTTTCGTCGAGAAACCGTTGGCGCGAGCCTGGAATTCTGTCTCGCCTGGGTGTGTGACGTGTGGTCTGAGGAGAAGGCTGTTGCCGGGCGCGCTTGCCTGCCAATCAGGAAGCGGCGTGGAGGAGAACTTTTTGCTGGACTCTTGAGACCCGGGGATTCGGCTTGGAAGTCTCGGTTGGAGAAGTCGCATCGAAAATTTTTCTTAATTTTTAAGACAAAGGTTTTGGCCAAAATGGCTAATTTTCCTTGAATGGAGTTATTTTGTTTCTGATGAAACCACGATCCATTTCCGGAGCTGGATGAAGAAGTACCTGGAGAAGATTCGATGTTCTTTAACGCTTTTCTAAATTCTTTTTTTTTTATTCCAGGATGATATCTCTCGCATCCTTTTGCTACCTAAGTTTTGAACCGGATGGATGATTGCCGTGGAATTTTCTGGCATAAATCCTGTAGAATTTGAGATGTCTTGGACACTCGTTCTGGAAAATTATTTCGGGTTCTTTCAAGTAACGAATATCGAACTAGAACTTTCCTGTGAAATTTTGGGTTAATTCTACGGTACAGGTAACTCTTTTGTAATCGGAACCATAAGTTCCAACTGAAATTTTGACACGACTAAATGCAACGCAGGCACACTAAATATTTAATTTTGAATTATAATGGCTTTGCTGAATTTTAAGAAAAGAAAAATAGAATTGTATTATGATTCATGATTTAAGTAGTAATATTATATTTGATTTGATAATAAATAGTGATTGAATATTCTGAGCAGAGCATAAATTGAAATAATGATTGTTAATGATAAAGGAAGCTCTGAATTATTTGGAATGATAATTTAAGTAAATAAATGTTGAGAAAAATGCTAATAATTAAAATAAATTGATTTGTTTAATTTGAAATGTGCCTTCCTTTTTGTATTCCCTCATGTTCTTTGCTCACTGAATACCATCTAGAATATAATTCTTCTAGACTGGGAAAACCTCATCTAAATAACATTGCCTGGGTTAAGCTAAATATGACAATTACCACTACTTTTGTTTTTGCTGTAAATTTTACGATCACTGGCCTTGTGTGTAGCGGAATCGGTACTCGCAGGTTGGTTCTGAAACCGCTACCACATCGACAATTAATATTTAAAAACCTTTGTGTACTTTCAAACATTTGAATTTTTAAAATCATTTATTTATGTATAATTCTGAAATTTGAATTTTGAGATGTCTCTGTACATTTCAATATTTTAAATTAAAAATAATGTTTATTTTTTAATATTTCAATTTTTAAAATCCTCAATTTACTTACAATAATTTAGATTTGAATTTTTTTAATTTATATTTTAAAACTTTATTATGAAGATGGCAACTTTCTTGAACCAATGAACTTTCTGTAGAGTAGGAATAACATCACATGCTGAAAGTGCCACATGTAACAAAATTAACTCGTCAGATTTTCATTTGGCTACAAATATTTAGGAATCGGTGAACTTGTGAGACCAGTAGGTACCATTTGCCGATTTTGGTGTTTACGACCAGACAAAGGCGCAGATATATGGCGCCATTTTCGACAGTCTTGTCCTGAAAAGTTATGACCTCAATTAATGCACGTTACCCAAATTACAGGCGTGCGTGGAGGCATAAACTATGCTTAGGAGCATGATTTAAACCATTTTTCATTCGTTCCAAAGCAACCAATGAAACCATAGTTCGACATCATGCTGAGGGACAGCCAATGGATGCAAGATGGTATCTTCACCCGAGACAAAAGATATACTGTGGCAAAAACAGAAGGTCCACGAAAGTAGTTGGTTTCTAGTTAGAAAACAAAGTCGTGTGTCAGAATGTTGGAGTCATGCGTAAAGAGTTTAAAAAGTGATATAGTCATCAACAATCATGAGTTGGAGTTAGAAAGTCATAGTCAGAATATCATGGTTGATGAATGCAAATTCTTACAAAATCAGCCAGCGAGTGACATCCAGTGCTGATTAATGACAGAATCAGATGGTGATTTGAGACCAATGCCGAGATGAGAGAGTATCAGTACATAAAGTTGTCAAGGTATGAACTTATCTTAACAAACTTTAGAATGAGGTTGTCTCTGGTGAATACATTAGATAGGACAGGGTCTCACACGAGTGCTCTTTTCCTTAATTAATCTTATACTAAGCTTTTATTATATTTTAATTATGATCATAATTGATGTGTTAATAAATCTGATTTGTTAAAATTAAAATTGTTGGTCTTAATGATTTTGAGTAATGATTTTGTTTTTTAGATTATGGTAAAGGGTCTCGCATGAAGAATTAATGGTATATTTTGTGACTAAGTTAGCAATTACTAATAAAGGAAATTTGATACATAATTTAATCAATAAATCCCCGCAATCAAATGTTTCACCACAGAACTACGCAATACTTTTTTTTATTCAACGATACAATAAATTATTCTATCGCTAAGCAAAGAGCTCGCAAGTCTTTGTGTTTTGATCGCGTAACAATCAAGTGCTTTTCCTTGTTTTTGTATTGTGCACTCAATAAACCTGAACAAGAATAAATCGAGCTCGATTTGTTATTCTTTGTATTTGGATGCGTTGAGGAGTAGAAGTAACTCGAGTTTGTTTTCCAACAGGATTTTTCTTTATAGATGTACTGGAATGAATGAGCGGACGCTACCAGGGTATTAAATAATTGTTCTCATAAAAGACGAAATTGAAAGCGTCCTGGAATTTAAAAAAAGTCTGTTTTGGTCAGCACATGACTTTCCTTATATAATGCAATGAATTTACTACTTTTACAGTAAAAAAAAAATATATTATTTTTAGAGTAGATATTTATATTATTTCCAAGATATTGAATTTTCTTCAATAAGTCGTCATTTTTATTCATTTGGCGAGTTTTTCATTAATTTAGCAACATTTCAAAAAGTTGCCAAGTTGGCGACATTCCGCCAAACACGTCGCCAAAATCCCGCCAAGCGTTATGGACGGAGAAATAAGTTATTCTTACAGCAGGTAAATGACTATTGGCGTTCAAATACAAAAGTATTACTCGAAGTATCATTTTTCATGAATGGAGCGAGCTAGATCCACAAGAATGATGTCACCCAATTTATCGCATGGTATTGCATATGAAAAGTGAACATGTTTCTCAATAGGAAATATATATATATATTTTTATTTTATATGATTTATTGATAATTTTCTTGAAGAATGTGCATTATCTCGAGAACGGTTCATGTTAGCGTTCTAAAATTTATGTCAATCGTTTTGTAATGAAAAATTACATAAAAATGTCTATTTGTGTAACTTTATTAGAGGTTTTGATTTTTTGATGATTTTTTCAAAATTTCACTTGAAAATTTAGGGGGATTCTGAACATTCGGTTGCGTATAAAAACAATAGGATTCCAATGTTTACGGATTGTAATTTTTGTACTAAATTTTGTTCTAATCGGTCCATTCGCCCATCAGTTATCGTCTCCACAGTCACGTTGACACACACACACATACTTCCACACACACATACCTTCTCACACACAGACATCACTTCAAAAATGTTCGATTCGCGATCAAGGATGCTTGAAACGTACTCTCCCATCGAAAACTCGAATTCGAATTTTCGACCAAGTCACAATACTTTCCTTATACATTATTGTACATAAGGAAAGAGAAAGTAAGAGATCAGTAAAGACATATTGAAAATTTTAAGGTTAACATAGATGATGCTAACAGTGATCACTTTCCGCGTCAGATAAGTGTGTTCGGTGTGGTCGTGTGAGTCATGTACAACAACAATGTTGAGAAATTAATTCTTTAAAAAGAAGGGCAAAGGGTAAAAGTAAAGAAAGTTTATACTGATCCAGATACACGATATCGTATGTTGACAAGTAGAGAAAAAATGTTTCTGCAAATAATTTGAATTGTAAAAGAGAAGATAAAAGTAGATTTCAAACTTACTCAAATTCTTGTGATAAAGGGTCATACAAGCATTTACAAAATTCTAACAATCAATCATTTGGGAATCAAAGTAGATATTGTCTGCATAAATTTGATAATAAGGAAACATTTGGTAAACAAACATCCCATTGTGAGACAAATGCAATTTGTCATAATATCACACATTCTCCATCATTTTTACTTTCTCTGCAATATATAGTAATGTATAGGGAAAGTATTGGAATCATGCCGAAAATCGCAACTCGAGTTTTTGACGGATCTACACGTTTCAAGACCTCTAAAATACGAAAAAACTATTTTTAGCGTGACGGCTGTGTGTGTTTCTGTCTGTCTAGATATTTTATCCACTCTAACTAGAAAACTAATGGACCGAATTTCATAAAATTTGGTAGATAAGTCACTTGTGGACGAATCTGGTGCTGATTAGTTTTAGGTACGATTTGGGATAAAAGAATCCGCTTTTTTTTGTAAAATGGGCCCCAAACGCTTGTATCTACTATAGCTGAAAAACTAATGAACCGAATTTCACAAAATTCTGTAGATAACTCACTTGTCTGTAGAATTTGGTACGATTCGGAAAAAATAACCTGTGTTTTTTTGCAAAATGGCCTGCAGAAATCGCCAGAATCTGAAATAAATAACTACGTATGCTCAAATATATCCATTAAATGCTTGTTCAATACCTAATTTTTATCGAAGAAAAGAATAAGACCAACCCTATTACACCAGGATTAGCCGTTCTCCAGATATTTTAGTTCTTTCGTATTTTCTCTACGCCACCTTTGAAAATAAGTCCAGTTATCAAATGAGAACGAAAATTGGATTAAAAGTGAATTAAATTTAATGAAAATAAAGAGAACTTGAATATAAGTCTGCAGGGAAAGGCATGTGCAACCCACATTAGATTTTCTTCAATTGTAAAAGGAAAGTTTGTAAGTAGTGCAGTATCCATATTGATGGATACAGTTCAATAAATTTGGTGTTTGAGAAAACTTTGAGCACTGTACCTATTTAGCTCATATGCTAATTAATTACAAACCTACCACTTTATGCAGTTTCAGTTCACACTGTACTCAAGTGGAAAACATAGCTATCATATCATTAAATTTGAGAAATAGAAAACTTCCTTTAGAATGTTTTGTGCTGACATTACCAGCACCAGTTTCATATAATATGTTTTAAGAAATAAGTTTTAAAAAATCTGATGTGGGCAGCACATGTCTTTACCAGCTCTCAGTAGACTCATATTCACGTTCTCTTCATTTCTTCAATTATTCATTAAATCGAGTTTAATTAAATAAAATACCACCCATAATGATTTTAAATTACACTGAATTTGCACTTTTAATTCAATTTTCGTTTTCATTTGTTAACTCGACTTATTTTCAAAGGTGGCTCTGCAAAAATGCAAAAACGAAACTAAAATATCTCGAGAACGGCTAATTTTAGAATAATGAAGGTGGTTTTATTCTTTTCATCGTAAATAACTGAGTATGAAACAAGCATTTAATTGATATATTTGAGCATATGTAATCTTTTATTTTAGAATTTGATGATTTTTGAGGCCCATTTCGCAAAAAGGCAGGTTATTTTGTTCCAAATCGTAACCAAAATCTAATCAACCCCAGGATAACCCACAAGTGACTTATTTACCAAATTTTGTGATATTTGGTATATTAGTTTTTCATCTAAACTGAATAGAGACAATTTTTGCTGATCATTTTGAAAAAAAAAAAAAAAACCGGGTTATTTTATCCTAGTCGTACCAAATTGAATCAGCACCAGGGTCACCAAGAATAGACTTAACTACTAAATTTTATGAAATTCTGTCCATTAGTTCTTGAGTTAGAGTGGATACATATATTGCACAGACAGACAGACACACACACAGATGTCAAGCCAAAAACGGATTTTTCGTTTTCTAGATGTCCCAAAACGTGTTGATCTGTCGAAACCTTGAGTTGCGATTTTAGGCATGATTCCATTACGTTCCCTATGCATTACCATCTACTGTAAGGAGCGTAAAATATAACTATTTTAGGTTTTCAAATTCGCCAGTTCCTTTTCTAGGATATCATGCTACAAGCAATACAAATTTATTCTTATGTGGAGAATCTGGACTGGAAAATTTAGAAAGATCATCAGAATTTTTACATAAAATGCAAATCTCCTTTGCTACCTGTAGAAAGTGACTGTGAGAGCATTAGAGAGTGAGAACACCCCCTCGTGAGGATAACTTGCCCTCCCCCCCTCAGAGGACAATAATGACGTCACCAACACAAAAATTGTATCGCAAGTATTTTTCACTGCAATTATGAAAACTCCTTTCGTGATTATTGAGCTACAAATTACCCCTTTAAGCGAAATTATGTCAAAATGCGTCCTACGCTGCTACGTTAAGAAATTATCAAATTTCGAATAAATTTTGAATTTTCCGCTTGGATTTCAAAAAAATACTATCTAGTTCTAGATTTTGCGATAGCAAAGCCGGATATAAAGTTTGGGGAAAATCCAACAATATTTGTGGCAGCTATAGTGTAAGTGAAAAATCAACAAACAGACAGACAAATGGACTTCAGTCTAAAAATAGTGAAAACATAATCAGGAGGTCTTAGAAAATATATTGACAGCAAAATCGTGAAGTCAAAAATATTCGTGATCAAAAACTTTATACTATATTCAATACTAAGAGAAAGTGAAAAATCTGATGTGAACAGCACATGACTTTCCTTGCCGACTCAAATTTATTTTCTCTTTATTTCATTACCAATTCATTAAATTGAGTTTAACTGCCCTAATTGACACGCATAGTTAATTGAAATGACACTGCATTTTTAATTCAGCTTTCGTTTTCATTTGGTAACTAGACTTATTCTCCAAACCGGCGTAGCAAAAATGCGAAAGACTAAAATATCTCGAGAACGGCTAGTCCTAGAGCAATGGAGTTCATCTTTATTATTTTCATCGTCAAAAGTTACATGTAATACAAACATTTGATACATTTGATCATACGTAGTTTTTTATTTCAGATTTTGATGATTTTTGCGGACTATTTCTTAGAAAAAAAGCAGGTTATTATTTTCCGAATCGTACCAAAATTTAATCGGGACCAGGGTAACCCACAAGCGACATATTTACTAAATTTTGTGAAATTCGGTAAATCAGTTTTTCAGCTAATGTAGATACAGGTGAAATTTTGCGGACCATTTCGCAAAAATGGCGAGTTCTTTTATCCCAAATTCTACCAAAAATTAATCAGCACCAGGGTCATACACAAGTGACTTACCTACCAAATTTTTTGAAATTCGGTCCATTTGTTTTTGAGTTAGAGTGGATACATACATTACACAGACACACACACAGATCCCAAAACATGTAGATCCGTCGAAAACTCGAGCTGCGATTTTCGGCATGATTCCAATACTTTACCTATACATTACCGTGTATTGCTGGGAAAGTTAAAGATAGGGCAACCCACCAGAAGGTGGACAAAAATGGAGTACTGGCCCCCATTTCTATAAACCCTTTCTTATCGTTTGCCCCTTTTCCTACTCCAAAATGATACATGTTTTGATACCATGCTAAACTATGTATACCGAGATATCACAGCGAAATTTAAATGTTAGATGTTCACAAATTATCGTACCTTCATAGCCCAAAGCAGAAAAGAAGGCTTTGATCCGAGAACAGAATACAAGACGCAGGAATCGATTATCCGTTTTTTGGATATCTTTCGTACACATCTTGAAATCTTCCAGCAAAATGGATTTCATTCCGTAACTATCTGCGTAATCGATTTATGACATTATCCATATTTATTATATCGGTTATTCTTATATTATTTGAGAAAATTTTCGCAAGGCACACAGTGCTAAAGATCCGTTAAATTGAATATATTGTTAAGGTGCATTTTTTAGAACTATGGGAGTGCATGTAGGATACAAGAATGAGTACAAATTTCTGGATAACTAACAAGTTTATTGACAAACACGGCGTAAACAGGAATTAGGACACTATGTGAGTCGCACGGTCTGGGGTCTTCAGCGTAAAAAGAAAAAATCAGATGTGGGCAGCATATGATTTACTTATATAATGCAATGTATTTACTACTTTTACAATAAAAATAAAATAGGTTATTCTTATAGTAGATACTTACATTTTTTCAAAGATATTGAACTTTCGTCAAATAGCCGTTATTTTAATTGATTTAGCGTCATTTCTATCCATTTGGCGAGATTTTCTTTGGTTTGATAACATTTAAAAAAGTCGCCAAGCTGGCGACATTCCGTCAAATTCTTCGCTAAAATCTCGTCAAGCGTTATGGACAAAGAAATAATTTATTCTTACAGCAGATAAATAACTATTGGCGTTCAAATACAAATGTATTACTCAAAGTATTTTTTTTCATGATTGGAACGAGCTAGGATCCAGGAGAATGATGTCACCCAATTTATCCCATGATATTACATATGAAAAGTGAACATGTTTCTCAATAGGAAATATTTTTTCTTATTTTATATAATTTTTTGAAAAATGTGCAATATCTCGAGAACGGTTCATGCCAGCGTTCTAAAATTTATGTTAATCGTTCTCTAAGGAAAAATGACATAAGAAATGTCTATTTTCGTAACTTTATTAGCGGTTTTGATTTTTTGATGATTTTTCAAAATTTCACTCGAAAATTTAGGCTGATTCTAAACATTCGATTGCGTTTTAAAACAAAAGGCTTCCAGTATTCACGGATTGTGATTTTTGTGCCAAATTTCATTCGAATCGGTCTATTCGTTTGTCAGTTATTGTCTCTACAGTCTCACTGACATACACACACACACGCACACACACATAGACATCCCCTCAAAAATGTTTAATTCGTGATCAGGGATGCTTTAAACGTGCTCTCCCGTCGAAAACTCGGATTCGAATTTTCGAGTCCGTCACAATACTTTCCTTACACATTATGTATATAAGGAAAGTAACAATATACAGTAAACCACCATTTGAATGCTCCAATAATTTCACAAAATGGAAACATGGAGAACTAGAAACACTCAAAATATGGAAATTATAGGGCTTGGTGATATATGCGAAACATTGGGATTACTCGTAGTTAAACTATACTGATGGATAATTCTTACCCAATTCCCTCAGATGATGCCGGATAGGCCTCAGGAGGATCTGCAGTTATATAATTATATTGTAACAACAGTTGCACACTTTCCATTCATGGCTGACTGTTATTTATACGTTTAAACCGCCGATTCAATGAATAACTCCTCCAGGAACGTTGGCGAATCACCACGAACTGAAATGTTATTCTTTTCTGCCACCAGGATTGCAAAATCTAGTCTGCTAGCTCGGGATTGGTCTGCATTACTAAATCAGTACAGAATATATATATATATATATATATATATATATATATATATATATATATATATATATATATATATATATATATATTATATATATATATATATATATATATATATATATTATATATATATATATATATATATATATATATATATATATATATATATATATATATATATATATAATGTAAATAACAAAGTACTAAACGTACCCGATTGTAAACTAATAGAAATTGCCAAGTCATATAGGCGCAATGCTGCTCTATTAATGTCTTGTATATAAGAAAATCAAAAATGATCGAGAGGTGATATAAGTGCCAACAGGGAAATAACAAATGGCCAAGGGGGATTGTGACTCCTTGTTCCCGTTTATAGCCAGCTATTACTCCGTAGGAAACACTCACGGAACCGTTACGTGCCTGTGGCCATATTTCTTTGGAACGTCAAAGCAAAAGGATATATATATATATATATATATATATATATATATATATATATATATATATATATATATAGTATGTATATATATATGTATATATATATATATGGAAATAAATACATATTTATATATATATATATATGTATATAAATATATATATATATATATATATATATATATATATATTTATATACATATATATATATATATATATATACATATACATATGCATATATATATATACATATACATATATATACATATATATACATATACATCCCCCTTGGCGATTTGTTATTTCCCTTTATATATATATATATATATATATATATATAATTGAGAGACAAACGCAGCTGGCTGATGTTTGCAAGTGATCTGAAATGTAAGTTGGTCTCCTGATTAGAGTATGGGATAAAAGGAATGTAAACGGCAAATGAGCCAATGGTTGTTATCATCTGTCGCCTACAAAAACCTGTTTTCCTAGCTGTTTTTCTTTTCAGAAGATGCGTGTTGTGGAAGAGATGCCTGGCAGATGACGCAGAAGATCGTTTGAGCATTTGGGTGATCGTGCGAGGGGATTAATTTTAAGTATACGTACGGCTGGGTGGGGTCGTATCGGGGTATCGTCGCTGAAACACGCATAAATGCGTCCACTGCGTAAATGCTTTGGAGAAGATGGAATGAAGAAGAGCATATGAATCGTCGCAGTGATACACGTCTATCCAGACGTATATCATCACGCGTTGATCTACGCATTCAAAGGCATGCTGTGGCGACCCCACAAACGACGGCTGTCGACATTCTGCAGAATTTGCAGGTTACATTGGATGTTCCAATATCAGCGATGACAGTTTCTCGACAATTGGCTGAAAGCGGCTCGCACTCAAACCGTCCTTTGGAAGACTGACATTGACGATAAGACTAACAACGTGAGAGATTGCAATTGCATCGGGACCGAGCCTCTTGCACGACTGAATGGGGCAGGGTAGAGTTCAGCTACGAGTGTCAGTTCTATTTGTCGAATGACAGTCGTCGTGTGAGAGTCTGGAGGCGACGTGGGAACAAATCCATTCCTTCTGCGACTGTTGAACGTCATACTGCTCGACAACGCGGTATCATGGTTTGGGATGCTATCGGCTTCTATAACCGTGTACCTTTTGTTCGTATCTGAGGCATAATGACTGCACGACGATATGTGGATAAGGTTCTGCGGCTAGTTGCAGTGCCCTGTATTCAAACGGTTGCAAAATTTTGCTTTCCAGCATGATAACCTTCGACCGCACACGACAACCATTACCAGACAAGCCTTGTAAGGTATACAGATATCTCTTTGGCCTCCGCTCTCTCCAGATCTCTCACTAATCGAACATGCATGGAACGTGATTGGCCGTCGTTTGACTGCTTTGCCCGGCCTCCTAAAGAGGGCGACCTATGGAGGATGGTTGAAGACATATGGTCATTCATCCCTCAGGAAAATATCCGCACGTTCATTGCATCTCTTCCTCGAAGGGTTGCTCTTTGTATCGCCGCAAGAGGTGATCTTACTGTCTACTGATTTCTTCCCCTGCCTATGCTATTACTGTATTGCATTATCCATCTGGAATTAACATTACTTATATATGCCATCTTTGTATATGTGTCCTTTATCATCAACTCTATTGGCTCTTTTACGATGTTGCATTTTCTGTGTCGGGTGGACTGTTTATATATATATACTCACGGACAATGAAAGCTGCGCACCAAGAAGGAAGCATAGGATGGACGACTTGAAATTTTATTGAAGGAAGGATACAGATGAATGACATACATGATCGCAGAAAAAGGGCAGCAGAACACATACAGAGGGAGTTGTGGTACACAGACTGGTCATCCTCTATAGCGCGTTGTACCGCCTCGTGCAGTGATACAAGCAGCAATACGGTCCGGCATGGTGTCGAACAGACGCCTGATATTGTCCTGCGGCAGACGAGTCCACACCTGCTGGACGTTACGTTCCAAATCTCGAAGATTGCGTCAACGAGGCAGCAGGCGTTTCAACTGGTTCCATACATGCTTGATGGGGGACAGGTCTGGGGAGCGAGCAGGCCATGGAAGTATCTGGATATGACTCAGGCAGGCCTGGGCGACCAGAGCCGTGTGTGGCCGGGCATTATCCTGCTGAAATTGCGCACCTGGAATCCCAGCAACGAATGGGAGCACATGGGGCCGTAGAATCTTATCCACGTTCCGCTGGGCAGTCAATGTTCCAGTTTCCACTACTAGAGCGGATCGACTGTCGTAGGCTGTGGCCCCCCAGCCCATGATGCCTGCAGTGAGGTTGGTATGGCGCTCGATAACGACGAGATTGGGATTGTGGCGTTGTGCAGGGGACCTCCACACTTTGAGCATCGGTCCCCAAAACGAAGCGGCACTCATCGCTAAATACCACATATCGCCAATCTGTGGCATTCCACGTTGCTCTGGCCCGGCGCCACTGTAACCGGAGCCGCCGATGTTCCCGTGTTAACGGCAGAACACATAATGTACGCTAGGATCTCAGATTTGCTTTCTTCAGGCGTCTAGATATGGTTATAGTGGGCACACAGGAACCGCTACGTGCATCGCGGATCGGGCTGTCATGGGCTCTATACGTGCTTGCCGCACGATCATTCGATCCTCTGTACTCGTGGTGTGCTTGGTCCGTTCGTAGCCGGTCGTCCGTGTCTGGGTGACGTCCCGTGATCAGTGCTTTCAACACCGTTGGACGGTATAGTCCAAACGATCCACGTGACGGGCTATTCTGCGCGGGGAGCATCCAGCTGTGTTCAGCCCGATGATCAGGCCTCTCTCGCAGTCCGTCAGTTGCGTATATCGACGTTTCTGGCATCTACCTACCATTCTTTTCTTTCCGCACTCGTGCTTGCGTCGGCTGAAGCTTCTCGCATTGATGGGGTGTCGACTACACTCCGGTTTATAAAGCCGCTGGCTCATGCTTGCAGCTGTACTCCCAGATTAATATATACAGATGTTTCACTGCTACCCCAGCGTCCTCAACCGCCAACCAAAGTTAAATAAAATATCAAAATTGGCACGCTTGGCGATGGTCTGTGGCGGTTTTCGCCAAGACGTTCTGCTAATATAGCCCTATTTGGCACTAAACGAAACACTTGGAATATTTTTATTCTATCATCGATTACATGTTTATACGTGTAAATCATTTCTCTTCTATTTCGTTCTTTATAATCAATTATTTTATCTTTTATGGATTACTAAAGAGGGATTACGTTTACAAGGTATGTAATTTATTTTTATTTAAATAAAAATATTATTTGCTTTGAATTCAATATTTCATCCTATGCGCGTGTTTATCATAAGAAAATGCTGCAGTATTATCAAGAAGCAGTGGCATTATTAGTTATAAAACCTTTTCCGCATTTATATAAAATGTATAGATATTGATATTGAAGAAATGCGATACCTTTGATAATTCATTTATGTAAATTTGTTATTTATTATAAGAATATAAGTGCATTTAAAAAAAATTATATTAACAGCATCCCAGAATAAAAAATCTGATGTGGGCAACACATGACTTTCCTTATATAATGTAAAGAATTTACTACTTTTACAGTAAAAAAATAGGTTTTTCTTATAGTAGATACTAATATTCTTTCCAAGATATTGAATTTTCGACAATTAGTTGTCATTTTCATTGATTTAGCGTCATTTTTATCCATTTGACGAGATTTACGTTAATTTGGCAACATTTCAAAAAGTCGCCAAGTTGGCGACATTCCGCCAAATTCGTCGCCAAAATCTCGCCAAGAGTTATGCACTAAGAAAAAAGTTTTTCTTACAGCAGATAAATGACTATTGGCGTTCAAATACAAAAGTATTATTCAAAGTATATTTTTACATGAATGGAACGAGCTAGATCCACGAGAATGATGTCACTCAATTTATCGCATGGTATTACATATGAAAAGTGAACATATTTCTCAATAGGAATTTTTTTTTATGTGACTTTTTCATAATTTTTTTGAAAAATGTACAATATCTCGAGAACGGTTCATGTTAGTCTTCTAAAATTTATGCCAATCGTTTTCTAATGAAAAATTACATAAGAAATGTCTATTTGCGTAACTTTATTAGCGGTTTTGATTTCTTGACGATTTTTTCAAAATTTCATTCGAAAATTTAGGGGGGTTCTGAACATTCGATTACGTATAAAAACAATAGGCTTCCAGTGTTTACGGATTGTGATTTTTGTACCAAATTTGGTTCGAATCGGTCCATTCGTTCGTCAGTTATCGTCTCCACAGACTCACTGACACACACACATACACACATACTTTCACACACACACACACACACACACACACACAGACATCACTCCAAAAATGTTTGATTCGTGATCAGGGATGCTTGAAACGTGCTCTCCCGTCGAAAACTCGAATTCGAATTTTCGACCCCGTCACAATACTTTCCTTATACATTATGTATATAAGGAAAGTAATTAAGAACTCAGCAATTTAGCAACACGATAGTATATTTTTTAGGCTGAAAATATTATATAATATTTCAGTCTTTTGGGTATGTTAGCTTATAATTTTCGGTGTATAATGATTTACAGTGATGTAATGCGTCAATTTTTTATTCAATTTATGATTACATGAATTAAATATATATCTATGTTCATTTATTTAAATTTACACATATTATAGGAAAAGGATTTTTAAAAATGCTTATCATGTTTATAGTTTAAAAAAATATATAAAAGTACAGTTAAAAAAGTACAGTTTATAAAAGTACAGTTTTTCTTTGTCTTTTGGCTGCATTAGCATAAAATCGCCAATTGATCGATAGTCGCCAAATCTAGCAGTCGAGCTCTTTTTACGTCATAGCTGCGATGGTTGGCTCCTCGAACGTTAGTGTCTATGCGAAATCCTATGTTAACAATGTTGCCATAGGTTCCTGTGGGAGTGAACCTTCTGCATATGGTATTCTGTGGCTCTACTCACGGGTGTACGATCATGCGCAATCACACCAGACTAGGATCATTTGCATACCTTCCCTCCCTCTAGCTATTTACATTATTTCGCAGATGTACAATGCTTTTTTCTTGGTGCGCAACTTTCATTGTCAGTGAGTGCATATATATATACTAACGTATAATATTGAAGGATCTTATATAATATAACATAGGATATAATGTATAATATTGAAAAAATCATAATGAAACATATTTTATCTAAAAAAAATTCTAATACTACATATTTTCATATATGTATAAAATACTTATTATAATTCTTATATTAGAAATTTATTTAATTTCAAATTGATTTTTATTTTCAACATTACTTCTTCTATATCATAGGAAATGCTGTCAGATTTTATTAGATTATTTTTATTATATGTATTTTATTATCAGATGTATTTTTGCTTTCCTTATATACATAATGTATAAGGAAAGTATTGTGACGGGGTCGAAAATTCGAAATCGAGTTTTCGACGGGAGAGCACGTTTCAAGCATCTCTGATCACGAATCAAACATTTTTGAAGTGATGTCTGTGTGTGTGTGTGTGTGTGTGAAAGTATGTGTGTGTGTGTGTGTGTCAGTGAGTCTGTGGAGACGATAACTAACGAACGAATGGACCGATTCGAACCAAATTTTGTACAAAAATCACAATCCGTAAACACTGGAAGCCTATTGTTTTTATATGTAATCGAATGTTCAGAACCTTCCTAAATTTTCGAATAAAATTTTGAAAAAATCGTCTAAAAATCAAAACCACTAATAAAGTTACGCAAATAGACATTTCGTATGTAATTTTTCATTAGAAAACGATTGACATAAATATTAGAACGCTAACATGAACCGTTCTTGAGATATTGCACATTTTTCAAAAAAATTATTAAAAAGTCATATAAAATGAAAAAAAATATTTCCTATTGATAAACATGTTCACTTTTCATATGTAATACCATGCTATAAATTGGGTGACATCATTCTCGTGGATCCAGCTCGTTCCATTCATGAAAATATATACTTTGAGTAATACTTTTGTATTTGAACGCCAATAGCCATTTATCTGTTGTAAGAACAACTTATTTCTCCGTCAGTAAAGCTTGGCGATATTTTGGCGACGAATTTGGCGAAATGTCGCAAACTTGGCGACTTTTTGAAACATTGCCAAATTAACGAAAATCTCACCAAATGGATAAAAATGACGCTAAATCAATGAAAATGACGACTAATTGTCGAAAATTTAATATCTTGGAAAGAATATTAGTATCTACTATAAGAAAAACCAATTTTTTTACTGTAAAAGTAGTAAATTCATTGCATTATATAAGGAAAGTCATGTGTTGCCCACATCAGATTTTTTGTATTACATGCAGAATAAGACCTGGAAAATTACTTTAAGAAATCAAAGTAAATGTATGTTTGAAGTAGGAATTGAATCACAAGAAGTTCTCATAAAGTGTGTTTCTTCAAGAAAAGAAAACACAAAATACATTGACAGAAAACTAGACGGAATCCATTGAAGTTGCACGAATATGGAAGGTGGAAAAAAAATGGGTATTCTTAAAAGGGTAGACTACAGAATATTTGAAACTAAATGTTAGTAAGTGTCAACAATATCAAAAGTATATTGAAACTATTTTCATAACTCTGCCATCTCATCCCCCATATAAAATACCCTTTGAATTTTTGACACTGTATTGTGAATAGAAGCAAATATTATAGTTCTGAAATTTTACATATAGGCTAATATGATCCCATAGATATGATATATGGTCTTAGAATGTTGGTGTCTTTGAAAATTTATCACTGCCAGTATGGGCTACTGTTTCGTAGATCAAGTGATGCAATTATTTGTCGACAGACAACTGCTTGTCTTTACTAGTCTGGATGGTATCCTTGGTATTATAAAGAAGATGGTGTGTTGCTTTCCAAATCGGTTTATAATTTGAATTAATTATTTACGCAATTATCATCAAAATATTACTTTCCTTATATACATAATGTGTAAGGAAAGTATTGTGAAGGGGTCGAAAATTCGAATTCGAGTTTTCGATGGAAAAGCACGTTTCAAGCATCCCTGATCACGAATCAAGCATTTTTGAAGTGATGTCCGTGTGTGTGTGTGTGTGAAAGTATGTGTGTGTGTGAAAGTATGTGTGTGTGAAATTATGTGTGTGTGTGTGTGAGAAAGTATGTGTGTGTGTGTGTGTGTGTGTGAAAGTATGTGTGTGTGTGTGTGTCAGTGAGCCTGTGGAGACGATAACTGACGAACGAATGGACCGATTCGAACGAAATTTGGTACAAAAATCACAATCCGTAAACACTGGAAGCTTATTGTTTTTATTCGCAATCGAATGTTCAGAACTCCACTAAATTTTCGAGTGAAATTTTGAAATATCGTCAAAAAATCAAAACCTTTAATAAAGTTACGCAAATAGACATTTCTTATGTAATTTTTCATTAGAAAACGATTAACATAAATTTTAGAACGCTAACATGAACCGTTCTCGAGATATTGCACATTTTTCGAAAAAATTATCAAAAAGTCATATAAAATAAAAAAAAATATTTCCTATTGAGAAACTTGTTCACTTTTCATATGTAATACCATGCGATAAATTGGGTGACATCATTCTCGTGGATCTAGCTTGTTTCGTTCATGAGAAAAAATACTTTGAGTACTACTTTTGTATTTGAACGCCAATAGTTATTTATCTGCTGTAAGAATAACTTATTTCTCTTTCCATAACACTTGGCGAGATTTTGGCGACGAATTTGGCGGAATGTCGCCAACTTGGCGACCTTTTAAATGTCGCCAAATTAACGAAAATCTCGCCAAATGGTTAAAAATGACGCTAAATCAATGAAAATGACGACTAATTGACGAACATTCAATATCTTGGAAAGATTATTAGTATCTACTATAAGAATAAGCTATTTTTTTGCTGTAAAGTAGTAAATTCATTGCATTATATAAGGAAAGTCATGTGCTGCTCACATCAGATTTTTTTTAATTTTAGAATTAGGTTTCAGTATATTTCCCATATATGAACTCATTTTCTATATACATTGGCAATTCCCAATTCTTTTCAAACTTTTGTACCGGTTTATAATTTGAATTATTTATGCAGATACCGTCAAAGTATTTTAATTTTAAATTTAGGTTTCAGTGTATTTGGAACTCATTTTCTATATACAATGGCAATTCTCAGCTCTTACTCTTTACTCCCTCTAATTTGTATATACAATGGCAATTCCTTTTCTATATACATTCCTTTTTTATGTACAATCCCTTTTCTATATACAATGGCAATTCATAGCTCTTACTCCTTACTCTCTCGTCCTCAATCTTACTCCTTATATACATAATATATAGGGATAGTATTGTGACGGGGTCGAAAATTCGAAATTGAGTTTTCGATGGGAGAGCACGTTTCAAGCATCCCTGATCAGGAATCACGGTTTTTTCTTTTGGTCCTTTTGTGCCAGTTCATGATTTGAATTACCTATTTATGCAATTACCGTCAAATTATTTTATTTTAAAAATTAGATTTCAGTATAGTAGGAGCTCATTTTCTATATATAATGGTAATTTTCAACTCTTACTCTAAGATCTTTCTGTTGGTTCTTTTGTGCCGGTTTATAATTTGAATTAACTATTTACGCAATTACCGTCAAAATATTTTAATTTTAAATTTAGGTTTCAGAGTATTAGGAACTAATTTTCCATATACAATGGTAACTTCCAACCTTTGCTCTAAGAACTTTTCTTTTGGTTCTTTTGTTTCTACAGGAAATAAAGAAACTTTCTTATGCCAGTATCAATAGCATATCAACCAATAAAGTTACAATCTTATATTTGCAGAATTACAATCACAGGGGAAGATGTTATTTGCATTCTTAAAATGTATGCAAACTACCCTCATTCCCATGATGAAGAATTTCATGCTTTCTTAACGTATGATATCTCCACTTCTGCAGATTCGAAATATGATATAGGAAAATGAAGTTATTTCATGTTTATGGATTCTTTAAAATTTCAATTTGGTAGGAATATTTGAATCGAAATATAAGAGGTAGAACAGAAGCTTATTTCTTATATTTTTTCACAGAAAAAGTATTATTTACCTCAAAATTTCAGAATTTGAGATTTTGATAGATAAGCACGTTTTAAGACCTGCTTAATCTATTTGGAAACACTTTTTTACGATGTCTGTCTATGTGTGTTAGATACGTATTCAATAAAGAACGAATGTAACTATAGTTAGCAAATTTACCACAAAATTTTAGAATTTGAGGTTTTGATAGATAAGCTCTTTTATCCATTTGGGAATACTTCTTTTCCAATGTCTGTCTGTGTGTGTATGGTACGGACCGAATAAAAAACAAATCCAACTACTGTTATCAAATTTACCACAAAATTTGAAAATGTTAGATTTTGATAGATACGCACTTTTTAAGACCCCTTGAAACCATCTGAGAACATTTCTTTTACGATGTCTGTCTATGTGTGTAAAGAACGGACTCGATGGAGAACGAAAGCAACTACAGTTATCAAATTTACCACAAAATTTTAGAATTCGATATTTTGATAGATAAGCACGTTTTAAGATCTCTTTAATCCATTTGAGAACACTTATTTAAAATTCGTGTCTGTGTGTGTAAGGTACGGACTTGATTAAGAACGAAGGCAACAGCAGTTTTCAAATGGTACGTGTTCATACATAATGGGTCAAACTAGAATTATACAGACCTGTTAATAGTTTTTTATTATTGGAGCTCGAAATAACATAAATTTTAAGATTCTAATATCATTATTTCTAGTTAAAAATACCCATATTTTCCAAAACAATGATACTGAACCAAAAGTCTAACGAATTTTTAAAAGAAAAACTTTAAAGATATGACTTTGGTATGAAATCTGAAATATATGTATAATTTCTCATTCCTATAAAAATTGAGATATGAATGTATGAAAAGGTTCACCGGAGACTTGAGCTATAAATATTTACAAGTTAGAGTTTTAAAGCGTAATTTGTCGATGTATTACGTATTCTTAAGATTGGTATTATTACTCTTTAAAATTTACTATTATTATAAGAAATAGCTGGTGCGCTTAGTACTGACTATTCCTACGAATTAGAAATATAAACATTCTAAAGTAACAGTAACAATTTATAGCTTCCTTATAGCACGATTTCGCCAAACATGAGCGCTTAATAAAAAAAATCTGATGTGGGCAACACATGACTTTCCTTATATAATGCAATGAATTTACTACTTTTACAGTTTAAAAAAATGTCATTCTTATAGTAGATACTTATATTCTTTCCAAGAGATTGAATTTTTTTCAATTAGTCGTCATTTTCATTGGTTTAGCGTCATTTTTATCAATTTGGGGAGATTTTTGTTAATTTGGCAACTATTAAAAATGCCGCCAAGTTGGCGTCATTCCGCCAAATTTGTCGCCAAAATCTCGCCAAGCGTTACGGACGGGGAAATAAGTTATTTTTATAGTAGATAAATCACTATTGGCGTTCAAATACAAAAGTATTACTAAAAGTATCTTTTCTCATAAATGGAATGAGCTAGATCCACGAGAATGATGTCACCACCAAATGTATCGCATGACATTACATATAAGAAGTGAACATGTTTCTCAATAGGAAATATTTTTGTTTATTTTATATAACTGCTTGATAATTTTTTTGAAAAATGTGCAATATTTCAAGAACGGTTCATGTTAGCGTTCTAAAATTTATTTTAATCGTTTTCTAATGAAAAATTACATAAGAAATGTCTATTTGCGTAACTTTATTAGCGGTTTTGATTTTTTGACGATTTTTTCAAAATTTCACTCGAAAATTGAGGTAGGTTCTGAACATTCGATTGCGTATAAAAACAGTAGGCTTCCAGTGTCTACGGATTGTGATTTTTGTACCAAATTTCGTTCGAATCGGTCCATTCGTTCGTCCGTTATCGTTTCCATAGACTCACTGACACACACACACACACACATACTTTCACACACACACGCACATACTTTCACACACACACACACACACACTGACATCACTTCAAAAATGTTTTATTCGTGGTCAGGGATGCTTGAAACGTGCTCTCCTGTCGAAAACTCGAATTCGAATTTTCGACCCCGTCGCAATACTTTCCTTATACATTATACAAGGAAAGTAATAAACATACCAAATTTTATTCAAGGTTTTTGGTACTTTCTTTCGGTTTCAAAACATTTTTCCGATATCTAGATCCCGTATCGTCATAGAAAATATATCATTTAAGCGCTAGGTAATATACTCAAATATTCACTCACGCTCAAAGAATCTGCTCATCTATTTTACGAAGTCAAAATTGCCATATTCGTCACAGACAGACAGATATAATGAATTTTCACAATTATAATGTTTAACTACGAATTAAAACTTGCATTTCTACCTACATATCAAATCCAAAAATTCCTTCTGAAAACAGAATTGTCTTTATGCAGTTATATGCGAAAGTAAAAACTTCTACGCGCGGGTTTGTCGTAAATATTCTCCTCTCCAATATTTATGTTCAAGAGTTGTCTATCCGCTTGCAAAAAAAAAAAAGCGAATCGTAGCTGCCGGATAAGGTTTTCCTCTCATATAATGTCAAAAACATTACTTTATCCTTGCATAATCTTTCCTCAAAAATACAGGGGGAAATTCCCTGAAACTTCTCCCTTTCTGCTCGGGAAAAAATACCTACTTAAATATTGATGTTTTGGTGTTTCTTATTGCGTCGTATGGTGAACTTTTCAACACAAACGTAAGACATTTTTTCAACTATATTTCGTATACTTTTTAGGAGCATGTTGCAACATATTTTCTAATGTTAGTACAATGGAATATTTGTATACATTTATATTACTTAATCTTCACGTCTATCTCCAATCACGTCTAATACACATTTGTCGCAATTGACATTACAATGAAAGTATGTTTGTCTTTATCAGCTTTAAATTGCAAGTTGCTCCTTTAAAGTGTTTCAAAATACAAGACTCTTTCCTAAGTATTTATGAACCCTTTTAACATTTATTTTTCTTCGACCAAGAGCGTCCGACTTACTCAAAGGCGTAAAGTAACTGTTTGGATGGTCGAGATATTGCCACCCAATTTAGATCGGAACCCAGGAGGGGGCGGCATCCACAGAGACAGTGTACCTTCCTTCCTCTACCACCAACCTCTCGGAAGGACATTCAGATCTACAGATTTAAAGTGCTAGTACTTCGCATTAACATGGAGATGCTTAAGCAGAACTAAGAATCTCACTCTGGTTCTCCGAGTGAGATTTTCGTACCTTAACCACTGGGATACCCTGCCCTACATCCCTTTAATAGTCGATTGAAGTGTCTACTCATAGGAAATTGATTATAAGCTATCGATTGCGTTAGTTTGCTGCGTCTCTAGCGGTGAATTGAAGAAGGTAGTATTCCTATCTGGAAGAAAAAAAGAAAATAGGTGATAATTGCAAGCATGACAATTAGGGCGCGGTAGCCCTGTGGTTTGCGCGCGGAGGTTGCACTCGGAAGTCCCGGGTTCGATTCCCGTCGCTGCCCAAACTGCCGCCGTGTTCACGCGGAGTACGATCACGTTAAACATGTGGGTCCGTAATTCCTTCCGAGAGGTTGGTGGTAGGGGAAGGAGGGTACGGTCCCTGTGGATGCCTCCCCCACTGGGTTCCGGTCTAAACTGGGTGGCACTTCCCGGCCGTCCAAACAGATACCTTACACCTTTCTGGTAGGTCGGGCGGTCTGGGTCGAAGAAGAAGAAGAAGAAGCATGAAAATTACAAGCTCTAAGTCGTTCTTTTTTTAGTATTGGACGAAGTGCGATTTGTGCCTAACATGTACACAGATGATAAAAATTGAAAAAAATAATAAATACTAATTACTGTACTGCATTATGTGTCTTCAATTTTTGATACATTCATTATTTACTGCACAAAAGAAAATTCTAAATATATTAAAATTAACTTATTACATAGATTATTACCTTTTCACGCGCATTTCGCATCAATTCTTTCAGATGTACCCCGGTAGAAAAGAGACATTAACATAATTATAACTCCTCTTTAACCGCATTTTAATCTTCTCTGTATGTTCCTCTATTAAAGAGGGTTAAATGGTTCTTGATTCTCTGCGAGAGGGATAAACCATTGAAGTTAAATTAGCAAACATATATTATAATAGCTTAATTCCTTCTGAGGTATGATTTTAATATACTTAACATCTAAACAAAAACAACTGTAAATTGTAAAAAAATATCTGCCAGGTATTGACAAACATCAGTGACTAAATAAAAAATAACTCGTGACTTTAACACTAAATATCTCATGAAATACAAGAGGGATTTAGATGATATTTTTCACACTATAAATATGTCCTTGGACATATTCTGTTGTGTTTTATCACCTATTTGTGAAATGCGTAAAAAATATAATTAAAATCTTGTCTGTCTGTCTGTCCCCCATGATTTTATTTTTACAATTGAAGAAGATCTTAATGGATTTAAGTGATTTTTTCACTGCTTTGTTAAATTTTATAAGGTACACGTTTAGACCAAAAATATTTTCGATTACATAACACTTTAATCTGTGAAAGATGAAACTTCAAACGTTTGCAAGCGTCTCAGGAAATGCAATATTTTTTTTTCAAGAAATTCAGAGAATATTTAATATAAGTTTTGTGTTCCTAAATTCTTCGATGAAGAATTTGAATTAAAACTTCATTTTTGTTGACTTATATACGATTATGCATCAAAAGCGAATGAAGGCTGTCATATTTCATATTTTGTACCACTTTCTTATTCTAGTATTATCCTGGAAAAAGACAGGTATTTCTCTCTCTCTCTCTCTCTGCCTCTCTGTATATATATATATACATATATATATAAAAATATAAATTAGTAAATCCAATGTTATATATATATATAATATACATATATATATATATATATATATATATATATATATATATATATATATATATATATATATATATATATAAATTATTAAATCCAAAGTTAGAACGTATGTAGTAACTCATAATACACTATTCCAAAATTTTCTACAAAATACAAAGAAATAAAAGAAATTAAGACAAAAAGAGGAAATAATAAAGCATAATGCAAGTCATAAAGACAAAGACAATCAACAAATTTCAAAAATGAGGAATGCAAATAAGAAAACAAAAAAATCAAGCAAAAAAGCTTTCACATGGAGGAGATTTAGGCTTACGATAAGTTCATTTCGAAAAAATTCTCTTCCGGTATATATATATATATATATATATATATATATATATATATATATATATATATATATATATATATATATATATATATATATATATATATTTATATATATATATATATATATTTATATATATTTATATATATATATATATATATATATATATATTTATATATATATATATATTTATATATATATATATATATATATATATATATATTTATATATATATATATATATATATATATATCATATAAAAGCCAGTAAACTAATTCAAATAGAATTCCTATGCATATCCACAAAGATCAAAGGCACTACTCAGGAAAAGGCGCCAAGCCGCTCTATACTCCGAAGCAGAATGTAATCCAAGAAAAAGAAGAATTAAAGGAACTTGGGATAACCAAATGCTTTGCATTTAATGGTTGGGGAGGATTGCGACTCCCCCTCCCGTTTAAAGCTGCTTTTCCAGCCTAGGTAAACGCTCACGGTACCAATACAAAGCAAAGGTTGGTCCCCATTGCGTGCTAATACGAAGGCACCCGAATACGGAAGAACAAGACCAACCAAACAGAAGGAAACTGGACCAAAAGTGAATCCTGCCCAACTCGCTATCTTATATATGTTCATCTTACGCATGCGTGCAATCTTAGCAGGTACGCATAAACTTTATTTACTTGCAGATTGAAGAAGTAAACTGTCAAAATCTACCTGATCCTTGAAAATCGATCTATAACAATCCTTTATGAAATATAAAGGATAATGTTTATATAAAGCCTCTTTTATGATTTTTATATTGCTATTATTGCAATCTTTTTTAAACGTGTTGTAAATTTGATTTCTCTTGAAGTGTCCGAGTATGATATTTCTGAAAATATTTTTGGTAAGATTTGTTTTCCAATCGATGAGATGATTGATCTTAATTTTATATAATTCTCTTTTGTCATATAACGTTGTATAATGACCATATAATCCATGTTTTTTTATTGAGATGTCCAGAAAATTTACCGCTTCATTTTCTTCTTTACAATTTTCTATTAATTCCAATTCCGGTGGGTAAAAAGTGAAATCGAAATTGGTGGTGGCTTCATAACACCCCAATTGCACATCGTCAACAAACCGGAAATATGGTATCTCAGACAAAATATGGGTTCCTTTTTCATATGTTGTGAGGTAAATATCAGCCAAGATTGATGAGCAGGCTCCTCCCATTGGAATTCCCTTTATTTGTCGGTAATAATTTTTTCCGTTATATAGAATATTTTCTTTTAATACTAGTTCAATAAGGTCAAGGTATCTTCGATAAGTAATAAAATCCTTCAAATTAAATTCTTCATATAATTTTTTCAAGATTGAGTATAAATTAGATAAATCAATGTTGTTAAATAGGTCGCGGAAATCAAAGCTTTTAAAACATATATCTTTATTACAATGTTTTAATCGATCGATAATTTCTATTCCATTTTTGATCATGACATGATTCTGTTTTTTGATATTTTCCATCACAAACTTGAGGATGTTCAATAGTCGTTTATTAGCTATTGTAAGATATGATCCACAGCCTACGGTAACTGTACGGAATTTTACAGGCTCTTTATGCATCTTTGGAATGAGGATTAAATATGGAAATTTAACATTTTTTATTTCATTACCGATTCGTTTGTACATAGCTTTAATCCTTTTGGATAGAACATTTCCATTATTGTGTAATTGGGTGTACATAGTACCGTCTAGATAGCAGTGGAGAAGTGTATCTATGTAAAACTTTTTGCATGTAAATGCAAAATGTGATACCATCTTGTCTGTATAAGTTATAACAAAATTTTCTTTTACAGTTTGTATAGCTGCAGGTATTGAAAGATTCCTAATTCTGGTATCTTGTCTGATGTAATGAAACTGAATTTCTTTTAAAAAATTATATTTCCATTCTTGAAAGGCTTGGATAGGTAAACTGTGTTTTACTGCTATTTTATAGATGAATTCTTCTAGATCTTGATTGAAATTTTCGACTACTTGGTTATATTCTTGTGATCTGTATTTAGTTCCGAGTTTGAAAATATTTTTTAGAGTGTTATCTGAGATAATATTCAGATCACCTGTAATGATGTGATTGTGATAAGGATCTTTAAGTTTGCTATCATGGCATTTGCATTCTGTTGTTTTAGTATCCAATTTTTTACATATATTGTTGTAGTTGAATACCGTTTGTGCGTACAAAGCGGTAAGTCATTTTTACCTTAAGGTCCTGAACAGGTAAGAAATTTTTAATACTATAGAGTATCGATTTAAAGGGAATTCCATCAAATTTCTTATTTCGGAATGTGGTTATAAAATATTCTATAATTTGCTTGTTCTGTATTCTGGGATTTAATCTAATTTGAAATTTTCTGGCCCTTAATTTAATTAAGTCTAGCATAATGGCTATATATTTTGTTATAACTTATACAGACAAGATGGTATCACATTTTGCATTTACATGCAAAAAGTTTTACATAGATACACTTCTCCACTGCTATCTAGACGGTACTATGTACACCCAATTACACAATAATGGAAATGTTCTATCCAAAAGGATTAAAGCTATGTACAAACGAATCGGTAATGAAATAAAAAATGTTAAATTTCCATATTTAATCCTCATTCCAAAGATGCATAAAGAGCCTGTAAAATTCCGTACAGTTACCGTAGGCTGTGGATCATATCTTACAATAGCTAATAAACGACTATTGAACATCCTCAAGTTTGTGATGGAAAATATCAAAAA